>OY294068.1:196869416-198069416 GCA_958510875.1 Endomychus coccineus
GATGTTTGACCTCAGCGCTTTAACGGCTGCTTGACTATCGGACATGATGTGCACACCTCTCAACTGCATGGATTTCCTCTTAAAAGATACTGCTGTATTTACCCATAGGTTACTAACACTTTATTGGAACGATAATGATAATTGTGATTGCAGTAACGATGATCATCGCATCGTTACTGGTTTTACTTTGATAATCAGGCGTTGATGAGTATTGGTACTGCAATCACAATTATTATTGTTCCATTAGGTTTTATTAAGATCGAGGAAAATGTAAGAAAATATAAAATAAATGGATATATGAATATATATCTCACGTTCACTTTTGTTAGATATCAGTGATAATGTCTTACTAGTCCAGATCGATCGAAGCTTGCAACATTACTGAACGATCTCTGTCGAAGGAAATCATAACCGGTGAACAACATAGTAAAAAGACCAAAAGTATCTCACTTCATCTATGAATAGATGTCCTACTAAGAAATCAAACAATGTAACACTGATAGATTTCTCAACTTCATAAAGATAACGTTGCAAACAAACGAAACAGCTGTCTGGAACTATAAGTTTGTGACGTTACTAATCGATCTGACCCAGACAGGCTTTATCAGAGAGAAAAATTCTTATTCTAATTATATTAATAAAATATGACAAAGTAATGACTTCATCCATAGAATATTTTTATGAAGATTGTTTTGAGCAAATTTTTAATGGAAGATGGCATTTCTCTAGTCGCTCTATAATCAAGCGTACTCGAGTGGCGACAGCTGTGTAGTTATTGTAGTTGGCGAAATGTAATTGCTAAAGGTCGTCGACCTTAAATTGTCGACAAAACGGAAGTTGGCAATTCGTCCCTTACCCATTATTTGAATGCTGGCCACCAAAGCGAATTGAACCAGGGTTGTAGCATAAAGTATTCGTAATTTCGTATTATGAAATGCCTACAGATGATGATAAGTAGATAAAAATGTTCACGATCTTCAGTTCCATCCAGTCGTTTCAAATATTCCCTTTCGGTAAGGCTCTTATCAGTCAATAACTTACATTCCGTCTGATAAAAATTTCTAATTTAGTGCATCAAATCGGACCTCCCAACTAATTTACGGTTCAGTTGTTTGAACTCCTTGACGTCTGTCGATGTTATCAGCGTTGGTTTTGACGTAGCCCTCTATGTAAGGTTATCATACGACAGGTCGCCATGAACAACATAAACTAGCAAGTCCATAATTTACTGGAAATGTGTCGTTGTATATGATATTCCCGGGAAATAATAAATCATTAACTAAGAGATAACATTGACCAATGATTGGTCTTCGGAGGAGTATCACCGAGGGGAGACTATTTGAAATTTTTATTTTCTTTATGGACGTACACTATCAAGAATATAGTGTAGCTTTGCTAGTAGAATAAATTTCTGTCAGGTTGCCCTTATTAAATGAGTAAATAAATCATGCTATTGTTAAGAAATAATAACCCTTATCCACTAAAAATACCATTATCAGAGTAAACTCAGCAAAAAAAAAACAGTTTCGGCAAAAACCAGTAGAAACGTTAAATTAATCAACCATAAATTTCAACAAGAGATAAAACTTTGTTAAATTGTAATATTTATCACCTGTCACGGTCAATACCGTATACGTGCCATTAAGGCTCTTCTTGAAGTTTTTCAAATGGAGTTAAAGTAAGCTTTACTCTGATGCTGGGTACTTGGTAGCCGAAAGGTTCTCAGTACTTTAATAGTATTTTTAGTGGATAAGGGGGTTTATTAAATAAATCATGCTTTGGTGAAATTTTATTGGGCTGTCCATGGCAAAGTTAATTTTGTAGGAGAAATTGAAATGATGTTAAATTGGCTTGGCGTGTTGGAAGCAAGCATACGTGTTTTCATTCCTCGGAATACTTGTCCATACCAAGAGAGGGAATGCTTGTGGAGACCAAGAGAGAAAAACAACATCGACAACAGATGAATCAAATTCTAAGTAATTGTTATATTTCCAATACGTACGTTGACAGTATTTGCATAACAACATATTTACAAGGCATAATGAATTTTATATAGTGTGGATGAATTGCGTTTCAATTTCATCTATTCAATTCGTGATAAACAATTAAATAGTTGTGTAGCGTAATAGACTAGTATTTTTTCAGTTTGACCGTGGATTATCATTCTGCATCCGTGTAGAAGAACAAGAAGAAAACGGCAATTTAAAAGTAGTCTTCAAGGTCTCCCAAACTAGGTACCTACTCACTCGAAACTCTACAAATAGAATCTTTTAAACCCTTGTAATTTCCTCTGACCAATCCGACCCTATACTTTACGATTTACATCGTCTCATGTTAACATTGTTGCCGATTATAATATTTTTAGCAAGATCAAACTTCTTTTGTGCTGTGTACGAATCGTTTTTATTATTGCATAACTATTCATCTCGAACTGACCTATTCCCCACGAATGCCAGGAATGTTATTTAAACTGTTTCTAATTTTGTTTTCTAACTTTGCTACATTTTGATATTGTTGTTTGTGAACCTCATCTTTTAAGCAATGATGAAAATCTAGGGGTGTTAGATCAGGCAATCGTTTGGGCCAACGAATCAGTCCGTTTGTTCCTATCCATTGATAAGGAAAAATTATGTTCATTAAACTTATAATGTCAAAATAATTATGAGCAGGTGCACCATCCTGCTGAAAGTGAACGTGGGGGTAATCAAATGCCTCAGATACAATTTGCAGGAAATGTTTCAAAAGAAGCTAGCACGTTTGTCTCTGTTTCTTCATCAATTACAAATCCTTTATTTCCTCTTGTGTTCTTGAATGTAGCTTCATTTGTTCGCAATTTTCTGTATAATGTTTGAAAATAACACAAATAAGGTCTAGGGACTAGGATAATTACAGTAACCTCGGTTTCGATACCCTGAAACGGAATTTTTTTTGTACAATTTCTCAAAAGCATTATCAATTTTTATTTCATTTAAATATAAGTGAACTAGGTCCACATATTTTGCCGTGGATGTTGATAGCTACTGGTTGCTTCAAAGAATGTTTGTAGCTGGATGTTTTCTAAGGGAAAGTTAGGTAAAATTGTTGCCTTAGCTAATCTACTTGGTCTGCTTTTTCATTGTTGGAGATACCAACGTGCGAAGGTACCCAGACAACATCAATGGAGAGACCTTGGTCTGCAAGTTGGTGGCAGGTTTTTTGGGTATCTTGAGCAAGAGGGTTTTGTGTATAGATGTTCTTGAGAGAGTGTTACTGAATTCGCTTCTGTGTCTGTATTCAGGGCCATTGAAATTCCGTAGAGCTCCACAGTATGTATACTGCAATGAATAGGAACTCGATATGTTGCTGCCGTTCTATGTGTAGTCGTAACGTAGGCAGCTAACGCCACTGTCACTGAATATTGTTTAATTGTGTGAAGATGATGGTATAAATATTTTATTTCATTATCTGTATCAAATGCGCAAGAGTATCTCATAGAATGTGAAACAAATATATAAAAATTAGTAACCAAATCAAATGATTTGAGAAGAGTAACTTTTATCTATCCTCTAACTGGCGACACTAGTTTCAGCTTTTAAAATCTATGAGGTTATTGTAAATAACAGATGAATCAACCTGCTCTTGGATTGGTTCAGGCTGGTACAATTGACGATACCACAAACATTTTTTGTTGTGTTTGTAATTAGTTGATATTTTGTGTGACAATGTTCTGTTACATCGACAAGGGATTGCCCTATGTTTTCAAATATCTGATTAGGAAATAGATGAAAAATTGTTAAGTAAAAACTATACCAACTAGCCCTGCTCTCACCTACAGTACTGAGTCTTCAATTGAATATATTGGCAACACTGCGATGGATCTTATGGCTTGGATTTCCAGCCAGCGCCACTTCGACTGGCCGAACCGTCCCCTGCCTGCCTGAGACTGCTGAAGAAATAAAGGCAGTAGGTACCAGACGCAGATATTCTTAACTGTTATTATAGAAAGAGAGGCAAAAAACGAGACAAGAATAGTATACGAGATAGGAACGTTTTGAAAACAACAAACGTATTCGTAGAATCATCTCGGTGGGGATTTTCTTAATCTCCAGCAAACATAACAATAGTATGAAGGAGTGGCAATTACTATTGGATTGCGTAATGTTAGATTCGTTGCGAGTCCCATAAACGCGTTAGAAGATTTGAAAGAGTGAATCGATGTTGTTAACTTGTTAACTAGATGCAATAATTCATCATTATTGTTAAAAACAGTGACACTATTTCAACCTATAATCTTGTGTTTTAAGTACAGTAATCCATAATTTCCTTCGTACACAGTATACTAGAAACAACAGGCGGGTAACATCGAAAGCTGACGTCACATAGTTAGATCGGGTGTGGTTTCAGCGGTGCACTAACCAATTCGGAATTCCGATATTTCCTCGCATTACTTTTAGCATTTTGGTATTTATTACCACAGGATTTCATTATAAGGTTTCAGAGCCCTTGGTGACAGATATTCTTGTGTTATATGTAAATTCTTGGGAAATAGGTTACATTATATTTCCGTCTTTACGTACGTCTCCAGAAGGAGAGCCAATCTCGTAGAGCTCCACTGGATTTCTTAAATTCTATGATAGGTAATTTGAATTCTCTCATACCTGTTGTTCCGGTCAAATTACTGGCAGTTCTACTTACAGTCGAAAATCGTTCTTCAGTTATGCTTTCAGTATTTCCCTGAACTATTCATATTTCATTACCTTGAATCTTCTCATGCATCCATCACAAGAATCCATCTCTGCTTGCATTTCTTCTGAGTTCCTTGTTCCCATGAGAGAATCAAAGATATTCTTGCTGATAATGTGCAAAGACCTGTTTATCTTGGAGAATATCCCAATGTACCTGAATATCTCTTGAAGATCATTAGAAGTTGTTCCGGCTCGTTTCCAATCGTCTAAAAAGCACGGCTTTATCGGTTTTTTCACAAGATCACCTCCTATTGTTAAGTACGTGCTGTAATTGATCCTGTCACGGTCGCCAGGATTCGATAACGTTCAGACGACGTAACTCGATTTCCAACAAATGTTGCCCATGGTTCACTCCTTCGAATCCATGAAATGATGCTTGATGAATCACCCCAAAAATAACTTTCAAGCTTTCAGCTCGAAAATTTTCTTTTACTGTATTGTCTTGCATCTATATTTGCAGCTAATAACTCCATGCGAGGGATTGAAATCTCTTTCAATGGTCTGACTCTGGATTGGGCGGCAAGTAAGTGACCCGATATTTGGTTGCTCTCTATTCTCAAGAAAACTGCTGCAGCATAATATGCATCTTCATTAGCATCAACGAACTCATGAACGACTATTACTGTTTGTGAAAAACGTCTCCCCCTAAGCCGAGCTTTCTTAGTGGTTTAAATGGCAGAGCCCTGTGTGTAGAACGATTTTGAGTACGTAGGTTCAACCTGCTTTGCTCTAGGGGTCTTTTAGGGTTCATAATGAACGCTTTAGAGTGGAGTTTCTCCAGTACTGAATTGTTTTACTTTCAATTCAGTATGACATGGCTATTTTAGCTATGCTTGCAGATATGTCAAGCACTGGTGCTGATCAGACAAATTTTGAAACTGCACTCTGGCTGGCGAAAGAGTCTGTTTTCCTTCAATTATATAATGGCCGGGTATCCATATTTACTTTGTTCTTGTTGCATTTGCCTAGGGGTCCTTCCGATTATGGTAAAGAAGAATCCTTGACAGCATAGTCGCAGACTCTTTGATAATGAGCTTGCCTTGCATTATGCCATAAGTCAGACCACTGTTTGCTCAGCTGACCTCGATGGGCAAGACCTCCAACACAATTTGATAAAACGACCATTGGCTCTGTTGGCCATTTTATTATCGTCAACTCCACTGTGTCCTGGGCACCAGATGAAGACTTTGTTTGTCCTGACTAGCCGATCGGCTGTCTGTGCATCGAACTTATATATAGAAATTTGAATTGATTGTTGTGAAGGTGAAAGGTCGCATAAAACCCATCTTCAAATCGAAGAATGAATTCAGAGTGAACATTTTTTTGTCGAGCGATTTTTTGATTTGGGAGTAATCATATTCTTATAATAGGAAATATCTCGAATTATTCTTTAGCGTAATTTTTCTAGCGTCTAATTCGCTGCCGAACTTGATTTCAGTGTAAAAAAACACATATTCGATGGAACGATCCCAACACGCTAAAAGTTCATTGTTGAATTAACATCGTATGAACCGTTTCCCCGGTAAACGAATTTATTGTAACGTAAACATGTAACTGACATTCGGGAGAAAGGTTTCGTTGCAGCCATAAACATTAACAAAACGTCCACAGGAAATGGCGAGTGAATCATTCGAATAATTATAATTGAACTTTTGCATGCAGATCGGTTTTTTAATGAAAGTGAAAGTTTCGTTATATTGCAATGTGAAAATTTTAATGATCACAATGCTTACATACTATGTTCGAGTGGAGAGTGTATTTACTTTGCAAACAATAGAAATTGTATTCATCATCTGGTTACGTATAAGAAAATCTGAGTGTCGGAGACGATTTAATTTCTCCGAAAACCGTTCCGCAATCTTAAGCTTTATACGAATTTGTCTCGCTATCGCTTTCATTATAGTCATGTATGTTTCTCATGCCAGCTTTGATTAGAATAACTTTTTAAACAACTTAAATCAACTAAAAAACATTACAAATTCATACTATACTAATATTATAGTTCAGTGAATTCTGGGGAGACAATCAAATGAATTGGTCAATCAAATGAATTGCCCAAGGGCAAGCGAGATTCTCTCGCCAACTAAGCAAATCATCAGGATAATCTCCGAGATTTGTACAGGTCGCGGAAATCTGATGAAACATGCAGTAGGGAAAAGCGACACTCCCTTCTGTATGAGATGAGACGGAAACAAGTGGTGTAGTCAACCCACTTTCTTTGTGAATGTCCTGCGCTCAACGAACCAGGTTTACTTTGCTAGATCTGGGGATCATCAAAGCCGATGACATGAAGGATCTAAGAGTAAAACAGATCTCAGAATCTTGTCGAGCAGCGGGGTATCCAAATGAAAAACGTAGCAGGGAATAGTGTAAAAGGGTTTTTAGGCTAAGTGCACTGAACTTTCTATTAAGCCCGCTACCATCTCAACCAATATCAACCAATACCACTTGCTTTAGGGAAATACAGATAATACTATCGAACAATGTAGGCGACCTCTATCAATACCCTGTAGATACATGAGGCCTAAGGGCTTGATCTTGACGTCACAAGCCAGAGGTTTGTACTGCAATACCGACAATAAAACAAGTTTTATTAATTTTTTAGGAGATATATAAGGAATTACTGTTATTGTCCTTAGTTGCACCCTTTTTGCTTTTTTGATGGAAAATACTAAATTTTAAACCAAAACGAATGTATATAACATACAAGTTATTATTGTAAAAAATACTACTCTATGTATTATGATGATTATCAACTTCTGCCTGTATGTACTTAATTTTCTACTTTTACTTGAAGATTTTAATTGATCGTTAGTTCTTGAGCAATAATTATTCAACATTGTGTTACTTGTACATTTAATAATGAGGTAAGCAAATATCCTTTTATGTGTGACTTTCACAACCTACAAATTTTGAAGATTGTCCTTTCCTGTTATATGCTTTAAAACTAAGTAACAACGAAACATCCATTCGATTACTTAAAATTATACATTCTAAGATAACCAAATGACTCACAGTTTCTTTAGAATGAGATAAACCAATTTTTTAAGACTAAATAAGAGCCCTAACTAACAAATGTTTTGAGGGGACCAAATTTAACTTACATACTTCACATTTTAATTGTTTTGTTGCAATGACTAACTGGTACTATCGTAATCTACCTCTCTACTCCAGGCCTTCAGTTGATGACGTCAGACTTACATTTGAAGGTAGCTCTCTGGCCTTCTCTATTTAGATTTGACTCAATGATTGTACATCGGCTCTACTGCTTACCTACTTATTATCACGTTTTATGTGGATCATCTCCAGGGTAGATCGTTTATAATAATTGGTTTCTTTAACTGGAGGGTATTGCTTCTATCCGGTTGAAGTTATACGATTATAACAAATCAGTTCATTCTGTGAGTATCGGAATATTTATTGAACAATGTTATGAAACATTCATTGGCATAACCGATTGAACATTACTACCCTGTCTTATTGGTTGAGCTAATTCTACAATAGACGATTTGTAAATGAGAAAATAACTGATTAAAGATCAGGAACAATATGTCCTCTGTTGGACTGCACCTCAAATTATATAAAACACTCACTGAGAAGCAATTATTGATTTAAATTCTAGAACATCTTGACTGGCATTACTTAATAACAATCGGATAACAATTAAAAAAAAAACTATTAATGGACATAACACACAATAGTAAACAAATTCATTAATGTCCTATAAATAAACGAACCGAATTTATAAAACACGAACGATGTTAATGCATGCATGATTCATAGAAGCAATTGAACTCTAGCTTCAGCTTGATTATAGGGATTTCAAGTACACGTCATTCTGCAAACTGGCAATTGTCGAATAAACCCTATCGGACATATAACACACACAACGAATATCAAATTACTATGAATTAATGCATTTCAATTAGCTTATTATGTCTTTAATTAGAAGCATGTATCTGTTACACATCAATTTTTTCGTCTACAACTTTTAAAATCAGTGAATACTATTGGTGATATATTATTTGGTCAAACATTGAATAACAAATGAAGAAAGTGTACCAACGATTTTATTATATAATTCATGAAATTGTGCTCCAAAACATTATAATGATTATAGCTACATTAATGAAAAGATCGGTGAATGGTGTTGAGTCGATGATATTTTTGCAGTATATTTCACTGGTTTGAATGAGAAGAATCATTTTCTTGAATTGACAAATCAAGAATTGTTCAACAACAAAACAATATCCCCTTCTAAAAGAACTTGTACTGTGACTTATCAACATATAAAATAAACGTTTAAAAGATATTATCATTATATTTAATTTCTAGAAATAAATAATAAATAGGTAATAATATGGATCACATAATTAGTACTCAGAGTGTAGTTCATATCCACGGCCGTATATTTGATTTCGAAAGATGATTGATAGATAGATAGGTAGAGAGTATTTATTTGTTCCATTTATACTGTTTACAAGACAGTTAAGAACATGTCAAATAAAATAAATAAAATTTTCAGTAAGATACATATAAGTGACATAGTACATGGGAAATTTTACAATAGTTTAAATGTTTAAAATGAGGAAAACTTAATAAATGACATAAAACAAAGTTTTCTACAGTTTAAAATGCAATCGTTGTCTTGGAGATATTCGTCCAATATGTTATAAGCTTTTTAGATTGAGAAATTTTCCAATTTCCTCTTAACGTTATTTAATGACTGTATTTTTATGTCTATGGGCAGTTTATTACATATCATAATAATTGAGTACTGGACATTTTTTTGCAGATCAGTGTTATTTATGTTGTCACATAATATATTTTCTCTGAAATGCGTCAAGTAATACCTGAATAAAGTCTCCTGTCCACAAATACCACAAACAAATAATATTGCTTCGTATATATACATACCATAGAATGTAAAATTATAATTTTCTTTGAAAATAGGCTTGCAATTCTCCGTAGTATATCTTATATCAAAAATTAATCTCAGTGCCCTTTTTAGAAGAACAAAAATTTTATTAGCAGCGATGGAATTTCCTCAGAATATTATTCTATATCTTATCGAGTTCAAATGATATAAATAAACACATCCTCTGACCTCTGAAGGAATGGAGCAGGAACACGCAGTCCCATAATCCCATAAATATACACATTTCTAATATGTAAATCCAGGAATTTGAATTATCTCACTTGACTCGACAACAAAGACATTACGAAATTAATTTAATATCATATGTTAACATTTAATATTTTTCTTCGATTATAATGCCAAGCAATACCATTATTAATCATTTGATTTATGAGTACACGTAAGTATTGAATGGTTTTATGATGAATATTGAATATATGTATGACAGGGTTAAGGTGTTAACCATTCAATCAATATAATATTTATTATCTAGTACCCACTTTGAAGTTATGAGTTAGAGAGCTAGATAAACTGCAATATTCGATATGAGGACATTAGGTACTTCGGTTATCACCTACATCATCCACTTAAATAATCTTAAACATGCAAAAAAGCTTATCAAATTACACAGGAGTCACGAATACAACGATTGTAGGACAGGAATGTTGATTTGTTTCTTGTTCTAAGCACCGACAGGAAAATTTTCGTTAAAAACTTGGATTTGTGGGATATTCCACTTTTACTCCTCCAGCAAATTAATAATAACAATGATATATTAAACGGGATAACCCCGATACTGTGAAATAAAAATACATTTGAGTAATACAATTAAATTATATAGATAATTATAAAATAAAATATAACTATACTAGCTAACAGCCAAGCGGCTCAAAGCGATTGTCAAAAAGCTCTTTGGGCACCTAGGCAGACACCTACTTTGCTTCATTGATAATCCAGCACCGGTAATATACAAGGATGATGACACATGTCTACTACACCACAAGAAATAGCTAACCTTTTGCTGGAATTTTTGCAGCAAATTCCACTTTGGATCCTCTTAATATTACTGCCATCGATAGCATCGAAGTCTGTACATTCTGCTTGATCTCAATACCATAAAGGCTATGTGGCCAGACTAGACATGTTCTCAAAGAATTTGCGCATGAATTAACACCAGTTTTCTGCAAACTGGGTGTGTTTCGTTCCAGCTGGATAGCAGCTAGAGTCTAGCCAATCCCAGAATAGGTAAGAAGACCCTTCCCAATATTTATAGGCCTATTGCAAGTTATCTGTGATCTCTAAAGTGATACCTAGAGAGCTTCAAATTCGTGAATGACTGGCAATATGGCTTTCGTTAGCAGAGATCACCAGGAGACCTGCTTGCCTCCTCTGCACATGTATGGCAGACATCTATAGAAAATATGGGGAATCTCTAGCTATAGCATCAGATATCTTCAAAGCATTTGATCGAGGTTGGCACCAAAGCCTTCCGTCTCATGGTTTGACGCCTCAACTTTAACGCTCACTAACGAGTTTTCTCTCAGTTACACTCTTTGTGATGGTTAACGGAGTATCCTCCGATACAATGGCTATCAACGCTGATGTTTCACAGGGATCTATCTTGGCACCAACTTTGTTTCTGCTCCATATAAACGATCTGTTGGTAGTGACCACCTGTCCTGGTCACAGCTTTGCAAATGATGGTACACTAGATAACGCTTTCTCTTCTAGAATCTATATACCATGCAATGAAGCCGGTGGAGCGAGCTAGAGACAGGTTGACGCAATTAATGGCGATCTGGCAATGATTTTGAAATGGGGATCTGATAATCTAGGAGAGTGTAATGCAACCAAAACTCAAGCTTGCATCTTTTCCAGGAATTCGGATCTCACAATCCCTAATATGATGACGTCAGGTACAACTATTCCTATGGTTTAGAAATAGATTCAAAGTTCAATTGGAAAGCACATGTTCACCAACTAGCTCCAAAACTTAGTAGTTTTGTTTTTGTTTTAAGAACACTTTCTATATAACTGTTCCACCCTGAAGGCTTTTGTCTTGATGCCTATTATACATACATATATTCAGAGATTAAGTATGGAATGATAATGTGAGGAAATAGCGTGGATGCAGACATAATCTTGAAGTTACAAAAAACGGCTGTAAGAGCAATTTTATGTTTATCAAATCGACAATCTCGCATAGACGATCTTTTACAATGAATATTTCATAAAATACTTTTTAATCATATTGAGGGTACCTAATGAATTTTTGGCATTGATATTTTCATTTATTTCCAAATGATATACAGATTTGTATATAGAGTAGAAATTCCTTTCCACAAAAAGATACACCAGGGTCCCTTATTTTCTCCCCACTGCCCTGGCTATGAACAAACAATACATACTGATATGTTATCGTACTTATCGTCCATTAATATATTGCCGGAAATAGATCCCAAGGTGTTTACACCGATTTTCAATGAAATTTATTGTACCAGTTTATCGTTCCTCACTCTTTTATCCTTGAGAGTTGAGTTTCTACGTGATTTTCAATGTTTATTTACTCTCTAAAGTCATTCGGTACATGTGGACCAACACACAACACAAGAACGTGCATTGTGTATTTACGACAAACGCGTGGGGCTTTCAGGGGATATTCTGTAAGAGGTAAACATTTGAAGATCTGTTGAAAGTCACGGTCGACGACTATTATTGCAAACATTATCTGAAAAATCTGGTTCTGGCATCACGTAAATCATCAAATATCTAACTTGTTAGACGTTTATTTAATATTCAAGTAAATAGAATCTTCGATGTCCTTACATCAGTCACATCTCGGAATCTGTGCTTCAACCCGTTGAAATGGTTTAACAATGATGTAAATGGGTAGGGCGTCGTTCCAATGGGCACCAAGGCAATAATTGATGACGTTCTTATCCCAGTACCTGCATACATATGACAATAGAATTCTAGATCTCATTTGCTGTAGTAATTTTTGCACAGCTTCAAAGTCTGATGTTTGCTTATTGCGTGAAGATTTGTACCATCCTCCATCGTTTATTGAATTTCAGTACTTTGGACAAGTACCTTCCACATCATTATAATGATGTAAACATTTTCAATTTCAATAAGGCAAATTATCCATTACTTTATAACCTGTTACTGGATTTTGACTGGTCTGTATTATATCATACAAGTAATGTTAATGTTGCAGTACAATTGTTCTATGAACATCTTACCAATTTGCTAACAATATGCGTTCCATACACTTCCCCCAAGAAAAACAACAAGTTTCCACTTTGGTTCTCGTCTAACATAATAAGGAATATCAAAATTATTGGCATAAATAAAGAAAAGATGCTAAACTGGATGATTATAATGCATTTAAGTCTTGAAGATCGGCAATCGAACCGATATTGCCTGTTCATTCAGGCTCTATATATCAAAAATAGGAAATAACATGAAATGTAGTTTCAAATCTTTCTGGTAATTTTTTCATACCAAAAATAAAAGCAGTTCTATTCCTGAACACGTTCAATTTGATAATCTTAGCTACTGTAGTCCCTATGATATTGTCAATGTGTATATTAACTCTAATTCAACTAATAATAAGCCTTCCGGTAACTTCAATAACTTCAATAATAATATTCTATCTCTTTCAATTGTTAGTTCCTCTGATGTGATACAAGTTACTAAAAGACTTGAAGCAAGTCACACGAAGAATTCCTGCTTTTTCGTGGAAGATTACATCAATATATTCGCAACTCCACAGGCATTTATATATTCATTAGCCTTAAAATCGCATAATTTTCCGGAACTGTGGAAAGTTTCAAAATTAGTACCGGTTTTTAAAAAAGGTAATAGACCTAAGGTTACTAATTATTTCCCAATTGCCATCATCAATAACTTCTGCAAAATATTTGAATATACTTTCAATCATGTAAAACTGCAGATATCCCCAGAGCAGTATGGGTTCATGCCTGGCAGATCAACTGTTGCTAACCTAGGTTGCTACAGTCAATACTTGGCTGATGTTATTGATGAGGGTGACCAGGTTGATTGTATCTACCTTGATTTTGCTAAGGCATTTGATAAAATGGATAACAGTATTTTATTGAATAAAATGTCTAGCTTTGGATTTACAAATTATTTGATTGAATTTTAGATATCTTACCGAAGTGATAGATATCAATATGTAGAGTATAGAGGTTTCAAATCGTATTCATTTCATGTCACCTCAGGTGTACTTCAAGGGTCAGTACTTGGACCAGTCTTATTTCAATTTATTTATCAATGACATTTCTTCTTTATTTGTCTGTTATTTACTTCTTTACGCAGACGATTTGAAACTTTACTCGGCAGTAAAGCATTATTTATGCTGTATCTCACTGCAGCATGACTTGGATGCACTCAGTACTTGGTGTGTAATAAATCATCTGGAGCTTAGTATTAGTGAGTGTACTGTGATGACTTTCACCAAGAAAATTACGTCTATTATTTACAATTACAAACTTGTTGACACAGCTCTTACTCGTTCCTATAGTTTCAGAGACTGAGTTTTGTTTGACGTGAAATTGTCATTTGCATCTCACATTGATTCAATTGTTTCTAGCGCCTAAAGAATGCTGGGCTATATCATCCGGAATTGCCGCCTATTTAACAATAGTGATTCAATAACAATATTATACAATTCATTTGTTCGTTCTAAGCACGAATATGCTTCAATTGTGTGGAACCCTCAATATAACATTTTTACAAACAAAATAGAGCTCGTGAATCGACGTTTCTTAAGATATTTAGCCTTCAAAGCTGATGGTAATTGACCATCTATTGAATCTTCCCAACAGCATCTATTAGATATTCTCTTGCCTAGAATACAAGCTTGGTGAAATTCATAAGAGGAGAATCTGTAGTGTTCACTTACTGTTTTCTATATTTCCCATTTTATATACGATTTTGCATTTGCAGATTGTTTTATCTTTATTTCATATAATGACCCGAAAGATTTACCAAGAAACAGAATTTATAAACAACTCAAAACAAAAGCATACAATTTTTAATGCAACTAAATCAAACAACAATTTATCATTTTACTCCGAAACGAAACGAAACGAAATTGTAATGTTTATTCGTGTTTCTGTTCGTTTCGGCGTCGTGGGCATTTCAATTGAAATTGGTTCGATAAGAACGCTTTGTGTTGATACAGTTAGTTTTAAGTAATCCGGTTTTAGACATAAAAGTCTTCTGATGATGGTCGTGAGACTGAATCGTACGTAAAGACGAGAAAATATAAGGCTTAAGTGTTAATGTGTCCCGAGAATTTATTTATAAACCAACTTTACCTGCTTCAAATGACATTAATGGTGTCACTAAAATGTATCAGTGTTAGATAAAATATAGTTTTCCTTTTGGTAGATGTATGGAAATATTAATTATGAAACTGACCGTTCAAGTTGTTGGCAGAATTGAGCGACAAAACTCTCTCTATTTCTGGAAACTCTTATCGAGAACTGTCAGACAACCTAATCTTATTAACAATATTAAAAGCCAAAGATCCTTTACTTATCAATAATACAGCTGCACCTCTTATTTCGGTTCAAAGGGAAGACAACGTTTGCTTTATATAGGAAACTAAATATTTGTTTGATATGGAAGGTTATATTTAAACTTATTATTATCTTAAGAGCTTATAACCTTAGGACCCCCTAGCGATAAGTAATACAACTAAGTCTTAATAAATACGACACTATCTATACCCAGATATCGTATTTTCCTTTTGTTATCATGTATCATATTTTCATATTGATATTTATTCAGAGAATAACCTTATTTTGTATTTCTAGAATTATTTTATTCTCCGATTTAGTTGACAGAAACAACATCGAGTAGCATTTGCTTGAAAGCATCTTCATTCTACCGATAGTATCATCTCCGATTATTAATAAAGAACTGTTGAGTTTGAGCAGTTAATTGACTTGTTTGGTATAGGCGCGTTATCTCCAGCTATCTAGCTGGATTCCATTTTATGTAAATCTTCGAGTTTGTATCTAACAACGTTTCATTAAATCGAAACGCCATGCAACGACCGTGTCATTCAAGAAGTAAAGTGGTATAATTGGTATTAATAACAGGCAAAGTACGTGTGTCACCGCGTAACGTGAAAAAACGCGAGAGAATTAAATGCCAGGTTAAGGTTGTCTCAACCCAACTTAAGGCTCCTAGAGCGGTACTAGGACGAAGCATGTCATGCATGACCGGCAGTTGTTAATACCTACATGTTGTTTCAAGAATATTGTTTTATACATGCGTAACTATGTTATTTCGCCATTAGCCATCTTGCTTCATCGCGGCAAATCTAGTTAAAGAGTGTCGCTAGCTGCTTGTCAAGACCATACTCATTGTGTGAATCTACGCTGGATATATGTCCAGCCAGATGGTGTATCTTTGATACAAAATAGCATATCATCCCTTGATCTTCTCTCTCAGCTGCGGATTACAAATCTATATCATTTGTAATGAAAAAATCTTCATATTCTCAAGTATTCAATATTTTCTCTATTAGCCGATATGTGTTAATCTATCTCTTGTGCCCGTTTGAGTCTTCCTATTACATAATTTTCTTCCATCAACATAATAACTGGCAATAACTCATCTAGCAATTTTTGTGGTTAGATCTTCCTTGCCTATAATCTTCTGAAAAGCTGAACAATCCGTAACAATTTTGAATTGGAACCCAAGTAGATACGAGGACAAGATGAAAAGTTCCTGAAAAACAAAATAGGTAGCGCCACAATCGAAAATCCCATGTGACATTTGTGATATACCATCTTCAACTAAACGTCGGACGAAGTGTATCGGGCTACAAGAAGTTTATGTTGAGAAATAAAATAAGTTTTGACCAAATAAATCATTTCTTGTTTCATTTTTCACCTTGCCCACTTATATTCGGATCATTTTGAACGCCTGAGTGATGGCAAAAACTTATTACTCACTACTGCTATATAGCTTACTTTAGCTGGTGTAGTTTCCATGCCCATGCAGTGTCCAACACTATCCCCGGCGTTTTTTTTTAATGCGTGAGATCTTAGAATCATGCATGGCATTATGACTGATTTTTCTAGAGGAACATTTATTTTCTGGTAGATAGCGTTTAGAATACTCAAATAATTCATGTGAAACGTGACTCTAATAAGTCTGTAAAGCATAGAATAAATGTTCAATCATTAAGTCAATTTTATACAAATTCAATTGATTAAAACCCTTGCGAATTCCTACATACGTCTTTATATACAGGCCGAGTCAGCTTTAGCCAAACTGCAACAGGAGATAGAACAAGTGTTTTTAGGAAGAAAAGTTCCATAAACATATGTCGTAGAAGGCTTCGTTTTCGAGATACAGGGTGTTACAAAGTACGTGTGTCACCGCGTAACGTGAAAAAACGCGAGAGAATTAAATGCCAGGTTAAGGTTGTCTCAACCCAACTTAAGGCTCCTAGAGCGGTACTAGGACGAAGCATGTCATGCATGACCGGCAGTTGTTAATACCTACATGTTGTTTCAAGAATATTGTTTTATACATGCGTAATTATGTTATTTCGCCATTAGCCATCTTGCTTCATCGCGGCAAATCTAGTTAAAGAGTGTCGCTAGCTGCTTGTCAAGACCATACTCATTGTGTGAATCTACGCTGGATATATGTCCAGCCAGATGGTGTATCTTTGATACAAAATAGCATATCATCCCTTGATCTTCTCTCTCAGCTGCGGATTACAAATCTATATCATTTGTAATGAAAAAATCTTCATATTCTCAAGTATTCAATATTTTCTCTATTAGCCGATATGTGTTAATCTATCTCTTGTGCCCGTTTGAGTCTTCCTATTACATAATTTTCTTCCATCAACATAATAACTGGCAATAACTCATCTAGCAATTTTTGTGGTTAGATCTTCCTTGCCTATACTCTTCTGAAAAGCTGAACAATCCGTAACAATTTTGAATTGGAACCCAAGTAGATACGAGGACAAGATGAAAAGTTCCTGAAAAACAAAATAGGTAGCGCCACAATCGAAAATCCCATGTGACATTTGTGATATACCATCTTCAACTAAACGTCGGACGAAGTGTATCGGGCTACAAGAAGTTTATGTTGAGAAATAAAATAAGTTTTGACCAAATAAATCATTTCTTGTTTCATTTTTCACCTTGCCCACTTATATTCGGATCATTTTGAACGCCTGAGTGATGGCAAAAACTTATTACTCACTACTGCTATATAGCTTACTTTAGCTGGTGTAGTTTCCATGCCCATGCAGTGTCCAACACTATCCCCGGCGTTTTTTTTAAATGCGTGAGATCTTAGAATCATGCATGGCATTATGACTGATTTTTCTAGAGGAACATTTATTTTCTGGTAGATAGCGTTTAGAATACTCAAATAATTCATGTGAAACGTGACTCTAATAAGTCTGTAAAGCATAGAATAAATGTTCAATCATTAAGTCAATTTTATACAAATTCAATTGATTAAAACCCTTGCGAATTCCTACATACGTCTTTATATACAGGCCGAGTCAGCTTTAGCCAAACTGCAACAGGAGATAGAACAAGTGTTTTTAGGAAGAAAAGTTCCATAAACATATGTCGTAGAAGGCTTCGTTTTCGAGATACAGGGTGTTGAAATTGAAAAATAAAATTCGTTTTTTGCGAATATCTCCGGAACCGTTTATCGTACAGAAAACAGCTTTTGTGAGCATTTTCTACTCATAGTAAGCTATGTTCTGTGTTATAAAAAAATTATTTTGACTCATAATTGGTGAAGATTTTGAAGGGGTAGTGGGTGTTTTTCTCCCCAACTTCTACGCCACTGGAAAAAAAAACGGGTTTGAGACAACCATTAGAACCGCCAATGTTTTCTACACAAAAAAGTACTCTTGGTCATAAATCAACTTTTATGTTGAAAAACATGGTCAATCCTTTGATTTTGTTACTTGTTCTACTTGTTTGAATAAATTTCGTCTAATTAGTAAGAATTGACCATGTTTTTCAACATAAAAATTGATTTTTCTCGAAAACGGTCAACTTAAGAGCTTATAACCAGAAGTACTTTTTTTGTGTAGAAGACATTGGCGGTTCTAATGGTTGTCTCAAAACCGTTTTTTTTCAGTGGCGTAGAAGTTGGGATGAAAAACACCCACTACCCCTTCAAAATCTTCACCAATTATGAGTGAAAAAAAAATTTTCATGACACAGAACATAGCTTACTATGAGTAGAAAATGCTTACAAATGCTGTTTCCTGTACGATAAACGGTTCCGGAGATATTCGCAAAAAACGAAATTTTTTTTTCAATTTCAACACCCTGTATCTCGAAAACGAAGCCTTCTACGACAGATGTTTATTGAACTTTTCTTCTTAAAAACACTTTTTCTATCTTCTGTTGCAGTTTGGCTACAAAAAACTGACTCACCCTGTATAATGTTAGAAGTATATCTTAGGTAAAATACTGAAATAACTATATTTCTAGTAAGGTTTGACAACCTTTTCATGTTACCTCATAACATCTTCAACATCTCATTCGTATATTGCATTAGATGTCTTCGAATATTAGAAGTAGATTGCTATACAGTGCCTTCTTGATACATATTCATATACTTCAAATATTAATGTGTTACAATTTCGACTACTCGTGTGTCTGTTCGTTTCGGCGACGTGGGCATTTTTAATTGAAAATAATGCGATAAGGACGATTTGAGCTCGAATTCCATTTTAGACAGTGATAGGTCTTCCGATGATGATCGTGAGACCGAAACGAACAGCGGTGGCGATGATTTCGCCAGACAGTTTTATCAGATGTCGTTAAGCATTGTCACTGTATTACCGGCCGAGAGGTCATTGTATTACCGGTCGAAAGCACGTGTCAAACAAGTGGTTCAACATACGGACACGTGCTTGATACGGGCTTCAACATTCAGACACGTGCTTCAACATTCAGACACTTGTTCCAGCATCCAGACACTTGTTATGACAAGTGTTCAAAAATTCAGACGACCGGTAATACAGTGACAATGCTTACCGACATCTGATGATACTGTCTGGGGAAATCGTCGCCACCTCTATTAAAAAGTACGTAAAGACTAAGCATATGTATTAGTATGACTTATTTCCTCCCGAGAATTTAGATACCGGGATATCAAAAATTATCTTGGTCAAGGGTGGTTGTGGAATCTAAAACGTGTGTCTTACTTTACGTTTATAATAATTATGTCACTGTCACACTGACATCATCAATAACTTACAAATTTCATACACATTTATTTCAGTTGTAAAACAATTATGAACTACAAATTATGAAATAGTTATGTGAACTTTGAACCTTTTCAGAGGTCGTGATAGCCACAATCCAGGTCAAAAACTGTTTTGAAATAGTTAATTTTCCGTAAATCAAATGACGTTCACGTGAGAAGCCCGTAGCACGCGAGTGGTTGTACCTAATACGGCTTTACGACGACTTTTCGCCCGCCGTTTTCGCTACATGTAGTTAGATTTAGTATCGGACCGTGCCCGACGGCCCTTCTTTTTTCGATAAATGTTCATTAAATAGGAAAATTTAATTAAAACAGTTTGAGCTATTCTCAGATCTTAGGTACGCGCGTCTAACGTGCGACGTACCAAAGGGAATTTACTCGCGACTAAAATATACACGAAGCGGGTAAAAGCTAGCGACCCATAGCCGAAAACGCTTCATTACAACTGGCGCCGGTCGCACACGGCAAGAAATGGCACCAAATTAACAAGACCGAGGTAAAATCTATA
Organism: Endomychus coccineus; assembly: GCA_958510875.1. Lineage (NCBI taxonomy): Eukaryota > Metazoa > Arthropoda > Insecta > Coleoptera > Endomychidae > Endomychus > Endomychus coccineus. The sequence continues at coordinate 196,889,875 of OY294068.1, forward strand.
AGCTCTAACTTACGCGCAGCGAGCTGCTCGAGGCATATGTCATAATGATTTCGTTCGTAGCTAATTACATAGGACGTCTGGCGTTCATGCAATTATGTTTTTAGATAATTCGAACCTTCTAATTTCGATAGTCCACGTGAAAATCCCAGAGTCCAAAGCGCTAAAGACTTCCAAGTGTTACAATATTCGTATAAACTTTTAGAAACTTCAAATTAATTATGACATAATTATTTCAAACGTAAAGTAAGACACACGTTTTAGATTCCACAACCACCCTTGACCAAGATAATTTTTGATATCCCGGTATAATTCATACATGGGTCAAGAATTGGATGAATAGAAAAAGAGAACCATTGGACCTCTCCTGATACGCCACTGGAGTAATAACTAATTTAGTGATGAAACTACGGGGTTGTGCGGTTTAATTAAATTATCCATGCCACTTTAACGGCAACTACAATTTACAGTAATCAAACGTAGAGGAGCATTGATACGAATGTAATAGACGCGATGTAATGTACAATTGATTCAATAATACGTAAAACGCTAATAAAGATAATGACACGTTTGCGTTGTATAGTGGTAAAGATGTTCCTCGAACAAAATCATGACCTTCACGCATCGGCAAGTCCAGAATCTAGTTCTGCAATAACAGGAACTTCCATGCGCATAATTACCTGGTAACCAAGTTAAAAAAGATACTACTCGCGTACATAATTCGTATAATTATTCGGTCGTGTTGTTGTGAATTGCGGATATAACGAAACGAAAGTGACATTAAAAACTAATAACTCAAACCAGTAGAGTCCAAAAGAAATACTTTTACTGTTTTCCTAAGAGAGATTACGTTACTTGTATATCTTGGAATTCGATCTCGTTATAATGCACATGTATCATTTAACATTTTTTTGCTCGCCAATATCTTCACTGCTCCATTGAAGCAAAGTCCAATGCATGTGTCTTCTATTATTGTTATGTTAACACAAGTATGCATTCAGAATCAGGAGAAAGATAGAGCTGCGTTGAAACAACAATCATTTTCAATATTTTAGTTGCTTTCGAAATCAATAGCTATAATGATGAGGTTTTTCTAGTCCAGATCGACCAGTAACGTCACAAACTAATTGTTCCAGACAGCTGTTTTGCTCTTCTCATATAGTTCATCAGTAGAACGAGCAAATTTGCAACGTTACTGAAGGATATTTGTTGAAGGTAGTCATAATCCGCCTTCAACGTGGTAAAAAGACCAACAAATCATCTATCAATAAAAATATACCACATTGACAGATTTTACATTGAGTAGCTATAGCCAAAGTTTCCAAAGCGAAGACTGTAGTTGTTGAAAATGGCGATGTTTTAGAAAATATCTGTCTCTGGCACATTATTAAGCATTAGAAGCTTATTCATCATAATGATCTGTTGTATAACAGAAACGTCAGCCTCAGCTTTGAATTCATTTTCTCGAACAGTAACTCTTTGGTTGTATGTGAGGATTGTTCTTAAATTTTATATTTTGACTTCAAGAGAGAAAAATCTATAATTTTCGAAGAGCATCGTGGGAGCCAGGGGTGAAATGTTGGGAGAAAAGATAGGCATTGGAATTTTTCTCAAAAAATTGGAATTTATAGGCATCAGGATAGACGCCGCTTGGTAAAGAGATCCAAAACTCCTCCATTCGATAACGAGATAAAGTATGGTATCTGGTAGGAAGTGGTTTAGTAGGTCTCTACGTAACGTCATCAGAACAAGAACATGATATGGAGTAGAATCAAAATTGGAGCCAAGAAAGATCTCTGTGGATAATTCTTGGAAAGAGCTTCGCCTGTTCCAATTGCTTGGGAGTCAATTAATTTTTGAAATAATTATATTTTGTTTTAATTTTCACTTCCACCCCCATTTCTCAAGTTATTATGCAGGTGAAATGAAAAACAGCGTATGATATTCCGTATAAGAGCTAATTTAAATTAGTAGAAAAAATTGTCAGGTTGGTCGTCATAATAGAATATTTGTTTTAAAAGCGTCAAAGATATGTAGTATTTTGTTGGCTATAATGCATCGAAATAGAAGCTCCACATTTCTGAATAAAATAATCAAACAATCAATTATGTTAAAGAGAGTATGGTTGATTTAAAGTATTTAAAACTAAGTCAGGCTGGAGCGAAGATGACCGTCGAGTATACCTTCCTTTTTAGAGCTCTAGTTCAACATGTACTAACCCAACAAACACCTGGTTGGTTTAATAGTCTGGTATAGCGTAAGTGATAATTTCTAGAATCTGTCAATTTCTTAACAAAACACGCGCTATTAACATAATAACACTTTCATCCGAATTAGGAAATAAGCCACCTGCGTTTGAATAAATTTGGAAATAAATTTTGGTAATTCCAGTCGACGATCTTTGAAGGTCCAACAAAAAAAAATCGGACAGTTTCACAATATCGTGTAACAGTTTGTTCGTACAGACCACAAAGCATAACACAAATCCTCATTTATATCTTTGTCAGGTTTCGTTTTATTGCGAGATGTGACACAACATATTTAACTTAATGTTAACAAATATGATTTAGAATTCATTTGGCATTTTACACAATTTCTGGTGTTATTCGACTATTAGTATTCATGACAAGTTATCAGATAGATCGTGTCGAGTATAAGACGGAAATTACGTACTACCCAATCAGCTGCGACCGTTTTTTTAATGTCAACTTATAAAAATTCGAAACGCCGACGAGAATGTATTATGCAATTATATTTCGTACTAAGACTGGTGGTACATTTGTCCATAATAACTTTAATTGCCAATATTATAAATTAACATACATAGACAGATAATTTTCTACGCTTATAAATTCCTCTGCAAATATGTGGGTAATTTGAGATAATTGCAATGTACGTTCAGAATTATTGAAACAAAAGGTTTCTATTGTTAATCTTTTTTCTTAGCTGAATCTAGACGAAATAATTGCTTTAAAGGCAATTATCATGTAATATTGTTCAGAATTGATTGCTTATAAGTGTAAGTGTACACTTCTATGAATTGTTATTAATAGTAGTTCAGTTTATTTGACGTATTACCAAATAATATTAAAATTGTACCCTACTTGAGATTCGAACCCACATCCTCAGCAATCGAGGCTACAGCCTACCAATTACGTCAAATGATCAATGACTATTATGAACGCTGATCCCAATTAATATAATGAATTAAAGCTAAAATGTATACTATGTTCTTGCTCACCGAATCACTGGATAGACCTGCAAGAACTGAGACAAGTTCTGAGAAACTAGAACCTAAAGCGATCTAATGACTACATCAACCTGAGTAAAATTAACTCAGAACACTAACGGGAATACTAACCGGTATCTGCCAGTTGAAAGGACACCTTAAGAGAGTCGGCTTAGTAGAAGAAGAACAATGCAGGTTCTGTGAAGAGAAGGACGCAACTTCCATCCTCATCCTCGCAGAATTCACCTTGCGAAACCCAAGGGCATACCATGGGGCATACCAAATAGAAGAGGGAGACTTACATAACGCGAAGCCATCCGACATACTGATTTTTCTTAAAGCCACAGGGTACCTATATAGGAATATAAACTGGAACGTATAAAATGCAAAACGTTAAATCTAACACCATCTTCTTTTATCTTCTGGAAATCGCTACAGAAATTTCTCTTTAAAATTTTCAAGAAGCATTCAAAAAAGGGACCTGTCAACAGAAATGAAGTTTTAACGTTTTTGTCTTCTTTTGTTAGGCATTTGTTAACCCTCAAAAACAAGTCAGTCAGGACAAGCTCTTAATGAAATAGCCTAAGGCTATAGGCTCTCAAAGAAACTCCTTTCACTTAATATGAGGGACCCTAGAAAGTTGACAGGAAACGTCTGCAACTATATGTAAGAAATGTTGAGAGTTGCAAGAAACTGCCTCTCACATTCTGTTGGAGTGCTCATCGTTGGTATCCCTTAGGTATCTTCTTTCAGTGCAGCAGAGCTGCTTTTCCAGCATCAGCCAACTTTCGGGGCTTCTGGTCGAGCCACAAACCTTGTAGAATAGAACAGGCTACTAAAAATACTATCAAAATACTAAGGACTAAATTACAAGTCAAAATGTGCCTGCTTAAATTCTATTTGGGTTTAATAATAGAAACAAATAGTATTCAAAAAGGCACATTTTGATTTCTGATTTAGTTTACTCTGATGATGGCTACTAGGTAGGTGAAACGGTACTTTAACAGTATTTTTAGTGAATATGGGTGATTATTTTTTATTTTTTGTGTTATAGTGTATCCACAGCGTGAATTCTTTCATAGTTTATTCTAAACTCGGTGTTAGGGCATTTTATTATTATGTATACGAGCGACCTTAGGTTTATACAGGGTGAGGCAAAAAGATGTTAACACTGTATGCGAGACTAAATATTTTGAGACTGAATTTTTTTTTCGCGAATTAAAACATGGCTTCACGATATTCCATTGAGGATCGAACGAAGATAGCTGCCTGGATGAAGGTCTTTTAGTTCCCAAGCATCGTACAAGCAAAATGCAAGGCCTGGAACGGAAAGTATGCACCATCACCTGACAATTAGTAGAATCTACGAGAAGATTGTGAGGATGGGGTCCATTCAAGACGATTGCAAGGGGGACAATGGTAAAAAGAAATCTATCCGAACTGAGGACAATGTCATTCTCGTCCTGGGAGCGATGGTAGCCAGCCCAACCAAGTCCACGGGTGGACTTTCTCGAAAAGTACACATTTCGTCAAGGTCACTGGTTGAAATTCTGCATCGTGATTTGGGAATGAAATCATACCCTAACCATTACAGTCTGATGTTTTGAGATTACCTGAACGACACGTTCGGTAATCGCTGGAATGGTGGTCCTCTCCCATGGCAAGCACGTCCACTCGACCTGACGCCATGCGATTTTTGGCTGTGAGGCATGGTCAAGGATCGGGTCTACGCCAGCAAACCTCCCAACTTGGATGTCATAGCTGGAATTTCTGTCCAAATGGCCCAGAGGGCTTTACATAACAACAATGGACAGACTCCATTAGTGTATTGAGAGGGATAGAGGGTGCCAAATTGAAACCTTGTAATCAAATCTCTGCCTTGTAATTTAATGTGATTAAACACCCATTAAATGTTAACATCTTTTTGCCTCACCCTGTACTTTATTATAGGGAACAATAATTATTGTTAGTCTGTCACCGACAGTCAACACATACAATAACACAATAAGAATTTGTAACGAGCTTTAGCAGAATTCTAAATTCAAGGTAACGTCAACATCGTATAATTTCTTGATTTCTATTTGCGTTCGTCTTAATTTTTGTCAAGTTAACGTAAACGTTGTTGCGAAAATACACGAACCGTTCAGCAATGACTTTGGGGGACCGACACGTAATATTTGTGTTGTTCATAATCGTAGGTTACTCAATGAACTGCACACACAAACACACATCACATACACACACACACACACGTATGTTATGTACAACCGGGACCGTCTGTAAATATATAAACCTGTTCTTTAATGGAATATTTCTCAAGAAGCTGTCGAAGACGTCTTGCGAATTATTATAAACTCGTACGTATGAATGCATAAATTTGAAGTTCTACCATACCCGGCTTGCTCGTAAATGTCTTAGAAAACATAGTTATGTCTTTTTTCCGACTGATCTTTGCTAATTGTTTGAGAGAGAATAATGCACAAACAACAATCGAGTTTGTTCCTTATTCAGATGTTTTTATACATCTTCCCATTTCCATATTCCTACGTAAATTCAGTCCTCTTATAAAATCATACTAGGTACGTAAATCGAGTCCCGGGTTTCAATATAATTCTCAGAATATTCTTAGAAAGAGAGTGTTAAGATTAGCGCGATTACTACATTTTTATTCTATATCAACAAAGCTAGGTTAGTAGGTTAGGTTGTGTTAAGTTAGGTTAGGTTAAGTTCCTGGAAAGCAGGAGCCTCTTCTCTTGTGCAGAGCCTGAAACCTCATCTAGGCGCGTCCCCAGGTGGTGGATAGGGGAATGCTTACGGCCCTGTTGCCAGCAGGGTCAAGGAGTAAGGAGTGTAATGCTCTCGCGGATCAACAGGCCCCGAGACCCTGGTTAGATTATGGACTCCCAATCACAAGTTCCCGAGATGAAGGTGATGGATAGATTGTGATTGGCACGGATGATCCATATGTTCCAGTAGAGTAAGTTATCCCATCGAAGATAACTTACTGAAACAACGTAGGAAGTTATCCAATCGAGATAAATTACTAAAAACGAGGAACCAAAATATTGGGAATCAACAATATTATGGTACGAACAGAAACAACATAGGAAGTTATCCCACCGAGATAAATAACTAACGAGTTAACGACACAAAAACCATAAAATTGGCCATCAACCATATTATGGCATAAACACACTTGAGACACAAAAATAGACAAATAGCTATACACAGACAAACGCAACACAAACTAACAAACGTTAACATCAATTTAAACAGGAACGGGAACAGAATCGAGAAACACAATAAAGACGCAGTACATATCCCGAAGTTATGTGAAAAGCGGTCCCGGGATATGAATGAAGATCGGAGAGGTTTTAGCAGGTATGCTGTAAAATAGAGTGAGTCATGCACTATCAGTAGTGATAGATTGAAGCTCCTGGTGTGTACAAAGCGTTTCCTCTCCACAGAAAAAAAAAGGTTAGGTTAGTATGAGGCTTATGTGCTAGGACCAGGCGCATATAAGGGAATTCTCCCGGCCCTGTTGCCAGCAGCTTCGGGGGTAGGAGTAAAACAAATAGCTCCCGCGGACCAACAGATAGAGAGGTCTTCGATCGTTATGGCCACGTACCATATACGCTCTTAGACAAAACACTATCTGCAGATCTCGGCGAAGACTCAGAGGGAAGATAGATCAAATCAGATCCTATTCCGAATAAGATAAACACAACACAAGACAACCAGGGAAAGATTAGTCCAACCTCGAAGTACCAACACACAGAAGAAGTAAGAACATCCAGATCTCAATCAAACTAGACTCGGCGAATTCCTAGTAAGTAAGATCCATCGGATACCAAACAATACACAAGATCACACAAAAACACAGACCAGAATATCGAACATATCAAACATCGTGTTAGCAAGGAAGAGGGTCCAGTCAGATCCCAACCCAAAACGAAACGCGACACAATAGCAGGTTCCAAATACATCAGAACATAACATAGATCAAACACATACCAGACTCATTGAAGTCATAGTAAGGAAGAAGATCCAATCAGATCGCAACACAAAATGAACATGAGACACATTCTACAGAATCGAAATACACTGGATTAAATTTAACGAAAGATAGACCTGCCCTTAACTTGAAGTAATCCTCACGCTTTGTTGTGATATTTGTAGATTGAATATGGATGTGTTTTGTTGGTGTTGTAATTACTTTGGGCTTGTAGAATATAATTAACATTAAATTGTAATTATTATGGATAGAAAAGACAGATGTTGATTGAATGAAGTTACTCATTTATTCGACTGTCTTACGAAATCAAGATGATACTTCTTACCTACTTTAATATAGTAGATATAAATAAAACGTAGATAAATAAAACAGACATAACTGAGAATGGAAAAGTAAAGTGAACACTATAATAGATCTCCCCCCTTAACTACGTTCCTGATTGCAATTAAATTCGAAACTTCCCGATAGAAATTTGAGCAGTTCATCAATTAAAACATTATATTCTATTAGGTGCGATGTATGAAGTCACATGAAGTCACACGCCCAAAATAAAGCGTCGATGCGTACGACTTCTTAGGATCATTGCATTAATTTGTCACTTCATTCTCATTTCCTTGTGATAGTTGAAGAATTCCGAATGGCTTGGCAAATAATGCAGGAACTTTGGAGATACCAATTGATATTTTTCAGGTAAATAAATGAATCTGAAACTACACGAGACATCGAGGGGAAATTACGGAAGAAGGATAAGTGAATGGTTATCTAAATTTAACCAACTATAAAAAGATGCCGACAATGAGATATATAAATTTGAACCAGTACTTCTTCTAACCATGACCTTGTCCATGGTAACGTATGTGAATATAATAAGCTTTTTCATACTACAGTCCTTCAAACTCTATTGACTTTGAAAAAAAATAACGAACGCATAAAAATAAGTCGATTGGAGTAATAAACTATCAAAGTATTTATAACAACATAGTCTATGTATACGCGTTACAGGATGGTACGAGTAATGGAAATAGACCACAAACAAAGGTAGGATATTTTCGCACGCTTTAATTTGGATTGGCGTCTATTCAAATATGCATATAATTCAAAATAAGAAAATATATCTTTTCGAAAACAAAGACGGACAGTTTCTAATGAGATTGTAGTTCACAGCGATATACAACAAATGAATTTTATTTCGGTTTAGATTCTTGTTTACGCTTCACACTACTGGCCCAGATGTATTTTAAAAATCCAGTCAACGAGTCGTGACGAAGTGAATTAAGCCGACTACATTGTGTATTATAAATACCACGTTGCCAATTCTATTCCAATTGTCTTACAAATATATAACTTTATAGTCTAGGAGCTAGAGCGATATGGTGGGCCTGAATGAATACACTTTGGCACTACTGTATGTTGATCAAGAAAGGTTCAATGTACGATAGCTCCCACAGGCCGAATTATGTATTTTCAGGCGTTTCCAAGCTACAGCCACCTAAAATTTTGAACGTTTTATTGCACGAACACTTTCTCGAAGTTGTTATATATTGAAAAGCATGTAATTCTTATACATTTGCACCTAGTGCCAAGGTTTTTTATCGAGGCAATTGCTTGGAATTGGCCCGTTAATTTAGTAGACTAAATGAAATGCACGAACACAGTTTCTAACGTGGCGAAAAATGTTTGTTATTGTTGCCAGTTGTTAGAAAAACTCCTACCAAGGTTTTTGATCTGGACATTTCTATGTAATTGGCCATTATTTGGACCAAAAATGGAGGTTTTTTTGACCACTTTACTGCTAAGACGAGTTCATTGTTTCAAAATACCTTGGGACCGGGTCAAATACGTTAATTTGGTGTCAAAAAATAATCAATATGAGTGCCAATGTTTTTTCCTGAAACCTCTCCCTCAACCCCGGAAACCTCCCCCAAAAAAAATCAGTAATTTTGATATTCAACCGCTGTCGAAGTCTAAATAATTGCGTAATGTATCAAATCAAATTTATTGATTTCAAAATTACTGATTTTTTTTTGGGGAGAGATTTTCAGGGTTGAGGGAGATGTTGTATTGATAGGCGTCACCGAAGGCCCAAAATTGACATCAAGACTGGTGTGGCAATCATTGCTTGAACAGAAAAATAACTTAGATGTGGGTTCCAGGAAACTGGCTGTGAACCAGCCACAATGGACACATCAGCATCATAAATTTGCTCAGAATTTATACTCTGTGTGGCAAAAACTGTAGTCTGAAGATGCATACAGGACTGGTTCAAACAACAACAGAGAGAGCGCTAGAATACCGACGAAGAAAGATCTTCTACAAAGTATGAGCGTCTGGCGGCACGAATGAGTGTGCTCTTTCTAATGTTCTTGTATTTATATTTCAAAAGTTCTTGAGTTCGGTTCTCTAGCAGTTTTTGCAGAAACCAGAAGTTGAACGGTTTGTAAATGAATTTTGGGATATTTTGAAAGTACTGCTGATCCATATTCTGAAATTACCAAATTGACAAGCTCCTATTTTTGCTTCACTCTTAACAGCTAAGTCAATCATACAAGAGCGAATCTATGAATAACTACGAGTGTGTTATTCATTTGTTTTTATTCATTCTTGATCACTGATCTAGTGGGTCATGTGTTGTCATGGTTGTTTCTATTGTTGTGTAGTTGTGTACCGATCAAAATTAAAGCCGTAATATGCATTGATCTTTCTGCGCATTAAGAAAATAAATGGATATTAGTCAACGTTAAGTTTTCCATTCCGGATAAAGTTAATCCTCTTCAGTTTTCTGTACGAAGATATTGAGTTTTGAGTTGTAATGTTTCGGGCATTCTCCTGAAACGTATGTAATACAATATCGAAGGAAAAGCCTGAAAAAAACGAGTCCTCTCGAAATTCAAAAGAAGCATATGCCAAAAATATACTATCGTATCTTTTGTCAACCGATAACATCGAATCAAAAATAACGTTATAGAATGAGTATTTATATACGAGGTTGATAATTCGATGCACATTCTAACACAAACACATTTACTTTAATAATTATAGTTATTAATAGTATCTACCATTTTTAATTAAATTGTTGAATGATTGGAATAGTTAAGTGAACGAGAAATCGATTTGCTACGAATTTATTTTGATTACTTTAATAATAGTACCGATGTAGAGTTTAGTTAATCAATAGGAACATCGATGAATTTATTCCAATGGGAAAACTGGCAACACGGTATGTTCAGTTCCTGAGTCAAGGTTGACGAGCGAGTGGTTATGTTGCAGTTTACAACTTCCACTTGTGCACATTTTCCTTTTTTTTTTCAACACATATTTCTAGCAGATGTTTGTTTATTGATGTTTAGTACTAACAAAACGATGTCCAATAACGTTTGAAGTTTGAAGCAATTCGAATTCGACTTTAAGTTGTTTTCGATTCAACATACCGGATGTTATCAACATGTCGGTGACAACAGTCATAAATCATTTTCAGTGTCTTCTACTTACAGCTTACAGTAGAGCTGATAAACACTTATGATTCTCTAGGTTTTAGGAAACAGAGTTTGAATAGGTCATTTAACCACTTAATTTTTGTAAATTTATGGGGCGCCTAAAACGTCACATGCAGACAAATATATCACCAGTTCTACATGATTTTCATTTAGAGAAGCTTACAATACAGGAATACAGTACAAGAATCGCGAAATTTGCGTTACAGTTGGAATCGACCCAAAAATGTTTATATGGACTAATATGTCATATAATGAAATATAAATAATCCTCGAATCTAACAAACTGATTCATTCTTATCTAATAGATAGTTTTGGTAAACATAAATAGTAACAAATTCCAGAATAAACTCGATAGTGACTGGCGTTTCTCAAGGCTCAATATTAGGACCAAACCTATTTAATATGTTCATTAGAGATGTGCCAAATTGTAACGACGTGGGCGAGAAGGATGTCTTAGCAAGTTTGAGGGAGAGCAGAAATAATTTAAGATACTTAACTGGATTCAACGGGACACTGCAAACTCAACGGCCATACTAGGAAAATTGGGTGTATTGAATGATGATATTTGCTAATTGCTTACTGAATGCAGCTCCACACTCCTCGGCAGGAGCAAATATTTCGGGACAACACCATCGAGCAAAATACACCATTGAAGCCGGGAAAAATTCGAGTCTTTTCAGAAGATCTAAAGCTCACCGGCGTACTAATATAAAATAGTACCTGAAAGGGGATAAAATATTTCTTCAAGGATGCTTTAGTAACAACACAAATAATCTGATATGATTTAGGAGGCATCTAATGCCAACTGGTAGCACGCCAATGCGAACAGAATCTTCCAGACCATCATTCCTGCGGGCTAAAGGAGCTATATTAAGGAAAATCAGTGAAAACATTTGCTACACTGTTACATCGACACCGGCGCTGGTATTGCAATCTCACGTTCCAACGACTAAACAAGATTTTGTCAAGACCTAGCAAATTTGAAACAAGACGGATAGCAGTCATAAAAGCAATCTAAACAATTTAATTTGTATACTGTGTGGGTTTGTTTATCTTTAGCTATCAAAAATACAATGTATGGTCATAAGTATAGTACGAGAAACAAAAACTTCCCTCGTCCTTGCTGAAAATTGTTTATTTCAATTCGATTATAAAAATGTTAAAATTAAACTAAAGAAATCAATTATTGTAAAAGCTCTATTCTAGAGATGATTCACATAAAACGTGACTCCAAGTCTGTAAATCATAGAACAGACGATCATTAAGTCAAATGTATACTAATTTAATTGATTAAAACCCTTGCATATTCCTATTCTAGGTAGAATGCTGAAACAGCAATATTTCTAGTAAGATCTGACAACCAAATACTGAGCAGAAACCAAAACTATTAGATAATCTAAATTATTTATAGGGAGATCATACAAAGGAAAAGCACAATAGACCTTTCAGGCCGGAATACGTTTTTCTCTCGTCATACCAAGCACATAAATTGCATTGCATACTTGCTGAGGCGAATACTGGATCAGTCAACTTCCTCCTTTATCCTTGCTGTGTAGCAGCTGAACGCTTAGAAGCATCAATTTGCCCCATTGCTCTATGCATGGAAAATGTAATATTCAAGACGTGAGACGTGACCTTAGACTTATAAAGTGATGAAAGCGTTTTTTCGCGGAAGACTATAATAACCGGCGAGGGGGAACATGGATTCGTATGCGTTTAATTTTTTTGCAACATACGTATATTTTTATCGAATCCAATCTGGCGTTGTTTGTTGTAATTGTATGCTAAAAGTGTAGGATAGTTTCTTATTACATAGGTGTGCATTATCATTATTCGTATAATGTGTCAGCGAAGCATTGCTATGCCTCGGCTGATGTCTTCTTGTTAGTTCTGTACACATTCAAATCGGACGCGACATACATAATCTTCGATCTTATAAGATCGGTTTTCACTTTCATAAACTCACGCTAAAACAGAACACAACCGGTTAAAGAACACGGACGGGGACTGGTCATCAAAAGTAATTATTATAAATGTATATTTATTTAGTTTCGTAATTCCCAGCACGTCTGCCGTACAAGGACACATTTCTCGGATCACTTGCACGATCGTGTGTGGTGATAGGAACCCAATAAGTCCTGCTATACTGCCCTTAATCCCATATCTGCGATTGTCTCTTTCTCTCTGTCTCTGACTCTCTCCCTCTCCGCAACAAGTCAATACCTCTGAAAGAATATTTTCTATCGGCTACCTAAGGTCGGCCGGGCTCACATCCGAGACCGAAGAATTTACTGCAGCTTACCAAGATGGCGTAATAAACACCTTGGTCTATCGCCGCAACGTGATGTCAACTGCAAGACCTGTCGAAAGCTGCCTGAGACGCTTTTCCAGCTGTTGTGGGCATGTCCGGCAAAGGCGACCTCGGCGTACACCCATCACCATAATGCGGCCCTACGGGTGCTGTATTTCCTTCCAAGGGACTCGTACGGCATAGGCGAAGAGCCGGTGCTACCTTACATGCCAAGAGATTTTTGAGTCCGTGTCGGAAACGAAAAATGCCAGATCTACTGGAAGTACCCGTTTCCGACCGTCAGGTCCATGCAAGCGTATAGACCTGACGTTGTCCTCCTCGATACAAACAAAGACTATGTATGTCATCAAATTCTCTACTGCTGCAGAGAAGATCATATAGTCTTGAACGAGGAGGGAAAATGGACAAAGATCTCCTGTTCGAGCTCCGCACGCTATACCCAGGCCACAAGGAGGTATTAGTGGTTCTGATCATCGGGGTTTTGGGCTGAATTCGGTCTTCACTGCGTTCGAAGATCATTCCGGCCTTTAAGAACTAGGCGCAGATCTTGATAGACCGGATGCGGAAGGCTGACATACTGGGTTCAATAAGGCTACTTAGGGCACACGATTTGGGAGCCTGAAGCTGCTTAACGACCGGGGGGAGGAGTAGCTTCGGTGAACTGACTATGTTTTTTCTGACACGGTTGCAGCCCCGACGAGGTATGATGTCTATTATTCTGTGAGAAAACGTGCGAATATCTTTGTTTTAAATGAATGGTATTGAAATAATCTTTTTCATATCGAAAGGAACAGCATTATCCACTTTGGGTTTTAGGAAAATCCTGTGCGGATAATGCTTCATTATCAATTGGATGATCCCAATAATTTGAAAGTGTTGATACGACCTATTACCCAAGAATTTACATATGTTGTGTTCTTCACGTTATTTCCAAGATTCTGTTTATTTTTGTGAACTCGAATGTAAGCTTCATGACTTCCTGCAACTCATATTTTTGGTTCTTAGATGTTGGCCATTGAACATAATTTCTCAAACGATATCTTACTATAATATTTAGGTATCTTTTTTCCCAAATTTTAATCATTTTGTCCTCACCATCAGTTAGATCATCCTCTTCATCGTCTTTCAAACTGAAGCTTAAGTTCGACGAAGGTCAAACAGAACCAAAAATGTTACCATGTTATAAAACGTCAAATCTACATATCAAATTTAAGTCAGAATGAACATAACAAACCTCCACATCTAGGTATTACAAATAACACATTCATAAGCTTAGTTTATTGTTACCTCAATAATAACAACAGATTCCTTATAAGGTAACCAAGAATATTCGATCATTAGATCTAAACATACATGGCGCGCGATGACATTTGACAACCAAAAAACTCAGATAACATTGATACGTTGCCCTCTAACATCTGAAAGTCCAAGTTGGCTAATAAGACGCAAACTTTTCGATATTTGACAGCTATCGACATTGCTGTGCAGTCTAGATTCCCCCAGTTTGCCCTACCTTTACATTTTGGATGTTAATTCAAACAATCAAACGAATTTTTCAGTCTATTTGATTCCAATTACATGTTTCATTAATCTTATATTTAATCAGACGTCTAAAAAAACTGGACGAAAGCCCGATCAAGTATTCATTTCAACAGGTTCTCATTATCGACATCGATTCAATTTCAAGAAACCCACGCTGTTGTCATACGAGAACGATTAATTATCGACGAAAATTTATAAATTCCGCTCGAAAGTTTAATGAATTGGTTGAAATGATCTTGGCTCGGTAATAATAAAATGGAGGGTATCGAGTTGACCCTTGACGTTGACTCTTTAGTTGGTTAATGTAGAACAATTGCTTTCAGCTGTACACTTAAGCGCTGACCGTCAATGTAGTAGTCAAATTGCTGGCGACTTCTCGTGTTATTTATTTATTAATGTGTGTCCCAGACATCCTCGTTTTGCTTGCTTCCCCAAACCAATTAATATCTAGTTGAAAATGTGCATTAATTAGTAATTCATGAGCAACATTATTGTAGATTCGCTACTGATTCGATTTCAATGAATCAACTCGAATACGTCAACGAAATAATGATTCTAAACATTGTTAAGATAACTTCAAAATGTCATAGTTTAAAACGATACGCTGTTGCCAGATTGTGATGTTTTTCAATAATTCCTAGGACGATTCTAACGATTCGGTTTCAATTGAAGCCTATGACGTCAAAAATCGTCGTGGAAGGTAAAAATGTACAAAATAGAGAGAATATAAATATCGTGTATCGATAACTAGCAGTTTCGGATACAGGTTTGATATTGAACAAAAGAAAGCATACAGCTTCAAATAGATGTGACCACCTGGCTTCACGTCCACAGACAGCTACTGAATAGAGAGTGGCCCTCGGTTTGACGTGGTCCCACCGGCATGAGTGCTCTCGCCCAAACCCTCTCAAACTCTTTTATCTCTATGAACAAAAGAGGCCTAAAACCTGTGAGAAGTCCATCAGACTTCTTATAAGTCACTGTCTCCTGAACAAACATCTGCACTTAATGGGAATTGCTGAAGGTCCAAGTTGTGGTAAATGCGAAGACGCGGACGAAACTGCCTCTAAAGTCCTAGTAGAATGTCCATCACTAGCTTTTCTTAGATTGCAACATCTCGGCAGCGCGCCATATGAGATCAGTCCCTGTTGAATTATAGCCAGTTTGTTGTTTACATCAAAATCTGAAACTATTGATTACCATGGAGAGATGAATGTATGTATTCAAGAAATATGTAGAAGAGAAGTTATTAGCAAACTTAGAAGAGCTTTCACTCATTGTTATGGATAATGCACCGTACCAAGACGAAGTAGTCTTGGAGAAGAAGCAGCAATGCACTTCTTCGAAAAAGGGTGATATTGTTGATTGGTTTAAAAATAATAATATAAGTTGTGATGAAAAAACGACCCAAACCTGAATCATTGGGCATAGCAAATTGTCATAAAAAAGTTATAGTATATGTAATAGTTGTCTGCTGGACGAAGTTTTGTATTCAGGGGTGCACAATGGACAAAATCAAGGATCTAATAAACTATAAAAGAGTTCACACTGTGAATATATTATAACATTATTGATAAGAAATTGAATCACAATGTGCCTGTTTATATACTATTTGGGGATAATAATGTAAACAATGGGTTACCCTCAGCCGAAGATAAGACAAAAATACATTTCCACTCCTTCTAAATTACCTAGATATTTGTCTGTACTGTGTTTTAAAAGTGATAAACTTTCTTGAGAAATGGTGTGACCTGTTTTCAAAATATGTTCGGCTACCGCTGATTTTTTACCATCATTTTCGTTATATGGGCAAAATGTTCCTTATGACGGGGTAAAATGTTCTTTCTAGTTTGACCTATATAGCATTTTGAACACTTCGTTGTTATAATTTTGCTGGCTCAAAGGGACCTTCAATAAGCTATGAACTATACTATTAAACGGAGATATTTTATATCTTAAGGGTGTAGTTGAATCCGCCGGGGTATACCTATTTGTTTGAGTTATTATGTTAATATCAAGGAAAAGAAGCTGATTATCTGTTTCTATTTCGACAGTGAATCTCGGTGAATGGCTATCAAACGTGTACACGCAAGTTGAGAAACTGCAGCAAATTGCATTGGTCAATGGTTACCACGAATCTTTGATCAATAATTCAGTTTCTAAACAAAAAAGGAAATTTAAACGTAGCCAACTAACCAAATTGGAGCCATTACTTTCAAATACTTCAATAAAATCAGTTATTCTTCAGTAATTATTAAATTCGATAGTTTGTTTTCTAAATTTGCAATACAACCAGCTTATAGATAAGTTAGAATAAGCTAAAACACCTTTGATGAAGTTTCCGATTTCCACAAGTCTGGGATTTATAAGATCAATTGTGAGTCCTGTTCAAAATGCTATGTGAGTCAAACTAGAAGGAACATTTTAACTCGTTATAAGAAACATTTTGCCCCTATAAAGAAAAATACTGGTGAAAAATCAGCAATAGCTGAACATACATATTTTGAATACAGGTCACACCATTTCTCAAGAAAGTTTATCACTTTTAAAACACAGTACAGACAAACTTTTAGGTAATTTAGAAAGGATGGAAAAGTATAAACGAAAAAGCAATTTATTAAATTCCGATTTATCTCCAGCTGAGGGTCCATTGTTTACATTATTATCCCCAAATAGTATTTAAACAGACAAATTTTAAATTATAATTTAGTAAACAGTTTACTCTGATGATGGCTACTTGGTAGCCGGAAGATTCTCAGTTCTTTAATAATATTTTTAGTGGATAAGGGTAATTATTTCTTGTCAATGGTGCTTATTACTAGTCCACCCTCGCTTTGATTGATTGATTGATTGATTAGCTTAATCTGATATCAAGCAATCACCTCATTCTTGTTTATGTTTTACTCGAGGAGTGGTAAATGTGTGGAAAATAATGTTCAAGGGCGGCAGAGAGCAGAGTCCGGTCCTGATCTTTTCATTCGTGAACGACGGCGATAATGAGACGGGACATTTTGAAAGACTTATAAAACGTTATCGTAATATCAGTAACGTAAGACGCGTAGTCGTAATGGCACGTAGCATTACGTATTGAATATCACGAGAGAAAGAAGGCAAGAAATAAAAATCTTTAAAATCTGAAACTCGCTAAACTGGCAATCATTGCCGCAACTAAAAAAACGAAATATAAAAGTCACAAGTCGCTGTTGGTGCGGCCGCTTGCGAGGGTTGTGGAACAGGTTTTAAAATGCTTTGACTTTTAGATGCTTTTCGATCAGAAAAAACTTGGCATCCGGAAAAACAACTCTTGAATTATTTTAAGAGAGAATTTTATGTTAAATCGAACAACGCAATAGGACGAACGCTACGCTGGAGATTCCTCTCATACCACTTATCTTCATTATTTTTAATTTTTAATGAATATTATGAAATACTGATTCAGCTTTTTTATTTACTATAAGTTACCGTTGAAGGATTCTTCTTGGATATATCGAACATACAGTGAAAATAATCGGAAAACTAACATCCTAATTTCTACAGAATACAACGTAATTTCAAATTAATGTATAATCTAATCGCGTTTTAGTCATTAATTTTATCAATTGGCTCTATTTCTTCATTGAGAAATTCAAAGTCATTACACATTCTGTGATACGGTATGGAAATATATTTAGTTCCAAGAAAACTTACTCATCAAGGGTGTAGAACACGTCATTATAAGACACAGGTACAAAAATTAATATTTAACTGATTACATCTAAAAAAAGTCCTTACAAAATAGAGTATTTGGATATGACAACATTTTTTACGATAACTGTTATTACATTGAAATTGTTTATACGATTAAGATAGCAGACTATTAGAGTTTCATCTAATCATGTAACAAAGTATAATATGCATTCAATACAAACTTCGTGGTTTACTAAAGAAGTTTGGTCCCAACGTTATTTATTTCTTTATTTAATCTTACAATGATCAACAGGTATAAACCCAATTAACGATCAGGACAATGCATAAGACAATATATAAATGAATCAATTATTATCTAAACTAAATCTAAATAAAAACTATACTCTAGTCCGAGAGGAGACAAAATCAAAAAAAATAAGTAAGAATAGCCAAAAATATTTAACACAGCAATGAACAAAGAGAAAAAAATGAAAGAAAGAGCTGAAAAAGTATGAATATTGTTTCATCGTAGTAGGAGAACAATCTGTTTTAGGCTAGAATTGAAAATATCGTATTTAGTAGTAGTGCATTGGTGTTATAGGCATGGCACATGCAAAATAATGGAGATAATTTAAGTAAGTTAGTACGAGGAGTTTGGAGGTAGAAAGTATTTACAGAGCTTGAGTTCAGCCGAGGAACTAGGAAATTGACTCTTTCCAGCAGCATGGGGCAGTCAATTAGGTTATTAAGCAACTTGTACAGACTGACCTGGAGTACATAATCATTTCTGCGAGAAAGGGATGACATATTGAATCTATCCAACAGGAAAGAACTAGGAATGCCCCTGATAGGATAAAAACCGTCTATCCTGAAGGACAGGTACTTCAAAAAGCGGCGCTGAACAGATTCCAGGGCATCTCTATGAACGGCATAACCAGGGAACCAAATCACAGATGCGTACTCAAGCCGCGATCGCACAAATGTTATGAACAACAATTTGAGCGTGTCTATGTCAGAAAAATCACGACAGCTTCGCAAAATAAACCCAAGTAGTCTGTAAGCAGCCTCCATCACAGACTCCAGGTGAGAAATGAAGGATAGTTTGGGATCGAAAATTACGCCGAGGTCTTTATAGGTTGCTGGTCTCTTAAGGATAGTACCGTCTACGTTGTAATCAAATATAGTCAAGTTGGTCTTATTTGTGTAAGACATAACGCAGCACTTGTTAACATTAAAAGACAGCTTGTTCGCTGAACACCATATAACCATCATATCAAGACTTCTCTGAAGTAGATAACAATCAACTGTGGATTTGATGACGAAGAACATTTTGAAATCATCGGCATATAAAAGACAGAGAACACTGAGACCTATTGAAATATCATTAAAAAAGATGTTAAAAAATAGTGGTCCTAAAATTGAGCCTTGGGGGACTCCTGAAGAAGAAAGATACTCAACCGATCTCTGCCCATTTACCACGACAAATTGCCGCCTATCACTGAGATATGAGGCGATGAAAGATAAGAGTTCCACAGAGAAACCAATACCATCAAGTTTCCGTAACAGAAGTCTGTGGTCAAGCCTGTCGAAGGCCTTGGACAGATCGGTATATATAACATCGACTTGGAAGCCGGAATCCATATTTTCAGCGATGTATTGAGTGACAGATGCCAGGTTGGTGGATGTGGAACGACCCCTTATAAAACCGTGTTGTATATTAAGAAGGCGTGAATGGACTTTGAAATATACTCTATCGTAGATAAGAATCTCCAAGGCCTTAGCAAAATTTGAGAAGATGCTTATACATATGCTCTATCACTACTTTTGAAGATCTGACAGACTTTCGTCTGCTTCCATACTAGAGGGAAAGTACAGGATCTAAGACACCTAATGAAGAAGATATTATAAAAAAGTGTTATAAACAGCCCTACAGATCGCTCTGTTAAATTGTCCCACCCAGAGGTGAAGATTGTTGCGCTCGAGTCATTGATAAGGATTCGGTCCTGTGTATACGCCATTTTTTGCATCGGAGGAACTACCAAAATAATAAATTATGTGAAAAATATCCAGCATTACCTATTCCTATGAAATTGTGTGGAATTTTTTTTTCTGGGTAATCAACTTTTTGATATCTCACATAGCAATAATATAACTACGAATGTAGTTTTTATTTATTTTTGTGATAGAGCAGCACTGATGGTTATTATTCTTATTTTCGTTAATGTCATCGAAGGAAGTAGTTGGCTAGTTTCTATTCTTTTTATTAATTTCAGTCCAAGTTTTATTTCTATAAGGAACTGAATTATTTCAGTTGGAATAAATGTGGCACTTACGTACCCAAAATGAGGAATTGATATGGAAGTGTTAGTCCCTGCATTATGAAATCTCTATTTATAGCTCTTTCTGAAATAGCCACTATGTCTAATTCTGCTCAGGCCAAGGTCCATTGCACCCTATATTACCAAGCGATGCCTTTCCCACTCAAATTTACCAATATCTCTAGATGGTCGAACAGCAACCTATTCAACACCAAGTCAAGACCAGGTGTCACGATATCTGGCTTAGCGTCTACTTTCTGGATCTCCTCAGTTTCGCATAGCTCTATGGAGACTACTTTTCTTCTTGGGTTAATCAATGTTACGCATCTGCACTCCTGACGTAGAACTGCCAGATACGTATTACGGTGTATTTGTTAATTTCCAATGTGAAGACAATCAAATATCTGCTCAGTTGGTTCCACATTGAAAATGACAACAGGGAAAAAGCGGTGACAAACTTTTTATATTACCTCATAAATCTTTAACATCTGGTTCGAAAGTGGATACTTGAGCGTTATATTTTTCAGTCGTATACAAATTTTGTTCGATATGACTTCGTATATTATAAGAAAATTGCTAAGCAGTGCATTCTGGATTCAAATACTTTAAACATTAATGTGTTAGAATTTCGATTACTCGTGTTTCTGTTCATTTCAGCGATGTGGGAATTTTAAATTGAAATTGGTGCGATGAAGAAACTTTGTGGTGATACAATTAGTCTTAAGAAATCCCATTTTAGACATTGATACATCTTCTGATGATGGTCGTGAGACCGAACCGTACGTAAAGACGAAAATGATAAGCATATGTGTTAGTGTTACCTATGTCCCGAGAATTTATATATAATTATGCATTCAAGTAGAAGGAAATTTTTCCAATTATATGCTGGGAGCTCTATGTATATTTGGTAATTTTTACATCCCCCACAACATAGCATGTAAGGTCATAGATTTATTGACGTAAAACCTAGAGTTAAAGGTGAAGAGGAACAATATTGTATCTCAACGAACTGTCAATCGTTCAATTGTCACAGCGGCTGTCTGTCGAGCAATGAACTATCATGGGAGATGCCTGTATCATAACGTCATATATCATAACTATGACGCCATATATTTGTCATTGTATCGTCAATGTTTGGGTAATATTCTATTTGTTTTATAGATGAAAACGCTGCAGACTTTACAAGAAGAATTAAGTTTTGGAAGAAAACTTTTTTGAGCCCATATTTTTAGATAAAACTCGGATATTCCAAAATGGGACTAAATGCCGCTAGTGGTAGAACTTGGAATAAGCGCTGCGTCAATAGCGCCAAAGTCTTTGGTGTAGGTACTCAAGCCAAATTTGGGCAAAATCGCTGCTGTGGTTAGAAATTTGAAAAAAAAATTTTTTTTCGAACCGACGTTTGAATGGCTATATCTCCCCAAGAAATCGTTTCTGAAAAAACGAACTTATGCATGTCGCATTATGTTTTGATGGACTATGGACTGGGTATAGTTTGGAACACTTTCTTTCAACAACCTGTATATTACCGTAAATAAGATTATGAATTCACTGATTCTATACTCTATGGTGTAGGATAATGTTCCTTATTTCAAGTATGTTAAATTATGTTGAATAAATACACCTTATGATTAATTGTTTGTATGCTTCATAAATTTTACTTATATCACATGAAAATAACATAATTGATGCGAGTTTGGGCTTTGTTAAAAATATTTGACGCAAACTTAATTCATTATCTTGATAACTAAATATTTATAAATATATGTCTAATTTATATCCACTTCATTACTATGTACAACAAACAGGTAAGTTATAATATGTTTATTTTCAATTCTCAAAAGGATTCGAGTACCTACGTCTTTGTTTTCATTAAATTTCATTTTAATGGGTGCTTGTCAGCTAGTTTCGTTCCATGTTTATGTAAAATTTATATTTTTAGCTCTAAAAAGCGTATATCCGGTTAAATTTTCAATTTATTCAAATTTGGGTTTATGCGTACTGTACGTAAAGCTAGTTTTTCGTGGAATGTTAGACCTTGGAATTTCTACTTTTACTCTTCGAGACAAGCAAATATCATACATACTACGAGGCGTAAACGTGTTCAGTTGATTTGCAGGTATAGAAACGCCAATACAGTTGAATAACGTTTCATTCGCTATTCCTTTTGTCTTAAATTAGGGTATACATTTTCTTACGGTCACTAAATTTCCTCGTCCGAAGGTCATACTGGTAAAGATGATAAGTAACGATATGATTGATAGGACTTGAGTCTGGAAAAATGGCAGGACATGAACATAAGTATACAGTAGAAAAGCTCGAACAACAATACATCTTCCTCTAAAGGGAATTACATGAATCGTTTTCCTACTATTGCTACATGTGATTGAAGGTAAACAACAATAGTGCGAACTGTAAAATTTTACACAGTAGCAGTAACACTAGTCGGATTTTTATCATTGTAGGAAATAATCGAGGAAACCTTGGGATTGTTTAGATTTTCTCTATATAGCTGTTATCTCGTACAAGCGCTCCTCTAATAAATCAGCATGTATGTACAATGTACATGCGTTCGTGACTTCTTGTTGAACGTCATGTGAAATCGTTTGTGAAGGCCAAAAAGGGTATAGACTGTTTGTTCAACCGTTGTGGCTATCTTTTGATAATTTCAACCTCCGCACGAACTATCTCATTGTGGACAATTGATAATAGTTTGCATAAGTGTTATACGAGGTACGGAAGATATCTACAACAATAATGCTTCATTTAAAAAACTGTGATCAATCGATCACCGACTTCCCTCACTTTTGTTAGAATAATTTTTCACTTTAGGACACTCAAATGTATGATTGTAGGAACAGAAAATATATTTGAAACGATTTAGAATTAGCTAAAGGGAGACTGCAGTAATTTTGTATTCGAAATTATTCGCACTATAATATAATCTTATTTTATACTGACACTTGCCCCCTGTTAAACTGTCACATGAGCACAGTTGTCATTCTGGTTGGAAAAATACTATAATTCCATTTGAAAAACTGGAGATGTATGTCAAAAATACCACTTGAAACGAGGCGCAATAACAATATAATTCCTGTTTTGACCATTTTAGAGATTTCCAAATTTTAAATTCTATGGATCGACACAATCGTCTCCCCAGTGGGTAACATCAATACCTTATATAGAACAAGGCCGATACACAAGTACAAAAGTCAATGTGGCGTCATCAACAAGAGGCTTACGACAGTATGGTTTTGTCTTAACGGCCCATAGCCGGAATCGACCGTGACAGGTGATAAATATTACAATTTAACAAAGTTTTATCTTTTGTTGAAACTTATGGTAGATTGATTTAACTTTTCTACTGGTTTTTGACGGAACTGTTTTTTTTTGTTGAGTTTATTCTGATGATGGCTACTTGGCAGCCGAAAAGTCCTTCAATAGTATTTTTAGTGGTGATTATTTCTTATCAATAGTGTTATAATATATCCCAGTGAAGAGAGTTCAACCAATTTATCAAATTAAAAATCAAAATTTCCTGCTTAAAAGTAGACTTACGTTTCCTTAAAGATTGTTTGTCAAATAACGTTTCCAAAATTCATTAAAATACATACGTGTAAGAACGCGAGAATAGATAAAGTCATTTTGTCTGCAAAACAAAGATGGTTAAAATGAGAAACAGTAACAAATATCATAAACTAGATCATTTACAACTTTTGGCTTATAATTTACATTCAAAATTAGCTTTTGAAACAACGTCATACGAATTCGAGTTCTTTTATTCTGAATTATTAAACAGAGCTTCGGCAAAAACCAGTAGAAAAGTTAAATCAATCAACCATAAATTTCAAAAAAAAAAAGTTTCATCTATTTCTTGTGGAAAATTATATGTTGCACCTGCCCTCAAGGTATCCTCGTGTGATTGGAACGTATTTTTACCTATAAATAAGCGTGTGTGAAAGTTATGACTGAATAGAGTGCGTTGCAAAATGGCTTCCTAACAGAATGTTTATGTTGGTTCTTTCCGCGTTTTGTGTCGTACGAGCTTAGTGAATTTTGTTAGTTGACTACATATGTCGAATAAATATTGGGCCCTTGGCTGAAAGGTAAACAGTGGATATCGGCTGTCCCTGTGAAAGATTTCATGGTAACAAAAATGACATGAGATTCAATTTTTTTGAAAGGAGATCAAATAGGATACAAAATATTCTGTATTATAAGTGACAATAATGCAAAGCCCTGAACTATTTTTCCAAACATAATCAGAATCGTGAGAGAAATCCAAACATATTTCTAATAACGAAAATATTTAGTTTGTATCCTGATAGTGAGCTATTGAAATTATATAAAAGCTCCCTCAAATCCACGTTATATATGACAACTATATTTTGTAATTGCTCAGAAGCTACGTGCTATTGTACTGGATATTATTAACGACCTTGTTAGATAAGAAAATTGTAGATTCATTCACAAGAAAGGAAAATCGAAGTTAAATTAAATACTGAGTCATCTACCACAATATTGCAAGTTGCTCTAGGGCTTTGAACAGTTTCATTAATTATTCATAAGCTGCATTTGCGTCATTTGAACAAGCTTTGATAAACAACGGGTCAAAGTATACCCCGCATATCACGACTAAGCAATACATTCATACACCAATTGACGATTTAGATATATCAAAAATACCACTATAATAATACTTAGTAAAAGAGATACATTATACTGAAAATGTATCCCCCTAAACAGAAGTGATAAGATCCAAGGTCACCTAGACCACCAGATATAATGCCATTGCAATTTTATGTTGTGTTTTCTTTTGTTAAGTTCGAATCTCAGGCTACCGCGAACAGCGCCTCTTAAACGCTGCTTTTATCCAATAATGTCTTGTATTCCGATATTCAAAAAGCCACAAAGAAATACATTGCATCGGAAGCTCCAAACACAAATTTGGTTATCTCTTGCTCACTTTCCTTGTCTTGAACATGTCATAGACGGAATTTCAAAAATCCTTAAGAAACACTAATTGTCATTCAGTTTTCTAAGCTCCTTAAATTGTCCGATCCCAAGCTCTCTTCCATCTCGCGGAAAGCTTGTTTATAATCACCATAATTTCTTCGACGACACCAAGATTCTATCAGCCACCAGGAACCTTCAAAATCTTCAGAATACAAAATACACTGGAGAATGTTCACATCGGGCTAGGACACATGAGCATCGTAAATCGTGACCAGGGACGTGTTAGGCATGAGAACAGATCACATTAAAAAGAGATACCCTTTTAACAACATATTCAGGGTATCAATACTAGAAAGGACTGAATGAGAACGTACAAACCTGGACGACATTCTACAGGGAAAAATCTGGTATACAGACGGGTCTAAGACTGAAAAAGGTGAAGGTGCAGGAGTATACTCAAGAAACCCAAAGACTGGCTTCAACTATTCATTGGGTGAACGCACCACTGTCTTTATCGAAGATCCACACATTGACAGATAGTCAGGCTGCACTTGATGATAAGTCAGGAAGTGATTTACCGTCTGGTATGGACATGAAAAAAAGAATTTGAAATACTGGCAGTCCGAAACCGAGTTAATTTGATCTGGTTGCCGTGACATCAGGGAACGACAGACAATGAAAAAGCTGATGAACTTACAAGAAGAGAGTCGGACAACGCTCCAGATCCAGAACGGACCATGGGGGTACCAAAACGTACAGCACGAAGGTCTGTGGAAGACTGGAGCATGAAAAACCACAAAGAATACTTGGAAAAAATCCCAGAAATCGAGCATGGAAAGAAATTCATCAAAGCCCCGGTAAAAAAAGAACGACAGACCTATTAAAAGGGCACCTAAACAAATTAATGGGACTGTACTGTACAATGGCAACCTGACATACAGACTTTGCGGTAAGGATACAGAAACAGTGACCCACATACTGTGTAAATGCGAGAAATAAAACAAAGGCGAGATACAATGGGCCAGCAGGCCTTAATGTCACCGGAGGCAATAGCCAGACAACCCTACAAAGGGGCTGAAGTCTTTATTGAGTATACCTGGAATGGTGACTCTCTCAGTAGAACATTAGACCCAAAGTTCATAACCTCCCTATAAAGGGTTTTCTTCACCTCCGCAAAAAAAGAAACCTTTAAAACAGGAAATCGTAACCTCTGCTTCAGAGTCGTCGTCGTCCAGTAAATGACGAATGTTAACTCGATTTTAGCAAAAGCCATCGACATCATAAACGCATATTCAGCAGTTAGTAAAAACAAAGATATAGTTGATAATCCAACATAAAATACCGTATTACATAATTTGTCAAATATTCCTTCTGTTGAAATAACTGTACAATTTCTCATTTCTGATTCGATGATGTCTTCAAGAAATGGTAGTCTTCAGTTATGAATCTTATTTCATAATTTCCATAATGTATTATGAAACTGCCATCAATATAACATTAATGATAACAATAATTATTGAAATAACTACTGGTGAGTGAAGTGTGTAATGCAAAGCACTTTCAGTAAAGGGTTATAAGTGTTTGATAGCAATGAAAGTACAAACTCAACATGAGGAAACGGAACATTTAACTCAATTACCGTACAGGCTTCGTAGAGTAGAGAAATTTCGATGAAATAACTAAGTACACTTATTATCGCTTTAAAACAAGGAAAGTTTCGTTGTGCATTGTAGACCGTAGAACGTGGGAGGGCTGTGATTACGATAAATCCCTTTTCCGGTGAATGCACGGAAACATAACCCTCCCTTCCGGTTTTGCTTCCTGTGGAATGCGCCTATTTTTTATGCCACCATCTAATGATCATTCTTCATATTTTACGATCGTACAATTCGACGAATTGATTTGTTGTTAATAAACTATGAAAGAGTTCACTGTAGCTAATTCGTCCTTATTTCTTGTTAATTATCACCGGGGACTCAGCTTTTGAAAATTATAAAATATAAGGATATAAAAATTAAAAAAGTATTGTTTTGTCAATAGAAAGTTTAATATAATTAAATTCTCAAAAACCGTGTAGCATAGGCATAATTATTCACTAAGTAAAGTTATCCAGAATCTATAGAGAATTTAATAATAATAATAATAATATATCTTTATTAAGAATACAAATACTCTAATGGGAGGCGAAGATCTAGCATAAGCTACTCAACTTGACCCATCAGACGAGCAAAATTATACATACAAATCTTAAATCTAAGCCTAAATTAAACTGATACAAACAAGAAAGAAAATGACGATCCAGTCTGTCGATGAGGAATGAGAACACACTCTCAGCCCTCCGAAAATATTCCGTCTCTCAGCCTCAAACGAAAGCTCTTCACTGACAAGTTCTCATGCTGTAGTGTAAACAGTACTCATTAAATATTACCGGCGCATTGTACGAAAAAGATCTACGAAACATGGAAGAACGAAATCTAGGCAAGGACAAAGATTATGCACATCCTGTCTAAAAGTAAGCTTCTGTCTCAAGTAAAGAGGTGACGAGGTTGACAACAATTTACAAACAAACATTGAGAAGTAGTAACTGTATAATTGGTCAACGCTACGCCATCTGAGCTCTTTTATCTCATGTGGGATGTGGTCTAACTTTGCAAAACCAAAACAATCGAACACATGTATTTACAACCTTCTGCAAACGATACTTGCATAGTTTGATCAAACAGGGAAAATATACCACACTGCAATAATGTAGTAGTGGAAATACTAAACACTCACAAAGTTTTACCATATACATACCCTGTTCTGGATACAGTTTAAGATTATTTTCACGCGCATAAACAGAAATAGAAGCCAAGTCACGATCCAAAGCAGCAACAGCACGTATAACCAGGTAAAAAGACATACCGAATCTGAGTGTCGTCAGCAAACATCTGCATCTTAGACTGCCGAATACTCTCAAACATATCGGTCGTATAGATCAGAAACAATAAGGGACCAAGCACAGAACCCCGCGGAACGCCAGAAGTACTATAACGGACCGAAGACCTTTCACCCTTGCATTCAACAGCCTGTGTTCTCTCACCAAGATAAGACATACAAAAATTACGAACTGTTTCACTGAAACCATAAAACCTCAACTTGGCTACTAGAACGGAGTGGTCCAGCGTATCAAAGACTTTTGAAAAATCTAATAATGCCAATGTAGTTGCATGTCCTTGGTCTATACTTCTCATGATATCATCCACAATATTAGCCAAGACTGTTATCGTATTGTGGCCCCTTCTAAATCCAGATTGCAGATCCGAAACAATTCCTACTCCAGTAATATATGTGTAGATCGGTCTGTATAGAATCTTTTCCAGGACTTTACCATACAGTGGTATAATACTTATTGATCATAAATCGGAATATGACTCAGGATCAGTGACTTTAGTCAAGGGCTTCACAATGGAAAGTTTCCATAAGGTCGGGAAGAATCCCATCTCCAGGCAGCAATTAATTATGTGTGTCAAATGTAAGCAAATAGTGAGCAAACATAGTTTGAACATCTTCTAATTGATCCCATCGCTACCATAGACTTCCGAACCCATTTGAATACAAAATTACATGTTTCAAATTTCGAAGTATCTGGTACTTCCTAATAGAAATGGCAAAAACTCTGTGTTTAGTAGTTCTCTAACAGTCAATCCACCGCGAGGGACCTGTATCAGTGGCGGCTCGTGAACTTTTTAAGAGAGGAGGCTGGACATAAAACGTTTTTATAAAAATATACTCTACTCAGCCAATTAATTTAACCTTTGCACAGCAACCGTGCCAGCTACTTCAGTGACAAAATTAATTGTTGCCCAGCAACAACCAACGTGGAGGTGTAGAGTATCTCTTGGCAAACATTTTTTTGATCGTTTTTGTTTTTTATTTTTTTTTGGATTTTTGATATTTTTTCTTTTTTTTTGAATTTTTCGAATTTTGTTTTTTTTTTCATTAATTTTATAAACTTTTTTTTATATATTAACGGATTTCTACGGTCTTTAGTTTGCGAAAAATGATCATTAATATTATCATAAAATTTATCATTTTGTTTTAAGTGTTTTACTAAATCTTTTTCAATAGATATCAAACTAACATTGTATAAACGATTTTGGCCCATTGTATTTCGCATGTAAGTCTTAATTCGTTTGAGAGTAGAATATGATCTATCCACCGATGCCGACGTGACAGGAATGGGACTGTCAAACAAAGTAGTTTATAAAACTGAGGTAAAACTTGTTGCAAATCATTGTCTATCATATATTTTATCATATCGGCGTGACTGTCGTACTGGCCTAAAATATCTTTATCCGAGTATATAACGCATAATTCATTGTACAGTGTTATTTTATCAAAAAATTTATATTTTAGAACTAAGTTATCTAAAAGTGTGTTGGAAAACTCTTTTGAAAAAGATTCGAAAAATCTTCTATTCGTCAAGTCGAAAAACTTCAATTCATGTAAATCGGAAAATCGAATCTCAATTTGACCTTTAATAGTATCCAAAATTTCATAAAAAAGTTGTTTATAATGTAGTTTCTTGTCTACCAAATTATATGTTTTCCTCCTTTCCGCGGGAGGAGCCTCATCAGTTGAAAAATTTTCAAATAAAATATTAAAATGAAATTCTGTATTACGGAAACTTGAAATTTTATCAATGAGATGTTTCAAACGATCTCTTGAATAAATTATATCAGTGAATTTATGTTGTAAAATTTGAAAAATAAGATCAGTTTGTTGAAATATTAATTTAAAAGTATCAAGGAAAAATAAAAATTCTTCATTTTCGAAATAAGATTTTAAACCAACAGCAGCATTTAATGAAACTCAAGTGCCCCAACATGAAATTGTATCTGATGTAAATAGCAAACAATACCAGCAATATAATTTATTGTGTACCTCAGATCCCGTTAACCATACATATTTTTTATAATTATCAGTATTAAATGATCGATTTTGAAACTTACCTGTCATAACTAATCCTTTCAAATCCGGTAAAGGCCGTTTATTAAAAAAAAAACACTTTTCTGTCATATGTTAATCCACTAAATGGATTTTCTAAAAAGTCAGCAACTAAATCACTACTCATTTTAACGTTTAATAATTTACCAAACAGACAAATTCTAATCTAACCTTACTTCGCGTCGCGTGGCGTGACTTAATAGCAACCTTTAAACAAGAACTGACGCAGCACTTGTCGCAGCAAGTATCGTATTTCATACGACTGACCGACTGCGAACGAGAGGCTAGCCTACAGAGAACGTTGCAATTCTAGTGTTTTACTTAACGTAGAGCAATTGGACTGGTTGGAAAAACGGCAACT
Organism: Endomychus coccineus; assembly: GCA_958510875.1. Taxonomy (NCBI): domain Eukaryota; kingdom Metazoa; phylum Arthropoda; class Insecta; order Coleoptera; family Endomychidae; genus Endomychus; species Endomychus coccineus. The sequence goes on from OY294068.1 coordinate 196,920,753, forward strand.
GTGTTGAGCACACGTATTGAGCGTTTGATATATATCTCAGAGGTCAATTATCGTAAGTGGCATTGTGATAATTAGAAGGCTCGGAAACTTCTGTATACGTCAGTATACCCTGGTTCCTAAAGAGCACTTACGATTGTATATCACTATACATCATCGATTCCGTGACTCTCTCTTATAACAGTTTACCTCTGAATAATACAGCGGAAATAATGCAGATACAACAAGAATATAGAAATTGCCAATTTTTACACATACGATAGTTTACCTCTGAGGTACAGATATAGAGAATCTAGCCTCTGGGCACTGTTGCCAGATCAAAAATAACAACTGAGAACGGGGAATTAATTGTAAAATTTAAAGAATTATCAGAGAAACAGGAAATAAAATGGAGAATGATCATTAAGATAAATTGGTGAGTAGGCTGAGCCTCCTTAGCCTCCTTCGAGGAGCCGCCACTGACCTGTATAATATATTTTAATGAATAAGATGGTAAAACTTGAAAACATTCATGTGAGCGTCTTGTGGAGTTGTGATGTAATATTGTTTTTATGCGAATGTAAGTGTTTTTAATCGAGTAAATTACTGTATAAATGAAGTTCTAAGTAAAACGACGTTACAAAACACGAGCTTGGTAATTAGATCGTTCGAAGAGAAAATGATAAATATTTGTAACAAACAGTAGCTGTTGCATTTGACCGAACGAGTTATAGATAGCCGTTATTAAAAGTGAAATTAGAATTGCAGTTTTGCGCTGCTTTTAATTCATAAAAATGCAGATATGTCGGTTGTTACGTTCATACGAATACGTTTTAACAAATGTGCCCACCATTTGTTAGAGATACTGGTTACCAGTTCATTCTAATGCATACATACAGAGATATTGTCAGGGCTAGTTGTCATTCAAACTGGATATTTTTATTTGCTCGTTGTATATGTTTACTTCTTCAATAACAGAGAATGTTATTACAGCCTGAGTGTGTATACACAGAGGCGCCCCAGCATTTCTGTACATCTTATTCGCTCATAATTCAACCTTTTGCGCTGCTACAAACATTTCCTATAAACGTGGCCACGACAATTTCTTACATGTGTAGATTGGTTAAATTTCGGAAAACGAAAAGAAACTGTTTACAACGCGTATAATAAAAGGACATTCGGAAATAATTGTATGTAAAATCTTTAGAAACTAAAATACGAAACAGTTTTTCTAAAAAGTTGATTAAAGCAAAAATATTAAAATTTTTACCATGTAGGAGCCTGGGTATCAACAACTACATAAGATATATTGCATGACAGGAAATATTAAAAATATGAAGTTTTATTCGAAATAACAAAGAAAAAAAAACTATAATAGCGTAACTACAACTTAAATAAAAATTAATAATGATTCTTGACCCAGGTATGAATTATACTGGGTTCCCCATAATAGACTACCCATTTTATATTATTAATAAATTCCCTACGAGATAACTAAATAGGTTGTTCTCTGTGGGATTATCTTCTGTAGTCTTTGGGATTTGAGTAAATTATTAATCAAGTAGGCGCCTGTCACAAATAAATTTTGAATTAATAATTTCGTGAAACGCCATTTTTCTACGAGAAGTTTGTTAGTTTTCATCAATAATTATTTAATTTTTTGCTTTGAGACATTATTTCAATATCCGTTTGAACTTTCATGGATTACTCAGTCCAACAACGTGTGTTTTGTGTAGAAACTTACATAAGAAGCAATTCGATAGAAGAAGTTAGGCATGCATTTCGGCGTCAGTTCAATAACAACAAATCGTAAAACTGTAAGTTATGGGTTCGTCATTGGTGTGAAAATGGTTCTGTGCTAAATTTGAAGAAGCCTGGACGTTGAAGAACAGTTCGTACACCAGAAAATATTGAACGAGTTAGAATTGCGTTTACGAGAAGTCCTAAAAGGTCTGCTAATCGACCAACCCTTATCCTAGGAATATCGAAGGGAAGCTCAGATAGAATTCTTCAAAGGGATTTAAAATGTCATCCCTATAAATACCAAATGGCACAGCACCTTAGCAATCAAGATAAAGAAGCAAGGTTAGCGTTTTGTCAAGAATTTTTGGATTTACAACAAGGAGCAATTCACAGTCTCCTAATGACCGACGAAGCAAATTTTTATTTGAACGGCATGGTCAATAAACAGAATTTTAGATACTGGTCAAATGAAAATCCTCGTGAAATCTTTACACAGGACCTCCATAATCCAAAAGTTGTTGTGTGGTGTGGAGTAGGATCTTTTGATCTTTTTGAGGATGAAAATAACCGCGCTGTAACAGTAACATCCGAGCGCTATGTTAATATGCTAGAGACATTTCTCATTCCAGAATTAAATAGACGAGGATTACTAAACAATGCCTTACTATTCCAACAAGATGGGGCAACAGCTCATACCGCCAGAAACTCAATGAGGGTCCTGCGAGAAATGTTTAATGGCCGACTCTTTTCTCGATTCGGAGATTTGCCTTGGCCTTCGAGGTCCCCCGACTTAACGTCACCCGATTTTTTCCTGTGGGGATATTTAAAAGTCAAAGTGTTTGCGAGTCGTCCAGGTACAATCGAGGAACTGAAAGTCAAAATTCGTGAAGAAGTTGAAGGAATAGACGAAGGTTTGCTACGCCGTGTAATGAACCACTTTTTATCTAATATTGAAAAATGTGTTAAAGTTGGGGGAGGTCATTTAGAAGACGTGATTTTTAAAAGTTAGAATTAAATTAGCCAAATATTTATAAGTTATCATAAATCCCAAAGAGTAATTTATTTAGTAAAATAAAAAGTTCGTTTTGTTAACTAAAAAATTTTTAATTCAAATAGTTCAAAAGTTCAAAATTCTGGAACTCTTCACCTAGTGAAGTCTTTCCCTATGCCTATAACTTTCAAACTTTCAAGAATAATACGAAGGCCTATCTCCGCTCCCAAGATTCCATTGCTGGTTCACACGACCTTCTTCGAAAATTATAGGTTTCCCTCTCGTGTAATCAAAGTATAAAAAAAATTGAAATTGTAACACATTAATGTTATATGAATATATATCAAGAAGCCACTCATCTCATCCAAAGTTTGAATAAGACTGAAATCAAACTATAATACGTTCAAGTATCCACTTTCGAACCAGATGTTGAAGATTCATGAGGTAATACGAAAAGGTTGTTAGACCTTACTAAAAATATTGTTATTTCAGCATTCTACCTAAAATATATTTTTAGCATTATAAAGACGCATGTAGGAACTTACAAGGGTTTTAATTAATCAAATTAGTATAAATTTGACTTAATGATTGAACGTCTGTTCTATGATTTACAGAGGTACAGTCACGTTTTAGTTAGTATCATTATTAATTGGAACTGGAATTTCTTTCAAAACCAGGTCATCTTTGTTTATTTTTTCCATCAGGTTTACTATGTCCAGAAGTGCAGATTGGTCTTGTTCAATAAGGGTTAAAATGTGTTCCGACAATTCACTTTGTGTATACCTTCATCAATCTCTATGGGACTACCTCATTATTTAACTTTAGTATTGTCTGAGAAAGGTAGAATGCTAAGATTGGTTTTTATACCACCCAAATTAGAAACAAAGATTTTGTCTTGTAGATACAAAGTGGACTTTCCTGCATATATTCTAACAAAAAGGTTGGCCTTTTGTTGTGGAGTAGTAATCAGTGTACCATCATCTTTGGCGAAACTCCAAAACGAACCGGAGCCATTCGGGCATTCGATAAGCTTTGATCTTATTTTTGAGTTATATGCCTCTTTAAAAGTATTTATTGTGTCATTGCAGATATTTCTGTCTTCAACATATTCTGTTCTGGTCAGCAGATTTTATTGAACCATCGTTCACCAGATGATGATGATTTGTTGGTATGCAGTATGTAAGTTTCCATTGTTAGCGTGATAATATCCTAGATCTCTCTGGCACATTGCGTTGGGTCATCAGATTCAAAACATACGCTTCTCCAGTGTAGCATCTTTACCTGTTTCTCGATCTCTGAAATGATAAGCTAAACACTGTGTGTCTAGAGTTTGAAAACATTGAATTTGTTTTACTGATCCTGAATTCTTTTACAAAAGTGTGATCAATAGTCTTGAGCGTTCAGAGCTTTTGATTAGAGATAGATTATATTCAATAAAATAATAATTTCCATCAGAATTTTCTTCAATCTCAAATTCAGTGTTAAGTGTAATTCAATCTAAGGAATAGATATGAATAAACGATTGGAAAAATTCGATTATTCCACATAATGGGGCCCGTCCCAAATATCTTTGTTTATTATGGAGATGCGAGAGTAGAAAGTACAGTTACAACTTTGTTTCCTTGTTCGTTAAAATTCCTAGGACAGTTTAATAATTGACACAACTTGATGGATAGTTCGAGTTTGAACCGAGTGTATCTCCACCGAATAGGTCTTATCTTTAGATTGGCGCTAGACTTTCTTTCAATTAAAATATTGACTGAATGAGAGTTTCGAATTAAAAAAAATTCCCTTCTTATAATCACATGCTAAAAGTGCGATAGTCAAGATAGTTCTAAATAACTATGTAGACATCTTCTTGATTATTCACACCAGTGGCGTATCGTCAACCTAACTGAAGAGAAATAATTCCCATTATGAGTATAGAAGTTGGTGTTTTAGTTATACATTTCCATCCCTTATAAATTACCTAGATATAAAGATTAGGATAAACTTTCTTGAGAAATGGTGTGACCTGTATTTAACAAACGTTCGGTTAACGCAGATTTTTCACCCTTATTTTTCTTTATATGGGTAAAATGTTATTTACACCGATTAAGAATATTCCTTGTAATTTGGCCCATACAGCATTTTGAAACCGACTCGCATTCGGAGCCGGAAACTTTATCAAAGGTGTTGCCGAAACGCTTTTTTAGGCTGTTCTTTATCTATAAAAGGGTTGTATTGCAAATTATAGAAAGAAATTGTGGAACTCGAGTATCTAAACAGTGAAAGAGAGTCTGAAAGCAAAGTTCCGCCACGGCGAAGCGAGCCCAACAGAGTGCGATATTCTAGGTCACGGTCGTACGTAATGTTGTTTTCACTAGCGTTTTTTTCGATCACTTTCACCGTCCAAGAGAAATGTAGCTTTATTTATACAAGTTAAAGAGCCTCGTGTGAAGAAACAATTTCTTAGATAAAATCGAAAGTAGATACTGGTTTTGTCTTGACGTTCCGAGGCATCAAGAGAACGCTACTTAAAATATGCATAATGTCGTTTACGTAACAGTTCAAAACGCACACGCGTCCGTAGCTCAAGTAGGATAATCTTCTATTCGATTGTGAAATTGCGTTACGTAAAAATTATATTTTAGCGCCGAAATTAACGCAGCTCTTATCGAATTATTCAAATCATCGATGGAATTTAATATGGACAGATCATTGCCACGCAACTTTATAGTTACTACACAAGATGAATTATCAGAGTTAACGTTTTTGCATGCATTGGTGTCAAGTTGCCAAGATGAAACAAAATCGAAAAACAAGTTCATCTGTCAAACTCAACTAGAGCGAATTGCACGCTTTTATTTCCATATATTAATGCGTCTCTGTCCCAAGATTGTAGAATATAGCTCATTTTCATTAAGAATGATATGACGCGATAGATCAAGGCCAGCCATTGTTGTCATGTTGAGCAGGTTTTCAAGGTTTTTGAATAAAACTAACCATTTGATTCAATAAACTGACAAACAAAAAAATTAAGGAGTTTTTACTTATTATATCAAATAATACAAATCATTTGTTATTTTGAATGTAATTCACGAACTGTTGTAGTGTTTTTTTTGCGTAGAGGAGGGTTAATCTTGCATAGACGCCTCGGAAGCCCATGCCCCCGGGTGTGCCGAATTCTTACCGATTGAAACCCCTCCCCCGTGAGGTTGGTTCTCCTTCTCACAGGAAACCCCATGCACTGCGATGGTTAGTATCCTATTGTGCCCTCACATATTGCTATCTCCTCATCAGTCAGGTGTATTCTATGAAATCCAGTAGCCTGATGTAGGGGATACTTCTGATTTCCTCGGGTGTAGTTTTATCGTCTCCGAGGTACGTCCGACTTCCGACGACCAACCGCGTATGCTGTGCACTCACACAGCACATGCATGGGTGTATCTTCTTCCACGCAGCATTCCCTGCATGTGGGCTTATCTACCAGACACATCGTGTAGAGGTGTTTGTTACATGGGGCGTGTCCGGTCAGGAATGCAACGAGATTCCGTATTTCTTGTCTGCTGAACGTCAGTAGATTTTGCACTCGCTGCTGCTGGAGATCTCCCATCAGTTGCTTGGAGTGCGACATACGGGGCAGTCCCTCCAGTCTCGAGCCATTTTTGGGTTACAGATTCCGCTGTGGCATGAGAAATGCCACAGGTTGGCTCTGGTACAAACAGGGGTTGTTCCGCCACCGCTTTAGCGACGACAGTTTCAGTCCTTTCACGTCTGGTTCCCTACGAGTGTCACTCTATTGGGGTTCTTTCCTAGTGCCTTTAGTTCTTTTACACAATCGAGTGCACATTGTGAGGGGATTGTGTATCACTCCAGCGCTTTAAGCACTGTTAGGTTGCTCACTATGACTGTGATTTGTCTATTCTCATAGGCTCTCTCCCTCATAATTCGAGCACATGTTGTAATTGCTACTATTTTTGTTTTAGTGCTTACCAAATGTGTGAAGGAAAATAAAGTACCTACTTACTGGTTCTGTTTGCATCGAATCCAAATTCAATAATACCAAAAACAACATATTTTGGTATTAAATGGCGGAATAACAGTAAATATCTAGGACGTATTTCTCAGAAGGCACATTTTATTACAAAATGCTTTTTAACTGTTTACTTGATCGACTGTAATAAAACTGAATGTACACCTGAAGAATTAGATAAATATGTGGAAAATTAACTGTGAGCTTCAAGTCAATATTATTAATTCATATTGTAATGTTAAATGTTAAAGGGAGCATTTATAATTCATGGAAACAAACGCTCAAAATATCTGACTTACTCTCATGATTACACGTATTAACAACTCACCTAGTATGTAATTCTTCTTGAACGTCAACCTTACTAACACGACCGGCGCCTCAGTCCAACAGCAATGTACCCCCCCCCCCCCCCTTGGGGAAAATTTTTACAAGCAAAAAAAAGGGTCAAATGAATACTTTTTTGGGTTGTTATCCATGTGTAATTGTACAATCTCACAATCAATCTTACAATCCATAGTCACAGCCATATTCCGAGGCAATTGATACTTTTATATCTACGTAACACTCCTTAAAATCTCGCCGTGCGGACTTTCGCCTTCACAAACTTATCGACTCAGATCCGCCAGTCTCTTTTGCCCCATCGAATTTCGCAGATAATTTTATCATTTTCAGTTTTGAAAAGGAGCGCTCTGCAGTTGCAACGGTCACTGGAATTGTAAAAAATTGCAGACGTCCGGAAAGCTAGCGGGAAGAGTAAAATACTCGATCAGTATCAAGTTAGCCAACTCCCTGATAGAATGTATCTCCGAAATTACAGAACATTACAACGGATCATAGTTTTACAAACAAGCAAAAAAGGAAACCAATCGGGGTCCCTTGTACCCGGGGGCCTCAGGCCGTTGCACCGGCTGGACCGGCGGTAGTTACTCCACTGAACATTATGTTCATCTATGAAACCACTTCTATTGAAAATTAGAAATTTATATTATTTATAATCAAAGGAACTGTTCTTGACATTTTGGTTCAATAAAATATAGCTGAAAAACTGAAGATGGATGTCAAAAGAACGAAAACAATACAGTTCCTATTTTTACACTTTGAGGCGATTTACGAAATTTCAAATGCGTACGGACAATCGCGACTCCAGATGAGACCCCTGAGGTACTCCACCCGGAATGCTCTTTAACTTGACACATAATCCGACAGCATCACAATTTGCACCTTATCATGAAGATAACTGCCGAACCATTCTATAAGAAAATTGTTATGCATGAAAAATTTACACGTTTCGGCCCGTAGAATTTTTTTTAAGTCGTTGCTCCGTTCGGTGATACCCTTAGTCAGAGAGCTGTAGGCCAATTTCCTTACAGGTATTTAAAGCTTCTGCTTCAATGATAGTACATTTGTCAAAGGTGCCTCGAACCCCCTGACGAATTTTAAAACTTTCCCAGGACCCTAGGGCACCCTGAAGTGTAGTTAGTTTTTTACAAATCCTCGTGTAGTCAAAGTATAGGAGAAAAATAAATTAAGAAACTTTTGAGGTGTGTGTCAATAAGATCTAATCTAATCTAATGAGGTGAATAAAAGAGTTACTGAACATCAAAAAAGATGCGCGAATTTGAAATCAATCTAAATTGTCCATATTTCCATGAACATCAATGTCACAAGCTCGTTAATCATTGTCGAAGTGGTGAAATCGGCCATCACTAATGTATGAAGTTTTTACAATTACTGGAACAAACATATATTTACATGAGTTATATTAGAAATCGTTTGTGGACAACGTGAAAGCTGCTGCTCGATTTAATACACATATTATTGTCGCTGGTTGAGCTGTTAATGTATGAAAACTAATTACGATATTGTATAAATCGTCCAGCGGAAATCATTTGAATAAATCCCAAGACAGGAAGTCATGTAAACAAACGACACAGAAATGCATTCATTTGTTCGGAAACTGGAACATACACATTATCTTGGGGACTGTTGTTTAAAATTGTAGATTTTCGTTTGTTTATACATGCAACGGCACCCTTTTGTAATTATTGTAGACCGGATATTTGAGAGCGAAAATATGTAGGATTAGTTGGCTAATATGACCTGCTTATGCACTGATCAACAAATTGATCTTTCTCTTTAGGAATCAATGGTTAATTTCAGAATAGATTTAAACTGACATTATTCTTGGTGTGTTAAGAAACTTGTCAATTATAATTCCAAGCCAATCATTCAATAACGCTGAGAGATACTTTCATTGAGAAACGAGGAGAGCAACAGGTGAAACGAAGAAATTGGTAGGTTTTGACGAACGTCTGTGATTGTAGTAATTTTATAATGATTAGCGCATGTTACACAATTCAGTAGTAACATAATTCAGCAGAAGTATAATGCTATGGCATTCTACATGAAAGATATTTAGCAATATCATTTTCGTATTGATGTTTGACCTTTATGTTTTTCATTGATTCTAGTTCTCTATTCTGTCTTGTATAAATGTAATGGTTCTATGAAAAATATTAGATTAAAAAATAACTTTTTAAATCACGACTGGCTCAGTCGGTAGGATGGGATGAAGCTTCTCCATTGAAATAACATGATTGTTTAAAATGACATGATCTTCATTATTACTAAATACTATAGTCCAGGGGTCTCCAAACTGTTCACCCTTAGGACCATACTGTCCACTCCAACGAGTTCCAAAGGCCAAAACCGTTTTAATGTTCCTGCCATTATCTATAATTTCTAGACTAGTTGCCGAGTACGCGACCTGAGCGAGCATACGCTTGCTAAATTCGCTAGTTCAATTATTATTGTGTACTAACTGTACTTTATTGTTACAACCGCGATACTTGAAGACAACTGGTGGTCACACGCGGAAATAGGTAGTTGTAGTATGAAAGTGAGTAGCACTATACCAGCTGTCAAAAACACATTTGATGAATTTACATGAATTCAATATTAGTTAAGCAGGGGTCTACCCAAAACCGAAGAACATGGCAATTGGTCTACGAAACAAAAAAGTTTGGGAACCTTTGTATCTAGTCGGACGTCTAACTTGTCACACGAAAATTAACATTCTACACGGAAAATAAACTTATTCGTTATTTCTGTATTATTCCAGAAATTAATGAAATGAATATTGAAGGCAGAAATCAGGTCTTAAGTAAATACTTTCTCTTGCTGAGTGTAAATTAATTTTTATTAACGACGAACAGTTTTCTAAATTACTTGATAACATCTTAATCGACCCTCATAACGAAACGAGGGGGAATGTTTTATTCGTGAATTAGAAGGGAGTGTTGGGGTGGGTTTTAAGTTAAACGTTGCGAACCTTAGGGAAGGTTTTTATAATGGTGTAACTAGTGCCGCGTTACCCGCATAAGGGTGTACGAGGATATTATTATTAAGGGTTGTTGAAACGTGCCACCCGTATGACTCCACATGCTTGCCAACAATACAGGGATAATGTGTGTGATTTTAATAGTGGTACTCGCGTGTCATCTTTGATTATTGCTATTATTTACATTGTGAAAGAGCAACGGATAATTTACCCCTCTTTACGGTAACCTTACTTATAAAAAATTGTATTCAAATGAATTAATGCATCATCGTTTATAACAGATTAGAATTTGCCGATTATGATAATTCAGGCACCACCCGATTTTAGGTACATTCAATAATAAAATGTGTAAGTTGTTTACTTCCCTCTCCAAACGTAGTATAATGGAAGTATTGTAATCTTAACACCAAATAATAATAATATTAATAATAATATCGGTTTCGAATGTTTCTAAATCAATCTAGACTAAAGGAAAGAACAATTACTTTGTTTTGATATCACTTTGGATATCTCCAAAACATTCTTGGGAATCTTCCGTCAAATAGTTTGCCGCTTAATATCGAGTTTTCTCTCAGACAGATCACTCCCATACAATGGCTATCAACGCTGGTGATCCACGGGGATATGTCTTGGCACCAACTTTGTTTTTGCTCCACATATATGGAAGTGTTCACCTGTCACGCCCACAGCTTTGCAGATGATGGTACACTTCATATAGTTTCTCAGACAGAGCCCCTATAGCACCTAATGAAACCGGAGGAGCGAGAGATTTACAGCAGATTGTTTATATGGAGCAGAAACAAAGCTGGTGCCAACACAGATCCTTGTTGGGCTCTAGCTGTCTTCCAGCTGGAAGGAAACACACCAAATTTGTATGAAAAGGTAAACCTGCAGAAAACTGATGTTAATTCAGGCGCACATTCCTTGAGAACGACAGATGGTATTCCGTCTGGTGCTATAGACTTTTTGGTTCTGAGATCAAGGCTAATTGTGTGCTGACGAAAGACAATTTCTGGCATATGGCTATTGATGAACCATCGTTCACTATATAACGGTGATTTGTTGGTATGGGATATACAAGTTTCCTTTCCTAGCCTGATAATATTCGAGATTTCTGTGGCAGGAAACTCTAAAAAAACATGCGAATACCGCCCCAGTCGGTTGAATTGTGATGCCAAACTGTACGTGGAGGTGTTGGATTGGTTCATGGTGTGATATGGGGACAGGTCTAGTGATGAGTGAATGGTGAAAGTTTACCAATTTTGCACGGACCTTTACATCATAAGGATCTGGATTGTTAGTGTATGGGCATAATGATAGTTGTTATCAGGGAACCGTGGAATCCTCCGTGATCATTTCAGCTGCTGGATTATTTTCTTTTTATATTTTCCACCAATTCAATTTGCTCAAGTATACAAATTCAAAACATCTAGTAATGCTTTTCATTTGTGTACTCCAGATTTTGGAGGCAAAAAATGTTATCACACTGATAAAAATCATTTTTTCTCAATCTCAAAATTATTCAATTATCTCCTCTTCCATGATATTAACATTGAACCGATCCCCAATTACTTCCAAATGTGTTTTCTTATTCTAAACGATTGGACAAGAAAATAAAATATACAATGGATCTAGATGATTGTCACTTCTGAAGGCGAATCAATTCCTTAGTATAAACTTGTCGACCTATTCATAATAATTGAATTTCTAATTCGCCACCAGTGTTAAAAATAGGTGTGTGGAGAGAATAGGTGTGTAAACAACTCATGGTCGATTAATAAGCATATACGTTTTAAAACATTATTTAGTAGCTAACAATTTAATAATTACCATAGCATAGTACAATTTTAATTAGCCGTAATTAAATTTGATTAACTCGAAGTGCAAATTCTACTTCTTGAACTCAAAATACACTAACTTTGAATAAGGTAAACATTGCATGAGCTGACTTCGAATATTAGAAGTAGATTGCAAAGCAGTGGCTTCTTGATACATATTCAACATTAATTTGTTACGATTTCGATTATTTTCAAGAAATCCCGTTTTAGACGGTTGACGATTGATATGATGATGGTCGTGAGACCGAAACATACGTAAAGACGAATGTAATAACCATATGTGTTAGGGTGACCTATTTCCCGTGAATTTATATATAATACAAAATAAGTAAATGGATGGAAGCATTGACATAGTCGAGGAAATAAAGCAGAGAAAAGGCCAAAGTATAAAAAAAAACGGCAGAACCGATTTCGATGATATTTTTAAATTGATTTTAGAAGTCATTAAAAAAAATTTAACCCTTTTTTTTCATGATATGCATTTCAGCATTACTACAGAGGAGAATGCATATGTTTGAATGCTGTTAGGCGATAATATTAAAAAAGTTGAGAAAATGGTCGAATATAACTAAAATAGTCCTGAATTTCTTACTCGGGAGTTTTTGGGGCTCCTGATCACGATTCCGATGCCATATACGAGGCACCTGGGGCTTAAGAAATCCTGGTACTATCATCGTCTCGAGGGAATTCGGGAAAATATCTTTCGAAATATTGGGGAGCATCTCTGATGGTCAGGATACCCTGATGACCTAGGTCATCTACATGAATTGTTTTTTAATAGCGTCCTACTTTATGCTTGATTCAATTAGTTTTAAGGAATCCCTTTTCAGACATTGATATGTCTTCTGATGATGGTCCTGAGACCGAAACGTACGTGAAGACGAAAATAGTAAGCACATGTGTAGTGTGACCTATTTCCCGAGAATTTATATATGATAAAAAAATAAATAAATGGAAGCGTTGACACTGTTCCACTCTGTTCCTATAACTTTTCAATTCATAAAGGTTGAATCTATGTTTCTGCATATCAATCAAAAATGTCAAACAGATGAACTAATAGCATGTTGAAATTATTATCTTTCAAATGAAGTATGAATCGCCCCTTTTACCTACGATCCTAACGAATTTCTCAAGTGGCTTATGAAAGATAAGGGACGATAACTAAAAGCTAATAGCACCCTCAACATGACATATGTTCCTATTCGGTAACTAATATATCAGTCAGGGATAGTAGGACAATATTGCCCTAAGCACCCATACAACTTATCACACCCCAGTTCATAGACAAATCTACTCTACCATATGAACGTGCCAACTATACGGGCTCATTACCTATGAGAATTTTATATACTTTATCAATAAAGCCCTTTCGCCCTTTTGATAACGGATTTTATTAATTTGGTGTCTATACGTTAAGCCAACCAGTATAATTTAGAAATGCAATATTCACACGTTGATGATATGAATGTCATCGGGGTGTTTATCTATCTGTCCACTTCAATGTATTTAATATGGAATAATTTCCTATTATATATTTGTCCTGGGAAATATATTTGCCGAACATATTTGTAATGAAAACTCTCATTATTCTCAGTTTGTATCATATTATGTTGATAACAGTTTTCTAGTGTTTTCTTCCTAATAATTTTGTTTTCAAGCGTTTTGTGACTCATTTTTTCAAATTGTCTCCCTAAGGGAATAAATTGTTATCGATATAGTACGATGGTTTTTAAAGCTCATATAATCGTTTAAATGACAGATATATAGAATTGATGGCTCATCACAGCTCGGATTGTTCATGACAGAGCATAGATAACTCCATAACAATATATGAGGTAACGTTTATTCATTTATATTTTATTTAGTAAATTGAATAGTCAAACCCAATATATACAAAGGAACAGATAAAGTAATGATTCTTGATCCGGGTATGAATTATCTACTCTACGCAGACGATTTTGCTCATAAGCCTTTCGGTCATTGAAAACTTGTGTCAAACAAATAACCTTTATCTTAAGGTTACCAACTATACGAGGGCAACGTGAAAAGTCCCTGAAAAATGAAACAAGAAATGATTTATTTGGTCAAAACATATTTTATTTCTCAACATAATGTCCTTGTAGCTCGAAAAATAGAAATAGTTTCTGGTACATTGTGTTAGGTATTGACAATATCAGGGTACGGATGTCTGAAAAAGTGGTAGAAAGTTCGACCTCCAGGATACTCTAATTTAGAGGCTGCGTTTGAAATGATATTCGAAAAATGTGGTATATAAAATAAAATAAAACAATATTTTTTGTCTAATTTCCACAAGAAATTTTATTTTTCAATAATTGAATAGTAATAGAATAAATTGAAAAATAAAATCTCTTGTAGAAATTAGACAAAAAAATTGTTTTATATCATTTGGTTAAAAATGGATTTCCATAAGATGAATAGTTCATCACTATCTCTGATTGAATATGGTATAATAGTATAAAATTTGCTATTAAATAAAACCAAATTCATTTGGTCAAATTGTATGTGTTTTATTCCAATTTAAGTTCTTTCGTACTGAATAAAAAGAACCCGATATTATGGCTAAGTTCTGATAACAATATCGTTCATGACAACCGGAGTATCTAATCAATTCAATAGAATGAAGATATGAGATTTCTTTATTATGATAAATAATCTCATTGAATACCAGTCGTGTTTGAATTAATATCGGTTAATTTACTCACGCTACCATGAGTGTAACTCAAATTACGCTCTAGCGTGTCGAATTTGTCAATATCAGTTTGAAAATATGCCGATTAATAAAAAAATAATGAGTCTTATACTATGAGTTTTCTTAGAATTTAAATGACAATGATATTGAATATACTGTTTCTATTAGGCATGATTTTATTGGCTATCTAAGAGACGAGGTCACAATTAGTGATGAGCAAAGCAAGATTTGTCTTAGTCTTGTTCTTGCACATATAGTCTTGATCTTGGTCTTGGTCTTGCATGTTAAGTCTTGGTATTGGTCTTGGTCTTGCATCAAGAGTCTTGCAAGTCTTGCTTTCACACAACGATCGAACAGACTTGGTGTAGCCGCACCCAGAAATGTCTGAGGGAGAGCCCAAAGTGGCCGGTGAGGACGTCCATAAGGTCAGCTATGACATGTCTACTTATCGACAGAAGCTTGGGTTTAGTTCCTTGATTAATTGTTTATAATAAAATAATTAAAACTTCATAGACTTAGACCAAATGAAAAGAAACAATATAACTATAAAACGACAAACGACGTCAGTAAAAAAATAAGACAAGCGTATGTCCGAAATTGCTTGTTGTTTCCGAGGTGTCAAAATTTTATTATTTTTCGTGTTTTTCTAATTACGTCCTTGAAGTTAAAACGTATCAAATTGAAATATAATACGCTTATTAAACGTCAGAAAGCCAACATTTGGAGCAATTTAGCCTTTGTCAATATTTACGTCTACCCTTTTTTGTGCCCAATCCTTGTTCTTCAGGATCCGAAAATAAGGATGTTATGTTCAATTCTAAAACTTTTGTTTTGTATGATTTTTCAAGAAACGCGCCGATTTCGAGGTAAAGGCGAAAAACCATTTGAGTGTAGCAAATTTCAGTTAATCTAAAATTCTACAATAAAAAACAACAAGCACAAATGTATGCAAATCAACATCCATTCACATGTTTCTCGCATTCATCTCAGAAACAATGAACACACGTCACGAAAGTTAAAAAGAAACTAGTTAAACAGTAAATATTTTTTCACCGCTCCAACACATTATGTGAGTCACAATATTTATACTAAATATTATATTTCCAGATCTCTCTACGGTAGTACAGAAATATCATACATATTATTAGAAACAATCCATTGATTTTATCTTAGTGCAGGATTTGCAAGGGTCTCGCAACACTCTTTCAGAAGTCTCGGTCTCTGGTCTTGTTCTTGCATATATAGTCTTGGTCGTGCTGTCAAAATACGGTCTTGGTTTCGGTCTTGCTTTTTATGCTAGACCAAGACCAGTCTCGCTCATTACCAGCCACAATCAATCTAGGTCCCGGAAAGATGTAACACGGTTGATCATCTGTTAAAAGTTAAATCGGAATCCAATTCCTCACCTACATATTTTGATCCAATAAGAAGATTGTCATTCTTATATTAATTATGTTTTGGATTGAAGGATTCAATAATTAATAACTATCCTGTTATCATCTATCGATAGCTTTACAATCGAGGGCTATAATACTGCCATCCTTACTTAGGTAAAATTGAAATAATCCAGTTCTTATAAAATGTACCTACCATGCACTCCTTGTTTTTCTTAATACAGCCATAATTTTTTAGCAATATAAGTATGTATAATATTTAATTTATGATTGTAAAGAGACCAAATGCAATAAGTTTTACATTTCTAGGTTTATTCAATTTAAATGACCTCAAAATAAGAGTATTCTCAAATTTAAAAAGAATTTCTTTTATAAGAGTAACAGTACATCCAAATCTGTTTCACTTAGTTTGAGAAACATCCATTCATCCCCAAAAATTCTAAAGGTATGCCCGTAAATTTAGCCTTAAGTTAAGGTTTTTATATTTTATATTCCTTCTAATACCCTTGAACACTTAAACAATTTGGAATTTTAAATCTTCTGTAATACAATTATATTTAGACCCTTGTGAATTTTAAATGAACTATTTTCTAAAAATATACTGCTACAATAAGTCGGATTCTAGCAAAGCATTTGCCCAGTTATTGGATAGTGGATAATTATTATGTGAATTTCAATTAAATTATTCTAAGATGTCATTTATAGCGTCATCTAGTAGTCAGAAGCGTAAGTTATCT
Source organism: Endomychus coccineus (assembly GCA_958510875.1). NCBI lineage: Eukaryota > Metazoa > Arthropoda > Insecta > Coleoptera > Endomychidae > Endomychus > Endomychus coccineus. The sequence continues at coordinate 196,937,497 of OY294068.1, forward strand.
GCACAACTCGAATGATCTTCTGATCTTCCCATTATCTATTATAAAAATGCCGTCTTATCATGCAGCTTATTACTTATCGCATTATGACTTTCTACAAAGATAAATGCATGAATAATTTCTCAATCTTATTCTGTGTGTGACAATTCAAAGTAAATTGTTAATTTTGAGTTATTTGAATTATGTGGCGCTATTTGTTGTCGAGTCGACAGATGAAGCTAGACTGTGAATCCTTTCATATTACAGATAACTGTAAATAAATGTATAGTTCATTGCAGACAACTGTACTAGCTTACAGTGACCACATACAAATTATTTTGATGATATCATGTAGCGCTATCTGTTGTTGAGTTGACAGACGAAGCTTGACTGAAAATCCCTTCATATTACAGATAACTGTAAATAATTATAGCTCATTACAGATAGCTGTACCATCATACAGTGACGTTTTGATTATCCATAGTAAACTTGCCTCAGAACATAAAGAACATGCTTTCTCAATCATGAATATTTTCATCAATTTTCATTGTGTTAGGATGGACGAATTATTCTCCATCAGAATATCGTATTTCTTTTCAATCTTCCATTTGCTTTTTGATTAAACGCCATACGGATGAACTTGTGTCATCTAACGTTGATTGGACAAACTGAGTTTATATAATTATTAACGTTATTATCACTGTTTGTGGTTTTGCAGGGATCTCTTATGTGAGGATAGAAAGTTAACAAATCTTACGAGAGATGGCGAACCCATTTCAACCTGTATCAGAAAATCAGGCATACTATACTTTGGAATTGATTATAAGAAAGTTGTATTTTCTTTTTACTCACTGATTCGCGTAGACGAAAAATAAAATCATTATATTCGCTGGACAGATAATGAATCCTATTAGTACAAGACCAGCGTCGTGAAAAACACTGGGATTCGTATCGTTCCGGCAATGTTACCGGTCGACGTGGCATGATTAAAATATAACGTAGCTCTTCCTCTTTCCGTTCATTCTTTATTGCCAAATGTTCAAAATTAAAAGTTTGCTTGTATTGTGACCTTCTGCCGTTTGAATATTTTGAATTGCCATCAAGAATTATACCCATTAAGTACTGCAATTGGCAAAACCGCATGTCTAAACCACATGGGCAAAATAATATGACAAATGCAAAAGTAATATTCTGCTCGTTTTGTGAGGATTTCTACTTGGTGTGACTTTGTTGAATACACGCACACTCACAGACATCATGTCAAAAATAGTGTAGAACGATTCCGAAATGCTCAAAACAGATATATTACCGAAAATCCGGAAAAACTTGAATGGGCCGATTGCAATACCTTCCCTTACACTATATATTACGTATAGTGACGGAAATAAGAATGAAGTAGAGCAATTCACAATAAAAATACGTATGTTGTAACATAATTAGATAATAGATAGTAACGATCGAATCTGTGTCCTAGAAAGATCCCAAAACTTTTTTAAGATTGTGTATTTCCTACTTGTCAAAGAATGTTCCAATCAAAAGTAAACATCCTGAAGAAAGACAACTAACTCTAGAACATCGCGATGAGATTGAATTGTAACTAAAAGAAGATGATAATGTGGATAGATGGAGATTCAACTTAGCCTTCCAATTCTAGTAGGCTATAAAACAATCTTCCGAAACCCATTGCTATCGGTTTCATGTCGGAACCAAACCAACTAGCCTGGAAGCTCAGTGGTTGCAGAATCGATCATCTAATCACTGTGGCTGCTGGTCGCGGGTTCGAATCCTGCGACTGCGGTATTTTTCCGATGGCCCAAGACAGTGGTGCGGCAAGATACAATGGGCTGTCAAGCCCAAGTGTCATTGAGACTGCCCTGGTTGCAGGATCGAGCCTACCACACGAGGTGGAGTGTTTAGTGGGTATACCTGAGGTGATTAAGTTCGGGACTCAGGGATTCCCACACTTCCTTGTGGGAAGTAACAGGACTATAAGGTGCCCATAAAGGGTTTAAAAAAAAAAAAAACCAACATGCCAAGCTCAAACTAGTCACTACTTCACTGTCAAACTCGAGACCTGCCTAACTTTACACTACCAGACTTCATTTTTTTATCAAACACCGAAGGTGTGGAATTCTTTACCTAGTGAGGTCTGTTCCTATGCCTATAACCTCCAAACCTTCAAGAAAAATACGAATGCTTATCTTCCCTCCCTAAATTCCACTGCTGGAACATTCTAGGTTTCCCTCTCGTGTAGTCAAAAGTATATAAAAAAAAACTTCGGATGTAAGATCGATGAATAAATGTATCGGTTTAAATGAATAGAGCCAGATAGACATTTTATTTGTTATTTTCATAAAACTAATTTATATACAAATATAAAATAAACTTCAGTACAATAGAATAAGAAATACACTCGAATTTTACACATAAAATACAATTAATGACAAGAATATGATCACATAATGCAGAATCAGTCGAAATCAGTGGGATGTCAATGGTACATAATATTCTGCAACCGTTCCCTTTCGGCTTCCAATCCCGCTATCCTGAATTTCAATTGCATATTCTCCTGTTCCAAAAAAGCACACCGTATAGCTATCTCGTCTTCTTTAGCTCGCCTTGCGTCTCTCGATCTCTTGGCTGCCTCGTTATTCTTCTTCCTTTTCTCCCAATAGTTCGGGTCGTTGCTTTGTGGATTTTGCATGCTCTGAGATATCCTTCGCATGTTCTTGTTGGTGCCGTTGTGACTGGATTGCACTTGCGACAACATCCTCTGCCTGAATTCGGAATAAGCGTCTGTAGAGTCTGTTCCGGTATCGGTTGTGGTGGATCCTATAGCCATAGACATGGGGTCCTTGGGATAGGCTTTGAACGGTCTAGTGGCTTTGACCCGCGAAATAAGTTGCGGAGAGGAGGGATAATTCGAATAACTGTGAATGGTATTTTCGGAACCAGTCTCGGAAGTGTCGGAACCTGTATTGGAATTCGGGCTTGAACTCATGGGCATGGTTGGTGGAGGTTCTATGAAGACGGGGATTGTTTTAGATTGTTGATAGTGATCGTATGGGGAAGGAGACGGTGGTCTTTTTCGGCTGATTCGCAAATCCAGGGGTGGCGTGGAGAAGTCAAGTGGTTCCTGTTTGACTTCAATGGGTAGTATCGTGTTGTTTCCATTGTTCAAGAATCTGGAGGACATGTCCATCTGCAAGAAAATTATAATGTTTAATTTCATATAATAATAATTAGTGAGTAATTGAATTCATATGGAATGAATGTACTCTAGATGATTTTCTCTTATTCTTCATCTATTCACTAAGTGTGTGAGATTCTATTCTAGCTTTCGTATTTCAATAAATTTACAAAGCTTTCTACATTACCAACAATGTAGCGTTCATTTTATTTTGGTTTAATTGTGGATGTTCAGATTCGTTTGTTGTCGATTTAAGGAAATGAATGCAACAACCTCTAATTATTTTTACGAGATGGATTGTCATGAAACCTTCTGCATTCGCTTCATTTTTGCACCAATAAAGTTTGCAAACCTTTAGAGATTGGCGGTCGCACCCCCTGTAATTGCTACATGGGTGGATAACACGTATAAGAGGTTTAGGGGTTGCTGATTACGAATCCAATGATAATATTCGAAAATTGAAATATAAAATGTATGTTGCCGCCTAATAATTGATTTTAGGGAAAATATTAAGAGCTCAAAAGCTTCCAACTTTGTATATAGATACCCATTATCAACGCTACTCATGAAAACCCCCTTACCTAACCCGTTAGACACCCCCACCCCGCATATCTGAAATTACAATTTGAAGCCAATCTTTTGGTCTTAGAGAAAAATTTCACGATACAAAAAGTGTTCGGTTTTTGTAGGAATTGAGTGTTTTCAAAGTCGCTTAGGCGTCCTCTTACTGCCATCACGAATATTTTAAATTGCATTTATTTCCTCTACTATCTAATCGTTATTCATTCAAAAATTGTATTGTAACCATAGACAGTCTCTCCATTCTTATCATTTTTTACATCCTCAGGTTTCTATTTACTTAACTATAGACTGCGTATATTTGAGTTCATACAAAGGTATGATTCTTGGGAAATATATTTAGGTTCAATTAGCAAGAACGCAGCCAGTTATAAGCAAAATTTGTAACATGAAAGCGTTTCGGAAAGTATCGAGGGGTGTCTACATCCTTCACGTGAGGATTATTATTTGTTATTCTCAACAAATATGCGTATTCGTAGTGTCATCTAGGACATATCATCCAAACTAAGTCAGTCGGTTTGGAAAAAACTGTTCTTCTTCTTTTAAAATATATTTTCTCGCATCTAGATGTCACTTAAATACGATATGTGATGTGATTCACATATTTACATACTGTACATTTTGCATAATATGTGTAAGGTCCAAGATCCATAAACTGGAGTAGATCCTGGCTCAGAGGCATGCATCTCTATCAAGGACTATCTACATCTCGAATGACTATTAATGTTTATAATTTCAGAGTAAAATAATCCAGCTTTTCCTGTGTGCAAATTTTATAAAATTATTGATTAAAATATCAAACTTGATGAAACTCGAATTAATTAGTATTTCGAGCTTTTTAAATAATAATTAAAATGGGAGAATGATTTATAAAGTTTAGCTCATTCTAACTATAGTGTAGATTGCTAGATCGTTTTTTTTTTCCGCTATATGTACTTGTGAAAATGAGGAACACAGAATAATGCACATTTTATATTTATAATAATAAACTACAATTGAATACCATTAATGCATTGTGTATCAAATTTTACATATTTATCAACAATCACAAGGGAAAAGTGCTTTAGTTGGAATATTAGCATTTTGATTTTGATGAAACTGAAACAAACGGCATGGTTTTTCAATTAATTATTGTCCTATTGAATTGTACGTGAATCAGTGCACTGGAAATACCAATAAATTCACACTATTTGAATTAAATAAGAGAACAACAAACAAAATTTCAACAAAAAATATTATAAGCAAACAAGTGGATATGAAATGGATAGTCTCGTCGAGTTTTATTATTTTGATATTTGCGAAAGATTTGATTTTAACTTGCCCCGTATCTTGACTCTCTTGCATCTCTATCGGTAAGTGAACCTTTTATTTTTTGCACTGCAAACAAACCTTTTCTACAGTAACGCCAGAGCAAGTTAACTTAATGTTGTGAAATTATATGGAGAAAATTTATTTTTAACATACAATTTTAGCCGATTAATTCTAAATTATAGTCTCATTGCCAATAAAAGAACACTAATTTCACGCTCAAAAATGACTAATTTTCCAAATCTCAAGAAAAAAAAATTTGTAGATTTTCAATGGTAGGTCACTCCCACTCTCTTATAATATGCTTTGGTTGACTGTTCAACACTATCAAATACCTTTAATTGACCAAAACAATGTACCAAATTTGGTTATTCTATGTTAAAGTGTTACTGGAATGTTGCTGTTTGAAATTCCACTTTGAAGGCAAATAACTTTTCAGGGATGCAACTTATAAGTGAAAATGTGCTGAATATTACAGTTTGACAAAGTGAATAATTTTGTGTTACTGGTTAATGTGCAATATTCAAAGGCACTATAGTGTGTAATGCAGTGAAGTGATATTTATTATTTTTATGTGATTGTGCAATAAGTGGAAGGGAAGCATATGTATGATGTCATACGAATTCATTCTTAGTTTAACAAAGGTTTAGGTGATGACATCATTTCGTCCTTAGCGTGAACAGGCTATATTCTATAAAATATGTTTGTAATTTCTATGGATTCTCATATGTTAAATTATTACGTAAATAAGTAAAAAAATTAATAATAACTTTTAATATAGGCGCGATAATATGATTTCCAATATTATTGTAATGATCCAATTATTTCTCAAGGTGATTTGTATGTCATTTGATGAATCATTGCCCGTTTCACAGTAAAACAACAATATCATCTTCATGTGAATAAAGAAGTTGATTTTATATTTAATCAATGAAATAGGTTTAATTCAATGTTACTGTAGCTATCAGAATTTTTAAATTATTGGGCGAGATCAAATATTTTTTTAACAATATTCGGTGTCAAATAATGATTATATTAATTTGAGGGAGCAAGTATTTCTTGTAAATTTGTTACAAAAAACAAACTTAAATGTAGCTATCGAAATAAAATATTTACCATATTTTCGCCTAATATGATCCAAGAAATTGTAAGCAACGATTCACACACTTTCGAAATAAATCTAAACTGAACTAACTGGTGTATCGATGTATAGGTAGTGTCATCGATAATGCACTAGTGATAATGGTAAAATATTTTAGTACACACGAACTTCTTAAGCATAGCTTAAGGCAACCCTTTGACACTGACCAATGGGAGAGGGATTTTGCACAGAGATGTGCCTCCCACTCTGAATTTTCGCAACTTGTTGACGTTTTGCAATGTTAGATTTATGGCGAAAGAATGCAAATTAAGGGTACGAGGGATGAAGAATGACCGCAAGTACCGTTAGATGCATCGCAATTGTTTTGTTTGGTTATTGCTCAACCTGTTAGCGAATGGATAAAAAAACACTGCCGCAAAAGTTGCAGACTATTATGCTCAATCTCGAAAATAATCAACCAAAGTATTTCAAAGGTTTAATTATATTTTTGTGGAATCAAACTGAATTGTAGAACACATAGTTATTAGCAATTGTTTCATCATACAATGGTATTCATACTTCAGAGCCGGGTACAAATTTCAAGTATGGGTATGGCTCAGAAAATTTACATTAATTTACGCCCTTTTCTATGTAGGTATATGCAAAATATGTTGGCTCAGTAGGGTTGCTACCCGTAATTCAATAAATAAATAAAATACTTCTTTAGAGCATACAAAAAGTACGCAAAATTATTTTATTTTTAAATTTATAAGTCATTAGTCAAAACAAATATTTTTATGGTTCACCTACGGCATGGAAAAGTTACAATAAATCAAAGCTGATGACCTTTACAATACCCTTGCTTTAATTTTGAAAAAAATCAATTTTATTTACGTTCTAAATTGAATTTTAATTTTGTTGGCTTGAAGTTTTTCATCATTATTTTTACGCTTCTGTATATAGATACTTTAAATGACATCATCAAATAATAAGTGTTGTATCTAATAATTCATTAATTGATTTCCATAAATCCATTTGTCGACAAGTTCCAACGAAGAATAAATTTATGAGATCACCACTGCGAAGAATGTGAAAAACATCCGACGTTGGCATTAAACATGGAATAATGCAAGTCGAGAGTGCTGAGTACGGTATCCTACAGGGGACTATACTAGGACCTTCATTGCTTAGCGTGTAAATCAAAGGGCTCCTTAGACAAATTTATTCATGTGCGAAATAATAACATGTTTTATATTCCCTTCTCCGATTTGATTAATACTCCCACGGATACACATATTGATTTCCAATAGTATATTGTGTAACTAGTGGGAAAAATAGGATATTTCATTCGAGTATGACAATATCAGTAAATTTTCTGTGCTAGTTCCATCCGCTAAATCATATATTTTTCAGGTAGGTTCCTCTTCTGTAAGCAATAGACGTTCGATTGATAATTGTTATTTTTTAGAATAAAACAAACTACATGTTAAACAGAAGGTACCTACTTTGAAGTTTTGAATACAAAGGTGTATTTCCGTGGAATTCAATTTCGTGAAACGTGTTTACCTCTAAATTTGTGAGCAGTATTGCATATATTCAAAACGCAATTAAACAATCAATGTGATTTTAATTAGGTTTTAACGAACTGGTTCCTTATTTTTGTTTTTTTACAAGATATAGATAACATTATATTACTTAAGCCATGAAATGTTCTAATGATATAATATCGACTTTGAAATTGCGTGATGAGCATACATTGTTATTTTTTTTACGAGAAGCATTCATCTGCAGAGAAGGATAGTAGGAAATGTGAAAAATATTGAGTTAAATGAAGCTATAAACAATTGTAGTATACTTCTTTATTACATTGTAAGCTTCACATACTCTGTTAGTAATTATTTTAGAATAATTGCACTTCAAATCAAATGGTGACCAAAATTTCCCCACTCTTCCTCCCAATACTAACCAGAATATTAGATATCAAAACATTAGATACACTTATTATTAATCAATTGTAAGGAAAAGATTCCAGTGTCCTATCATTTTCAGAATTGAATCTTAGATATGTTGGAAGTTCCTCAAAGTATAAGACTTGATCTAGAGCATATGAATCTCATTATTGACTTTATACAGGCTATCCATAATTAGCCTGCCAAAATTCACCAGGCTGCTACGACTAAAGAAAAGGAACAAAAAATCGAATGAACATGGTCGAAAAATGGCTACGGCTTCCTCAAAGTGAGTTCCTGAAGGTGGTATTTCCTGAATATTTCCGAAACGCCGATAAAATGACGCAATTTGGTATGAGAACTGAAGTTTCTATGCCCCAGCAGTGAAAAATAATTTCAAAATTTCATTCAGTACATTTCCCTATACAAATTTTTTGAGGATTGAGACTCGAATTATGAATATTTAGACATTTTTACAGTAAAGGTAGTTGTTCCGTATCGATCAGGTGTACCGTTTTCGAGTAAAATCGATTTAAAAATATTGTTACATCCCACAATATATACACAACATTGCTATATGAAATCATAGTACAATCTACTTTTGTTTTAATGAACAATTTCGTAGGGGCGCAGGAAATAGGAAAACGACATGATAAAAAGCTACCCTAATTTCTTTGTGTATGTCTGCTTGATTCTGAAATTATTAAAAAAATGTTCAACAAAAATGAGCACTTCCTGCAATATTGATGATAAATTGTTCTCCAGTAAAATGAATGCAAAAATTCTGTTTCATGTCTCAAGTACGAGGGCAAGTTGAAAAGTCCCTGAAAAATGAAACAAGAAACGATTTTTTGTTGGTTGGAGCCAAATCTATTTTCGTCGAACCATTTCTTCAAGCTTGGAAATAGATAAAAATCGCAGGGGGCCTGCATTGGACACAGAAAGTTTAGTTCTTGTACCAATGCATCTTGCATCATTTTATAAGATAGCGTTTCGGAAATATTCAGAAAATACCATCTTCAGGAACCCACTTTTAGGAGGCCATAGCTCCCTTGTGAACCATTTTTCGACCCATGTTCATCCAAACTTTTTTGATATTTTTGGTCGCAATAGCCGCTGGTGAATTTTGACAATGATGGGACATCCTGTATCATCAATGATATCACACATCTAACATTAGGAGATACTTATAATTACTAAAATTTTCTCCGATAAATAATGGATCAATAATAGAGTGAACATTTCACAATCATCCTACTTTCCCCAAATTTCTTAGTTGCATATCGATGACATCCTTGACCCCTTGAAGCATTTAAGGAAATATCACTTCTAGTTATTATTTTGTAGTTAACATTTTAAGAATAATCTGAAGTTAACTCTTCTATATACTAGTTATTCATGAAATGTAGCTTTCAATTTGCATCACTAAGCAATCTTCGCTTGTCCCGTACCTGAAACTATTGAACAATACTGTTATACTGTAGAAGAAAAGGCTTAGAGGTATTCCTAGAACTAAAACTGTTACGGATAAATAGAGATGACAGTTCTCGAGAGGAAATTTTAATCCTCGAAACGCTTCTCGCAGGTGGTCTCAAAGAGTATAGCCAAGTTTGATGTAATAAGGCTTTGCCAGCAAGGGAAATGTCAAGTATGCAAATATAATTTTATGATGGAAAGTTTACCCCAAGTTCAGTTTCCAACTGTTCATTTTACGACTGCTTAAAAAAGAGCGCCTTTTTACCATGCCTTCAACACAATGTCACTGTTACCTATGAATATTCTTAAAATGGATTCGCATGAATAAATAAATGCAAATTGGAACGTTATGATCCTGTATAGTATATTGGAAGCTAAAATACATTCGTTTACCACAAATAATATGCTATACAGATGACTTAATATTATTAGATGAAACATAAAAGCAAAGCAAACCGAAAATATTAATATTCTAAATGGAAGATTTGAAGTTTGAAGTCACTAAGTATGAAGATGAATATACAAAAAACTAGGACAATGGTAACAAGTAGATGAGTTCAGATATTTAGGAGTGGTACTATTTTTTTTAGAATCAGAATTTATTTGACTAATTTTGTTTACAGGTTGTTGGTACAATATAAAATATGCGTTTCTAAGTATAGGTATCAATTACATTAATTTGAAATATTTTCAATCAACTGGTACAATTGCATTTTTGGTAACCAGATTATTAACATCAATATGTATCTAAGCAAAGCTTGTGCATATATGTTGCTACTATATTTTAATTACCTAGTAGATTGTACAATTATGTTGTTTTTTTCATTCTATACGTAATTATATGAATATATATACCAAATTACATGAAAAAATAAGGTGAAATTGATTAAAGTAAAATATAATAATTTACGTTTATTCAAAAAATGAAGTTTATTCATTGAAAGTTAACTATCGTTTCACTTCTATCATAGTTGCTCATCTCTGAAATATAAAACTATGTCATCGGCGAAGGAAAATAAGAGGCAATTTGAATAGAGTGGCAATAGATCATAAGTATTGGCAAGAAATAAAACAGGACCAAGAAGAGTCCCCGAGGAACACCGATTTTAATTTTAAATTGAATTTCACTTGCTTGCTTCCGCCGGTTAGATAAGATTTCAATAGATTATTGGATAGAGTTCTGACACCCATGCTGTACAATTTTTCCAATAATACCATAGTTTATAAAAGAAAATTTACATTAATTTACGTCCATTTCGATGTAGGTAAACACAAAATATGTGGGCTTTTTAGGGTTGCTACCCGTATTGAACTATAGAGAGTTCATACTGTTGATATATTTTAACACTATTCATAAGAAATAATCACCCTTATCCACTAAAAATACTATTAAAGCACAGAGGACCTTTCTGTTACCAAGTAGTCATCATCAGAGTAAACAGTTTACTCTGATGATGGCTACCAAGTACCAAGTAGCCGAAAGGTCCTCAATACTTTAATAGTATTTTTAGTGGATAAGGTTGATTATTTCTTGCTCGTAGTTCAATAGAAGTTATTTACCGATATTTCAATAAAAAATACTTTTTCCGTTGGAACATCGTAAAAGTACGAAAAAACAATTTATTTTTAACCTACAAAATGTATGTCATTAGTCCGTTACAAAAAAATAAAACCTGATCAAATTTTTTGATTTCAAACAAAAAAATATGCATCACCATCTAAACTCAAAATAAAACAAAGAATTTTTTTTATTGTTTATTGATAAGGCATTATTAATATACAATAATTTTAGTGAGTAGAACTGGCTTTCTTTATTGAGAATTCAATTAATTATGCTGTACAATTTTTCCAATAATACCATAGTTTATAACTTACTTTGTCAAAGGCATTCACTGAATCACGAAAAATTACAGCACATTGTTCTTTTTCATCCAAGCTGTTATAGATTTCGTTAGTTACCAGATTTATTGCATTTTCAGTGGATTTGTTTCGTCGAAAACTAAATTGATTAGCTGGTAGTTGGTTATTCTAAAAAAATATGATAATTCGTTCTATTATTTTCGTAATGTTTGAAATAACTGAAATTCAATGTTGGAAGCCGTTACTTTGTGATAATTTATCATATTGATATAACAAAATAAAACAATTTTACTTTGTTTTTTATCACATATATGTGATAAAAGTGTTTTATTTTATTATAACTGATATTGGTCTATAGTTTGAAAGTTTGTTAAAGCGATTATATAAACAAACAGTAACATATGCGTGTGATGTATCCTAGACAAAAACACAAAAGCAGAAAGGTATAGTTGAAAGTAGGAAAATGAGGTTCTTGAGTAGAATTGAGGAAAAAACAAGGAATGATAAAATTAAAAACCATGTATTATGAAACATTGTAGTTATAGTCTTATGGATGAACACTATATTGAAATAATAAACTGTAAAAAATTTCCAAAATAAACGTTTGTTATAAAAATAAAAGAAAACACGACATGTTTTGTCACATAGTGGCTATTTTAGGTGAACAAAATGTACTTAAACTTACAAGGGTATTACTAGATATATATGCATGCAAGTTTGTTCACCAGAAAAACCCACTGTTTGGCAAAATGGATTTCCATCTTAAAACTAAACATAGTTACTGTAAAAACAACAATGGAACAAGGTCGAGGAAGGCCATACAATGAGAAGAGAACCCCTATTCGAAGCAAATGAATGGGAAAAAGATGGGAAGATGTAAAAGTACTAGCAAAAAGTGGAGGAAAATATGAAATGAAATTCCTGAAAACTTCATTCTAAAATAACGAAAAGTGAATGAGTTCCCAGAATTAAGTACCCAAGTATGAATAAGGATTTATTTTAAGTGAAACGTCCAGTTTGCTTGTAGATTTTGAACTTGGGGCCAACCATCATCAAATCATCATCTTGAAATTTGAATAATATAATATAGAAACGAAGAATTGCTAATTTAGGAATACCAATCTAGTCATAAAACTACCAGTAAGTTATTATGACCATTTCGACTTTACAAGCACGTCATTCGCATTTACATAAAACCTAGAAGAGTTAAAATTCCGCAAATCGAAAGGCTGACTAGGTCAATAACGTGATTTATTGCAGTGTTGCAAAACTACCGTACTGTTATTGTACCATAAAACCGAAGGGGGTGAACGTAAATTTATCCAAGTCTAGGTCAAAATGTGCAAATATATGTCAACCCTACCGGCTATCTGAATCACTCGTATTCTATTAGAAAACATCGCCCTTCCCTACACACACAAATAACTCCGAAAATAGGAAGATATTAAGTCCTCATAACCCTTCCGCTTCCGCAAATCTCGACATGTGTGAATCTCACGAAGCGAGGGTGTTCAAGGTCGCACAGTCTTCTATTGTTCCAGTTCCTATACAAAAAGGAAACTGATGGTTATACGCTGAAATTTAACAATGTTTCGTCCATGAAAAATAAACCACTTGGTGTTGAGATTGATAAATAATTGAATAATTCTATGACCTAAAGATTTGACTATTAACTAGGTATTAATTGACAAGGTTGATATCCATAGAAGATAAAAGTTTGAATTAGTTCAATTGGCCACAAGAATTTTGTTGGTTATGGTTTTACATACTGTACGTAAAGGTTTGTATATAGTATATGGTTTGTAACATAATACATACCAGGAATATCTACATTTTGACGGAGTATCTTTGAATGTCGTCATCTTTGGAAAATTGCAAGAAAACGATTGAATAAATGCTTCTTCATCTATCTGTACATATAGACCGTTACCAGTCTATATGTTCAATTATTGTAACAATTAACAGTGATAAGATATCGCTAGTCTAGATCATTCAGTAACATTGCAAACTAATAGTTCTAGACAGCTTTAATAATTATTCTTCACCCGGTATGAATTACTTATAAATTCTCAACAATAAAACGTAAAATACATGAACGCAAATAAAAGGTTAAAAATCAAAAAATACAAAGAATAAAGTCAAATTTGTTGAAAAAACAGTCATATATACGAGAAACAAGTTGAGGAAGAGGCATATCTTCATCGCTGTCATCATCATCTTTAATATTATATTCAACGTCAATGCCTTTTCTTCATGCCAACTTCCTCTAAATTTTCAATAGGGTCAAAAATAAAAATTGATCTGTTGCCATTTTCTATTTTTTTTATGCTTTTTCGTTGTGGTACACAACAACAGTAGTTTCTGTTCCTTATTTTTAAACAAATATGACTATAAGCGGTAAAACTGCGCTGGCTGCTGAAAATTAAAAACAAAGACCTTTTCACCAGGAAACTGGGCTGTCAAAACTCCATTTCCGTATACAATTATTGTCAAACAATTTTCTGCTTCTACAACGGAAATCTGCAATTGCGTCAATAACTTCTTGATCTTTTATAATATTGAGTTTACTTCTTGTTGTCTTAGCTATGCATTCTATGGCTGAAATCTCTGGTGAACGACGGTGAATCAGAATCCCTCGAAAAATTCATAATATACGTAATGTTTTAGAAATTATTTTTCTAGTTTGATGTTCATTACTGCATAAAATTATAAAACATATTGTAAACCTTTGTTTTAAATCGTTTAAAAAGAGTTTTAAATATTTTTCAATATTTCCAGTATATCCAAGACACGTTCTGGAATTTCCAATATTTTCATTTCCATGGATATGTCCATTGGAATTATTTCCACTTACAATACAATTTCGACGTTTTTGATTGAAATTAATGCAATAAGGACGTACTTAAAGACGAAAATAATAAGCATTTATTTAGTTCTAGACAGCTGTTCCGTTCTGTCATGTAGGTCATCAGTAAAACGAGAAAGTTTTGTAATGTTTCCGAACGATCCTTCTGTTGAAGGTATACATGAAACCAACTTACAGAATGGTGGAGAGACCAAAACATTTAACGCCATCTACCAGTAAATATGGTAGTTGACTACACAATGGCTATTAACGCTGGCACAAGGTGCCAAGGCACCAGACCAGACCAGACATTAACAAATGATGTTGTGTGTGACTACCTCATTTTTTTGGTGATAAATGTGATCCGTCTCAATTAATTGAAATATCAGACTGTATAAACATGCATTTTTTATTCCTTCAGTTGAAAACGTCTTCCAGATGAGTAGGTACAATATTATTACTTGAAACTGCTCGTTCGTAAGTACAAAAATAAATATGTCTTGTCCTTGAACTTTAAAGACCGAATAGACGTAACATAAAACGCCGAAATTGTCACACAATTCGCTATGTTGTTATTTTAAAAGAGCCATAAAAATAGATGGCAAGACCGTTAGAGTAGTAAAAAGTTGAGAAAGTGCCTTATGTAAATCCGACAGCGCATTGCAGTTAAAAAACGCAACGTACCGTTATACCTGATATTGTAAAACTAAATTGCGATCCGCCAGAAGAACGGTAAATTTGCGAAAAATGTACAGTTTTCCTAAATGGACGCAATATAATACACACAAACCCTTGCGGTTTGCAAATTCCACGAGCTCGGCTACCGGTCAGATGAAAAGTTCCGACACATTTTTATTGCACGTTATAAATGAACGGCAATGTTTATTCACAAAAAGGTACATTTATATTAGAAAGCTTCTCTCACGGTAAGAGCAAGAAAACAGTTAGCTTTGAAAAATTCGCACAAACCCTTTGGGAGACAGATGTTTCGTAAACTATAATATAGGTCAGAAGCTCTAAGCATATTTGCAATAGGGATTAAATTTTTCGGTCAGATATGTGTACAGTTATTACTGGACATTTGACAGAGACATCCGTCATATTTCTTACAATAGATGTATAAGTGAAGGGCTAGTTTGAACTTTTTCATACCAGGCTTGCTTCAATAGAGACCGTATTTGTAAGGGCAGGTCTCACTTGACAAGTGACAAGTAGGTAGGATATTATGAAAAAAATAAGTTTGTATGCAAGAATACACTACATATTATGGTATAAGATGCTTTTAATTCCACAATCCATCTTCTTGTGGTCACTTTAATTTAGTTCTTGGCTTTGTGACACTCACTCACTGATTCCAAATACAAATAAAATATCGAAAATTAGAAATAAATAACTATTTATCCATATTTTCTATGCAATACATTCTATAACTATCGTTAAAGACGGTATAGTACGAAATTTATACAGTTTTGGATGGAAATGATTACGCAGAAAAGTCAGGCTATATTTGGCAAAAAAATTGAAATTAATGAAATAAAATTCAATTAAATGTATAAAGTTCCAAATATCTATCAAATTGATACAATAACTTTTTTGCTGTGAACAAAAATTAAATATAAACTGGGCCAATAAATTAATGGAATTCCAAGTACAATGGTTGTATTTATTTTTGAAGAATCCATAAATCATTGGAACTCAGTAGGTTTTTAAGCTATTGCATATAACTTTTATCGCGGGCTTTGAGCGCGGCGACGGAATCAAGAAATTCCGTAACGAAAAAACCTAAGACCTAAACACCTAACATGTGTCAAATTAATTAATTAATTTGAAGTTTCTAAAAGTGAGAAATTTCGCTATTTTATACGAATGTTATAACACTCTAGCGCTTTAGACTCCGGGATTTTCACGTGGCCTATCGAAATTAGAAGGTTCGAATTATCTAAAAACATAATTGCATGAACTCCAGACGACCTATGTAATTAGCTACGAACGAAATCATTTTAACATATGCCTCTAGGAGCTCGCTACGCGTCAGTTAGAGTTTATACGTTAGACGCGCGTAGCAGAGACCTGAGAGTACCTGTTTCTATTAAGCTATTGCATATATTGCATATAGCTTTTATCGCGGGCTTTGAGCGCGGCGACCGAATCAAGAAATTCCGTAACGAAAAATAAAAGGAACTCGTTTATGTTGCGCTCTCTCGGGTGACTAATATTGAAAAATCACGACAAAAAACGATAATTTTACATTCAAGTTTTATAATAATCGAAGGCAAGCTGCATCGACTGCATCTTTGTTGCAAGAATTCAAAAGACTGCCTTTAAATAGTGTTCAGACGACAGCTCAAAGTGTCTTAGATTTCATTAGTAATAGAAATGGCATTTCAATAATGACTTTTAATTGCCAAAGTCTAAATAGTCACAAATACGATTTACAAGATTCAGTTACGAGACAAACAAATGTGTTACTTCTTACCGAAACTTGCATGGCGCATGATAATCCGATTGAAATACCTAATTTCAATTGTATTGTTCAATTCAAACGAGATACTGTTCCAAAAGGTGGGGTAGCTATTTACCAAAATAATAATAATGTAACTAATATTATGACTCCGAATATTGAAATAAATATTGCACACGTTAGCGATGTTAATGTTAGGCGCTCATTTTTTGGAGATATTTGTGCGTGCTTATGCAAACTTAGAAATGGCCTACACATAGTCATGGTAGCAATTTACATTTCTCCGAATCCAAAATTGGACGAGGTAGAGCATTTTATTCATCGCACTTTACTGGAGTACACTGAAGAAGGGTAGAAAATACTTGGTACAAATGGTAATAAATTTCCACTTATCTTGGCTGGCGATTTCAACATCAACTTCCCTGATAAAAAATCAGAGCGGTTGACAACTTTTCTTTCGGAAAAAATGAATTTGAAAATGAATAATGATCCACAAGAATCCACAATAAAATATGGGGCCACCATTGACGCGGTATTTTCCAGATATTTAGAGGATATCAAGTCTCAAACTTATGTCTCTTATTTCAGTTACCATAAACCTATAGTTTCAATGATAACAAATTCCTGAATAACCTACATGTATTGTAAGATAATTAAAATATTTTAAACGATATTAACTTCTCATTTATTCAATAAAAGAAAAAAAATTGTTTTCTTGTCGGTCACCACGGTCAAAAAGCGTAACTTGAATTAATATCAAAGAAAAAAAAATACTGAATAAATTTAAAAAAATAAATAATTATAATTGCATAAGTTGAGAAAAAATGCTATGGAATAGCTTTACCGCGGCAGTCCCCGAGTGCCACACGTATTTTTTTGTTTTTAATACAATTATATTTTTCACTATAAAAAATAAATAATTCTCTCAAAGTACTGAGGACCTTCCGGCTACCGAGTAGCCATCATCAGAGTAAACTAAATTACAGATCAAAATGTGTCTGTTTAACTACTATTTGGGGATAATAATGCGAACAAGGGGTACCCTCATCAGGAGATAAATCGGCATTTAGTGGAGTCAAATAGTGATTTTTGTGGAAAAGTTTTCATGATGTAACCGGACACGGTGGAAACTTTTTGTTCTGGTAAGAGTAATAAAATTTCAAAATTTCTCGCTCCGCGAAGGGGTGGAACCATGTGTTTTTTGGCCAAAAAGGGGTATTTTGGACATTTTTAGAGGTGAATTAAAAAAAAAAAGTTCCATAAGGAGTTGAGAAACCAAAATGGTACGCTTTTATGGTTATGTTGAGAGAACTTCCAGTTCAAATTTCGAGAAAATAAATTAGAAAAAATTAAATTTCCGCTAGTTTGGTCAAATTTTGACCGATTTGGGTGAAATTTGAAGAGAAAGTAGTCATTATAACATAAAAACTACCATCCAAATTTCAGCTAAAAATATTGAATAGTTTAGCTGAAATTTTCAAATTTGAACAGGTCGAATAGAAATTTTCTTTGTGGCAAAATATAGGTTATTTTATGTATTTTTATATGAAATCAGTCATCATTTTTTTCCCCAAAGATTCGACAGTTTTTTTAGCCATTTACGGTATTTACGGCACTTCCAACAATTAATTGATAAAACTGATAATCCTATTAAAGCTGCCTGGAGTATTACTGATACCCTGACAAATAAAATCATTGTACACAAAGAACAACAAATAAACTTAGAAGGTACCATAGTGAATGACCGAAATATTTTCTAGATGCCCCCTATCAGAAATACAGAATAATTGTAAGGAAGCTATTCTGGCGCTTACCAATTGGTTTACCGAAAATTTATTACACCTAAATATACCAGGATATCAAAAATTATCTTGGTCAAGGGTGGTTGTGGAATCTAAAACGTGTGTCTTACTTTACGTTTGAAATAATTATGTCACTGTCACACTGACATCATCAATAACCTACAAATTTCATATCTATTTATTTCAGTTGTAAAACAATAATGAACTACAAATTAAAAATTATCTTGGTCAAGGGTGGTTGTGGAATGTAAAACGTGTGTCTTACTTTAAATTTTTGAATATGTTTTGTTGTGTCAGAATCTGTTAAGTCATTGTGCTGAAATTTTCTAATCCAGTTTTTAAATCATGCCTCTTACCACACAGCACAAAATTTTCATGATTGAAGCCTATTTTCGAACGGGTGCGCTAGTTATTGGGCATCGAACAAAACGGGGGACATTTCCAACAATTACTGTAATTTAGTTTTTCTTGTTACTAAAACCGTTATTTCATAATTTGTAGTTCATTATTGTTTTACAACTGAAATAAATAGGTATGAAATTTGTAGGTTATTGATGATGTCAGTGTGACAGTGACATAATTATTTCAAACGTAAAGTAAGACACACGTTTTAGATTCCACAACCACCCTTGACCAAGATAATTTTTGATATCCCGGTATATAAGACACACTACATCCAATTTCATTCTTACTAGAATAAAATTGGATTAAGATAATTTAAAATTTCTAGGGCTAACCATGGATACGAATTTAAACTGGAAATTGCACTGCCAGGACCTAATGACTGAATTGAACTCAATCAATTACCTGTTTAGAAATATTAAATATGTTTTAAAGTCAAATGATCTGCTAGTTATATATTTTGGACAAGTTGCGTTCATATTATCATATGTAATTTGCCTTTGCGGAATGTCTGCTCTAGCCTCTGCTGTATTCGTTCATCAGAAGAAAATAAGCAGGCGTACGACGAAAGTATTCAAAACATATAAAATTTTAACCCTTACAGGAATTCTAATTTCGGAAATGTGTTTATACGTATTTTTGAGTAAAGAAAACTTCATTCACTACAAATAGAGAAATACATGAGGCTTACAGTAGGACAAAATTCATTAAGACATATGGGTATTTAATTATTCAATAACCTCCCTGATAATATTAAAAACTGTGATTCTATCTCCTCTTTCTAGATTGGTTTGAAATCTTTCCTAATGGAAAGTGTTTTTTTATACTTTGAGTGAATATAATGAACATTCTAAATCCTAGTATTATTTTTATATAATGTTGGATTTTATTATTTTAGATTTTAATGTCGCAATGTCGACAGGAAAATAAAGATTATTATTATTATTAATTATATACTTTTTTAGTAGACTTGAAAATGAAAGATTGTGTTTGAATTAATTTTTTTCTTTTCATTTTTTATATCAAACTAAACAAAAATGCATGTGCAGGTAAAGCTTCTCTTTGTTCATTCCATTTTTAATCGTAGCTACTCCAAGTATCTCACGTTAATTAATAGATGCCCACAAAGAGAAAATGCACCTACCTCTGAAGAAAAAGGCCGCACAAGTTGATGTAACATGAAATTACTGTAAGAACTAACAGAACACTACTGGATTTATTCAATAAATTACCATTTTTATTAGTCATTTCGGAATCTGTCAAAACTTGAGTCAAATTAAAGGAATGCTATCGAAATGCAATTTCAATGAATTCCCGTGATTGCACAACGATTATTCCTATTTATTCTGGCTGGTAACATATGTTAGATAATGACTTTTGTTCTATTGGATCACGTACTTTAATATCTCCAAGTATAAGTGAACGAATACGAATGTTCACCGTTGCACTGTAGATACGACCAATCAAGAAGAAGTAATTGATTGTACATTTTCGTAAAAGTCAATTTTTAAACCTTGCCTTGGATAACTAATTGTTAACATTAAGTCAGTGTAACAAGCCTATTTGATAACGAGTTCTTTTTACGCGTCTGAAATAACATACATATGAAGAGATTAATGGTGGTAATTGTTTTACTTTGCCGGAAATACATTTTGGAGACATTCTCACGCGTGTTGGTTGGTATTTAACTAAGCCCATCGCTTCCAAGCTGGACTTTTGCATGACAGTATAATTCCAGATTATGTTAAAAAATTAACCTTCATCAATTTGTATTTTTTGTACACTGCTCAAACGAATTACAGGAACACTTTTACTTTAGAAATAATATACATTTAAATTGTTATAGTCATACATGTTTTCCTAATAAATTAATAAATTTAAGAATCAAGAAACCATTTATTCTTAAGATCTGATTAACAATGCGACAGAAAATGGCGATAAAATCATGTATGCTTATTTTCGAGATGTAGTAGGCATGGTAATAGTAACATATTGTTTCCTAAGTTAATGAGACGTCAAACAGAAAAAAATGCGGCATCTTATTGACGTAGTAGTTGCTCGTGCTTTTATTTGATTGAAAATGCGTTCCGTATTCGGCAAGATTCAAAAATGTCCAATAGTAGTAATTCAACGTTTGTTGGATCGCTATAAGGAGACTGGTCACTACAAAAGACATATCGGGCAAGATCGCAAGGTTCTTCCAGCATTGCGTAATCGTATCCTAGCAGCAAATGATCTTCAAACTGCTCTCAGGACGACTTATGGACTAGATGTTTCCGACCAAACGGTTAGAAATCGATTAGTGAAGCCAATTCAAGATCCAGAAGACTCGTGCGAAAGTCCATTTTGACACGACATCACAAAATATGCTATTTCAAAGCATAGAGGTCTAAAAGTTTAGGAAAGAACATCAAATGCTTTAGAAAGATTAGTCTAAATGAACTAAATGAAATGAATGAAATACCAGGATGCGAGGAAGCAAAAATGAGTGCTCAAGAGCGGCAAACTATTGGTTACAAAGCACTCAAAGATCTTACCAGTTCGGGTCCTTGAGTGATGATACTCTCCTCATTCATTGTCCGAAGAAGCCAAATCCATGAAAGTTTCAACTTAATCGAGTCGATTTTAAATTATCTGGCAATAATAATTATTATCATTAATAATTAAGAGGGGGAGGGGCATTGTGATCACTTGTCTAGACTGAAGTTGTTTGTACCCTGTGTTTCTTTTCCCTCGCGGAAAGTTTGATGCCCGACGCGAGGCAAGGAGCAAGGGAAGAAATGCACATTTACTCTAGAGGAATGTATATAGTTTTTCTCATTATCTTTTATGTTCATTTTCAAGAATAATCTTTGCAATCTTTGTTCTGTTAATATATAACAAATCAATTAGTATATATCACAGAGTTGCTAAGGCATTGTTTACCAACATAGTGATTGCCGTGTTTCAATGGATTTTCACCATTTCAGTAATAAAAATTATCAATGAAAAGAGGAATATGAAGAAGCTGAGGATAGTCTTCCTCAAGACATTTCACAATCAGCCAAGTTGGTATCGCTTAAATTTTTTGCCGATTAAATCTCGTGAAAGATAGGAGATAGAGTGAGAGCTTTTTAAAAAATGGTTGTAGGAAAATCTAAACTGAATAACTTGTTAGAGATTTCACCTCCCTATGGAGGAAAAGTACTGTTTTCTACATTAAGGGGTAGAAAACGTTATTTCCTAAGGGGGTAGTAGGAAAAGTATTAATTGCAGACCAAGTCGCCAAATTCATACTTGAAGCCTGGAAGTATCTTTTGCATCTTCCGGCACAGCAGGACAATACGAATTATATCCTCGACCATGAATTTTGAACAATTTTTCCACTAAGATTCTAGACTTTCCCTAATACCTACAACCAAGTCGGTATCGCTAAGTCTTCTGCCAATTAAATCTCGTAAACGATAGAAGGAAGAGGGAGAGTTTTTAAAGAAATGGTTGGAGGAAAATCTAAACTTAATTCTTGAAGATTTAATTCAGGGGTAGTAAATGTCATTTCCTAAGGGGGTAGTAGGAAAAAGTATTCAAATTTATACTTGAAGCCTGGAGGCATCGTTTGTATCTTTCGGTACTGCAGGACAATATGGATTCTATACTTGACCATGAATTTTGATCAATTTTTCCACTGAAATTCTAGGCTTTTCCTAATGCCTAAAACCAAGTTGGTATCGCTAAATCTTCTGCCAAATGAATCTCGTGAAAGATAAAAGAGGGAGAGCTGTTTAAAAAATGACTGGAGGAAATCTAAACTTAATTGTTGGAGATTTAACATCACTATGGAGGAAAAGTGCTGTTTTATACCTTAATTCAGGGGTAGTGAACGTCATTTTCTAAGGGGGTAGTAGGAAAAGTATTAGTTGCAGACCAAGTCGCCAAATTTATACTTGAAGCCTGGAGGCATCGTGTTTATCTTCCGTCACTGCAGAACAATATGGATTCTATCCTCGACCATGAGTTTTGATCAATTTTTCCACTGAAATTCTAGGCTTCACCTAATACCTACATGATTCATGATATAGTAAGTTTCCATCCTCGGTGATTCCACGTTGCATCACTTACATATTCATGCTCGATCATATGTGTCATTGATAAATGAACGAATCATAAAAAAAATACTGTAACAATTTTTATTCTACCAATTTTGCATACGAAGAAAGGCTTGAAATGATATTTGAGACAATTCATTTGGAAACTATATAATTAAAACTATTTACAAATCGTGGTTCTCACTTTTTGTTCACAATAACATGTCCTAGATCAAATTTTCCTCTAACACATTTCAATTTAATACCAGGACAGTCCTGAACCCTTCCCACTCTACACAAAACTATGTTATGTTCTTGTAAATTATGACCGATTCCTGGAATATACGCCACCATTTCCTTGCCATTACTTAAACGCACTAGTACGCATTTTCTGTTTGCCGAATTCGGTTTCTTCGGTTTCTTGATTAGCGTCTTCAACACCACTCCTTTCATAAATGGATTTCCATCTAAAGGTTGACGAGGCTTTCGCGTCTTAAAATGAGGACCATTTCTATGCATCTGCTGGAGGGAAGCCATGTGTCTATCTGCAAAATACATTAAGAATATTCTTTAGAAGTCTTCTTCAATATATTAGGTCAATATTCAAGAAATAAGTAAACGGACGTCGATTTGATAAAACATATGAACGAACTGAATTTGAAATTGCAAGGAGAAAACCAGCTTCTCCTTGATTTATACACTAATATCAAATCGTTCCGGCAGAAACTGAACTACTGTTTTAATCACAATTACGTAAAAAATGTTTCACACATTTTAAAACGTGAAATATTCAGCCACACTACTGAGACTGAGTTTCCCGTAGATTTTGCAATCGAAGCTTTGAGTGCTTTGAAGATAAATTTTGATACCCGTTTGTCAGACTTTGATGTCATTGCGAATGAAACTAAGATTTTTCGAAATCCTTTTGATACTGACTTTGGAACCATAGCCGCGGGATTTCAAATGGAAATTATTGATTTACAGTGTTGTGATATAATTAAGAACAAATATCGTAACTCATCTTTGTTGGAATTTTACTGGTACAATTTGATAACTTGCATAAATTTGTTCGAGGGCTGTTTTCTGTTTTTGGTACTATTTACTTGTGTGAGAAAACATTCTCCAAAATGAAGTACACAAAGAATGTTTACAGATCTAAGTTAACCGATGAGCCTCTTAAATCTCTTTTAATAATTGGTACAAGTAAAATTGGTCAACAACTACAAACTATTGTCAGTGGAAAATGACAATTAAATAAATTGCATTAGTATTTTATATGTTATTATGATAATGAAGATTCTTGACCCAGTATGAATTATATATAAAAATTCTCGGGAAATAGGTCACACTAACACCGACCGAAGTCTTCTGATGATGGTCGTGAGACCGAAACGTACGTAAAGACGAAAATATAAAACAAAGTGTTAATGTGACCTTTTCCCGAGAATTTTTATGTATAATATGTTATTTTGTTTATAATATTAGTGGAATTCATTTCAATTCTTTCTTAGATATTATGCTCAAGTTAAATTTTCTGCGTCTTATACTTATCATTGAGCTGTACCTAGGAAGTAGTTATTATCATTCTGTGTCTTTTTATCCAAGTTATCACAACAACAATAACAACAATAAACCATTGGCTGTCGCGGGCTGTAGTTTGAAAATCCCTGGCATAGACGATTTTAGATTGAGTAGTCTTCATACGAAACCACAAAATTATCAAAGCCTTTGAATGATATTTTTTTCCAATCTCGGATTTCGTGTTTATTTTAGATAATATCATTTTAAAAAGTATGTAGAATCGTGAAATAAAACACAAATTTAGATTTACAAGAATTGCAAAATTTATTTGTTGACTATAAATTGTTTTGTGGCACAATGTCATCTTCAAAGCTGATTATCAACTTTTATTTTGCTTGTTGGAAACCTATTGAAGATGATAATTTAGTTGGCGACATACGTATGTAGTTCTGAATATAATTATTATGGT
Organism: Endomychus coccineus; assembly: GCA_958510875.1. Classification (NCBI taxonomy): domain Eukaryota; kingdom Metazoa; phylum Arthropoda; class Insecta; order Coleoptera; family Endomychidae; genus Endomychus; species Endomychus coccineus. The sequence continues at coordinate 196,962,480 of OY294068.1, forward strand.
ACTTATATTACTATACTCAACAAAATTCCCACACTATAAACTGCTAGAATTTGCACGATTTATTCAAGAAACTCGGCTGTTATTGAATGAAGTTTACTGGTGTCTGAGTATTTGATATCATACAAATTGAATTATGTTTACAGGTAGACACAAATCTATGGAAATCTCAACATGATATCAATCTTCCCTGAATGGAAACTGATTTATTCGTAGCGGAATATGCATGAGTAATCAAAGCTAATTCTAGTTTGATTACAGTTTGGGAATGACAGAAAAGGGATAGAGACGCGCACACACACATAGAGAGAGAGAAAACTCTACAATCCGTACAGTTAGAGATGGATGATGTCTTATTTTGCAAGTAATATCGAGGTGGCCGGCAAGTAAAGAGAATATAACTGTAAATGGCTAAACGGGAAGTTGGGTATTGGACCGAGAGCCAGGTGCCACGCGCTGAAGGGTTGTCTCCCACACAATTTCCATAATGTAGGGCAAATACGTTGTCAACACCATCACTTTGCGGATTCTCGCTCCATGCATATAGATAGATCAGGACCGGCCTAATCGGGGGAGAATTGTCACCAAAGTCGGTTTAGACCATTAAGAAGACTTATCGAGTTGATTGATTGACTGGGTTGTATGATTGGACATCATACACTGCAGTCTGAGGCCTAAAATTCATTTCGGTTATTTCAGCAGAAATCATCAGCCTTTGATAAGGGTTTCCACATGGGTTAGAAAACCTTAAGCAGGTGGAAACGTCTACAAGCTGGGGCATCACATTTTTCGATGACACGCGACGCGGTTCCATCTTTCCTCATACCAAGCGTGTCGATAAAACCCTCTCCGCTGATGCCAATTCGGTTTAGATGCTGCTTTAGCTGTTTTGGTTAATTAATTTGTGATTTGCCTTTATGTATGATTGATTTGTTTCTGTTTTACTATTGGGACAACCTTTGGTATTGTTGCATCTTCTTTTGCTGGATCGGTATTTTCACTAGATGGTTGGATTCTTTATTTCTTGCTCTGGCACCCATTGCAAGCAATGTGGATCGATTCTGGTTAGTCATTTGTGTGATTACTGCTGCCCCAGAATCATACTTGAATCAGAAGAACTACCTATCGTCAAACCAAAGGAGCTGTGAGTGACATTCAGCATCAATTGTTGGACAAAGATAAGTTTCATGGTATTCAATGCTTATCAACTTTAGTTGTCATTTATATAACAACATATTATTGAATTTATCTGATTTATATTGTCCAATTTCTCTTTCGAAACGTCTTCGATTCATTTCAAATCGAGGAACATTTGCCTATATTGGTTTTAAGAGAAAAAAGTTAGGTCGAAAGTATCTATTTTAATATAAAGACTTTCCACATGTTGGATTTATCAACTTGTCGAATTTAAAGTCTTGTTATTCTGTGGTTGAATAAGATGTCCATGAAATTTGGCACTCTCAAATATCCAGGGAAAATATCTTGATTCAAAGAGATTCTCTTCTAGTCGTCCGGTATATCAGATTTATGAAAGCTATGTCCGCTGGGAAGTGGAAAAAAGTTTATTGTAAAGTAAGAATAGTAGGGGGCATGATGAGTTGGGTCCGGTCCTGCTCTATAGAGATATAGACGCTTTATCTATAAAAGCCTGGGAAACTTTCGCTCACCGTTCCATTGTATGCATTCTTGGATGTGTGCTTATGCGAATTTTTCACTTGACAAAATACCACAATCGATTTTCCGTCGCTTCTTGCGTCTTAATAATACCTATACCTTCGTTTCTTTTAGTTCTTTCCGATAGGTTACCAATATCCCCGATACGACACACCAAGATAATGAGATTCTTCGAGTAAATACGATGCGGATATTTCTCATTCTTCACTGGTTTCGTGTGGGTCGTCTTTTTTTTTGTATTAAACTATATTGGAATCGCCACAAACGGTTTCACTTTTGAAGTGGAACTTATGAAATAATTAACTCCCTCCTTTTTTTAGCAACATTTTTCGCTTTCGTACACTTCTGCGGATTATATGTGTGGCTCACTAGCTAACACCCGTTGGAACATTCAATAATATATTGCAAATACATTGAAAGTTTATTTGCAATGACATATGTGGTTGAAGGAAATGAAATGACCGAATCCTTGGCCAGGCGGAGCATTTAGGCCGCTTGATTGGGAGCATTGTGCGCCCCTTGATGCAAGAATCTGTGCAGCCGGCCTAAGGCAGTGCCGAAGGCTAAGATATTGCATGGACTGATATCTCTTATGGCTTCAAGCGACATATATGTGCTGTCGAGGTGTTGTGGCCTAATAGAAGCCAGTACTGGGCATTCTGCTAGGATATGAGAAGCAGTTTCGTCCACCTCTCCACATCTACTACAAGCTGGGTCTTCAACAATATCCATTATGCTTAGATATATTCAGATAACAGTGATCTTTGAGGAGTTCTGTCACCAGTTTTAAGCCCTTCTTGCTCATAGAGAGTAGGGGTATAGCGAGTTTAGGCGAGAACTCCCTAATGTGGAGCTTTGCCTGCATCATGCCAGGGGCACTACGCCAGACCGAGAGTCACTGTCTATCCAGTAGCTCCTTGGGGGCAACCCTTTGGGCATATGCGCAGCGTACTAACCTACCTCCTAGTTATTTATATGGTATTGAGTACTTGGTGAATGATTCTACACACCTACATATACAGGGTCATTTAGGGGGATAGCCTATCTGTGCTACGTTCTGAAATCAGACAAAGCACGAATTTAGAATCGCGCACGGCATACAACCGCTCCTAGCTGTTTACCATATTACTTGTCGGCTGATGAATTGTGTAGATGGAAGGAAATTAAATTGAACAATGCCACGTCGGGACAATTCATCTGCATAATAACCTCACCGAAACAGGAGAATTAATTTTAGCATAATCGTGAGTACCCAATCCTGTGATACATTTCCTTGTGTTGCTTCACGATACTCGATATGTGATGGAATTTGGAGATTTATCGTGTTAAACTATACAGACTAGGGCCATGCAAACGATCTTAATTACAGAATCTCATTCTATCGTAGCTTTACATCATGCTCTTGTTTATAATTTGTATCTTGGAAGCAAGATGAACGCGTTGCATATAATTTACAATAATCGAACGAAGCCAGCTTAGCACTCATCAAAGCACCGTTGATTTTCAAGTGGAACTGAATAATGAATGTATCTATGAATTCAGCGTTTACTTGATGAGAATCAATTTCTAAAATCCGAGCACTAACGTGCCTCATCTTCATTATGTTATCACACAATTCGCTTTCAGACCCTTCTGCGGGTTAATTGTAATATATCTACTAGCTTTAAATTAACATAGTAAATTAAATCTAAAAGATGTGATGGATGTTAAGTTGGTTTATAACGTAGGAAGTTTAGGAAAACATAGGAAACAGTTGTATGTCTTGAAAAAAAAAAAGCTAGAGCTGGGATTTGAACCCGCGTCAGCGGCGTCAAAGTCATATCCTTCAATCATTACACCATCCGATCTTGCATATTTCGTTACCTGAAACCGCCTGAATAGAAAACATATTGCAAATGTTTAAGTAACAGCTAAATTGTGGCGCCATCTGTTTTATTTTTCAGGGACTTTTCACCTTGCCCTCGTATATGGCCCCAAGAAATGTACGTCGAACGAGATCTTATTATCCTTATAACACCAGTGGTCCCTTCAACGTTTAATGTCCTACTAGCATGATATTTAATTAAGAAAATTTAGCATTTTCAATGATTAATTTGCCATCATAGCCCAAGAATACAGAGGACCAAAAAGGTACTTCGTAAAGTATACCTTTAACATTACAAAATAGGGTATGACATTTAATTTATATTGACATGTTAATAAAGGTTACTTGCAAATTCATTTAATGCTATGGTAATGCGTTTCCAGTCCATAATGCCATAGGATAGGATAAATATGCATAACGCCCTGGGGCATTAATTCTAATGTAATGTATCTCTTATTGAAAAATAACCGACTATTAGGACATTAAGTATACAGTCAGTCCAAGATGTCTATCATAGAGATTTCAGAAAAGGTAATACACTGTTTTGGTTTGCTATGAAAAAAGTTACGTGACAGCAGCCACCGGAACAAATATAGTGAAATTTTCACACAATAAATACGCTGCAAGCACCAGATGAATCAGTTTCAGCACTGAAGATGCCACCTTGTAATGGTTGGCGAAATTTCGACATCTACTGTGAACATCGGGAAGACAAGCATTTTCAACATTAACACTCCGCAAAACTCTACCATTCAAGCTAATTTATGGTTTGTTGATTTTTTGTCATCAAAAATATGTCAACTCCAAGTTTTGATTCTTCTTAAGCATTAGACATCCCAATTTCACTAATTTTTCTCAAATTAAAAAAAAATGCAGATGATTGTTTAAACTGATCTGAAACGTAATCATACCATCACTTATGAATGTACAATGAAGAATACCTCCAAAATTTGCATTCACAAAAAAGAGCCTTATTTAAAAAAAAGTTGATGGCTGATCGAAAATATACCGTCAGATATCGGAGCTGACATTAACACAAGAATGCTTAGAAAAAGTTGCATTGAAGAAGGGTTTTTTATTTGTTCCATCTCTGACTGTAACATTAGAAAAAAATGGGAATACAAGAAATTCGGTTTTGCCAAAATATTTTGAATTTTATACTTCCATATATATTATTTTCATAGATTATAAAATGTTCCATTTAGGCAGCAAAATTATAATGACTTCAGCAAATAGCGGTGGACAATGGTTAAGGCAAATCTTTGATCAATAATTTAATTCCTAAAAAAAAGAAAATTGAAGCCACTACGTTCTAATAGTTCAACAAAATTCAAAAGTTCCACTAATCATCCTTCAGTAATTAATAAATTCCATAATCTGTCTTCCGAATTTGCTATACAATCAGTTTATAGATGTGAGAACAAGCTAAAAAACCGTTCAAGCAACGCCTTCGACCAATCCGGGATTTACAAAATCGATGAGTCGTGTTCAAAACGCTATGTGGGGCAAACTTAAAGGATTATACTAATTCGGTATAAAGAACGTTTTGCACTTATAAAGACAAATAATGGTGAAAAATCAGCTTTAGCCGAACATATTTTAAATACATGTCACACCATTTCTCCAGAAAGTTTATCCCTCTTGATATAAAGTAATGACAAATATCTAGATAGTTTAGAACGGATGGAAATTCATCTCCAGCTGAGGGTAATCCCTAAAACTTTGGATAGTTTTGGTGTTTACTTGTTAAAAATTCATATCTACAGTTTTAATAAGACAATCACTTGTAATAATTTTTCACAAACTTTTATTAAGCAAAGCGTGACATGTTTCACCGTATGGTGTCTTTATCAAACAATATTGATGATGGTTGTTTGATAAAGTCACCGTGTGGTGAAACGTGTCACGTTTTGTTTAATAAAAACGAAGTGTAATTTTTATTAAAACCGTAATCCCTGAAACACTGTTCTCTATAAATTTAAATAAAATAACTATTAAAAGTTTGATTTTTAGATGTGACTATAGTTTCGCTAAAACAGTAGTTTGTTCAAACAAATATTACAAAGTACCTAGTTGTAACTAGTGAAAATCGAACTTTCAATAGTTGTTTTATTTAAATTTAGAATAATAAGAAATAATAACCTTTATCCACTAAAAATACTGACGTTTCGGCTATCAAGTAGCCATCATCAGAGTTTATGATGGCTACTTGGTAGCTGAAAGGTCCTCTGTACTTTAAGAGTACTTTTAGTGTATAAGGGTGATTGTTTCTTATTTATAGTGTATCCAGTGTGAATTCCTTTAAAGGTCTTAATAATGAGCTAACAAAAAGCTCAATAACTGTTCAGTACACAAAGAATGAAACAATAGAGAATGATTTTATTCGCCTCTTAATGCAGTAGCAGACTAACAAAATCGATCAACCTCGTATCCGCGATATTTTAATAACATTCAAACGATGTTAAGCCAGCCATCCATCATTTTCATCGACACATACTCCAACGTACATCGGAAGAAGTAGCTCGTTCAAAATGTAGATGTATGCGAGGCGAAAATCGAAAGACGTCGTAAAACTTATGAATGGACACACCACAACTAGATTATATCTCGAATTATGAAAATTGGCAGCCGTCCGAATGAGACAGCAGAAGCAAACGTTAGTGACAGATCCGCACAATAGTCAAATGCAATAACCAAAATCCCCAAGATTACAATCTCGACGCACAACACAATTTGCCATTGTGGTCAACCCCGGACACAATGCAGGGGTGCATTTTCTGCTGACCACTCACGTACACATACATACAACAGTAGAACGTTATTTGTTTCCCTTTTAAACCCTATACTATGTATTTATCTTCGTATACCAGGCTTCTTACTCGTTACAGTAACGAGGAGCGAATAAAACGTGACCTACCAACATAATTACTCAATAATGGTATAAACAGTCTTACAGATCGCGCTGTTAAATTGGCTCACCCAGAGGAGGACCATCTCAAAAATTAAAAAATTGTTCGTAATACACTGGAAATAAATGGCTACCCAAAAACATTTTTCTATCCCATCATTAAAAAAAGAATAAACAAAATACAGGAATCTCTGAACAATATTTTCAAAAAAGAATGTATGGCCATAAGTATACTACACGAAACAAAAACTTTGATTATAACAATCAATTAGTTTACAAAATGTTATTCAAAGATCTATTCTGGAGATGATTCACATAGAACGTGACTCAAAATCATAGAGCAGACTTTCAATCATTAAGTCAGATTTACACTAATTTAATTAATTAAAACCCTTGCAAATTCTTACATGCGTCTTTATAATGTTGAGAGTATATTTTTTTTATATTACCTCATAAATCTTAACATCTGGTTCGAAAGTGGATATTTGAGCGTTATATTTTTTGGTTTCAGTCGTATGCAAACATTGCTTGACATGACTATAAGGAAATTACTAAGCAGTGGATTCTTGATACATGATACATATTCATATAGGGTGGTCCTTAGCAATTTTTTTGTCTTGGAAATGCCCTCCCATGGTCAGAAAATGTTCTAATTGATGAACAAATATGACGGATACCTTCGAACTCCCGTTCCCTTAACAAAAACCCACTTCTATCCTAAAAAAAACCGTTTTTTAACTTAGAAATGAAGAATCAGTCAAAACTGAATGAAGGTACCTAGAAAAGGCTGGAATCGCCTAACACGGTTGTGTGGATTAGTTTCCCAGTATATCTGACAATATAGAGCATGTAAAGGTAATGTTGATTCAATCCTGATGGTGTAGCTGATGATTTTTTGTTATTCATATAGTTTTGATTGATTCCTCGTTTTTAGGCCAACAAAAAAAGCGGTTTTTCGAGTCTAGAAGTGGGGTTTTGATGAGGAATAAAGGACCAGAAGGTATCCATCATATTTATTCATCAATTAGAACATTTTCTAACCATGGGAGAGCATTTCCAAGACAAAAAAATTGCTAAGGACCACCCTAAATCATATACTTAAAACAATAATGTGTTACAAATTCAATTACTCGTGTTTCTGTTCGTTTCGGCGACGTAGGCATTTTTAATTGAAATTGACCACAGGGTGCACAATGGGCCCAACTAAGTGGTCTAAGTGTATCTGGGGACTAAGCCTCTTCCCCTCAATTGATGATGTGTTACCTGGTTGAGCGAAAAATCGGGATGTCCGTCATGAATTCCTTGTCTACACGATACCTCCAAAACTAAAGGTCCTATTATATTCAAATTTTAACAAAAAAAATCGTTTGCTGTTCGGTGACGACCTTATTGTATTCCAGGGATATCGTATAATAAACACACCCGTTCCTGAATCATAACTCCCAAAGTATAAATTATATCGATTTAAATCATTTACAGTAAATTCAAGATAATTTGAAACTGCTTTAACCCAAATTTAAACAAATAGTTCAATAACAACAAAAATGTAAACTTAAATTTACACCCTACTGTTTATAACAAACAGCGATGAACCAAAGGTATGGTCTAAGAGATAGGATACTCTGCCTCGACTCTGTAGGCTCGGGTTCGAATCCCAGAAATGGACAATTTGCTTTAGTAATAACATTTTCTTTAAAAACATTAACAATTTGAATATTATTTATGTAGTTGTGTGGAGATAATGAAATAAATAATTTAATTCATTATCTTTACACTGATGCGAAGAGTATCTTATAGAATGTGAAACTATTATTATATTAAAGTCAGTAACCAAATGATTTGCCAAGCGGCAACACTAGTTTATATTCTATAATCTGATTCAGCATCACTATTGATAAGAAATAATCACTCCTAACCACTAAAAATACTATTAAAGTACTGAGGAGCTTTCGGCTAACAATTAGCCAACATCAGAGTAAACTAAATTATAAATCAAATACTACTTGGAGATAATAATGTGAACAGTGGAGCTGGAGATAAATCGGAATTTAATAAATTGCTTTTTCGTTTATACATTTCCATCAATTCTAAATTACCTAGATATTCGTCTGTACTGTGTTTTAAAAGTCATAAGCTTTCTTGAGAATCGGCTACGGCTGATTTTCACCATTATTTTTCTTTATATGGGCAAAATGTTCCTTATAGCGAGTTAAAACATTCCTTCTAGTTTGACCCATATAGCATTTTGAAAAAGACTCACAATTAATTTTGTGAATTCCGGATTTGACGAAATCGGCAACTTTATCAAAGGTGTTGCCTAAACAGTGTTTTAGCTTGTTATTAAATCTATAAACTGGTTACTGGTTGTATTGCAAATTGAGAAAACCAACTATGGAATTTATTAATTACTGAAGAATGATAAGTGAAACTTTTGAATTTTATTGAAGTATTTGAAGGTAATGGCTCTAATTTGGTTAGTTGGCTACGTTCCAATTTACTTTTTTGTCTAGAAATTAAGTTATTGATCAAAGATTTGTGGTAACCATTGTCCAACGCAATTTGCTGAAGTTTCTCAACTCCGTTGTTACAATTTTGCTGGCTCAAGGGGACATTCAATAATCTACGAACTAGACTATTAAACGGAGCTATTTTATATATAAAACTGAATCCACCGGGTCATACCTATTTGTTTGATTGTATATATCGAAATCCAAGCGATTATCATCTTTTATAATGTTAATATCAAGGAAGGGAAGCTGCTTACCTGTTTCTATTTCTACAGTGAATCTCAGTGAAACAAATTGGCTATTAAGAGTGTTCAAAAAGCCATGTAAAGCAAAATCTTTACTGACAAATCTTGGCTTCCGGATGGATTCCGCGTGACGCCACGATTTTTCAAGATTAGCTATCCGCGGAAGCCTACTATTCAAGAAAATCTTTACTTGTAATCGCGAAAATGTCATCAACATATCTATACGAAACTTTTGGGAACTGATTCAATTTTTAATTTTTCTGTATCATTTAAACTTATGTGGGAAATGATGAAATCTGATGATATACTAAAACGGAAAATCGTAACAAGTGTAACTAATTCACCAGCCTGTATAGTACTCTATTAACTGTATGTATAATCAAAGTTAGCACTGTTTCGTGATTCGATAGAGCTTAGTTGATCACAGGAGAGTAGCTTGAATAATTTATAACATAGCATTGAAGATGACAGTAGAGAGATAAGGATTATGAGTACGGTACTGATTTCATTCCTCGCCTAAACCCTTCGGGACCCACGCAAGGGCAGGTGACGCATCTCGCTTGGACATTGTCCATTGACAGTTGAATGGCATAAACCACAATGTACTGTGTTCACATTCACGCTATATTACACAGCGAGATGGGAAAATATTGCAATAGGGATTAGAATTTTGACCAAAGTTGACCACACGCAAATATACGTATTCCGTAATAATTGTATATTAGGGATATGAATAAGATAATTGGCCCAGCGTTCGGTATTAGTGGCTTATTCTGTTCAAAGCAGACGAAACAGTATATTTCGCAATTACATCGATGAGAGCTTATCGATTCGAGTACGAGTTGTATCGTTCCTGGCAAGGTTGAAAATTCAACTTTTAGTGAATTTAGAAGTGGATAATGAATAAACACAACAAGCACCCCCAAGAAACGTGATATGCAAAAATGGTTAAATAGGAATTCCTTATGATAACATCTTTAAACCACTGTTGTTGATCTTGGTAAAAATGAACAAACCACAACCCCTATACGTAGCAGATAGTTATGTTATCTGAAAAATATTACCAACGAAGGGAACCTTACCATTACATTTTTAACCCCCTTCAACACATTTTGGATACAGCTAACTACTACAGGGATCACGTTGGTGCAGTGAACCATATAGCCCAACCAAAAGTTGAAGTCAATACAGAAACTGCCAAAATTTAAACTTGTATACCAAACTACACAGGGGATTCCCAGTAGATGCGATTGCGTTGTATGAACTGAAGTGTTAGTATGACAAAATATATTTGGTTAAGTCTTTGAGTTGAATAAAAGGGAAAGGTAAGCAATTCCTTATATTTAGAGCATGCTGTATTCTTCCAAAGAATTGACAATTTCAACTTGTTCTATGAAATCTCAAAAATGTTGAATTTAATCTGTATAGCGTATTTATCTTGGACACATTATGCGCGTTCTATTATATCAATTATTATTCGGTTATGTGTTATTGATAAATCCTCGGCCATCCGCCTTCAGGAATTTAGAATCAGTGGCGGCTCCTCGAAGGAGGCTAAGTTTTTCCAACCAGTTCAATTGCCAAATAGGCTAGCTTCTACTTTGTTTGACAGTCACCATTCCTGTCACGTCGGCATCGGTGGAGAGATCATTTTCTACTCTCAAACGAATTAAAGCTTACATGCGAAATACAATGGGCCAAAATCGTTTATACAATGTTAGTTTGATATCTATTGAAAAAGCTTTATTAAACCACTTAAAACAAAATGATACATTTTATGATAATATTATTGATCATTTTTCGCAAACTAAAGACCGTAGAATCCCGTTAATATATAAAAAGAGTTAATAAAAATAATAAAATAAAACAAAATACGAAAAATTTCAAAAAAAAAAGAAAAAATATCAAAAATCCAAAAAAAAAAAACGAACAAAAAATGTTTTGCCAAGAGAAACTTTACACCTCCACGTTGGTTCTTGCTTGGCAACAATTAATTTTGTCACTGAAGTAGCTGGTACGGTCGCTGTGCAAAGGTTAAATTAATTGGCTGAATAGAGTATATTTTTACAAAAATGTTTTATGTCCAGCCTCCTCTCTTAAAAAGTTCACGAGCCGCCACTGTTTAGAATTGATTTTAACTTCAGTTAATTTTTTCCCAATTGAGTATATTTTCCAGTAAATTTCATTACAATTTAAAATTCCGCCGCGGCGACACTGCGTCTCATTAAATCAGTGAAAAGCCCCCTTTTTGGATGCCAGCATTTGATGGAAATCTAATTTCAATACATAATTCCTAATCTATTGAAAATACTTAGAATAAAAAATGATTACTCAGCATTTAGTTAGTTCATATTTAATGATCTGAAAAATAGTATAATGTCTGTATTATGTAATATACATTAAATTGACTAAAATCATCGCACAAATCCTTGTCGTATCCGAACAAGCATTATTTAATAGTCAAATCAGATTATCTCAGTTTGTATAACAATAATTTACAAGACCATAGAGCAAAGAACACAATCATATTTAATCAATCAAAAATTGATGAGTAAATAAACTGATAAATCAAACAAATCGCATTTGGGATCTGGATTGAAGGTGATAGTCCTCACTGGCGTTACGTTGGAACGACCATAGATGGAGCCACGTGTTTCATAATTATAATATCTATTTAAAATAACGAGAAATTACGAGATTGAAGATTAACCGAAATCAAAACCCTTCCTTTTTCATTCAATATACTTCCCCACACAAAATACTGATCAGCACTGTTGAAATCAAGTTATGGTTTGATTTGTGTTGATCCAATTATCAGGATGTTCGAAGGAAAATTATGATAACATTTGTCAGCAGTTGTCAATATGCAATTAGAAACAGTTAAGGCATGTTCTTGAGGATCTGAAGAATGAATAGTGAGGCCTGGACAATCCAAATATGCCATATCCCGTTTCTAACCCAAATGTTGATACTTCTCGAAGATACATCAAGTCGGCTTACCTTGAATAGTTAAGCAAGTGAAACTGTTCCTAACTTCGTTTGGTAATTCTAATATCCGACCATTCGTTATGTTTTTGGGTATATTGGAAATTAGAGAACTGCATCCGATTCCAACAGTTTGAAATTTCCTGACGAACTGTGTTAAGTAATTCATGCTGCAAAACAGTTACAAATCACTATCCACTCCAAGAATTCAGATTCAGCATGTAACTTACATTCTTTCATCAATAAATTAATGATAAAGATAGAATATTTCTTCTCTACTAGAAATAAATATAACCTACAAACACAAACAGTCAATAGTGTGACAGAATCATGGACAACAACATATCTATGTAACAAACAATATTAAAGTGTTGGCTACTGTTATCTATAGTTTCTGAGTTTTATAGGGATTTTGGTAGCTAATAGTTGGTCAAGGCATTTCAGAATCAATACTCGAATAATATTCAGCTGTAATCTATGTTACCTCACCGGCTCAACCACGGATCCAGAAGTTTTATTTCTTGCTATCAGGACAATAATACTCAATGCATATCAGACTTTTTTGCTGATTGCTGATTTTTCTTTGGGATTATCACTAATTCATATCAGAATATAAAACAAGTCGTCCGTCGTAACATTCATTTTAATTCATAATCATCCAACAGTAATCTACCTTACAGGCTGTTTGTTGCCATAATTCTACCAACTAGCGCCAAGTTCAAATGTATACCTTACAAGGTATTTCATAAGCTGTTTGTTTTTACATCTATAAATTGGTTTTATTACAAATTTAGAAACCAAATTATATTTATAAATTATTAAAGGATTTATTAATGAATCAATTGCATTTCATTGAATGGCTTTAATTTGGTTGATCGATTGCTTTCCATTTTCCGTTTTTAGTAGAAATTAACTTATTGATCAAAGATTGGTCGGAACCATTATCCGTTACATGTTACCTCAACTTTGTTATTATTATTTTTCTGGCTCAAAGGGGAGTTTAATAATTTATGAACAAAAGCTATTCAATGGAGCTAAACGGTTTTTAGCTTTCTAGAAAAATTTTCTCCTAATTTATTATTCACTGAAGGGATGATGAGTGAAACTTATCACTTTTACTGAACAATTTGAAGGCGTTTTCCTTTTTGTTAAGAAATTAATTTATTGATCAAATATTTGTCGTAACCATTTGTAACCAACTCTATTTGCTGAAGTTTCTCAACTTTGTTGTTACAATTCAGCTAGATCAACGGAAAATTTAATGAATAAGACTATTAAATAAAGGTATTTTATGATAATTGCTCTACATGAATTCGTTGAAATATATATATTTGTTTGTCGAATTCCAAATGTTATGGCCATCTTTGATAATGTAATGTGGGAGGAAGATGGTTATTTGTTTCTTTTTTCTACATTGAATTAAAGTGAATCAGCTTGGCTATTCAGCATATTCAAAAAATCGTGTATAGTCTTTACTTATATGTAATATGAGTAAAATATCTTGGTGATATCTGGTGTGGCAAACTTTTGGAAACAGATTTAATTTCGATTTTAAGGAGGTTTGAATTTCACTTAGACGAATATTAGCCAAGATAGGGAAGAATAGATTGCCCATTGCACATCGGCTTTTTTTATTTATATATAGTAAGTTTTACTGAAAGTGTAATAAATTTATCCATACATATAGAGATAAGGATCAAAAATATTGTTTACAGCTTATATCGGGGATATTAATCTTTGAAAACCATTTCTCTAGAACGTTTTTCGACGAAGGAATTGAGGAGGGGATCTGTGGAAATAAATGTCTTGCTCTGAAGAAACAATTTCTAGAATGATGTATTAAATTGAGCAATATTTCTCTATTTACTCATCTAATTTACTTGTAATAAGTGTACTATAGGTATTATGATTAAGAACCAGGGATGGGATGATATAGGTAAGTAGTCAACTCAACATCTGGGTGCTCAATCATTTTGTAACTGAAATATTTCAAGATAGTAAATATATCAATTGATTGATCATCCATGCTATTGCGTATATTCCTAAAAGCCTCGCAATGTGAGACATCGGAACAGGAAGTCCAAATTATATTTCTTATACAAGACCGTTTTAGGAATTGAAAGATTTCCGAGACATCTCTCTCCGAAACTCTCCAGCCAGGTCGACAATTGGATTTTGATATTATTTCCGATAGGTGTTAACATATATACCAAAAAGCAAAGAATCAGGGAACATAGATGTGGCAACGTTGAATTATTCATGTTTGTCCATTACTATTAAAACAGAAAAAAATAGAGACTTTCCCATAATCGGAAACACGTGTACGTGGAACTTTTTTGGAATCTATCGCATGAGATATGAATTCAAATGTCATACTCAATAATATACAGGGTGTTAAAAATTATGTCACACTGTTGAGATCAACGTGGGTCCGCTATCGGGGCCAATTCAGGAAAGTACAAACATTCTGTTTTTTTTTAAATACTTTGATTACACGAGAGGGAACCTATAATGTTGGAAGAACATCATACGAGCCAGAGAAGGAATGTAGGAAGGTTTAGAAACTCCATAGGCATAGGGAAAGAGTTCACTAGGTAAAGAGTTCCACAACTTCGTTGTTCGATTAAAAAATTAAGTCGGGTTGGAAGAAGTTCGCCGGTCCCGAGCTTGACTGTCAAGCTTCGACAGTTATGGGGTGACTAGTTTGAGCTCGTCTAGTACACTTTTCTGGAATTTTTCGTGGTAGAAATATCTATAGAAAAGGGAGAGATCTCCCACTCTTGTACGATGTTCTAGAGAAGACAATGAACTCGTAAGTGTGACATCATCAAACACCCCTTCTTGGTCGAATCTGTGCTTTGTAGATTATGAGGAGTTGCTAGGATGTAAAGTAGCTCTTAGCACGAAATAGAAAACCAAGTTTTTGTGGAGCGGTTATTGCAATGGACCTCACATCGTCGTCTCATGAGAGGGTGTTGTTGGTGTTGATCCCGAGCATTGTTATGAAAGACTTCATAGGAATAGTTGTACCAGACATCATCATATCCAGGAGAAGAACCAAGTTTGAGTTGTGGTCGCATTAATACTAGATTATCAGATCCCCATTTCAAAATGTTTGCCAGATCTCCATTAATTGCGTCAACCTGTCCCAGTCTCGCTCTAGATGAGAAAGCGATATGAAGTGTACCATCATCTGCAAAGCTGTGGACGGGACAGGTGGTCACGTTCAGCAGATCGTTGATCTGCCAAAACAGATCCCTGTGTAACACCAGCGTTGATAGCCATTGTAACGGAGGATACTCCGTCAACCACCACATGGAGTGATTTATCTGAGAGGTAAGCGACAAAGTTGAGGCGACAAACCATTTGACGGAGGTGTCCCAAGAAGGCTTCGGTGTCAGACTCGTTCAAATGCTTTGGAGATATCCAAAGATACTGCTAGAGAATCCACAGGTTTTTCAATAGACTCCTGTCATACATGTGTTACGTAAGCAAGCAGGTCTTATTTTATCTGTTGTTATTATTTATAACAATATGAGCTTAAGTATTTCAATTATGTATCTTAACATTACAAAGAACCTATCCAGGGCCGGATTAACACTATGCGGGGCCCTAAGCACGACAGATTTTGGGGTCCCCCCCCCTTTTTTTTTAATTACTCTTTATTCATAGAATAAAATAATTTGTAGAGTAATATAATGCTCTAAATCGTGGAGAAGGTTATTGTCAGGAAAATAAGTACATAAGTGAATATTTACACTATTAGTACGGTCTTCTTAATTTGACATAATATACAATGCGTAACTACATTAATTACTTTTACAATTGCACTTTTGGAAACTTATCCGCTGAATGATTCGCTTATATCTAACTGACTTAGAACAATCCTTTCCTGCATTTTCTAGTCGCAAAATCTTTTATCAGGTCATCAAAGCTGATTCGACCCAATACATCAGCTTCCATGCACAGTAGTGCAAGCGAGTCTAACCTATTCTGTGGCATATTTGTCCTCAAAGGGTTTTTAATGCGTTTTAACTTGCCATTGCACTGCACTTACAAGATGAAGAGTAGTTATAAGCGCGAATTATTCGCCTTTAATACAAAATCAACTAATTCTTGACTACTTTTAAATATTACCAGTCGTTAGGCATACGCAAACTTTTATATTCCAGTAATTTCTTTACTTCGTTATTTTTTCCCAGAAAAATTGTCATTATTAGTTTTTTAATTTTTAATTTTTACAATTTCCGCGGGGCCCCCAAAATGTCGGGGCCCTAAGCTATAGCTTAGTCAAGCTTATGCTATAATCCAGCACTGATCCTATCTTCTAGTTACAATCACAATCAGTCTAGTTCCTTACTTGCTTCCTCATCCCAACCTCCATTCCCCACTAGTCTTAGCATCCTTTCTCTTTCCGCACTTCCCACACTATGCTAGTTCCAACATAGAGTCACACAACACAGAACTATATATAATAAGCCTTTTTCTTTGATATATTTACCTACTACAAACAATACAATATAAAAAAAATTATATACTTTGAGTTGGGTTTAACTATTTTAATTTCGTATCTTATCTTCTCATTACAAAGATCTTCTAGTTACAACCACACTCAGTCTAGTTTCTTACTTGCTTCCTCATACTAACCTCCACTCCCTACTTCATTCTCATTCCTTGAGAACGACAGGTGGAATTCTGTCTGGCACCATAGACTTTTTGGTATTGAGATCAAGCAGAATACACCTAATTGTGCGTTGACGAAAGACAGTTTCGGGTATATGCCTATTGATGGTAGCAACATTAGGAGGGTCCTCCCCTTGTGGATCCAAAGTTGAATTTGCTTCAAACATTCCAACTAAAAGGTTGGCTTCTTCTTGTGGTGTAATAGCCAGTGTACCACCATCTTTGGTTAGGGGAGGGCATGAACGGAAAGTGCTTTGGCGAAAATCTAAAACGAGCTTGAGCCATTCGGGCATTCGATAAGCTTTGATCTTATTTTGGAATTAAATGCCTATTTCGAAACGTTTATTGTTTCATTGCACATATTTCTGACTTCAGCATTCAGCTTCTGCTCTGGTCTCCAGAGATGAGTTTTCGCGCCAACGACGGTATGCTGTTTGTTTTGAAGCGATGGCCTTAGAACAGATTTCATTTCACCAGATGATACAAACTTGTTGGTATGGGGTTTGTAAGTCCCTATTCTGAGTCTGATAATATCCGAGATCTCTGTGGCACATTGCGTTGGGTCATCAGATTCAAAATACACGCTCCTCCAAGGA
The DNA here is from genome assembly GCA_958510875.1 of Endomychus coccineus. Taxonomy (NCBI): domain Eukaryota; kingdom Metazoa; phylum Arthropoda; class Insecta; order Coleoptera; family Endomychidae; genus Endomychus; species Endomychus coccineus. Next base: position 196,979,939 of record OY294068.1, read on the forward strand.
AACTCGGAGAAAAACATGCGAAGACCGTCCCAGTCGGCTGAGTTGTAATGCCAAATTGTCCGTGAATGAAAATTTAGTTTATCGATACGAACAGACTGCAGTTTCTGGCATGGTCATTAAGAAGATTACTCGAAAGATTGTGTTGATTGAATATTTCTATTCTTCCTAACAGATTGAGTTTTACCTTCACTATCTGGATTTTCAATCAGAGGGAAGCTGTGTTGATAAGCTAAAAGTGGTTAGCAAAATTTGAATTTAACTATTTTAAACGTAAAAAAAAATTGTGTTATATGCACATAGCTTGGCTGGATCAATTCAGGGTAAGATCATTACGCCCACATCTCATCTAGGCGCCGTGACTGTCATTGTATTTGGAAAAATGCCGTCCTTGTCAAATGCGAAGGCCGGTACTAATCAAGTTAGAGATTTCTAACCGATAATCGATAATAATTGAAACTATTTATATTCAAGTGCGTTTTTGTCCAATTGCTGTGGGATTATGCTTAGAGTCGTTGCAAAAACACTGTAGCCTTATCTTTGTTGAAACGAGCCAATCGAATTTGTATATTTGTCCTTTCGAATCGAGAGACAAGAATTCTGAATCAATTGTGAATTCATTTTCCGCTTAATTGACTGTGATTTTTATTCGTTAGATGCAGAATTGTTCATTCGTCTGCTCGAATAACTGGCTATACCAGTACGCAAAGTGAATATAAATGTACATAAGAAAAGTATGTGTAACACGTTGAAATTAACAAAGGTATTTAATAAACAGATTTTAATTAGTAGGATGATCAGTTATAGTTATACTAACACTAACCAGAATTAGATGCTATCGCGTCAGAGGTACATCTTGCGTTCAAATCGTAAAAAAAAGGCGTTGTTAATATTGTTTAATTACAATGGGTTGATTACAAGATGTAATATCCGTTTAAAAGCTCGTTTCCTAGTAATTACAGGTTAATGTACAAGGTACGTAATAATAAATATAATTCTCCAATTAAATGGTTTGCATATATCGGTAAAACTAGTTCAAATCCAATAGCTAACCATGACCTACTTTAGCGAAGTATTCGATTACGCATGTTTGATTATACCATTTCTCTTTAATCATTATACGATGAGTGTTGCATGCTAATGCTCTGAAATATTCCTGGATTTTTTTTTCAGTTTTCTCGTAATTATAAATTATATTCATAATCTGTTAATTGTTTCTAATAATGTCATTGCTACCGCTAGCGAGACAATAAACGTGTGTTTTCGTACGTTAATTGCAACCTTCATTGTTTCGGTGCTTTAACAGATTACGAAATCTGGTTAAAGGTATGGTGTGTGGCTTGCAAATTAGTAAAAACTATAAATTATTATACCAAAATATCATACAATTATTCGTTGCGACAGTTACACATTTTGGTTAAGTGGTGGTTTAAAATACCATTTTGACATTGTCGAGTCTTATTCATTGAAGCCGTTCATTAAACTGCCTTCCGCTGTTTTTAGAATGACGAAACAAACGATGAAGTAACGCATAACTTGCTGCACTGTTCCTATCTAAATCCATGTTTTATCTCATATTGAGTTCAAAATATTCACTCAACGCTCATATTTAATGGTTCTAAATAAAAATCGGTTGTCTGTAAAGTCGGTTTACTGACGATAGTAGAACGTGACAACGTCATAAGAAAATACTGATGGAATGGTTTCATTTTTCAAAAGAAAATTTTAATTTTATTTGTTTGATAGATATTTTGTATGGATATAGAGAAGGAGGTAAATGGAAGTCACAATTGAATTGATCAAGTTACATTTATTTGTACGCATAAATACAATTATGTCAATTTAGCTTTCAAAAAGCCCGCCTCAATGTGTTTGATATAAGAGAAAATTGTTCCTTTTGACGGCTGGCTGGTCCTACCTGTCATTTCAGACACGTTGTTATGATATGTGGAAGATTTAACATTTATGTTTTAATTTTTTGAAATCATAGCTACGCTCGATAATTATTTCGATCGAATAGTAAAGCAATTGATTTTTTACTCATCGTGAAACAGTTCTGTTAACTTATTGTTATAGTTTTGTCAATTATAGCATAACCTACAATCGCTGCACTAGCGGACCGATGCTATTTATTTTAATGATGAAAGCACGAATATTCGACAATATATCACTGAACATATATTTAATATCGAAAGAATCATTACCTTTATCGCCGCAATTATCGTTGCTATAAACAATTGACACCACATTCACTTTTCACTGCACTTACGAAAACATGTAAATGTATTATTGTATAGCAGCTGTCCACGCGCATCGCATCGGTCACTCAAGTAGGAGAGCTCGCTTGCACTTCAAGCCTTAAATGAAACGCCTCAGAGCGAGGTAACGCACAGCCGGTCAGAGCGAGGTAACGGCAAATGAGTCATGTTTTCTCGTGCGTGCAGCCGGCTCCATCGAATTATAAGACGTTGTCACGTCAAAAATGTCCGTTTCAATTCGGGAAGAAGATGTAATCAGAATAGGTATCTGTACCTGAATATAACATTCACATATAAAACATAAAATATAAAATCATAAAATCATCTCATTCATGGACACAAAACAGATGACCTTATGATTTCCACATAAACTCCTGTTCAAAATTAACACATCATTGCAAATATTCATTTGCTTAGAATATCTGGATAGATACATCTTCAGTTCCACTTATATACCTTTAACTCCAAATCTTTATAATCTTTATCGATACCGCCACCTGGTGGATGTATGTCCAACACTACTCCCGTCGTTAAACGTCTTTAAAACTCGCAAGAAATTTTGAAAATTCTTTCAGTGGTACATCTCTCTTCTGGTAGATGGCGATTGCATCACTTGGTACTTTAACATTTCCAAATGGGGTTTTCTATCAGGGCTGGGTCATTTTCTCATTTTTATATTTGAATAGTATAATTATTCGAAAATTCATACTAGTTATTCATGAACTATTGATTCCAAAATTTATTTAAATTGTCGAATATTCATACTATTCATTCGAACATTTATTCAACTAATCAATCGAATATTCATTGAAATGGTCACATTTATCCATATACTGCTTAGAATTTGGCAAAAAAAACAACATACAATTGTAATCAATACTGTTTCAATACGGTACTAAATTTATAAATGTTGTGAGAAAAGCAAATTCTCTGAATTGACTTTTAAGCAGGAGCGTTTTGTCGTAACTATATTACTTGCTTCGAGGAAGTTGATGTTTCTGGTATACATAAATATTCCAAATTAATAATGATTTTTGACCTAGGTGTGAAATATTCATCTATTTTAAGCAGTAGGAGTGTTTTTGAGGACAATATGGATGAAAAAGTAATCGTGTAAGATAGGTATAGTAAGAGCAACAGCTCAAATTACTCATAATTGGGAGAGATGACGTTTTTTCATTGTGATACTCATTGAAAGGTCGATTTCCCCCACTGATAAGTACCCTACAACAATTTTTCAACCACACAACCAAGTCGCGTTAGCAATAATGTCCAATAAATCTGCTATATTTTGATTCAAGGTATTCCTGCTGGTGGCAATCTGGAGTAACTGCCTCGTGGGTCTTCTTCCAATAGCAGAATGCGCTCCATTGGAAATAGGTATTGTATCTTTTCCACCGATACTGCTTAAGAAACATATATTGATACCACAAACATCGTTAATGATAGTGGATGAAGAACATGCGAAATCTACAAATAATAGTACCATCTTCCCACGAACACATATTTCCGAATGGGTACCAGGCCATGTTGATCATCATGCCTATATTCCAGCACACGTTCATCATATCCTTATACCAACGAAGCATGTCGAAGATCATCCGACAATGTTCACGCCGAATATCTATAGAAGCCATTATGGAGGTTTCGGAATAGGGGTGGACGTGGGTGGTCAGGGTGCTGGTCACGGATATCATGTATCTTTTAATCAACTCAATAAACGATAGTTAGATTGTGTTAAAGGATTTTTATTTCCTCATAATATACCTTCGTTCACGTCTGCCTCGTTCCACTGACGAGTCCATGAGAAGAACGAAACAGCTGTCGTGAGATGATATGTCGTGTATTGTCACTGTCCAACCAACCAACGAATAAATAATCATTCACTATTCGAATATCCAAATTATTCGAGTATGATTCTCAGCACTATATGTTCTATACCTCCGGCGGAGATGGTCGAATAGTGACTTCATCGTCCTACTCGTTCCACTGATAAGCTTATGAGAAAAGTGAAATAGCTATTCTAGACTAATGGCCGTTTCACCTAGCAACCTTAATATATTTTATAGTTTCGATCGATCAGTAACATTAGAATATAATAGTTCTGGATAGCTGTTTCGCTCTCTCATAGACCTCATCAGCAGAACGAGAATGTTTACAATGTTACAAAAATAATTAACTACCTGATCTAGAGATATCTTATAACTCTTATTTGGCAAAAACTAAACATGAAATAAATGAATATTCATTTATTTCTCAATTGTTACCTACATTTTACCCCTAGCTTCTGTTTCTTTTTTCTATTTTCTTTTCTATAATTATTGAATAAATGGAATATCGTCGACTTACTTGCAGAACCTCCTAAGTCATCATTTGGTGATTTTGAAGTTTTTGATTATTTTAAATGCTTTGGAGAAACATTTTCATACTGCAATACATTTTAGGTTCATAACAGGATTATTACGCCATCTAGTAGTAAATATCAAAACCATCAATGTTAACTGGTGTCAAAACGTTAAGCGAAACTTCCTGTGTCTGAATAATCTATAGGTTATTTTTGGCGCTGCTGGTTGAAGGTGCTTTATTTTGTTGAAGAAATCATGGACAATTGTGCTAAGAATAAGTTCAGTGAACATTTTGTACTTAATTGTAGTCTTGGTTTCAGAAAAACTTGTTTTGTGCCGACTAGACTTAGAAGGTTTCGTGGTTCTATTTTATTTATTACTGCAGTACTTAGGAGCATTTGTTTTAACACTTTAATTCAGGTTTAAGTCAAAAATGAGATATTTTTAATTTTTGTTTATTGTTTACCAAGAAAATCATGGCTCTTTTTCTGCAACCACCTGGAGTATCAAGGGGTAGAGTTATTATTAGCATGGTACTCCAGAAAGATAGACCTTTAACAAAGGACTTAGTACGTAAGAAAAATAAAAAGAATTTTGTCACCGACCGAAGATCAAGGAATTGAAAGAAAAGGTAAACACAGCATACAGCGTCCCATATGAACTTGGGGATCACGAAAGCTATTTTGGTTTATCGCATTTAGATAGCACAAAATCAACAAGGGAATGCTCAATGGAAGAATGTGCTATAGAAGGAGAAATAGAAGATCCGATATAAAAGAAAAAATGGAAAGTTCACGTACAGAAATAATAGCCAAGAAATCGTTAGAGTCTACAGATAAGTAAGAAATGAGATAAGACTAAACACGAGTCAGGAGAAATCGACAATAGCGATGATGAAGAATATAAACCAAGTGAACATCTTGAAGACAGGGCATCGATAGATTCAGAGAGAGAAGATCTGAATGCAGCTGAGGATCCCGAACGAAAGAGAAAACCCGATGCGGTGGAGCAGAAAACAAAACAAATTGCAGCGACGAAAAGGAGAAATGTATAAAGGTGTGCGAAAGACTGATGAAGCAAAGTGGGTAATTGACAATGAAGCTAGCTAGCTTTTGTTTTGTCTTTATTTTAATCAGAAGCCATGTTAAATTCTGATATGAAGAAACACAATTAAAACGTCATTTTAGTTCAAATTTTGCTGTAAAAACCTCTTACGTCCCATAAAAAAATATGTTTAACAAATTTTTATGTGAAAATAATAAATTTCTTCGTTCTATAAATAACCTTAAGCTTTACCTTAGTAGCATTTTTTTCCCCAATGAAAATGTTAAAATAAACGGTTTTTCCTTCATTCTGAATAGTTTCCAAGTTTTAGAAGGTTTTGCAAGTAAGCCGACGATATGATATTATTTACTACAACTCCTTGAATTATTATTTGTGGTACGCAATATGAACACAATAATTTTAAATGAATAAATGGAATATAAAATAATATTATTCGGAAAAACTATAAACTGTGATAAAATATTTTTCATTTCTGTCAGCAACAGCATAAATGCCTAACAATATGACTGAATATTCATCTAGGTTTCTAAATATCATTGGGGTAGTTTTGATATATCCATTTGTAAATATCATCAGTAGAGTATATGAATAATAACTTTAAACTATAATGAGATACAAATATGTTTCGCTGTCCTATTAATTAACAAAGCTTTTTATAAATATGTATTTATAATTTATTATGAGAACGACTGACAATAATGATTAAAATAAAATATACACATCGACATAATATATTCTCAAGTTCATAATTCGATTGAAAGATGGAAATTATAATCCGCGTTAGGGAAAGATATCAAATGAGATAAGAATTTTCGATGTTTTTGTTTGAAGGAAAAATGTAAACGCATGAAAGACATTCTGTTCACGTATAGTAATTATTTAAATGTGTACACGCAACCTGTGCGAAATAATAACAATAAATAAAAACTTCCTTTTAACCTTAACCAGATACTGTGTGAGGCAACGTTTTCAATATCGGAAACCTTGGAAGGGGTTGTGTACTCCTTCTTTTCGACCATTTAATAATTAACTATAAATATGTTCATATTTTTATACGACAGTTATCAGTTCGAATTAGAACATCATCAACAACATCAACAACAACATGAAGTTCTTGGTGAGTGACATTTATGGATTATAGTAAAGTGCATAAAAAATGATGGTTTAACGTGCAACACTAACTCATTTTCACTAATAATTCAATAAGTGCTAAGGTTTCAAGTAAGACCTTTTTTTATATGTAATTCACAGAATTTTACAATAGCTTCCGGATTGCGTATAACCACAAAACCTGCCAAGATTGCGAACAATAACCACTCACCACTTTTACCAAATTTAAGCACAAGAAAATGAAACAAAATGATTTAAATTCTAAATTGCTCAAGCAACTTATATTTATTTAATAATAAAAAAATAATAATACTTTATTCAAAATTTTTTGCAAGAACATATTATATCATTACAAAAAGTGCATGCTTATATGCACCACCCACAAAGGATTCCACTGTACCCCGTGTGTGGGTCTGAATCCTACATTCAACAATAGTGATATTCGCGAGAATCTTGAGATGATTACAATGATATGCATGTTTTACTAATTATTTGTTATATATTCATAGATTATCTGTCAAAAAAGAGATATTTTTAAAACTAAATACAATTTTTTGATTACCAATTTTGTTGTGAGACCCATGTCTTTGAAAGTTGCAGGTAATAAATTGAAAGTTTTTCTAGAAATATATAGGCTCCTATTTTTGAATATAGTTTTGTTAATTTTACAGTTTTTATACTATTATTTCGAGTTTTCAAGGTTGAAGCAAGATAATTTTTTTGATAAATAATTGTCTTATATTTAATACAAAAAGCATTCTTATGTATGATATTCAAGAGTCTTGTTGAATCCGTTCTAAATTACTTAAAACATTTTGCACCACCCCGCCCTACAATGCAGTAGGCTGCAATACTATGAAACAATGCGTGATATAGGATTATTAAGTGTTTGAATTGGAAGATTTTATGCAGTTTATAAAAGGTGAAGATAAGATATTTTGTTCTACCAATGATCCTCAACATATGTTGCTTCTAACGTAGATTTCAATCAATTGTTTATTTGTGACACTCTTTTTACTTCTGTTCCTCCTCTAGATAGAGTAATGTGTGTTAGTATTCAGTGAAAGTTGGTTTATTGCAAACCAATAATTCATTTTACCAAGCAGTAGTATCACTTGGTTCCTGGTTTCACATCAGCTGAAATGCAGAATTTGATAATTTCGTTCACGTACAAAACGAAAAACAGGGGGCCAAGGATTGTACCTTGTGGTACAATATTGGAAAATATAATTAAATAACGTAACTTTTCAGTAAAACACAACTTTCATTAGTTTTATGGAGACTTTGAACTTCTTCAATATTAAAAAAATCAACTAGCATTTTAGTTCAATAAGTATTTTACATTAAATGTAATTTTACAGTATAAGAAATTTTTATGCAGATTTTCCAATGTCGTGATCTCCATACTTTCGTAAACTTTTTTTTCAATTCTTTCATCCATCACTATACTTTTCTCTTCTACTTCCTTTTATCTTCAATTCCATTCTTCCTTATTTGATGTACGCTTCTACAGCTTCATTTACCAAACGCTTGAATAAATTTTTGAATCTTGGGTAATCTCTTCTGATCCAATTATTGAAGTCGTGATTTTTCGGCTGCATTATTGGTGCGGTGTCGTCTTCTGTCATTCCACAATTTTCAACTAAATTTTCACAGAATAATCGTCAAATTTAGCCAAGTTGTTTTTGCAATCAACTCTCTTCAATATATTCGAGCTTCAGAAATGCAAGTGCCGTTAAAATTCTAACAATGTCTCGGGTTTCTTGATTGTTGTAGTTGCCAATATAATTTCTTGACACTTTTTCGATAAGCATCTCCCAAATAAAGTCTCGCAGAGTATCAATTCGCTAGGATAACGATTTTCTAGGAAACAACAAAGATACAACCGAATTTAAACAATTACATTTTGGGAATAAGAGATTATTCGAAATGTCTTGGAATAAATAGAGATAAAAACCTCAACTGGTTTAAAGAAATCGAACAACGATATAAAAGGCTGAGTTCTATCATTTATAGTTCACGTGTCATGAAATCACAACTCGAGGAAAATGTATTAAAAGTTGTTTATTATGCCAACTTTCAATCTCTGTTGAGGTTTGGGATAATTTTTGGGGTAGCAGCTACCAAGTTGAGATGTTATTCTGGGAGGAAAAAAGAGCAATTTGAATAATCCCTGGATTAGGGTATAAACAAAGTTGCAGAGTTTTCTTCTTGAAAAAACCACATGCTAACTGTTATTGGAACATACATTTATCAATCCCTTCTTTCTATTTTCAAACATAGAAGATTCTTTACAGATTTCAAAAAATCTTTCAATTACACATACGTAACATTTTATATATATATATATATATATATATATATATATATATATATATATATATATATATATATATATATATATATATATATATATATATATATATATATATATATATATATATATATCCAGCACATACTCTTACACTAAAAGAGAAAAATTGTCCTTGTATGTGCATCAAATTTTTCAACGACTTGCTAATTGATATCCAATGTATAAAGAATTTCTGTGAATTTAAAAATAAAATATTCAATGTTATTGTGCAAGGTGAAAATACACGGTTAATGAATACTTGAATAAGTAAGATTTTGTCTTTGTATTTTATTTTAAATTTCTTCTGTATTGTTTGACTTGTTTTCTTAATATCTTGTTATTATTTTGCAACAATTATTATTGAGAAAATAAATTTACTTTTAGTTTACTTTACTTTAGTTTCTCAAAAATGTTGGTTTAATTTTCATATAGCTTTTGAGTGCTATTTTGAATTTTTATTTCTGGTAGGGATAGCGGTGATATAAAATATATGCAATTTTCTGGAATCGTCCCTAAAATATATATGGATGTTTATTAAAATCAGATACAAAATTGATAGCTAAACAAGAAAGTATGCAACAATTTTTTTTTCAATCAATTTATACAATGAGAAAATTACTATTCATATTATGGTAACTGCTTTCCGCTTATTTGTTTTCAGAAAGAAAATGTAGAAAAAATAATTAATCAAGAATATTATCATAACGATTACTTTCGATATCTAAATAAGTTTTCACAGACAGAAATTGTGAGTATCAACTCAAGGGAGATATTTCAAAACTTCAATAACTTTTATAGATTGACACATTGATGATGCTGTTGATCAAAACATGTTTTACAGCAAACTTGAATTCCTACAGGTAGCCCTAATATATCAGCTCAAAAACAATTCCCGTTAAACAATAAAGGTAAATTTTCTCTGGTAATTTGTAGTGTATCGTATATATCTGGAAGTTATACTTGTGGCGAGCGATAAATCATTGCTTTCTATCTTCCCAACTCAGCTTTCAAAGGCCAACATTCAGAGATCGCAGAAAACCTTTCATGTAATACATTTCATTTATTAGGCGAATTTCCGTAGCACTGTTAGAGACTTAGGGCTTTACATTACCATTTTTTCAATTCAGGGATAATAAATTTCGTGTAGAGAGCTTAAATTAATTTATTTTCATATTCATCCGTCCATATGCTCATAACAGTATTATTGGAATAAATTAATGATAACGTAGAACATTTTGAACATTAGTTGGTCTGTTATGAATCTTCACGAGATACGTGCAAATTGAATGATTGATCATAAACTATTACTACCTATGATTTCTTTCCAGGCAATAGCTGTTTTCTTCTTAGTCATCGTTATGACTTTGGCTGAAGAACCTGAAGTAGCAGAAACTAAGAAAACGACGAAACGTGGAGCTCTTGGTATTGGACTCGGGTATGGATACGGTGACCATCATCTTGGTTATGGTTATTCAGACTATGGCTATGGTCATGGTGGATTCCCTTATACCAGCTATGCATATTCTCCCTACTACAGTAAAGTGTCATACGGTATTGGTCACGGTCATTACGGAGGACATTACCCCTATGGAGGATACCACGGATACGGTGGATATGGTGGATACGGAGGGCATGGAGGATATGGATATTATGGAGGATGGTAGTAACCAGATGGATATTAAGAACTGATCAATCACATCATCATATATCATGCACTTATCTACCTTACATGCATAATTTGTATATAATAAAATATTAATAATATTCAACTTTGTACAGTTTTTGCTATGATACTTAATAAAAGAATAGATGCGAATTTGGTCGATCTCTTATTGATGAGAAATTCGATTCTACCATTAGTTTTTACCCCGGACGTCAACGAAACATTCCGAAACTCTGAACTTCAACCACACCTTAGATGAAACCTAACCTAACCTAACCTAACCTAAACTGTGTTCCAGTACTACATCGGTTTGTTGATATTTCCTGTATGTTTCAGTAAGTTTATCTATGATGGGATACTTACTCTTCCGGAACATATGGTTCTCCGTATCAGCCGCAATCTATCCGTCACCTTCTTCTCAGGAACATGTTACTAGGAGACCCATAATCTATCCAAAGTCTGGGTGCCTGTTGGTCCGCGGGAGCGTGTCTACTACTACCCTTGACCCTGCTGGCAACAGGGCTATGCGCATTCCCCTATCCGCCACCTGGGGACGCGCTGAAACGGACCCGCTTTGGGTCGGTTTTAATTGGCCCAACTAGCTCAATTTAAATTAATTAATCTCAGGGCTCGTAGTGAAACGTGCCTTGTGATTCAAGACTGGTGAATAACCCGAGCGCCAACTGCTTAAAAAAACTATAAAACTAAATGAATTCACAGTCAAGAATACAAGCACTACGAGATGGTTTAACAGTCGATGGAAATTCAGAAAAACAATACAAGTTCAACTTAACAATTTGTATAAAAAATTCTCGGGAATTAGGTCACATTAACACTCTGTTATAAATGTTCGTCTTTACGTACGTTTCGGTCTCACGACCATCATCAGAAGACTTATTTTGTTAAAAAGGGGTTAACTAAAACTAATTAGCACAAGCGTCCATATCGCACAATCTTCAATCAGAAAGCTCACGCCGTCGAAATGAACAGAACCACGAATAATCGAAAATTGTATCGTTAATATTAAAGTATAGATTTTTTTGTAACAAGAAACCACTGTTAAGTAATATTCTCATAATGTACAAACGCATATTACTATGGTCTCAAAGCAACTGAAGTTCTAAGCTATTTGTTTGTAATAACACGACCCAGATGTAGATTTATGACGTACTTGAAAAGGTTTTAGACCTGCATTAGAATTTAGTTTACTTTAAGCGTTCTTCCTAAAATATACTTTTAACATTATAAAGACGTATGTAGGAATTTGCAAGAGTTTTAATTAATCAAGTTAGTATGAATCTGACTCAATCCTTGAATATCATTCCTATGATTTACAGAATTTGAATCCCTTTTTATGTGAATCATCTCCAGGATAGATCTTTTATAATAATTGGTTTCTTTAGTTAAAATATTAACATTTTTGTAATCAAATTGATGGTTATAATCAAAACAGTGCTTAGCAAGGGCGGTGGAATTTTCTAAGTTATTATTTCTTGTGCTATACTTATGGCCGTACATTCTTTTTTGTAAATATTGTTTAGAGATTCCAGTATAAGTTCCATCACAATCTAAACAATTCAATTTATATACTGTGTGGGTTTGTTTATCTTTAGGTATTACAGGTTTTAGATTTGAGAAATATTTCCCAACACAGTTAGTAGGTTTATGCGCAACATTTATATCGTACTTTTTCAAACATTTCTTAATTTTTTCTGAGGTCTCCGGAATGTATGGTAAAGTTATATAATTGTCTGCATTACCTGTTATGTTATTTTTATAAGAAGAACCATTATAGATTTTGTTTATTCTCTCTTTAATGATAGGATTGTAGAAAGTTTTTGGGTAGCCATTCATTTCCAATGCATTACGAACAATTTTTAAATTTTTGGGACGGTCCTCTGCGTGGGATATTTTTATTATAAAAGATCTATCCTGGAGATGATTCACATAAAAAGGGATTCAAATTCTGTAGTAAACTAAATTCTGATGCAGGTCTAAAACCTTTTCAAGTACGTCATAAATCTACATCTGGGTCGTGTTATTACAAACAAATAGCTTAGAACTTCAGTTGCTTTGAGACCATAGCAATATGCGTTTGTACATTATGAGAATATTACTTAACAGTGGTTTCTTGTTACAAAAAAATCTATACTTTAATATTAACGATACAATTTTCGATTATTCGTGGTTCTGTTCGTTTCGACGGCGTGAGCTTTTTGATTGAAGATTGTGCGATATGGACGCTTGTGCTAATTAGTTTTAGTTAACCCCTTTTTAACAAAATAAGTCTTCTGATGATGGTCGTGAGACCGAAACGTACGTAAAGACGAACATTTATAACAGAGTGTTAATGTGACCTAATTCCCGAGAATTTTTTATATAATTCATACTGGGTCAAGAATCTTATTATATTACTTAACAATTCGTATATTCCATCAGAATTTGAATTATAAAGAAAATTAAATTAAAAATTTTTTAGAATACCAATTGGAAATATAAATAATATTGAATTCGTAGAAAAACAATTATAAAATTAAATCAATTATTAAATTGAAAAGAACGAAATATCCAATAAGAGGAATTAAAGTAGACCTCGAATGATTCTATAAAAATTAGTGGAATACAACTTCGGATAAACAACAAAATCAGAGAATGAAATTATGGTCATTCAAACAAGAAAATGTTACCCTCCTTGGAACTCGTAGGAACTGGAAGTCGCTCCTGTCAGGAAAGTCACTAAACCGCCTTGGAGTGAAGGGGTGAGGAACCTCAGACGTTCAAACCCTGTAATTTCAAAGAACGAACAGTACCTGACTTGAGATCAAAAGGAGAAGCAACACCGTCGGCTGGAATAACCAGGTGATTCCACAACCAATAATGTTATCTTTCCCAAATTGTGAAAACACTATTACAAAATGGATATCTTGACGAGATATCAATTTAGGCAAAAATTTAATTTAATCTGAATGAAATAAACGATTACAATTGATATTTAAAATTAGCAAATAGTTAACATGTGACTGAATTAATAATACTAAAAATGTGACTTGAAAGAATAATAATTAAATTGTATCTGAAAGAATATTATTTGAAAGGTTGAAATTTGCTAGTTAGCATAAAGTTCTGGTTTGCTTGAAATGAATTGTACACGTGGATTGATAATGTAAATTGTATTAACTCCCAAACGGCGTGACAGTGTAATAAATATATGTATACCTAATAAGCAGTAATTAGGTTATTTGTTTCATGTTCACCCTTTTCAATTTCTACTGCACGTTTGTCTAATAAGACCACCCTATTTATCTTGTACTAAGATAACAAAATGGCGATCTACAAAATCGCGCAAATACCATGTGCACAATTTGCGGGGTCAAGTAAAAAGGTGGAAATTAAATATTGCCTGTATCAACTACCCACGTCTCGTTAGAGTAATTTCATACAATGACTACAACAATCCTTGTAATGATGAAACAGATATTCCTGGGATCATGCTAAATGCAAATCTAATTGGCTGACCTAGGATAAGTCGAGTGAAACTTCCTCCGAAATATAATCACATTCAGGTACTGTACATCCAGAAGTTTAATAACAAATCTAAATCAAATTATATGTAGCCTGATGTGCATCATATTTCGGAAGCAAAAATTTAGAAAATGTATGTAAAGACAATGGATTATAAATCTCGACTTACCCTGTTAAAGGTTAACACCACAATGAATTCTCTTCGACTTCCGTTATTCTACCTGCCACTTCGCGATATTTAGCGACATCACACATCAGGAATGCTAGTTTCAATAGTCGATGTTTTATTGACCGGCAGATGTCTTTAATTAACCATATGACAAGATTCCTACCCGAAAAGAAATCTAATCTGTTCATTACCAAGTTCTATACTATCTCGTAACGCAACCCGTTACAGCGCCTGGTTGCGGTTTTCAGGCTCCGCACAAGAGAAGAGGCTCCTGTTTTCCAGGAACCTAGCCTCACCTAACCTAACCCAACCTAACCTAACCTAACCTAACCTAACGTACTAACCTAACTTTGTTGATATAGAAGGCTAATATTGTAATCGGGCCAATATTAACACTCTCATTACTAAGAACATTCTGAGAATCATAGTGAAACTCGTGACTGAATTTAGGATTTTCTCACTGGGACTCAATTTACATAGGAATATGGAAATGGACCTCAATTTACGTTTTTCGCTCCAGTGATACTCCTCTTGGTCGTGCAATTGTTTACACTGACTATATTACCTATCCACTTAATGTGGGCCAATATAATACACTGTATTTTCTATCAAAGGTATAATAAAACGAATGAATAAATAAATTTAAGGACTTAGAAACGACGCACTTTTACTTCATTATACTAATTCTTCCGAACAAAATAGTTAGCTGTGTGTGTTAAGTGGTCTATCAAATCCAAATAGGATTAGAACCAATGAATTTCACCGAATCTACACTCTAGAAACTTGGTCAAAGAATGCACTCTACGTTGTTCTACCTTGTGCAATGCATTCAATATACCTTCCTAATTCGAAAATTACACTTACAGTACATCTTTCATCACTAATTTTCGTCCATTACAACTTGAACTTGTTGTTATAATAAGCACATTCATTGGTCTAATTCAATTCCAAAGGAAGGAAACAAGTTATCATTTATTAATGCAATAAATTTTGTCCGAGCATTTGAATTAGACACTAATTGGATAGCATAAATAATACAAATGTTGATTAAGAACAAAATGGCCCAATTTACATAATAACGCAGCTAATGAATATTACATGTTCGATTTTCAACTAATTTTCAGAACAGTTTAAAACGAACGTTCCGAAAATTAACACGCAGGCTGTCATGGAGAATAATTCAATCGTCAGATACATTTTTCAACTTCCTGAAGTCAGCGAACACGGGGTTGTTAATATTAAGGATTGTTTGAATATTCACAAGAGAACCTTAGGTATCTGCGGATTTTGGCCTGGTAGAAATATGAGGCATAAAACGGTCTATCGCGTTTATACCGTTTTGATGATAAGTTTGTTCTATTTGACATTCATTTTGACTCAAATTTTTGTCTTGTACGATGTTATGGGAGACGTGGATTCCATGGCCCAAGTACTTTACTGTTGGGCCGCTATAATAATGGCTCTGTCGAAAAGTTTATATTTTCTGAATAAAGTCCCGGACATTAGGGAAATGATAGTGCGTTTGGATTCACCCTTCTTCCAACCGAAAAGTTTCGGCCAAAGGCTAATACTGAAAAATGCTATGCATCAAGTGTGTTACCTATTTTACTCTTTCCTCTGCTTATCACTGCTTACAATTTTTTTCTGGTCTTTTTTCCCTTTACTGGATGAAGAACATTACACGTTCATGATAAAAATTTGGTTACCGTTCAAATACAATTATTTTCCTTTGTATCATATCATTTATTTCCATCAGATACTCTTTCTGATTTTACTGGCTGTTTTGACTGTGGCCAACGATACGGCTGCCGTTGGATTTCTGATAATAATGGGAGCGCAGTGCGAAATGATCAGCGAAACTTTGGAAGATCTGTATTGCATAACTCACGGTCGGCTGAATCGTACGATTGGACTTTCTAAGTCTTCCAAACATAAAGTTTACATAGAAATGGAGAGCAGCTTGCGAGATTGTATCAAACAGTATCAGCTCATCAAAAGGTAAGTAATTTGGACTGATTCGAACATTTGAGGAACTTGTAGTTTGAGAAATGAGATAAGAAAGTTGACTCTGACTCTCAGGTACACGTAGGTAATTTTTAAATGTCATATCCATGATCAGCGACCTCGAAAACTGCTCAGTAATCATTTTCGATTTATTTCGCTTGTAATTGCAGCAATGTTCCTGAGTTGTCGTAATGTACCAGGGTGTCCTGTGCACCAGGTACATTGGAGACTTTTTTTCCAAATGCAATTTTGAATGGGCGCCAAAAACCAGATGGTAAAAGTTTTTCTACTTGTCTTCCAGAATCGAATGCTGAAAACCGCATCTTAATCTATCTTGCCCGATCGACACCGAGGTTTTTGGCTATATTGCCTCGACTAATAGTATTTTACACAAGTTCAAAATACAAAACAGAATCTTATATTTAGTACATTTCAAACACAAGCCAAAATCGATATTGGGAAATATTAAAAGTTATCGAACCCAAGAGTAAATTTTACATTAATATGTTCAGGAATAAGATCAAAATGAGATACCTATTGCAGATTCTAGCATCTGAAATAGGATTTTTAACAGTTCATTTTGTTGGAGATAAAACAAAATCATGTCCAAGTTGCGAAAATCTTCACTGCTACAGAAGGCATGTGTTTCCAAAATATCTCTGAAGAAATATTTAAATTAATTGAATGATTACATATTGTAGGACAATTTTGGGATTTACTCAGACTATGTCTTACATATCTCAAGCCCTCCATATTTCTAGATTCATAGTTGAGAATATCTAGGTTTCTAGAACCCAAATATTGGGTTCATGTGAACCTCACGTGATCATCCCATGATAAGGTGCTGTTGATGGTGATCCCGAACATTAATATAGAAACTTCACGGAAATAAGCATGTCGTTTAAGTCTCATCACAATTTTTCATCTGTTTTAGGTTTACTAGAAAATATTCCAAAGTTTATGGACCCACCATTTTGTTGTTCTTTGGAGGTTCGGTATTGATTGTATGTACAACTACGTTTCAGCTAGATAAGGTAAGTTTGGGTTTAGGTTTCTTGTGAATCGACAGAAACTGTGTGATCTCTAGCCTGTGTATGCTCATCAATTGCCATAGAAGTAATACTAAACATCACACACCTCCATACGGTAGTGGATGATATGACGATAAGGACAACATATAGATTGTCTGGAGAGGGAATCACCAAACGTATGGACCCCTTCCCCGGAAATTAGCAAACCTGGGTCATGCTTCAAGGTGAGATGAAGAAAAGATATAGCTTCGTGAAAGAATTTAACACTGAAGTCGCAAAAGCGAATGGGACAAAAACTCCATCCCAAGACTCAGTACAAAAGCAATTAAATGGTACACTGATGGTTATAGAAAAATAGAGGGAACTGAAATAGGAGTAAATGGGCCTGGAATCGAATACTTAGCTTAGGCATATCCCTGTGCATTTTTCCCAAATGTCTTCAGTAAAACCTACACATCTACATGAATAATTCATCATTTGTAACTTGTGGAGGGTGAGTACAGTTGAAGCTAACAACAAATGGTTCAATCTGGAATGGAAATATATTTTGAAACGTGACGATATCTTTATGAGCTATTCAATTCCTTAAGGTCCTTCACCAGTTTCGTTTTGTAGATAGAGCTAATGAGCTACCTACTTCCAATTAGGTGGCTTTTATGAAATCATAAGAGAAGCATTATTTTGAATTACTCAATCGTAATGGAAGATCTGAGTTTGAAAATAGGAGATTCAATCATGCAAATGATTTTTTCTATCCAGTGGAAATCACTCAGAATTACGATATGACATGACAAAGGGTGTCGCGTATCATATATATTTTTCGGTAAGGTATATATTGGTGAAACGGTACGATCTACCAAACTCCTACCCGAGATAGCATGACCCCAACACGTGTACTCTCGCCAACTATAAATTACTGAATCATTTCAAATCTTCAAAATCCAAGTTAGCTCCTTAATATTTAATGATTTGAACTTAGATACTTGATGTAGTTAGGCAATTACAAACCTGCTCTAGCGAATGGAGTGAAATATGAACAGCCGACGTATCCAGCCATGAATAGCCAACTGGATCCTCTACATCCAATTTCCAGCACATCCTGAAGACATCAGGTCTATTACTTGGAATACTGCAGAATATAAACGTGCTCTTTAGTCGAGGAATCCTTTCTGAAAGTATGAATGTCTGCATGGTCTCAAAAATACTCAGAATTTATTTAATGTTCTTGTTTATTGAATGCATTTTTAATAAAATGATTTTCCAGGCTGACATACCAAGCGTGGAATTCGTGTTCTTACTAGCCTATCAGATATCGGAATTATTCCAACTATTTTTATACTGCTGGTTTGGTAACAATTTAAATTTGAAGGTAATTCATTTATATATTGGTATTATCCAAGTGTGAGTTCATTTTGAACAATTATAAATTTGGAGATTCTCACAATCCTTATTTTCGGATATTCACTTTATGTTTCGGGGTTACATATTACACCCCATTAGCAAGTATGATAAGTAGACTAAGATGAAAATTTATGTTTCAAATATTAGTATTTATTTAAAAGTACAACACAATGTTCTTATAAATTTGAGTTTGAAGTAATACAAATTTTTCTTTAAATATAATGAGGTTTTTTTGATAAATTGTCAATAAATAAAAAATTTTATCAAATAAAAAGAAATTAAAATTTTTTAATTTATAATCAATTTATCGGAAAAACTTCATACAATTTCAATGAAAATTTTTATTATTTAATACTCAAATATATGTCAATAAATACCAATATTTGAAATACAAATTTTCTTTTTAGCCTACTTATAATACTCGATGATCGGGTGTTTGTAGACCTGAAGGATGTAGTGAATATCGAAAAATAAGGATTGTGAGAATCAAACGGATCATTCATTATGTATGTGCTTACTCAAATAACATCATGTATTCTCGGAAAACAGCTCATACTAACCCATATGCTTATTATTTTCGTCTTTATGTACGTTTCGGTCTCACGACGCTCACCAGAAGACGTTTCAATGTCTAAAACGGGATTTACTAAAACTAGTTGTATCAACACAAAGCGTCGTTATCGCAATAATTTCGGTTAAAAAAGTCCACGTCGCAAAAACGAACAGGAGCACGAATAATTGAAATTGTAACACGTTAATGTTTTAGGTATATGAATATGTATCAAGAAGCCACTGCATAGCAATCTACTTTTAATATTCGGAGTCATCTCAAGCAATGTTTGAATAAGACTGAAAACCTAATGAATTTATTATAGATAGGCAATTATGGAATGCTTAGAGGAATCTGTAATAAATTTATTAGAGTTTCAACCCGTGTTCTTTTAACGGTATGTAGATGATTGCCTAATGTGTGTTCCAAATGCTAAAATTCAGTACGTGATTAATAAATTTAACAACTTCAATTTACTTGTGAAATTGAAGTGAACGAGAATATAAATTGCCTACATATAAACATTAGGCATGATTCAGATGGAAAAATACAAACATTACCAAAGAAGTTTGTCCTCAACGATATCTTCACTTTAATTCAGTTGTACCAACAAGTTATAAACAAGTGTTACAAACAGTCTTACAGATCGCGTTGTTAAATTGTCCCACCCAGAGGACCGTCCCAAAAATTTGAAAATTGTTCATAATACACTGGAAATGAATGGCTACCCAAAAACATTTTTTACCCCATAATAAAGAATAAACAAAATCTATAAAGGTACGTCATATATAAATAATATAAACGGAAATACTGATAATTTTATAACATTATCATAGATTCCGGAGACCTCAGAGAAAATTAAGAAATGTATAAAGACGTATGATATAAATACTGCGCATGAACCTAATAGCTGTGTTGGTACATATTTCGCAAATCTAAAACTTTTAATACCCAAAGATAAATAAACTTACATAGTATATAAATTAAAATGTTTAGATTACGATGGGAATCTCTAAATAATATTTACAAAAAATACTTTATGGTCATAAGTATAGTATTAGAAACAGGAATTTAAAAATTCCACAACCCTTTTGTATTGTTATGATTAAAATCATCATTATTGGATAACAAAAATGTTAATATTTTAACTAAACGAATCAATTATTATAAAATATCCATCCTGGAAATGATTCACATAAAACGTGACCCCAAGTCTGAAAAAAATAGAACAAACGTTCAATCACTAAGTCAAATTTATACTAATTCAGTCTTATTCAAACATTGCTTGAGATGACTTCGAATATTTTAAGTAGATTGCTATGCAGTGTATTGTTGATACATATTCAAATACAATAACATGTTACAATTTCGATAACTTGTGTTTTTGTTCATTTCGGCGACGTGGGCATTTCTTTTGATACGTCTTCTGATGTTGGTCGTGAGACCGACACGTACGTAAGGATGAAAATAATAAGCATATGTGTTAGTGTGACCTATTTCCCGACAATTTATATATAATGTATTATCTCATATATTATATACCAACATCCCGTCCTCTAAGAAAAGAGCGAACAATCTCATAAGACTTCTATGTTTCATCAATTCCAAACTAACTTATTACCTGATCGATATCGAATTGGAGGAAATGCTTTTCTATTGGTTTATCCAACGATATCCTGTATAATATATCTGTTTCAGAGTAATTATATCTCTACTGCTGCTTACAAAACTCAATGGACCGAAGGTACTGCATTATTCAAACGCCATTTAATAATGTTCATGGCCCAGCTGAAGTATCCAATAGTGCTGCACGTCGGTCATATTTTTCCCATTTCGTTGCAGACTTTTATTACGGTTCGTATTTAGAGTTACTTAAACGAAACACGGAAAAAAAGGAGTTGTACATTCAACTTCGTCATGTGTAACTAATGTTTACGTTCAAATTATTCAAAAATCTACGGAAATAGGTCATTCATATCATTGCGTGTTTAATCAAACCTGTCATTTTTCGAAGCGTTTGCTGCGATTTAAAATACAATCAATGAAAGCATCGCGTATTCGGTGGTGAAATATTTCATGGCTGCCATCAGAAACAATACAGCTCACCCTGTTCTAAACTGTACAGGTACTTCATTTATCGTCACACAAATTTGTGTTACTAATAAAAATTTGAATTAAAAAGAATATAATTTGATGGAATCATAAACACTCTTTTCCACTATAGATTTTCAAGAACTTATGCGCATTTCGTCAGCTACTTATAGTTGAGTCATTATTATCAATTTACCTCCATTTCAGTAGATATGATGAATAGCTACTAAATTATTTTGGGAAATGCTTTGGGCCTTTCCGTTTGGCCTATATAACAATTTTCAATTTGTTTTTACCTACAGGTAATACGTTGAAGGATGTCTTAGGCGAATATCCTTCCCTCTTTTCTCTATTTCTCTGTTAATGTGGATACTAGGAAGCTCTGAAACTCAAAGGGTCGGTGAAGTTTCTGTTAGTAATCTGAAACAGTTCAGTTTAAGCCTCAAGCCTGCCCTGAAGATGCCACCTATAAGGTTGGCGAAACGTCGGCATCAAGTCGAGCTATTGTGACGCGGAATCCATCCGGAAGACAAGATTTTTCAAAATTAACTATCCGTGGAAGTCAACATGTTCATATATTTTACACATTAATCTATTACTATTTGTGTTTCGTTCGCTGTAGCGATGTAGAAATTTTTAATTGATGCTAATGCGATAAAGACGCGCAGTGCTCAATACAATTAGTTTAAGAAAACCCGCGTTTCAGTTGAATTAGTTTTTTCAAGCGTCTTCTGATGATGGTCGAGAGACCGATACTTACGAATGAGACGAAATTATAATAGACACATGTGTTAATGTGGCCTATTTCCCAAGAATTTACATATGTAATTCATACCTGGGCCAAGAATCAATGTT
The DNA here is from genome assembly GCA_958510875.1 of Endomychus coccineus. NCBI lineage: Eukaryota > Metazoa > Arthropoda > Insecta > Coleoptera > Endomychidae > Endomychus > Endomychus coccineus. The sequence goes on from OY294068.1 coordinate 197,002,353, forward strand.
ATGAAGTTAATTCATGATTTTGGTGAGGTACATACCCCTTTTTTTTACATGAGAGTGGAATAATTCCTTGCTTGCTGCTTTCAAAGCATGCAACTAGGTATATCAAACTCGGTGATACGTGTTGCATAAGTAAGTTTCCGAATAAATTACTATTTAGTATTTAGGTATCTTAAATTTATGCTATTTAGCTATTTACGGACGTTTGTGGAAAAGGTGACTGTGTTAGGTCGATTTCACCTGGTTTCTGTATAAATTAGTCTCCACCAGATTCCGTTTGATATTTCAATAAATTTATACATTTACCAGCAGACATTTCCTGAAATATATAGACACACCTTAGAATGTAGAGTAGCATCGGCTTCGTAGAGGCGTTGCTCGCTGGTAATATTGGTATATTATTACGATTAATTACGTATTGGGTGGGCACAATTTAGACGTTAGACGTGGGCGATTTTTTTAAGTTGTGGGCCAGGCTCACGAACGCAATAATTGAATTTTATTTATGGCAGTAACCTAACCCAAAATGATGTAAAGGTGGAATTAATTCGCGAAACAAATTATATTCCTGGCGATACAATGATTATGCCAATGTAATAGCGGTGAATTAGGATGACATTATTGACAACATTTCGTAATTTGTATCGCAACACTTTCTATACAAAGATTAATAAATAATTGTTTTGTTTATGAGCGTAAGACACTGTGGAGATGATTGCACCGTTCCTATTGGTAGTACGAATTTGAAATAAAAAGATGAATGGTTATTACAAATCTTTGATAAATAACTTAGTTTCTAACCAAAAAAGGAAAATGGAACGAATTAATCAACCACCTTCAAATTATTCAATAAAATTCAAAAGTTTCACATCAGTAATTAATGAATTCCATAATTTGTTTTTCTAAATTTGCAATACAACCCGTTTATAGAATCTGAAAGACCTTTAAGGCCCTAAAGTTTCTGACTTCGACAAATCCGGAATTTACAAAATCGATAGTGAGTCAGATTCAAAATTATATCTGGCCAAACTAGAAAGAACATTCTAACTCTATATAAAGAACATTACCGATAATCAACTTTTTTGTTTGTAGATCATCAAAACCGGATGGGCCTATTTCACAGTTATGAAATCGATAACTTAACTAATTTGATGAGGACGAAGTACAATCAAAGGGACATTATCTTGCCCACCATTCCAATTTCCAGATATAATGACATTACTATAATTAGTCGGTTATCCCTCTAGAACCATATGCAATGTATAGATTATGTATTAATATAGAATATAGATATCTCTGATGCGTCATGTTTCGTTATCCTCACTCAACCGGAATTAACATCAATAGAAGAGCGTTGCGAACACCGAAATGTGTCGCAATCTGAGCACGTAATTAATGAGTATTGGATGAACATCATCAATTGCAACCAATTAAAATACAGTGTGGGTATATCAAAGACAATTAATGACAAAAAACGGAAATCACATTTACGGTGAAGGATAAGATGTGACAGTTATAAGAAATCTATATTATAGGGGAAGTTAGAATGAAAAAAATATGTAAGCTAGTTGGTTTATGAAACTAATTCATTTGAATAATTCCCCTGAATAAGTGTCCCGCTATCTTCGCCAAATGCTATGAACGAGAAGAGCTGGGACAAAAGTGGGAGGAAGCCCCATCTAAATAAATACACCTAGAGGATGCCCGTAGATAGGAGGGCACTAACATCCCTTCTGTGGAGCCTGGTAGAGGATGCACGCCTAGAGACCCTAATCTTGAAGCAATCCGCCGCCAAGGATATCGCAGGAAGAAAATTTGAAAGTACTCTATGCGACATTATCCCAGAAGGTCTTAAGATCACAGAGAAATTCGGACAGCGAAAAATACTATGCAGAATCTCAGGGAGGTATCAAGCTTTCGTGGAAGAACAATATCTCTCTGAAGAATAAAACCCAATACTTTTGGCACCAAGAGATGACATGGGCATGGTGTTTTCACATTAGTTCCAAACCCATCTTGGGAATAAAGAAGATTGGAGACAGTGGAATACTCACACTGTTAGGAGTTTACCCACAGGTAAATACACCAGTATCTTACCAGTGGAAGCCCATGCAATGGATAGATGTTTACAGCTCAATATGGACAAAGGATACAAGAACAAAGATATAGCCTCATGTCCCATAGTCAAGCAGCTATAGAAGTGCTGAGCTCAAAGATCATTAGCCCAAAGATGGCTCACAACTGCAGAATCTAAACTTCTTACGAATGCAGAACCGAATCGGAGGTTCCATAACCTACATGAATCGAGAAACGCCTCTGATGGAACCGGAACCCTTCTCCGGTATAGGCAAGCAGACTATGAAGGAAATCCTCAAAACAGAAGAGATATAACTCAGAGCTGGAGTTCTCTTCCGGGACTAAGACAATCCAAAACACTTCTAGATACATTTTGGAAGAAGGATGTTTTGGAAAGTATAATGCTAAGGAGGAATGAACTGTGAATCATAACAGGATTCTGCAGACTCAACGGTCATACGAGTAAAATTGACCTAGTGAATGATGGAATGTGTACATTCTGCATAAAAGCAGGAGAAACACCGATACATCTGCAACCCGACTGCGAAGCTATCCTGCTCACCAGAAACTCATCAAGATATACATAACCATTGAAGCAATTTTGCCACTGCAGCCGAGAAAAACTTTACCTTTCCTAAGAGAACTAAAACTCACCGATGTACTGTAAAACATTACTGTATGGGGGAACACAATAGTTCTTCAAAGTTGCAGTATATCTGACATCTCTTAGCATTCTATTCTATCCCTATCTTCGCCAAACTAGGAAATTTCATTTTAACAGAAACAGCCACACGAATGCTGGTGAATGGTTGGAGATCTCTCCCTTTTCTATAGATATTTCCATGATCGGTTTTCATCAGAATTCTTGTCTGTTGTTCCACTTCTTCACTATCAAGCTCGAAACCTGCCGAACTTAATTTTTTTATCGAAATGTGAAGTTGTGAAACTCTCCACCTGAGAGATCTTTCCATATGCCTATAACCTCCAAACGTTAAAGAAAAATACGGATGCCTACCTCTTTACCCTACGTTTCACTTTGGCTCACACGATATTTTTCGAACATTATAGGTTTCCCTCTCGTGTAGTAAAAAAAATGAAAAAAAAAATACTAATCTAGAATAGCCGCTTGGAGATAATATATGTTCTCACATATTTGTAAATAACGCAAATAACTACTAACATTTATCAGCCTTCATCAGCTGCATGCAAATTATATAGTTCATATATTTCACCCTCCATGTAATCCTATAGTAATAATCCTCTGAGTTCATGAAGGACCCACCACAGTAATCCTTTGCCACCGATGACTATTCATAGCAGGAAGTTATGTATTTAAATAGTATTTGAATACAATCTGAAGATGGCGTGATAACGCTGAAACTCGAGTAACGGAAGTTACAAATAAAAGTTATATCAACATAGTAGTGTTTAACTTCCCAATATAAATATAAATTGGCTGGATTCCTTAGAAATTATTAGATATAAGAAGTCCGATATCTTATTGAAAGATCAATAAATACTTCTCTCTCTTGTTAAAGTTATATAATTAGATTTTCTGTTTGTTATCAGATTATCGTTTCATCCCATGAGGGTTAAGCTCAATAAAATTCCACTAACCATCCATCCTAAGATTATCATTAAAGTGATATATTAGGTTAACTATTTTGTAGTAAGTTACTAATATCTGTTTGAAGAAGCTACGGTGCTGTTAAATGAGTGACAATCAAACTTTTAACAGTTCAAAAAATAATTTCGACTTTGATTCAACGAATCCCATCTGTTCTGCTCTACATAATACTTCCTCATTAGGAAGTACTAAGCTATCAAATTCTTCGAAGAAAAAAGTTTCCTCGCGCCATCCAATATGCTCTCTTAATGAATCGTTCAACCTGCGGAATTGTTTTAATTTGCATGACGTAAACTTTCTAATTCCAAACCGATTATAACGTGGCCTAGTGGAATATGCGATATCGGATCCGTCGAAATATCTGAAACGGTAAAGTGAGAATAACATCCGAAATATCGGTGCCCACGTCAATTAAAACTGATGGTCGCGCCCACTCTCATATTTCATTAAAAAAATGGGTTCACCATTTCCCTGTATACTCTGGAATGTATGTATGCTTTGATGTTCGATGCCCAACAATCCTCTAGTCTTTTCAGTGGAAAATAATTCAATTGGATGCCGTTTTCATTGTCTCCATAACACAACGCCGCCTAATCGATGTGACGTTATTTGCACTGGCTGCATACGTTTATTTCGCGCGAAATATAATCAGTGCCGGATCGAGCCTTCTGGAGCAATAACTGGGCGAACAAATTAATATTTGAACCAGTGTTGGGTCAAGACACTTGCTTGAAGACTGTACAAGTGTTGAGGCCACCCCGTCCTACTTTCAGAACTAGACTTTTCCTTTCAATGATCAATTGAATTGACGTTATCAGTTACTAATATTATGACAAAATGGAGCATAAATTTAATTTCGTGCCAACATTAAGATGGTGTTTTGAATCAATTTATTGCTAGTGTACCGATTTTCTTCAAATCTGGCAAAAGTTCTTGGTCCAACTTTAACGTTCTGTCTAAGTTTTTTGTTTGCATCAACCCTCAAAAATTAGGATTGAAAGTAGATTACTTCGAAATCAATCTCAATTTTTTTTGCCATTGAGCTGTTCAAAATTGATTCTCCTAAAACCAGTGAAAATTATGAATCAAATAATTCGAAAAAATCAAATACTTGTCATTCAAGAACTGAAATATCGTTGTTACGAAAAAATTAGATTTAACGGCTGAGAATAAGTCGATGCGAAGCAACAGCGTTGTCGACTCCAGTGACATCCGTTACACGCAGCATATTATCCAAGTCGCGGTCAGTTCTGTGTCGATGAAAGAGTTCGATTCCTACGTACTGTGACGTGCTCTGTACATCAGTCAATAGGACACGCCCGGGTATCAAACGGGATGGGTTGTGTAAAATTTATGTTTCAATACAGAATTCTGGGATTTTCCTTACGTTACAATCAAGAAAATCACTCGTCATTTCGTATGGCAAATTACTAATATTAGATTTGAAAAACTAGTTCAACTCATTCGAAGTGACAGAGTATGAGATTTTAGATTGATAGTCTCTTGAAAAATTGAGCTAGTTCCGGATAATATGATGAAATGAAATATCACATAGATTCAAAAGTTTTGCATTACAATCAATCTCGGGTATTACATTAAGTAGTAAATGGAACAACTTTAATTCATTGAAAAAACAATGAGTTTTTTGAATTCGTACTATAAAAAATATCCTTAGAAAAAAGTGTGTTCCCATCTCTAGCAGTAAAACAAGTTTAAACACTCCGACGCATTCTGATGAGGAATATTCTTCTCTTGTAGCATTTGATAGCAAAGCCCAAGAATGTTCTATAAGATCAATGTCAAGGGACATAGCAGGCTATTCCAAAAGAGATACTAATTCAAGATATACTAATTCACGGTTCTGCGTCTTAACACGAAGCCATGCAAAATGTATTGTATCGAAACGAATGAACGAAAAAAAAATTATCTCAATTATATGGCTACATCCATGGTTCAATATGTCCCCCAGTTTCATTAGCTACCATTTACAATCGTCTGCTGCAGTGTCCAATTATTGCAGAAGCTATTTGCTTCTGAGGGAACTGATGCCAGCATTCCGTTATTCATACTTTTGGATGACAAATATCACGAATTCGTGTTCTACCGTGGACCGCTTTTTACAACTAACTACAAACTATGTTATCCATCGGATTCAAGTCTGGACTGCAAGGTGGCCATAAATCGGGGTTCTATAAAATCAGGACAGTTCAGCTGAAGATACTTTATTGTGTTTGTCACCCGGTGCTATGGTGCTAGTTTTTTCTTCATATGAAACACCTGCAAGAACCAAACAGAATCACTAACATGCGCTCTTTTGCGTAATAGTCTTTCAGGTTTGATATCCTTCCTTACACGAACATCGGCGTAAACTTGATTATACTAAGTATTTTTAGGAACTTCTATGGTAAACTCTCACCAGTAATCTCTGGCATCTTTTTTGTCGAATATACATCCAGTTTTGCAAGGTGTTAATTTCACATGCAGCATTAACTGTTATAATTAAATGTTAGAAGCTCTAGTTCAAATTTAAGCTTTGTTTCTCCAACTTTGGGAAGTTTAAAATAATTTTACACCACGTAAATGCCGAAAGCGTAGATATAATCTCTTTTCTGGTTAATAGATTTGTTAAAGTGTCCAATAAACCCCTACATGTGTTGACTTTAATCAATTTTCATCGTAACATAAACAATGTGTGGGAAAGATATGTTCCAAAATGCACCCAAATGCAATACTTCTACCGACATAAGCGACTGTCGAAAGGAAGATTTATTATACTTTCTATCCACAAAACACACATCATTCCTTGATTCATTTTGTTTATAGAAGTAAGCTTAGCTTCTAGACAAGGTGTTTAACCGTATTCTTGCCAGAATGTGATATACAATCTGAGTCGTTTTCACTATACAGGCAGGCAAGTCCGATTAGAGGAATATGAATTTTGACATTAGATGAGGCGGTGAAGAAACCGAGTCTGGAATGTACAAACCGTTATATAGAAGGAACGTTCTTAATCAAATCTGCTCTGTTATTGATTCCAATCCTTTTCTTTATTGTAGAATATGTAATGATATGTAAAACATACATATACTTAGGAATAGAATCAGCTTACAATATTATCATGCAAAGACAATAAATGAGATAAATTGTTTTTTTTTCTTTCGATTGCCAAAAGTTCTAGATGAGGTTATCTCGCCATTCCCTAAATACGCTTTATGAGCGATTCTGACGGAAATAATTCTATGAGCATTATAGGTTTTCCTCTCGTGTATCTGAATATACAAAAAAAAATGTAGATCCACAACAGTAACTGAGTCGAACAAAGAATGAGAAGATGAGAAAGAGATTGCATTAAGCTATGAAGAGAGGACTGTAACACTTTTTTTATAACTTGTTGGTGCAACGGAATTGCAGTGAAGATAACTTTAATACCAAACTTCTTTGGTAAACCACTAAGTTTTTATTCTTCCATCTGTATCATGCCTAATATTCATATGTAGGAAATTTATGTTTTTTTTTCACTTCTATTTCAAAAGTAAATTGAAGTTTACAGTGGAAATTGTTAAATTCATTAATCACGTACTGAATTTTATCATTGGGAACACACATTAGGCAATCATCTACATACCGTTTGAAGAATACAGGTTGAAAATCCAATGAATTTATTACAGATTCCTTTAGGCATTCCATAATTAAGTTAGCAATAGTAGCTGAAATAGGAGATCCCATTGCTATGCCGAATATTTGTCCAAAATATTGCTCACTGTATTGAAAATAAGTGGATTCTTAACAAAACTTCACTGCACTTCAGATTGATCTAGAGGTGTGTGGTTTTTAATCTCTGCCCAACGTTTTTTAATGCTACTCAATGTCAAGAAATATCCCTGAGAATTCAAATAAACTTTCTCATCACATAGAGTATAATTGTACGTCTTTCCACGCCTTCAGCGGTTTTTACTCATTATAAATATTTTTATTAAGGAATGATATCGCGGCGCCACAGCCGACGCTTCCTTCTACGGGTATTAGCTATTTCTGCGGGCGTAGCCCGCGGACAACAGCTAGTACAAATACATAATTATAATATAAACGTGTTTTCTTGGCGTTATTGAATGAAATGTTTATTCTATGCAGCTGTTTGGAAATTTTTCATTTATTAGAGAAGAATGCGTGTCCCAATCGTGAGAATATTAACGATTTCAACTGGGAGGTGTCACGTATGGGAAATTTCCTTTTCAAATCCGCAAACAACAGACTGTTGGTGTTGCAATAATCCCGAAACGGCAATGGTTTTAATTGGAAGGAGCTCGCTTTCCCGAAGTTAAATCAATTATTAGATTCGATCCCAAAGCCTTCATAATGGCACAATTAGAATTCCCTATTGTTAAAACAGAAGACAAACAACTCATTCTCTACTCCAGATACAACGGATACCTTTGCGAAAATGCAAAACACCAATCTTTAATGATCAATACCGCGCTGAAAATGTTGAATTATTAATGAACTTTTACTTTCGATTATCGAAACGCAGATTATATTTCTGAAACAGCGACAAAGAGACATCGACTATCCCATTATTTATGCGTAGTTATTTATGGCTAGGCGGGAATTAATCCATAATATGATCTACCAGTTTGAATATCATTATGCAGATGACATCTAAAAGCCGCTTCAACACGTTAATTAATTTATTATATATTTAGTAAAGGTAGTGGTGGTGATATGTTAATGAAAACTTTCATCGACGTAAAAGTTAATATATTTTATATTTAATTCTAGGAAGAAATATAATATGTCTACTTCTTGAATTCTCTATGCAGTACGCGATCAGCCATGAGCGCCAATTTAATTTCATTCTAGTATACCATCTTATAAAGTGTGTTTTCACTAATAAATTATAAAAATAATCTCATTAAGCTACTAATAATACTGATAATTTACCTACTATGGACCTTTCATCTACCAAATAGCCTTCATCAGAGTAAATTGAATTAGAAAATCAACGTGCCTGTTCAAATAATATTTGAAGTTGAAACCTCCTGAAGATCAAAATTGAATCAGTTTCCAAATACTTGGCCCAGATATCTCGATTATGTTTTCTCCATTTTAACTCCCTGAAAAATGACAGATACGATTTATTTGATCAAAACTTCTCGACGTAATCTCCTTGTAGGCCGATACACTTTGTCAAACGTTTCTCTAATTTTTCCTCCCTTTCGAAAAATATGATTTCGGCAATCCTTCAAAATAGGCGTTTGTTTTAGCGATGACCTCATATCTTTCAGCCGAGCCATTTGTTCAAGCTTGAAAATAGATAAAATCGCAGGGGTCCAAATCTGGGGTATATGGTGGATGACGAACCAATTCGTAGCGGACTTGTGAGCCGGTGCGTTGTCTTGGTGGAAGAGCACTTTCTTCTTTGCAAAATGCTGCCGCTTTCGCTTCAAATCGACGTCGAATCAATTCAACAGGTCTGCATAATATACGCCGGTGATCGTTTTTCTCCTTTGTCGGCTTCGATTCGCCAGAACCAGTCCACTGTTTCGACTGTTCTTTGGTCTCTGGTATAGGGGCTCTAGATGAGAAAGCTGTATGAAGTGTACCATCATCTGCAAAGCTGTGTACGGGGAGGTTGGTCACTTCCAGCAGATCGTTAATATGGAGCAGAAATAAAGATGGTACCAAGACAGACACCTGTGGAACACCAGCGTTGATAGCCATTGTATCTGTTTGATAGTGACACTTCGGTTTTGAAATTATAGTAACATTTCCACGTTATTATTAAAAGTGGTATAAAAACAAAGTAGTTGCTCTTTCATATAACCATTTTCTAATTTAGTTTAACCTGATAATGGGTACCAGGTAGCTTTAGCAGTATTTTTATAGTATAAGGGAGATCATTTCTTACTTATCACTATAGAAAAATTCCGATCACAGTACTTCCCTTATACTGTGTATAGTGAGAGAAATGCAAATCATCTCATCAGCGTATTTAAGAGGCAAACTAAACGAAATGAGGTTTCGTTTGTACAAATTGCCCTATCAATTGAATTGAATATTCAGATCTGTTTGTATGCTGATGATTTTTGTTTCCGGCATACAAATGTTAATTCAAATTCGCAATACATATTCCCATTGAATCGTTTTTTGCATTATTCATGACGCACCATTTTACGGTTTATTAAAACTCCTTCATCTTGTACATTACCCATTGAAAACTCTTCAATCACTGGAGGATAATAGAAATACGGAAAAAGCGATAAACATCGTACGTTAATTCACAATAACTTAGAATTGTCCGATAGGAATCAGTTTTGGTTTACACGGAAATTCTATTGTTACGTTTGATATATACAATACGGTTCTATTCTTTGGAAAATATAAAATCTGGTATTACATCAAGTTGAATATTGTTTCGATGCTTCATTGGGACACTAATCGCAAAGCAACGACCCTCCATAATTGAATGGTGGTTTTGACATGAAAATCGTTCACTTTTAAAACCAGGTTTAGAGGTCAAAGGTTACACCTCATCTTGAGGCACATATATCAATGACTGCATTAAATAATATTTGAATCAAAATTTGTTAAGCAATTGTAAAATTCATTGAATGATGTTCAAATAGAATATTCTTTAAGAATTATAAAATTATTGTAATATTGTATTTACTTTACATATGAAATGAAATTAATTTTTTACTACTCAGATTCAATATATAATATTTAACCATACCATATGTTGTTCTTTAAACAGTTTCAAGTTTATGTAATTAAACATAGTTGTGATAATGAATATGTTCATGTTTTGAGATCCAGGAAGCTAGAATGTAGTCTAACAGCCACGCATATGTCACTTTAGAGAACAAAATTGGTGAAGAATTAATAAAATATTTATTATGAAAAATTGTGTTCCGTATGTTTGCATTTATATGATTATTAAGAATTAGTGCCCTCTAGTGATAAAATTATGAAAACAATATGAAAATTGGAGTAGAAAGAACTGTGAACTTTATAATATAATAAAATGGTTTCCTGTAATAAGAGAAATGATATTATATGATATTGAATGGGACGACTTGATGCCGACGTTTCGCCAACCATTATAGGTTGCAACTTCAGGACAAACTTGGGGTTTGATCTGAAACTGATTCTTCTGCCTTTTACAACGCTCATGTTCTGTCACACGAGTAGCTTCTGTACGACCTGTTTCACCAATGTAGACTTTACCGCAAGAACAGGAAATACTATAAGCATCTTCTAATTGAACTGAGAGAGTTTTGGAAGTGTGGAAGGATGGGTAAAAATGTTATGCTTCTGAAGATTTTGGAAATTCAATCTGTTATATTAAGACAGATGAAAGGTGTTTTAATTCTTATTTTGAGGATTGGGGTTGAGATAAGTTAACAGCTCTGTGAACCAAGAAGTTTACGACAGATTGCTTTTGGACAGGATGGTGGTGGGAAAGACCATTGAGGTATCTATCGGTGTGTGTGGTTTTTCGATACACAAAGTCCTAAAGTACTGCAGAAAAACCTAAAGTTATAGCAGAAACTTTAAAGTTATAGCAGAAAAACATGGCTTATAATTTAGAGCAATTTGTGAGTTCAATGTTGGTATTTCATTATTTTGGGAAGATATAGGTATTTCTAAAAGTTCTGAATTAAAGTAAAGTAAAGTGAAGTAATTTATTAAGCTCCAGTAGACAATTGTAATGAAACAGTTAGAAGCGAGTCAGGTACATTAACAATAAAACAATCATATTAGTATTTTAAAAAGTATCCAGAACAGAACTCATTTGGTCGAGTCAAATAGGTATTAAAACAAGCGATGGATGCCATAGAGATCTTATTATATGATAGATGATGTGTTATAGTATAGTGTAGACTCCATAGTTTAAGAAAAATACCTACCTGCTACTCCCGCCCGGTTTTTATTACGTATATGTCCATAGTATATGTAAAAGATGCTGTGTGGAATATAAAAAGACTGAGTAGAGAAGATAGAAAAAAATTTTAGATGAGCGGAAATTTATTTCAAATTAAAAAATTGAAAAGTTAGAATTCGATTTTGTTTTTGATTTAAATTAGTAACGACCCCCTTTTAACAAATTTTTAAACATTTATCTCAAAAAAAAAACAACCTCCACAACCCCTAACTAGGATTTCTGGTTAGTTTTGATGAAATTTTGGAAATTGGTCAATTTTTCTGTTAAAAAAATAATAACAAATTTGCACAAGAAACTGACCGGTAAGCTTTTTTCTACACGTCATCCCGAATCGAATGCACTTTGTTTCATCAAAATCGGTCCATATCGTTCGATTTTCGTAATGAAATACCTATTTGACTCGACTAATTGAAATTTTTTATTCACATAGTAACTTATTTAAGGGTGACCTATTTACTATTTGAAAATTCCCCAACGGAATAGGGTTCTAAAACACATATACAGTTAAACACTTCACTCTTGAATCGTTTTTTAGAATTAATCAATTCATGTAGACCCTTGGGTAGACAATTATAAAAACGAATGCATACAATAACAAGGACTTGTTTTCGTTAATCTATGACAAGGATAATGATAGCTATTTCTATTCCTTGAGTTATATTCATGATCTATCAGTTCCTGTGAAAATATGCGCTGATTTTTTTCCAAAAAAAGAAGGTATTCGAAGATATATAGGCCTGCTGTTGTTAAAAACTGGTAACTAGCAAATTTACCTTTACATGACTGATTGAATTTCATTTTTGGAACATTCTTAGAGCTCGTTTTTGCAGCTTAAAGATATCTATTAGTCTTGGAGAGCCTCCCCAGATCACAATAGCATATTTAAGGCTGGAATAAAAAATAAGAATTGGCAACATAAACACTTCTTAGAAAACTAGAGCCCACCGTTCTGGAATAGTTAAGATATAATACTTCAATCGCTAGTAGTAATTTGAAATGTATTTTAGTGTTAAAATTATGGTAATTTTTTATGAGCTGGTTAGCAAAGTGAGAAAAGCCTTTTCAAGATTTATGAGAATTATACCATATTCAAACTTACATTTTAATATATACTTACACTAGGGTGATACATTTATTTGTCCAGTTTTACTTTACAGTTTCAATTTTTGAAAAATAATAAAACAATCCTATCTCATCACATTCCCAGACGTTTCAGTATACCACCTTATAAAGAAAAAATGAGTTTATTCCAATTCTTATTTCCTGGTGTGATAAAGATCAATATTGGCTTCCAAATTTACTGAAATTGTTACGACAGTGAGTGGTGGGGGCTTGACAAACAGCACTATCAGGGCACTTCACAAAACAAGACAGTATTTTGAAATTGCCATTTAACTTTTCAAGCCCTAATGGAATGTTCTCAATCGTGAAAAGTTATTTTACCATACGATTATTTTCGATTCGTAGTTTCATAGCTAGGTGAAACGATTAGAATGGATCAAAGTACCTGATGAAATACTCAATTTATTATGTGAAAGTGATTTTCCGCTGAAAAACAGTTTTCGTGAATAAAATGTAACAGAACATCGGCTCCCTTTTAAAATTGAGAAAAATAAAATTGATGAAAATACGTTCAACTAGCGCAAACATGGAGCGAGGTATTTAATTTTCGATCGAACAGCTCGGATATTAAGCCGTCGTTTCGGTGGAAAGGAATGCAAGCTACTTTTACGTTCAAATATTCGTCTTTGGAAATTCAATTGAGTTTTTTTTCGTTTGTTGCTTTCGTTGAATATACGATATAGGAATATATAACTAGCTTAGGATGTCGTCAATCATTTGACAATACTCATGTTGTTCAACGAAAAGGAAACAATTTTGTATTGATTTAAATCCAAGTTGCTTTAGCCAATACCATCTACTACAAGGCCTGAACTCTTAGTACAAAAGCCAGTGTGACGTCACACGACAAAGAGCCTTTGGGAAGATACGTAGCCATTCCGAAAAAAGGGACTATTATCTGTGATCTCTAAAGTGATGGAGAAAGCTCTCTAAAGTGATTAAGAAAGCAATTAACATTGAGCTCATCCAATACCTAGAAAGCTCCAAAATCGTGAATGACCGGCAATATGACTTTCGTCAACAGAGATCAATAGGAGACTTGCCTACGTATCATTTGACCGAGTCTGACACCAAAGTCTTCTTGGGAAATTTCCGTCATATGGTTTGCCGTTCACTATTACTCGGTAAGATGACTTCATGTGGTGATCGACAGAGTATCCTTCGATACAATGGCTGTCAACGCTGGTGCTCCTCAGGGATCTGCCTTGGCACCAACTTTGTTTCTGCTCTATATAAACGACCTGCTAGGCATAAATTACGAACACCGAAATAAAATTAATTTAAAAAATCAGAAAAATCATTACTTGGGAAATCTTCTTTGAGTATAAAGCTTCATCGATCGAAACAAATTATGGCTAATCACGAATATGAGTTGGCAGTAGATTATAAAACTTGGTTGAGACATAGTTTGAACCATTTGTGATTTGGTAAGTTTAAAAACTTTCGAGACTACTTATATAATCTTCATTTCGTATGATGTAGTAATTATGAACCATTTCATGAGTGTTGTAGTTGTTATTATTACTTTTATTGTATAAAAGACATTTTAGTATGAAGAGAGAGGGTAATGTGAGTATTTGCAATGATTTTAGATATGATCTACAGTCATTTCTGTAGCCAATGTTGGATATAAACCAGATAGCTCTTCTCTGTAGCTGAAACGTACTATGTCTCATACCATGAGATGAAAGCGTAAGACAGGTGTGATTCAATAAGTGCAGTTCTCAATACTTCCAAAGATACCATTTAAGTGCAAAGTTGAAATAACATATGATACCCTGTTGATTTTTCTGCAAGTAGAGGAACGCGTAGTGACGACCGACGATTATATTTCGTGAACTATGATCGCAGGTCGTCGTAGTGGGAGCATTGATGAGTAGAAAGCTCTGAATATCAACCACTACAGACTACAGTATATTCTTCAAATTCCAAAATTCTAATTCAATATTAATGAACATGCGTCAGACATCATTACTTCTGGTACAAATTGAGATCTTGTGCTTGGTTTAATCTCTACACCATTATATTTTGATCGTTTCAGAGCTAATTGTCCAAACACCTGACATCTCATATGATGGCTACCCCTATGATAGATAGATGGCTTTAAAGTTATTACATGAAACTTCTCATAGAACGATAGTTTACAGCTTGTAGTTTGAAATCTACAAGTCGAACCCTTTCATTTGATACCCATAAAATTATAGTTGCAACAAAATTGTCGTTTCTCCTATGGATACCAAACATATCGGAATTTTCCCCTTGAGTCTTCTCTCAGTTAGATTACTCCATGTGGTGGTTGACGGAGTATCCTTCGTTAGAATGGTTATCAACTCTGGTCTTGCATGGGGTACGTTTTGGCAGATAGACGATCTGCTGGGAGTGACCACCCCTCCCGTCCACATCTTTACAGATGATGGTACACTTCATACAGCTTTCTCATCTAGAGCCCCTACACCATCCGATGAAGTCATAGGAGCGAGACAGACACAGGATGACGCAATTAATGAAGATCTAGTGAAGATTTTGAAATGGGGATCTGATAATCTAGTAGAGTCTCATGGGACGATCATGTGAGAAGAGAGCTATTCATTTGATTGATAATGTCACACGAGTTCATTGACCTCTCTGGAAGATCGTAGAAAAGTTAGAGATCTCTCCCTTTTCTATAGATATCTCCATGGTCAGTGTTCATCTGAAATCTCGTCTGTTGTTCCATCACTAGCGATTACAGATAGGCGGAATAGACCAGCTTTAACTAGTCACCTCTTCATTGTCAAGCTCGAGACCTGCCGAACTTCGACCTACCAGACTTCATATTTCCATCGAACAGCGAAGCTGTGGTACTCTCAACCTAGTGGGGTCCTTCCGTATGCCTGTAACCTCCAAACCTTCAAGAAAAATTCAGATGCCTATCTCCTCTACGAACATTTCACCGCGGGCTCGTGTAGTCAAAGTATAAAAAATGGAAGAAATACTACTATCGCTTAGGCCTAATGGCGTTTAGCCGGTATTGACCGTAACAGGCGATAAATATTACAATTTAAAGTATCTATTTCTTGTGGAGAAGGTGTTCTCGTGTGATTGGAAAGTATTTTTACCTGTAAATAAGCGTGTATAATAGTACTTTGACTGAATAAAGTGCGTTGCAAAATTCCTGAGTGAATATTCATGCTGGTTCTTACCACGTTTTGTGTCGTACGTACAGCTTACTGGCGTTTGTAAGTTAATTACTTATGCCTAATTAATTTGTTCTTGACTGTAAGGAAAGCTACAACAATGAGCCAAAAGTTCGAATGTTCAGTTCTCCTAAAGATAATGAACAACAGAAACCTTGAATAACGGCTGTCCCTGTGACTGATTCTATGGTAACAACAAGAACAGAACAAGATTCTCGTAGTGGTACGGCAATAAGTGTACATTTTGTCAATTATTTTGAAATTACATATTGTTAGGAGATTTTCTAACAGAACCATTATAAGACATTTTTTACATTAATAAGAGCAAATGGAGTGCAACTGACTCAGTTCACAACTGACAACCCTGTTTAGACAGGAAGTTCTTATAAATCCTAAAGGATGAATAAATCTTTTGTCGTTAACATAGCTTCTGACTTGTGACGTCATGATCGAGCATTCAGGCCTTGTACTAAACTTTAACCGCGCAAAATTGTCCCACCCAAAGAATCATCCTAAAATACACTGAAAATGAATGGCTACCCAAAAAAACATTTTCAAATCTATAATATATAAATAACATAAACGGTAATAGAGATAAGTTTATAACATTTTCAAACATTCCGGAGACCTCAGAGAAAAGTAAGAAATATTAAAAAACTATGATGTAAATGTTACGCATAGACCTACTGTGTTTTCAAATCTAAAACCTTTAATGCTTCTACCGCTATTGTTAAACACTGCTTTCATTATAACCATGAATTGGAATACAAAAATGTTAATATTTCAACTAAGGAAACCAATTATTATGAGATCTATTCTGGAGAAGATCCGACCATTTTCTATTACCTCATGAATCTTTAACATCTGGTTCGAAAATAGATACTTTAGCGTTATGTGTTTTGGTTTCAGTCGTATACAGACTGTGTTGACATGAGTTTGTATATTATAAGAAAATTGCTAAGCAGTGGATTCTTGGAACATGTACATATACTTGAAACATTGATGTGTTTCGATTATTCGTCTTTCTATTCGTTTCGGCGTCGTGAGAATTTTTAATTGAGATTAATGTGATACGGACGCTTAGTGCTGACAGTATTAATCTTAAGAAATCCCATTTTAGACATGATACGTCTTCTGATGATGGTCGTGAGACCGAAACGTACTTAAGATGAAAATAATAAGCATATATTCTAGTGTGACCTATTTCCCAAGAATTTATATATGATTACAGTATTTATATTATGACATCTTGACATATTTACACAAGAAAATGATAGAGAAATTTACGTAAAACGTAGTAAAAGGACGTAAAAAAAATCGTATGTATTACTCTGGGGAGCAAAGTGTCATTTCCTCCCCTGCGTCGGGCATCAAGGTATCCGCGCGAGGAAATGATGCACTTTGCTTCCTTATTATAATAAGCTATTGTATCTATTTGATAATGGCAATTGGTAATTGTTTTTTTATTTAGTTATAATGATAAATTATCATAAAGTAACGGCTTCTACTATCGATTTTTTTTTAAATTTATTAGTTATTAGTGTTATAGTGGTAGAAACAGATTTATTTGTGACTTGTGTATACTAATTGATCTAAATGCGAAAAAAATGAACATTCAAATTCGAACAGTTGCATAACTTTTGCTTTTATTTTCGCAGAAATTCTGAATTTACATTACCAAGAAAATGTGAAATTATAAGTCAGCATTTCTTATGACATCTTCGGAAACAATGAGGCATGGTATACGCGGATGGAGTGGATGAAAAGGGCGTGTTTGGAGAAAGGAGATCAGCAAGAAGCTACCGAGATATAAATATACGCTGATACTCTCTGGTTGCTACAATTCTTAACAACTTTCGCAAAGCCACACGCCACACACCATGCAGTTTCTTTCTGTGAGTAATTTTATTTTGCAACAGTGTTCGACGATTATCTGTGATTAAGTTCGTGCGAATTATGGATTTACCGTAGAGTGTATGTGAGGAAACAGAGCTGGTTTACTTACAATCATTAATATATAGTTTGATTGAAATGATTCTATCATTAGTTAAATGAGCGCGGGATTTACGTAATTTACATAATTAAAGATAGAGATTAACCGAGCGGAATAATTATTGTTGAGATAATTGCAAATAATGTGTGAGATAGTATTTAAATAAGTTGGAATATTATGCAAAAACAATTAGATTGTAGAAATAACTTATTTCAAGCTATTTAACTAATTGTTTTCGAGTGTGAAGGATAGACAACGAAACGAAATAGTTCAGATGCGGATAACCTGTAAACAATAAATTTCAATTACACACTTATGTTAAAATACCTATTTTGAATTGAGTTGACCGTTAGTTTGTCATATTTCATGATGATAACAATAAAACAAAGGTTTAATTCGTTAAATATCACTGAAATTATTTAATAAATTTTAATTTTAATTTCAAACTTCATTACTTCATTTGCAAAACCTTAAATTTTGTGTTCAGAGAATGAACGAAATTGCAATACCTATACATTTATTAAATAAATTCAGTGACAAATAACGAAGTTAATCTGAGTTTGATTGTTAAATCTTATATTTGATGGAAAATGTAAATAATAATTCTTTTTAGTCAATGGATCCATTATTTTTTCTATTTTTATATTAGACCTGTATTTTTTTTTTATTTGAATATCTCCAAAACTATTGTATAGTCGAAAAAAATGATTTCTCTTTCAAATTATCAAACAGGACAATATGAAATAGGCTGTAATATGTTTAATATTTTAGTCTTTATTAGTGAATTACTACTAATTAAGAAATTATTAGCATATTTTCCCGAATATTATATTTGAATATTAATTTCACATTTCATCCCAATGTTTAAATGAGGCCAATTACTTCAAAACCTTTTAATATAGAACTTTTTTTTAGCTCCCAATAGTTTAGTTATATCGAAATGTAATGAATTTTATGCAACAATTTTGATAATTGACGTATCGTACGAATCAAAATAAGATAATTTGAATTTAATTTGTTATACCAAATGGTTATAATGCTCTAAATGCCTAAAAGCTTCGTGTAGCACATTTCGCAATAATGTATCACCACTATTTCTTCATCAACTAAATCATTAAATGAGTTCCTAACTTGTTTGATAATTTATATTATGATTTCAAATGATATGTTTTCATTTAAAATTTATTCGAAATAATAGTAATAATATTTCCACACTATCATTTTATTTTACTATTTTTTTTGTAATAAAACTGATATAAGTAATTCATCTTAGGAATAGGGAAGTCAGCTAAATTAATGTTAACATGACATTCAAAGTAATCAGTGAAAAGTAAAAGTACGTTTAGAACTTTCTTCATGAAAGTTAAACAAATAATGCATGTAAGTTATCGTCAACAAGATAAATAGCTTCGTGATGAAGATAAACATAACAAGAGAACATAATTGTCATATCCAAACTCCGTACAATTTTGTTGATAAAAAGCTTAGGTTATTGTACGCACGTAAAACAAACGTTCATGCTATTAACATTTTAATCTTTGCTAAGGCCTCCGTATCGTTCATATTGATCGACGTAATTTCAAAATGCTACTCACGATATTTGAACCGTATCGAGTGGGTAGGTCTGTTTTACATTTTTATTCGATTGAAATCTATCGAAAATAGAATATCAATCAGGTAGAAGGTTGATTTTTGTATAGCACGATGTTTAGCTTTTTTTAAACCTTGAAACGAAAGCCAAGTTTGTCAGATTTGATTCTTTAATGCAAATTTGTAACCTTCTCTAAGGTTTGATACCGCAATTATCTAGAATTTTGATAGTAAACCACCAAGTATTTCTTCCACTGCGGAAGAGGTAAACCAACCAAGTTGACCAGAAAATAAAATTGAAGAAGTAATAAAAAAACAAAATAGATCATTTCAGAATCAATAGAGATTTACAATGGTTTTCGAATCGTCCAGATGGATGTTTATAATAGCAACCCTTTCAATATTTTCACGCTATAATAAGATTAATATCGCTCTAAACCTAGCTGGAACTATTATGACAGAATAATTCAATACCTTAACATACACCAACGGTAAATCATTCTCCGAAGTACATATTTTCCTACGACTTATTCGCTAATGAAACCTTTCATTTGCAGTTCGCAGTTTTGGCATTACTTGCGGCGGCCAGCGCCGAAATGAAAAAAGCCGACAAAGTACAAGAGAAACGTGGAGCTGCAGAATATACACAAGCTACCGCGACGCCTACGTATGCCACATCGGCCCCGTCCTCCGTACTTTACAGCAATAAATTGGAGCAACCTGTGGCGCAAAAGGTGGCATATGCTGCGGCCGAACCTCAGTATCAGCAAGCTGTGAAATACGCGACACCGGGGGCGAGTTACGCCAGCCCTTCGCAGCAGTATCAACAACAAGCCCAAGCTGTTGCCTATGCCCAAGCACAACAGAGCAAATACGCCAATGTTCCTGGACTGGCTAAGGTGAGTTTTTTGTTGCAAAGTTCTAATCGCGTCGATTTACCTCGCAGTTTCATTCTGCGGACCACTCCGCCGTTGATTACCTTCACTCGGTAAATTTCTCAGATACATGAAGTTATGAAAGTTACTAAATTAGTTGCTACTCAATTCTGAAAATATCTAGATAGTATAATATATTGGAAGCGATGTTAGGTCTTTTAATAACTTTGGCTGAGCTTAGTTTGTTAATGTGGGTCTTACCTCGAAAGTTTGATCTTATTTTTACCTGTCTGGAATCAAATTTTGCATCCATAATGAAGTATTATAACGACATTTGCAAAACAGAGAATAAAAAAAAAATCATAATCCCTGAAACATATTCTACGGACCAAGGTCACAAGTTTTTCTTGCTTACCAACCGTTATGAAACTAGCAAACTAAATTTCATTAGGGGTCATCAAATCTCATCGCTTGTGGTTTCAAAAAAGTTCTATCACAATGTATATTATTCCTACCTAACCATTATTGTTTATCACATTTCATGGAGGCGGTTGTTGACAATTTATTCAATACAGTACCGTGATAAGTTGCATTGTACATGACTATGGGGGTTCTTCCAAATTCAAACCAATTTAGGGAGCTGTTTTGATTCATGTCACCAAGATAATCGACATCCTTCGTTTTTGAAGAAAATGTGAGTCTGGACCA
This sequence comes from Endomychus coccineus, assembly GCA_958510875.1. Taxonomy (NCBI): domain Eukaryota; kingdom Metazoa; phylum Arthropoda; class Insecta; order Coleoptera; family Endomychidae; genus Endomychus; species Endomychus coccineus. The sequence goes on from OY294068.1 coordinate 197,023,459, forward strand.
GGAATAAAATAAAACCTGCTGTACAACCAGTATATTTTATGTTCCCTATGTTTTCCTCTTAGTTGAAAGTAACATTCCTAACTGCACTCAGTTCAAAATCATCTACATTTACAAGCCCTTTAGCCCGTTGCCGTTTCCTTCTTGGACTTGCAAAATTCTAAATCTAAACGAGTTAATGAACTGTCAAGTTATTGGAATAAAATAGACCATGGTATGTGTTGCCAAATCTTGGTTGGAAGAAGGTAGCAAGGCACTCATTTAGAGAAATTGTTCAAATGAATTGGTTGCTCAAAATTACTAATTATGACATCGATTTCTTCTGAAAGAGAACAAGGCTTACGAGATGTATCATTTGATATAAATTATGTAATGATTTCGCTATTAGCTTCATTCAAACTTTTCAACCGTTCAAATCCTCCTTCCTCCGGATTTAGTTGTCAGTAAACGATATGTTGTAATGCAAGCTATTACTTCATTATTCGTCCCTTAATTTCTATCGACCAAGGCAACACTGTGATGTATGGAAAACAGTACTAAATACTTTTTAATCTTTAAAGCTACGATAATCCGTTAGGACAAATCCGAAGAATTCAGAGCTCGTCGTCGTTTGTCATGTTATTCATGTTGTAGTAATGACATTATAAAGGTCTAGGGAATAAATTTGACGACATTCTGGAAAACAAGAAATCCGATCTAATGTATTCTTCTAGAACGATTTGCTTTAGAATTCCCTGAGCTCGCAGAGTACGTCATGCGTCAATTTCTAAGGGGATCGTCATTCATAATAGAACCTCGCTAACGTTTCGCGTAATACCGTTTCCTTTTTCGACTGCTTTGTACGACGCACTTGCAGATGTAATCAATTTTATTCACCCAGAGGCATAAATAATGAATAGAATTCAGTGTTAATCGCATTATCCCTTAAGGGTACGCTTTTCTAAATTTTTTATTGCTACGAGCTTATTTGTTTTCGAAAGGATTGTTTTGATGTCAACTGGTAGATTCGAATAGACGAAGCACTCATAGAAGAATTGTTTTTATAACCAAAGGCAAGCGACTAATGTTTAATGTTTTCATTCTGGCGAGAAATTGGACCGTGATTTATGATAGTTATCTGGGGTTTTGGTGTTTTTTTGCGACATTATTCAGATATTGATAATCAAACACAATGATTCAATTTCTCTTGTGATTTCAAGCTGAAGGAAACATTCGTTGATAAACTCGATAGATTCCAATAACCAAAACTCTAGAATGTTGACGAAGGACTGCATCCGTCTAGTCGTCCACGAGAGTGTTAAGTCTTAATTTTTCAAACAACTTGGACATAATAGGCCACAGCCGACTTCAATATAATCCAGGTAGTAAAAAAGGCCAAGCAGCATATCTCCTTAACTATAGGTCAAATACACGTTCATATTTGAACTAGGTCCAGTATAGATATAACAAAGAAATGGAGTTTATACTCCAAGATCACTTAACATTTGATGCCCTCCCAGTAGAGACAGTATGTTCGTCCAATTGTCTCAATCCGTATGGCTTCTCATATAAATTATAAACACAGTATTGCTAACTATCGTTTGAAGCAATTTATGTCCTTCGATAGAATGGTTGTGCTGTAGATTCGGGTTCTCCATCACTATATTGTCATTCTCCATTGCGTACAGTTTCGCCTTAAACTTGATTTTTCCATTAGTCCCTCATTGGTCTCTGTACATTGTTACTTCTCCGTCACTACATCGTCGTTCTCCATTGTGTACAGTTTTGCCTTAAACTTGATTTTTCCATTGGTCTCTGTACATTGTCACTTCTCTTTCCCACATTTGGCGGTAAGATCAAGTCGTCAGAACTTGTGATTTTGAACAATTGGTAACTTTTGCATCTCAAAACTACTTACTTTAGAAATAACCTAGTGTATGGGGTATAATTTAAGCTAAATTTTATTAGGAAACAAAAATTGCTTATTCCATCCATGCTGAAAGCAGCCTCATTAGGGTGTATACGGTCGAGTAACTCGGACCTGCTTTTGTCTCGGAATTCGGAAGTGACCCTTTGAAAATTTTATCTGCCGTCGAGCAACTCAACATTGACCGAACAAAATGGAAAGTTAAAAAAGTTAGATAATGGGGGAATAGGAAGAAAACAATACTTGTTTTGGTCCGGTTTGTCACTTCTAGTTACATTCAATATTTAATAACTAAAAGTTCCACTAAAGTTCCCAAATGCAGAATGAACATGAAAGCCGAAACAGTTTTTCCAAATTCTACATTTTCCTTGTTTGATGCTGTTCCAATCTCAGTTAACTTTTTTCACGATGATCTGATCTTAAATTAATATATATCTCATCGATAATGAGCACAACAATCTTTTCATAGGGTAAGAGTGGACAAGTGATGTTTGTTATTTTCATTTTTATTTGGAGATTTTTCTTACCAATTCATAAGTAAATTAGATTATTTTATTTTTATTTTTTCTGCAACGTCATTAAGGATAACCAGCTGTTAATGATTATATATAAATTCTTGGGAAATGGGTCACTTCAGATAACGGGATTGTGTAACGCGCTTAATTTTGTTTTAAACCTCTGCTATACATTTGTGCAAGCTTCTTTAATGCACAAATTTAAACAATTTTTATGAAGAGAATTCAATAATTTAGCGTACGCCTTCTTATTTTGCACCTTGCTAAACATATTATCCTTTAATTTAGATTTAATGAAATTTGAAAATACTTGCAGATTTCTACATCTTACCAGAAATATTCTGCGGTTCGTCTCTCTTCCTAATATCTCCATTAACTTTCCATTTTCCTTTGAAACTCTAGGATAGGTAGTTGTTCCTTCCATATTAAGGCTTATTCCCAGCCGAAAAATTATTAATAAGTCTTGACACAGGTATGAATTATATTTATCTATATAAATTCTCGGGAAATATGTCACACTACCACATATGCTTATTATTTTCGTTTCTACGTACGTTTCATCATCATCAGAAGACGTATTATGTCTAAGACGGGATCAAGAATCTAGTGCTTAGCAATTTTCTTATAATATACGAACTCATGTCAAACAAAGTCTGTATACGACTGGAACAAAAAAATACAAACCTCAAGTATCCACTTTCAAACCAGATGTTGCAGATTCATGAGGTAATAGAAAAAAGTTGTCAGACCTCATTAGAAATATTGTTATTTGAGCGTTCTACCTAAAATATACTTTTAACATTATAAAGATGCATGTAGGAATTTGCAAAGGTTTTAATGAATCAAATTAGTATAAATCTGACTTAATGACTGAATATCTGTTCTATGTATACTGTGTGGGTTTGCCTATCTTCAGATTTTGAAGGTTTTAGATTTGAAAAATATTTCACAATACAGTTAGTAGGTTCATGCGCAACATTTAGATCATACATTTTTAACATTTCTTAATTTTCTCTGAGATCTCCGGAATGTATGACAATGTTATAAAGTTATCTGTATTACCGTTTGTTATTTATTATTACGTTCCATTATAGATTATGTTTATTCTTTCTTTAATGATGAGATTGAAAAATATTTTTGGGTAGCCATTCATTGAATTATATATAAATTCTCTGGAAATTTGTGTTAATAATGGCAAGAGAATATAATAAAGTTTAAAACAAAAAAAAAATGGAAAAAGTATGGAAGCTAGGGTTGACTCAACCAATTTCAATCCTCAATATTTTTATATCTGATATTAGAATATTTTCTCATACTTTTATTAATAACTATGGAAAGAATTTTTCAATGGTATCCAGTATACATACATTACACATTAATGTCGGCCTTCCGGACGGCAAATATTTGCAATCATACCACCTGGGAGATTCAATCTAACGGTTATATCGCGTTCTCAAGAGTATCACATCTCAGCATCGGTTACGTCATCAATCGCTTGCTACCATTCGAAACGATATCGCGATATAATAAATACAATAAATCAATTCCGTACGTTTCCCGTTAGATTACTAACGAAAGGGAAATTGCAATATAGCGTTAGAAAGAACCATTAAAAATGCTACGGATATCGTAATTTACGTGAATGTTTAGCTGGTCGTCGGCCTCCCATATGTGTGTGCTTCTTGTTTTACTTTCACTAAGAAAGGCGTATCCGCCGCAGAAAGATCGGACTAGTTTGATTTACAATCGCTTACAATCAAGGGCGAGACAGATCTCTCACTTTCTGATGGGTCAAACCAGGGCAGGCTCTAGTTAAGGTGGGACCGAATCGAACCTTGAACTGAATTTGAGAAATGGGCTTCAGAATAGTTCCTCTAGGACCTCTTGATCCGTGGCAACGCCCTTGAACACCTTCCTACACCATCTTAAAACATTTGTCACCTTATGGTCTATTCCTAAGAAAAAATCCGACTCTTTCACACTATCAATCCGACCACGTTCACAATCACGTAACGAAAAACGACAATTTGTCCAATTCTAGGCATAGTAGAGAATGTTTACTATCGAAATTTGAGAGCAAAAGTGACAAGAAGTTATTTATTTTAGCGGACACTGATTCGAAATGTTAATTTTTTTACATACAAATTTTAAAGAATACCCATGTAACTTTTTTTGTATAAACTTTAATCATAACTTTGTCATATGAAAGTATATCTTATGTGAAAATATCAAATAAATTGGTTACTGCTAATACCGGGGGAAATCAGTATATTTTCACTATAGATAAAAAATACAAATAATCACCCGTATCCACTAAAAATACTAATAAAGTACTGAGAATAAAATTTTACTCTGATGATGGCTACTTGGTAGCCGTAAGGTTTCCAGTGCTTTAATAGTATTATTAGTGGGAAAGGGTGATTATTTCTTATCTATAGTAGTATAGGGTATCCACAATGTGAACTTTTTTATAGCTTATCAGTATATTTTCATTGATCTAAAGTTGTCGTAAATTTATAGAAAGCTAAATTGCCAATCTTGATGAAGAATAAAATTTCGTACTTCACTCTTACAATTCCATCAAGAAAAGAACTGTAATAATCGATCAAATAAGCCCTAGAAAGTGCATAGGGCCGGAAAACTCCCTTGAGCCAAATATAGACGTTGTGATTGTATGTTCTCATCGAACTTGAAATATTGAGATACATCAATGCATTTCTGTGGAAATTTTTCAAGATAAGATCATATTTAAGTTTTTCGTCAGATTGCAGCAGTCCCAAAAACTATTTTTGATGAAAAAACCTACAGGTTTTTATTATCAGAAAATGCTCGGTCTCTATTTAAACGAACATAACGGTTGCGGAATTTTGAACCAATTAAAGAGAATGGTCAACTGTTGTGTAGAAGTTTAAATGTTTAAACGCCGGTCCTGTCACGGAGACATCGACCAGGATTAGACCATTTCTCTATTTAATAATTCAATAGATAGAATGGACATTTTTGGAAAGTGATCGGTCATCGTACATTCCAATATCCTGAATCGATTGAACTTCTTTTGCTCATTCGAATCATACATTGAACGGAACAATTTCAATTTGTTGCGGTATTTAGAGCAATCTGATTGAATAAGCCATGTTTGATAGGTAGCTTAATCAATATGTTGTGAAACTGACTTCGCCGTATATCATATCAATTAATCGTTAAAAGCGTTGATCCTCCTGGGCTATTTGTTTGTTTCAGAGCTACTGAAAATAATAGCTTAGTTGTTATCATACATTACATACATAATAATGATAGATCATGTTCAAAATATACAACGAGAGATATTGCAAAGTTACATCCATTCAATGTTCAACAAGGCCTCGATTATATGGTTTGCTTAAAATTCATAGACCCTCAGTTCCCCTAACACAAATTATCAGCACTATCGGTTCCCCTACTTACAAACTCTTTCGATATCTGCCATCTATCCTCAAACCTCTTGTAGGTAAATCCAATAGTTTTATCCTAAATTTATTTAATTTCATTGAAAACCACCAAACACTAAAAGTTGACCAAGGCGATTTGCTCGTCAGCTTCGACGTCGAATCACTTTTTACCAATGTTCCCATTCCAGACACCCTTTCCATAATTTCTCAACTGTTACCCGCCAAAAACATTTCAATGAACTCACTACCGGTTATTGATTTTTGTCTATCTTCCACATATTTTCTGTACGATGGCAAGTTTTACGAATAGTCCTCGGGTGCTGCCTTGGGTTTCCCCCTTTCTCCGGTAACAGCTAATATCTTCATGAAATATATTGAGGAAGCTGCTATTGACTCATCTGTTGTCAAGCTGAAATGTTGGTTTAGATATGTCAACGACACTTTTGTTATTTGGCAACATGGTCGTGAATATATTGTTTCTTTCCTCAATCATTTAAACTCATTACATCCCAATATCGTTTTCACCATGGGAGTTGAATCGAAAGGTTTACTCCCGTTCCTAATGTATTAGTTAGTCGACTGACTGACAGTACTTTGGAACATTCTGTGTATCGAAAACCCACTCACATCGATAGATACCTCAATGGCATTTCCCACTACCACCCTGCACAAAAGCAATCTGTCATAAACTCCTTGGTGCAAAGAGCTGTCGACTCATCCCAATCTTAATCCTTGAAATCAGGACTAAAACACCTTTCATCTATCTTATTATCAAATAATTTTTCTCATCATAACATTTAGAAAGCCATAAAGAAGAACCTGAGCCACAAACCCTCCACCTCCTTTACCCATTATTGGATGGGTTGTTATTTTTGAGGATTAGAAGATTTCGATGGATTATGATAGGTTGAGATTTACCTTCGCTAGTTGAATCAAGTATTTCTAGATAGTTATACAGTTCTCCATCATTTCACCTGATTTGGTACCGTCCCACTTCCATCTATTCTCGCTAAAAAAATTGTGGTTCTGGAAGAACCGACCTTCTGCGAAGGATTATACTATATAAGGAGTATGTATGACACAAACTTTTCACCTTGCCCTTGCATATTATTCATACAATCAATTGTCGATACCTGGTTTTCCATCAGGGTGAAGAAAAATGAGAACGTATTTCATACAACCGGGAATGTAAATATGAAGTATTCTATCAATCCAGGATTAAACATGCACTAACATGATAGACACTTGAAATGAGAGAAGCGCTGAAGCTTCTTTGATGGAATAAATTTCACGCCAAATTTTAACATTATCATCCAATTTCTTTCCCCTATGTACTCAAAAAAATAGAGCATATTGAACGAGTAAGAAAAGTGGGTTTTCGAGCTTGTTCCAGATTAATAACTTTCACAGTAACGCGAGTATACCACCGCATATCTTTACTTGTTAAACAAGCTATCAATTCACTATGGATATTCCTTTCTCACATCACGGATTCGGCTATTCCTCTTCGGGATGTTTTAGTTTTTGACATAATGGAGCCCAAAGAAATGTATTGCTTCGATTTTATAATACTTCATTTCAAGAAAATTATTTGTTCATTCAATTTCAATGTATTATCCACCATTATCTAACAACGCCAGTGTATAATGCAAAATATCTTACAGTTACTAAGAAAATAAGAATTAAAAAGACACAACTGCATGGGAATTAACAGCATCAGTTCAATATATCAAACAACAAAGAGCAAAATAGAGTTACTTGATCGTTTAACCATATGGTTGGTGGTGTATTGGGTTATTTCTTTATCATCGAGGAATTTTGTTAGTATTCTGTTAAGATCACCCAGCGCCAAATCTGTTGATTCACCTGGCTGATACGCGTATTAGCGTTCGTTGAGGGTGTTTGTTGATAAAACCTCTTCTCTCATGAACCTGTCTATTAGTCTTTCCAGTGTTTTAAGCAGAAAGGACACTAGACTGATTGCTACTCAGTAGGTATGTGTCGAATAGCTACAAGCCTTGAATCTTCTACATAGGAATGAAATTAGAATTTCCTGCCCCTTTTGGAGTGGGATAGGGTATATACCATCCTCTCAAGGAGATTTTTATGGTTGGAATTTACTTAGAGCCCACCTAATTCTATTTGGCCTTGCTATTTCTGCAGCTAGTCTCCAGTCCAAGACATTTTGCCTAATTAGCATTAATGACTATCTGGAATAGTTGATGTTTATTTTCCTCCAAGGAGTACCTGTAATACTCTCATGCATTATTTCTAGTTTCAATTTACTCTCACCTTGCCCTTCAAGTACTTCCGTCGTTTTTTGATTATTTGCATGTCACCAATCCTTTCATCACCACCTATAGCATACCCAGGGTTGAACTTGGACTAGAGAGCCATCAGAAGTTACTTCATTTCAGCCAAAGTCTACTTCATCGATCCTAGTTGTTTTCCTGATTTCTAACAGGTTTTTGTTTTCTCTCAAGCACCAAACTAGGAATGATAAAATAAATTTACAGTACTTACTTCATTCGATTTTTAGTTCTAGCACCATCTTTAGACAATCATTCAGCGGCCTGTAAATTATTCGGGTGCAACATGCATATGGTCTAGCTATACGCTTGACAGGCGCGCTATGAAAGGAACGCCCATTCCGCCCCATCTTTATCGAATCTTGCTCGCACTTCTTCAATCACTATGATGAACCGCTGATTTAAACTCAATCTGTAAATTTATAACTACCAATGACACAGTACCTAGGGATTTTACTAGCTCTAGGAATCTGGTGAAAGCATGTTACATTCCTTTGAGTTTATTTATTAGCTTATTTATCATCGAAGTTCAATTTGAAGCGAAATCTTTGAGTAACATTTGTTCATGTCGAACGTTTGAATGACCACATGCTGGTACGATGTTCACGTAACAAATTCTATAGCAGAGAAATTGGAGCGCTCTCGGAATATCAAGCTTCCGATGTATAGATACATTGGTTTTTCAGGCATCTCGTATTTATTTTCCTATTATTAATGCGTTACATTGAACTTCCACTTACCAATTACTTTCAATAACGTTATTTGCTCGTTGTCGGAAACTCTGAATTCTATCAGATTCGAATTGATTTTGTGAAATTACATTCAAATCACTGGATTCGATATTCCGTCGAACTGTTATTTTGTAAGCATATCGACAAATTAGCTCGAAAGTAAATCAAAAATTGATTGACTACTTCACTTAATGAAAAGGTTTACAATGATTTCCTTGAATATACTGAAACGTCGGCACCAACTTGTCGGCGACAGTTGAAAGGGGGTAAACTCACAGGGGGTTAATATTTAAAGCCACCTCGGAGTGTAGCTCAGTTATTAATAGGAACATTTTGTTACAAATGACAATATACATATTTTGATGCACTAAACTATCCAAAAATATTTTCCAATGTACAGGGTATACAGTTTTGATTGAGCAGATACCAAATTCGGTATTTTAAATAGTAGCCCTCATTTTTTTTTGTATATTCGAATTAGGAATAAAAATTGTAATCCAATGATAGTATACTTTGGTTCATTAGTTTTGAAGATAATGGATTTTTTTCTCAAAATCTAACTCTTAAAAATAGCGAATAACGACAAAACTAAACGAGATAATCTTATGTTATTTTCAACTATAATTAGAAATGCACATACCAATATGTGTAGACACTCAAACTTACAATATTTTATACAGTGTGATCAGTGGATTGTATGGAAAAAAGTATCTCAGGAATGTGTCATTTTCTCCTAACTTTACAAACAACTACGATATTCACGTGTGTCTAAAAGTCGAAAAATCGGACTTTTGTTTATAAATCGAAAACAAAATTTTATTTCCGCGTGTGAGTTCGTCTAAAAAAAAGAGCTTTTTGTATCTCCTATAGTTACCGAGCTACTCTATACAAACTTCGAAATTTGCCCACCCTCTACATTATAGTATTAATTATTATTATTCATTCCACTGATAGGATGTATATAAATTAACCAACTGTCTATGTGTTACAGGTCCAATATCAACCATCTCCCGTTCAGCAATACTCTCTGGCTGGAGACGTGTCAACATTCAGCTATTCCAGTCCATTGGTTCAATACAACAATTTGGGTCTTTTACCGTTTACAACTGGGAAACTAGCAGCGGCCCAAGAAACTTACGTTCAACCCGCACAAGCACAACAAGCCACCTACTCCGCTCCTGCTAGAATCGGTTACACGCAACAGCAAGTACAAAACGCAATAAGTGCTGCAAGAGCTCAACAACAACAACAAGCCGAATATGAATCCTACGAGGCTCCATCCCAGAAATTAGTTTTCGCACCTGCACCTTCACAAGCTGCTTCTGCTAATGCCGCTAAGGGACAAGTTGCTTATGCTGCTCAACCTCAAGTTTATTCAGCTGCCCCTCAACAGTATCTCCAACAAGCTGCTTTGCCTCAACAATATTTACAGCAACTTCAGCAACAGGGATACATCATCCAACAACAACCGCAGGCAGCAGCACAACAAGCTTACCAGCCTGCTGCTTCAGCTTATCAGCCTGCCACTTCAGCTTATCAGCCTGCTGCTTCAGCTTCCCATGCCGCTTATGCTGCATACCCACAATTTTATCAACAACAACAGTACTATCCATCTAATGCATCCCCTGGTATCACCTATGCCAACAACTAATGTTATTAGGAATAACAAAACAGCACTGTCCTCTTTTGTAAATAGTATTTTCGCTTGAAGTTATTTATGGTACCATTTAATTGTAGTATTATTATTTGTTACTCTATTTTTTTAAAATAAAACGAAGTTATTTTTATCATAGTGTATTTTAACACCACAATATGTTCACCTAAAATTAAATGTAATACCTCAAACGGTCTTACAGTTTTCGAAATTTTAGGTGTACATAAACCAAAAAATAATAAGAACTTCAGCATCCTGTATATCGAAAACCAAACATTTTGAGACGTTTATAAAGAATTTTCGACTTAAAATTAGTCCACGAATCACCCATTGAAATAAGTACTTTACATTAAGTAGCACCTTATACAAAGTATTCCACGAGAGCCGTTCGCTAGAAGTTTTCGTGGTTAGTAAAAAGTTAGAATTCTGAAATTTTGGGTTCCAGGGTTATCCAAGATTTTCTTTCTTTTCAAAATATTTTCAAGATCATACTACTTCCGGTTATACCGGAAGTCGCCATTAACTTCCTTATTTTAAATGGAACACCCGGTATATTATTTCATTTTTAGATTCCTGAGAAGATTTCATAGTGGAATCCATCAGGTTTCCCCATACCTATTTTCAATTTTTTCTTAGATATCTTGATTTTTTTGAAAGTTTTGACAGATGTAGCGCTGTTTTGAGCATTGCGCCCTTTAACCAATTTCGATTGGTGGAAAGCGTTTCTGGGGTAGACGGAAGCACAGGAATGATTCTTTCGAATGCCATATTGACAACTGATTTATCGCATACAGGGTATCCAAAATTTAATGACCAATTACATCATTTTAAAAGTTTTTTCAAATGGGACTGTATTTTATTGGATGGTCGGATGCAGAATTTGATTGTGCATCGATTTGCTGTAACATTTCCTATACCTATTTCCAGTGGTTTTCTTGTTAATCCATATTTTTTATTTTAATGTGGGTTTTTGGCAGAAACCGAAACATCGCTTGCCTTTCGAAGCCAAATAAACATCAATGAAACGGTAAAAAATTTACTTTAATTAGAACGTGACATTAGTACATAACATTTAGAACGAAATATAAAATAAAAACAAAAAATTGGAACATAATGACATAAAATAATAAGAGAATGTAAAACTACAATAATTGTCATATTGAATAACTGTCATATACTCCTCGCGAAACAGACCTTCGAAGTTCGTCTGGACTTATATTAGCGCATGGTGAACACGGTTCAACAATTCCTCTCTAGTTTGTACCGGCCTAGAGTACACTAGTTCTTTTCTGCGACCCCAAAGGTAAAAATCCAAGGGGTCAAATCGGGTGATCTGGGTGGCCGGTTCCAAGGTCCTGGCGGGCCAATCCACCGATCCTCGAACATCAGTGACAATTGCCGGTGTACAGCTATAGTGGAACGTGCTGGAGCACCATCAAGCTGATACCAACTGCTTGCTCTATCACGTGGAGGTAGGGCATTCAGAAAATCACTAACAAACCCTCTCAGTATCTCCAGGTGTCTTGCCGCATTTAAATTTTCGTAGAACTTTTGGAGTTTGATCACCTTTTGATAAAAATATGGATTAACAAGAAAACCACTGGGAATAGGTATAGAGAATGTTATAGCATATCGAAGCAGAATCAAATTCTGCATCCGACCATTCAATAAAATACAGGATGTCCCATTTGAAAAAACGAACTTTTCCAACTTTTAAAATGATGTAATTGGTCATTAAATTTTGGATACCCTGTATGCGATAAATCAGTTGTCAATATGGTATTCGGAAGAATCATTCCTGTGCTTCCGTCTACCCCAGAAGCGCTTTCCACCAATCGAAATTGGTTAAAGGGCTCAATGCTCAAAACAGCGCTACATCTGTCAAAATTTTGAAAAAAATCAAGATATCTAAGAAAAAATTGAAAATAGGTATAGGAAAATCTGATGGAATCCACTATGAAATTTTCTCAGGAATCTAAAAATGAAATAATATACTGGGTGTTCTATTTAAAATAAGGAAGTTAATGGCAACTTCCGGTGTAACCGGAAGTAGTAGGATCTTGAAAATATTTTGAATAGAAAGAAAATCTTGGATAACCCTGGAACCCAAAATTTCAGAATTCTAACTTTATTCTAACCACGAAAACTTCTAACGAACGACTCTCGTGGAATACCCTGTATAATTATATGTGGTGTACTGTAAGTTGGTTTTACCAAGCCTCATCCGTTTTATGGATCAACAAAAAAAAACATAGCATTATGTTCAATATACTATGTTGGTATTGGTATTGGTTGAGATGATAGCGGGCTTAATGAACAGTTCAGTACAATTAGCCAAAGACCCTTGTACACTATCCCCTGCTACGTTCTTAAGGGGGTATTTAGATACCCCGCTGCTAGACAGAATCCTAAGATCTGTTCTACGCTTAGATCCTTCATGCCATCGGCCGTGATGATCCCCGGGACTAGCTCGGTAAATCTAGTTCGAAAGAGTGCAGTACATTGACAAAGACAGTGGTTTGACGACTCCACTTTGTTTTCCTTCATCTATCCTCCATACAGACAGGAGTGTCGCTTTTCCCTACTTATGTTTAAATTTCATCAGATTTCCGTCACTTGTTGAGATCACAGTGGTTATCCTGATGCTTTGCCCACTCATCGAGAGAATCCGGTAGTTCGGAAGCAGTCAATGCTTCTCCATGCTGAGGCATGGTGATCTCTCAGATGGTATCGTGAGATCTGTATATCTCCGTTGTAGAGGATACCAGCAAGGGCCTCTCGTCTCTGGCCAGTTTGTTTGTTTTCACCCCATGATCCAGAAAAAAATTCGGCCAATTTCTGGAATTGGTGGCACAATGTTGAAAATGTAAATAATTTGAAATGGAATTGCAAATGCAACATAAGAACAGAACCTTTGGTACGAGAAAGTAGAATCGGTTGAACATATAAATAATAGGAACTGGAATGTTAAATACATTTACTGCGAGAACTGCATATTTGTTGTTGTTTTGCTTTCTCATATTTTTCGAAATCTATACATATTGCCTAGCATCTTACATAGTTCGAAAGTTAATTTGCATTATAGCCCTCTCTGAAGATTTAGAAATTACGATTTGATTTATGAAATGTAATCCGCTATTCCAATCGATTGAACTGTGATAGCACGTGTATAGAAAATTGGTGCAAGTACTGGCTTTTCATACATCAACTTATTATATTATTATTATATGGTTTGCCGCCTCAACTTTAGCGCTTAATATCGAGTTTCCTCTTAGATAGATCTCCCCATGTGGTGGTTGACGGAGTATCCTCCGATACAATGGCAATCAACGCTGGTGTTCCACAAGGACCTATATTGGCACCAACTTTGTTTCTGCTCCATATAATTAGATGATATTAAGAGGACGAGAAGTTCAATAAGTTAGCTAGAGCAGTTAGTTCTTAATCAGTCTAAGTTACTATTGGAAAGTACCATATGGTGAACATTAAGACGACCATACATCACGTTTCGTACCCAGTGTTGTGATTCCAACCATCTGCCCCTATGTCTAAGTTTCATATGAAACTTCTACCATAACCCAGCACCGAACCTGTCAACTAATAAGACAGCGTTCCTTGCAAGCCAAAGAAGGAACCCTTGTTCAGATATTAAAGGGCGACGCTGCCGGCCCTTTCATCAGTTATTATAATTCGATTATTCGATATGTTAAGTGGATCGCCAGCTTTGTAATGTGTTCTGTTAATGAATTACTTTGAAGATGTTAGAAACTAGTTATTTCGATTATGAATGCTGCTTTTATGAGTTCCTTTCATTTTTAATTTCATACGTGTGATTCATAAAAAATGCATTTGGGACAGCGCATGTGTTTACTCAATCAGGCTTATGAATGTCTCTCATTTTATTGGCTAATGTTAAGCCTATACTAGTGGAAAAGTTGTTAATTTCGCCAGTAAGTTTCAATTGTTGTTCGAGAGGAAGAAATAATACAAATGTTATGCGATGAATGTTCTCTCTTTAACTGTGAGAATTGACTTCGATTGAGAGTCAATTTGTGAGTCAAATGATTTGCATATATACATACATAATGTTTTCCAACATTGTATAGATATTTGACTTTGGTCAGATTCGAATATATACAAAGCGGCATGATATTTCTGAGAATGACAAAATCTGAAATAAAATTCATTCGTAATATTGTGAATCAACTTACGTGAACCAATTTTCTACCAGAATCACATCTTGTGAAGGCATTTCAATTCGAATAATGGGAAGTTGATGAAATAAAATACAAATTATAATAAATAGCTTTATTAACATTAGATAATAAATATCCATTGCTTTGCAAACTAATAAATCCTATGTTACATCTTCATATCGTAAGCGTATAAGGTCATTTATATACAGGGGAAATGTGGTTACTTTTCGAGTAGATGCTTGTAAAAATGGGCTCAGAGTGTAACAATGTGGGAATGTGCCACATCAGTACACGCAATTTACAAACACTTCTCGTATTGCAAGGTGTATCTAGATTCATTTTTAAGCTAATACTGATGTTTGAAAACAAGATTCATTTAAACAGACCATCATATTAATATGTCACGTATATATACAATTAGTAGCTTACAAAATTAAGCACGAAAATTTGATTTGGCAAGACAAAATCAGTTGCCTCAACAGAAAAACTTCTTCAATTCAACTAAATCATGAGTATGTTGGAGATAAGGAGGAAGTATAATAGCTCCACCTCTTTTCAAAAGGTCATAATAATTGCAAAATGATTTTCCATTAGGAGTATTCGATCACAGATTGGAACATTCAACAATAGTCCAGTATAATATAATAAGATTCTTGACCCAGTATGAATTATATAAAAAATTCTCGGGAATTAGGTCACATTAACACTCTGTTATAAATGTTCGTCTTTACGTACGTTTCGGTCTCACGACCATCATCAGAAGACATATTTTGTTAAAAAGGATATTATTGTTATTAACGATACAATTTTCGATTATTCGTGATTCTGTTCGTTTCTACGGCGTGAGCTTTTTGATTGAAAATTGTGCGATATGGACGCTTGTGCTAATTAGTTTTAGTTAACCCCTTTTTAACAAAATAAGTCTTCTGATGATGGTCGTGAGACCGAAACGTACGTAAAGACGAACATTTATAACAGAGTGTTAATGGCACATAATTCCCGAGAATTTTTTATATAGTCCAGTATATGTATTGTGGACATCATCTAATGTTGGGACATCAGAAGTCACTTAAGACACTTAGTCAACATGTTAAAAGTACTTGAAGATGTTTCTTTCTGTGTCAGTTATTTAGATTCACCACTATTAAATAGTTTAATCATTATTCTTGAGTTCAAAAATTGGTGATATGAGTTGATTCCTCACAATCTGTTGAGAGTAGTTAAATATACTACACTTTTCTGGGTCTATTATTGCATGTAATCTGTGGATGTTATGAAGACTACAAATGAAAATAATTCTCGAACAATATTTGTATATTATATTATATTGAATATGACGATTTTATTTCCATTTTTGAGTATTTAATTGGTGAAAAATGAGTCTTTTGTCAAGATGTATCAATATATTATTACTATATATAAGCATTTTTTGGAAGTCATCGTAAAACTTGAAGATGGGGTTTCAAGACTGCAGTAATTTTGATATATTTGTGGTTACAGAAGAAGAAGCTTCCTCACCGGATAAGTTAATTCGTGGTTTTTATAGAGAAAATCAACTACCAATTATTGTAGAACATGTTGAAGTTTTTGCGAGTATTTGAATTTCCTTTGCGCTGGGAGTTATTATACTCACACAACTTATCTCTAACTATTGAAGATCCTGCGATTGTTCATTTTTCTTGTTTGGCAACAATTGATAAAAAACGTATTGTTCTTCAGCAGGTATTATAACATTTTTACGTATTAAAATCCGGTAAACTCAACGATATAAAATTATTCTATTCTAATTTAGAATCACAGAATATGTTTTGGAATGAAAAATCTTTGAAGAAATGGCATAGAAAAGAGTTCGGTCATTGTACTTCGTATGTAGTATTCGACTTGGAAAAAATATAAACAAAATGACAATGATTGAAGTTACGAATTGTAAAATTCCCGATCTACTCACGTAGATGCAAATGCATAAACCGTAAACTATTTCTTAGTATTTTTTGTATACAGTTTGTTTCTTCGGAAAAGTGCCTACATATGTTAACTGTAGATAGGAATGACTGAGATAATTGTGAAAAACTCATACTTCATGAGCATTTGGCATTTTGTAACCGAGATTCTTCCAATTTTACCCATTTCTTTATATACTCATAACTTGGGAACCCTTCTGTAGATATTTTCAATAATAACTCGAATATCTCGATGCATTGAGAAGGAAATGCAGGCCAATTAAATATCGTTCATTTGAACATCACTCACTTCTATCAACACTTAACGTACGTTCATCACCCAATGAAAAACCCTGCATATATAATCATAGTGACATTACGTTTATAAATATTAATATAATCTGATATAAACGTTATAATACCATGAAAGAATAAGAAAGTTTGGTCCTTCGGGCCAAATTTGAAAACTCACAGACTGTATGATGATAATTTATCGAACTTGACATTCTTCGCCATTAATTCATTGAATGGAATGCTTAATCAATAACAGTGCCGTTTGGCATATTAAAAATTCTAATTATTATCAATGATTGAAGCTCGTTTTTGCGTAAATATAATATTCAATAATAATTAATTGTCAATATGATGTTGATGATATGTTCACAGTAAATTCGGAATATTCGTATAACTATATTTACAACATTTGTAGATCGGATATTTAAAAACCGAGATTGTTGTGTTTTGAAGTAAGGAAACAGGTATAACAAGATTGATTTGAGCAAACGAAGAAAATTGATAAGTACATTATAGGACATAAGGTAAAATGGAACAGGGTCCATATTATTTATATACATTGAGCAAGGAGTACTAGATGCACCACGAGGGAGTGGTTTTGTAACCTAATTTCATCCTTATTACTTGAGGAGTGATTTCAGTGAGGATTCTTGTGTTTCAGCTGCATTTTTGATTGATGAATTCAGTCGATAGTTTAATTTTGGGAAGGGCAGAATGATGAACTATGTTTTTCTATGAAGGAGATGAATATTTTCCAAGGTGAGCACATAAGCTAGAGAGCAATGAATGAAATGTTGTAAAACTTTTATTAGGAAAGTTGGAAGAGCTAGACAAGATGAAGAATCAACATGAACGCGAAAATATGTTGACAACGACATTTGTGTTCAATGCAAACAAAGGCTTCTTCATTCTATATTCAGGAATCTTGTATGAATTGCTTGTTGACGTAGGTATTGTTAGTGATAGTTAGCTATTGGATGCCTTCATGGTGGTACATCTAGTACATAAACTATTAAAGAGTAATAACTGACAGTTCAGTCTATGGAGAAAATAGATAATACGTGATTTGAAATAATTATTGTTCGGCTAGAGACATCGATGAGTTCATGGGTATATCATACAGCGATGACAATTCTGTTCTTGAAAATACAGTAAGCGTTATTGAAAATATGAAAAACTGAACATTAAGAAGTAGATTCAGAAATAGTTCACCTTGAACTGATTATTGAGATCAACTATAAGTAGAGTAATGATAACATTGTGACATTTTCAAAATACACAATCAGTCGGTCCTGGTAGAATATTTCCAAGAATAAAATATAAACGCATTTCGATGTATATATTCAACTAAAAACTGAAACCCATGATGCACCTGCTTAATCAGAACGTCCAAGATGTTCTAAGATTCAAATCTGGTAATCAAATTTTCACTATCAATAAGTCCATCGACCGAGCTGTCAGCTCACACCAATGTAAATTAGAAATAAATTAAGGCCCAATATGCATTAATTTTTTGAAGGCTTTCCTAAATTCTGGATTAAAAATAGTGTATATGACCGGATTAACGAAACTGTTCATGTAACCCAGCCAAGTGGTGAGCAGGAACGCCGCCACCCCAGGCTGACAAGGTAGGTTCAGTTTACTGCACATAGCGTCCATTATGTTGCAAGTGAAAAATGGCACCCAACATATTAAAAAAACACCTGAAAAACAAATTACTTTAGTATCATGATTGAACGTATCTACAAGGTCTAACCATGGATTTTTCTCCCGATAAGTGAATAAGAACATAGAATTGATTTTGAAAGAGACATCGATGACTGATACAACGTATAAAGTTGTCGAATGTTCTTACACTAAACGTGTAATCATATTTGATTGATTGATAAATTAATTACATAGCAAAATTGTTTACCGATATTATAGAAACAAGTCAATCAAAGGCAATGTCAGCGTCCTATCAGACCCTGTATTCTTCTAAACAAGTTAATGTCTAGTCGATACGTCCTATAACTATTAATAACACTCACCAAGAACAATCGCTAATGTTTTAGTTGCTTTCCTTTCCTTTTTGGCTGACGACTTCTCTCGTTTTTTTCGACTGGCTTTGTTCACTTTATAAATGGTGAATCTTGCAGCAGCTGTCGCCTTCCGTTCCTTTTTAGAACCAATTGATCTTTCTTTCGTCGAGCCCGAATTTATTATGGGTATCGTTCTATAAAGAAGACAACTGCATTAGTTAAGGGACATCGATACAAATAACAAAGATTTTCTGTCATGAATTATTGCTTGGGAATATAACAAAACACTTCCAGATTTATGATATATCGTTAATATGCGACATAAATTACTCGGATTCTACTGATCCTTCTCTAATAGGGATTGTGAATAGTTCCTAAGCGAGGATACTAAATAACTAATAAAATGTACATAAATAGAGAAAGTATCACAAATATCAATCAGGTAAAGTTTACATCACACTTAAAGATGGGATTACAGTCACTAACGAGCTGACAGTTGTGACGACTTGTGAGTCTCATCATAACTCCTAACCTAACCAACACTGTTCACATCCTCAAAGAATTCTTTTTAGAGAGATTATCTTGCAATACGTTATCATCCATTTGATGACAGAAATATCCGTTTTAAGCTTTCTGAACAGACTATTTTTGAGATCGCTTTAAGCTACATAAAATATGGAACGTATTCTTTTTGGGAGCGGTAGACCCCTCGTAAGTGGCACTTTTGACATTCATCTTCAGTTAGCAAATGAAACTATATAATTTCATTGTACCTTCGACAATAACGTTTTTCTAGTTGTGAATATACAAGGTGTTCCATCTCAGACGAGCCACCCCGTACATTTCTTATCCCATAGTGAGTGGAAAAATCTCCAGAAACACGTCAAATGATTTTGTTTGGGGGACATCTTTTGACATTTGAGGCTTGAGCGAGCAACCCCCTAATAGATGGCGCTTCAACCCCTCAAAATTGAATAGGGGAGAGGGGTTGAGTGATACGTCATTTGAGAGGTCTTGGAAGCCTCTTTACAACGGTGTATGAAAAACGTAAATTTGATGAACCGTTTTCGCCAAAAATTAATTTTGTTGCTCGAATGCGCCACATTGAATATTTTGGTTATTTGTACAATGTACAAGCTCATTTTTATTAAGTCTTTTTTACAAACTTGAACAATCTTCAAAAAATCACATTCGTAAAAAAATTGAATTGTGTTGTCATGCTTACAATGAAAAAAATTAAATCTGAGTGTTTAAATCAAATGTTCAAATTGTCCTCCATTGACTTCCATACAATAATATACATTCTCTCAAACTAATAAATAAAAACAGCAAAACATTTCCTTATGTTGCCTTCATTTTTTGTTCTTAGAAGGTGTTTATCTGGTTTTAACGTTTCTTCGATCATTTCATGATTTTAATCAATCTGTTGAGTTACTACTTTGCTGGTTTGTTTGAAATTTCAAAAAATATGGTGTACACATTGCAAGAACGTGTTGAGCTGGTTAGCCTTTATTACCAAAATCAAAATTAAGCTCGAGCGGCTGCAAGGATATTTAACGAAAACCATCCTGAACGTAGCGTTCGCCATAAGTACGTTATGGAATTGATTTCAAAGTTTTGTGGAGATGGGTTCAGTAATGGATAAAAAAAGGGCACCCATTGGAATTGTTAATGATGAAGGAGCAGCTGTGGCGGTATTGGGACATGTCCAGCTTATGCCAAACACGCAATCTGTACGACAAATTTCTGCAGCTTCCGGTAATAGCCAATCTAACGTTTTCAGAATTTTACATAAGCACAAGTTCATCCGTACAAAATTAAATTAATTCAGGAATTAAATGATGATGATTGGGATCGAAGGCAAGAGTTTTGCGAAATTATAGTCTATCGTATCAACCATAACCCAAATTTCTTGTACAACGTTTGCTTTTCTGACGAATGCACTTTTTTACTTAATGGAGAGGTTAACCGGCATAACTGTAGAATTTGGAGCGATACAAATCCTCATGTATTTCGAGAAGCTCACACTCAACATCGGGAAAAGCTAAACGTTTGGGTAGGAATTTTGGGAGACCACCTAATTGGACCTCTGTTTATTCCTGGTAATTTAAATAGCGAAATTTATCTTGAAATGTTGAAGAATGCGATTGATCCGTTAATAACTGAACAATTAGAAAACGATCCTCTACTACTTGAACTACAATTACATTTCCAACAAGACGGAGCTCCTCATCACTACGCCGCACCAGTTCGCCAATACCTCAATTTGCAATACCCCGGTCGTTGGATTGGAAGAAGAGGTCCTATGAAGTGGCCTGCTCGATCTCCTGACCTGAACCCTCTGAACTTCTTCTTGTGGGGACATCTTAAGTCCAAGATGTTTGTGACTCAGCCTGAAAATTTGGACGAACTACGCCAACGAATTGTAAATGAGTGTCAAATAACTCCAATTATGCTGAACCATGTTAGAGACTGTTTTCAGTCAAGATTGTATTATTGTATGGAAGTCAAGGCAATTTGAACATTTGATTTAAACACGCAGATTTAATTTTTTTCATTGTAAGCATGACAACACAATTCAATTTTTTTACGAATTTGATTTTTTGAAGATTGTTTAAGTTTGTAAAAAAGGCTTAATTGAAATGAGCTTGTACATTGTACAAATAACCAAAATATTCAAGGTGGCGCATTCGAGCACCAAAATTAATTTTTGGCGAAAACGGTTCATCAAATTTACGTTTTCCATACACCGTTGTAAAGATTCTTCCAAGACCTTTCAAATGACGTATCACTCAACCCATCTCCCATATTCAATTTTGAGGGGTTGAAGCGCCCCCTATTAGGGGGTTGCTCGTTCAAGCCTCAAATATACGTCGAAAGATGTCCCCCAAACAAAATCATTCGACGTGTTTCGGGAGATTTTCCCACTCTCTATGGGATAAGAAATATACGGGGTGGCTCAATCATATATTTGACCCGCAGAAGGTCATACATTCTTATTTTAAGATTTTTCACGTCACACTACGTCATCTAAATGATATTCTAGAAGAACGCAACGCTGTAGACTTTTCAAGAAGAATTACGTACTCTTTGGGGGATTGTCAATCAGGGTTCCCTACAGAATCATGAAAGTAAGTTTGATTGTTTGTCAATAATTCCATGATTTATAAAAAAAATGAAGTAAGTGCCTACTTTATTCTTTAATAACATGCAATATTTCATATTGAAGTACGAGTCGGTACTTTTGTATATTGAAGTTAAAGAGTTGAATTTTTAAAGAAAGTTGGATGTATCTTCGATCACGATAAGACTATATTTCAATGACATAACTAGCTAATAAGTAAAACCTTCCCCAGCGAAAGTTATTAACTTCCATGAATAGTTATGACAAGCCGTAAAAATACGGAAAGTGATAAAATTTTAACCCGTGTCGTGAAATCTATATGTTATCTTATAAGATGGAAATACTAAACCGTACATACAAAATCGTTCATTCAGTGTGTGTTAAAAGCATCGTTTTATATATCCGTCTAACAGAATCATCAAGCCATATATTTATATATTACGGGTGAACATTCACAAACAATAAATTCGACATTTCAAATATATTTCCGTATAATAAACTCGGCTTCATTCTTCCGGTAATAGCTTCAATAATAAAAGCGAGACATTCATTGGTACTCAAACGAAAATATGACGTGATATTTCATACGTGACTTATCACTTTCGGTGGCCACTAAATATAACGTGGAATCTTTTTATCTAACAAATATGTCCAATAAAATTGTAAGTGTAGGCCAGTATGGAATAAAATCCATAAGACCAATAATCTCAAACATTGATTGTCCCAGATGTAACATATCAAAATGATTAGTGAAGGAAAAAAGCAACTTTCACCCCCACTAAGTTTGTATGTAAAAAATTCTTTGGAACTAGTTGCAAAATTGAAAGTTGATTTAATGTTGTTCCACTGTTCACAAACACCTTAATTCTTCAATCGATAGACTTTCTACAAGAAAAGCAAGAGGTCGTATCAAAAAAATTCTTTTTGCCTAATGTGCTATGGCCGGTTTGCATCATTCGTAAGGGTTGAGCTAAGTGGACACGGCCTCCCATTCACCCCTAAACGGTAAATTACCCCTATTATTATCCCCTTGTTTGAAATAATTTTGGATTCATAAAAAAATTAAAATCAAGCTTCCAAAATGAGTTGTAGGAGGTTTCTTGAGTCGTTGAACACGAATCCGAGGTCATTTTTCCGGAAAGCTCATCCAATGGACTGAAAATCAGGGAAATTTCGTAATTTTCATACAAAATTGCTCATCGTTCAGGCGATTAACGTTTTATACATAAAAGATGTTGGCAGTCGCGTTATTCGATCCAAAGTAGACCAAAACTAGGAAAAATGTGGAAAACCTGAAAAGAAAATCTTTCCACGTCATTGAAATCATCGTGTGATAAGTCGCTATAGGGATTTTTGCGGTCTTATCTGTTATGTGGGTCAAACTAGAAGGAACTTTTTAACTATTTATAAAGAACATTCTACCCATAACAGCACTTATTTTAAATAAAGGTCATAGGGTGATTATTTCGTACTGATTGGTATTGATTAGTTTGTTTAATAGTTCAAAATAACTTTCATTTACCGAAGCTCTGTTCCCAAAGGGGCGCCGTTTCTTTTCGCTGGATTTTGATTGGGTCTCGGACTTTCTAAGATAGCTGCGTCAGGCTGACTGGTCGCATAACCTGAATCGTTGTTACCATTAGGATCGGCAAGAGGTGCCGGTGTTGCCAAGCTTGCCACCACAGTTGATATCCTAGAACCAGAAACAGAATCCTTGCAAATCGTCACACTCATTTCAGATCGTTTAGGGCAAAGATTAGGGTAGCATGGGAAAGGTTAGATTGTTAATATTAGAGGTTTTGTTCCTACAGCCTCATTTAAAGATCGTATCACCCTCTTCGTACTGTTCTACAGTCAGCTTCAGAACATTAAGATGGATTAGCTCCACGGTAGTGTGTCTTGACGTATTTTCTCACTGACTACGGAGGAGTATGACTCGGCCTACTCACTGTGTACCGTTAATTCTTAGAATCGATTCACTTCATTGTAAATTTCGTATAAATACTATGATGTTTCAGTGTTTTCCCATTGTATGTGTAGTATAGGAATCTTCCATCCCTATACGAGATTACCTAAAATCCCCAAATCATAGAATTCGACCTTATTTCTATTAGTAATGTTATTAAGCATATGTTGATAACTCATATCTGACCCACAAACAATATGTTTACTGTTACATATTGTTCAGAACAAGCAAACCTTGACATCTTAGACTAGATTAACTAGGACAATAACAATAACAGTATATGACATTATTATATATTCATATATATATATATTGGCATACATCATTCATATAGATAATAGTCATCAATCATTATTGACGATATTGTCATTGATTTGTATCTGTACCAATTGTTATTATGTAGAACGAGACATTAAGTCATAATGGCGTCGAGCTCTACGTTAAGTAAAATGTAACTCTTTTTATAAGTGTGTGTTTCTATTCCTATGCCTCCACCAGGACCACGGGTCAGCTTAGGACAAACCGCCCGACTTTAAGAGCTGATCCCCACATGGCGACCCTTGCCAGTTCTGATCCCCACATATCTTTTGATAATGAACTGTAAAGTTTGAAATTTCTGTCAACTTTCTTTTAAATGAAGTGAAATTTAACAAAGTAAAATTTGTTGTTTTTCTCTGTTAAAATGGAATAGTACAAAGAAACGGACAGCTCCATTCAAAGTCTGATAATGTATTGTTATCAACGTGTGGACCTGGATGTTATTTAGATTTTACTTTTCAATAATGTATTCTATTTTGAATATTCCTCAAACAGAATGGACTGATGCCGAATTGTAGGTTCAGTATAGAACATTCTATACTATGGAATACTGTAGTGAGCTGTGATATCCTGCAAAGCAAAATGTTTTCCATAGCATTTGTTCCGTAAAACAAACAAAAACTATAATACATAATTCGCATATAAATAGCTACCAAAATAAATATGTGAAATTCGTGTGTGATTTACTTAATAGTTGTTATTTGTTAGAAACGAAGATTGTCAAGTCTAAGTTCGTATCTTCGGTTAGCGAGTTTGTTTAGAGGGAAACTGTGAAACTTATTCAAAGGAGGAGTAATATTTACGTTGCCTTGAAAGTTGCAGACAGACAATTATTGACACAACTATTACTGTTCTTTATTGCAATATAAAATCTCAACGTCTGGAACAATTCAACGTCTTTACGATGATACTGTTAAACTCGGGAAGGTCTTTTCAAAGTTTTAACTAGGCGAGATTGGTCTTTTACTTATCTCGAACAATAGTGCATAGTGCATATGCTTTAACTGCAGTCACTCAAAGAACTTTTCTTAATGGTCTACTGTTTCGAAATAAATCAAATATCCTTGTTAAAACATGTTTATCCTTTGTTGTATAACTCCGGAAACTTGCAGAGTACGAACTTTAAGACTGAAAGAAAAATATGGCTCTTGTGGAAAAAATTACAGAGTCTATTTCTTTCCTTTGAATCGTTAGCGATGTATGTGACGAGCTTGAAACCAAAAAAGTGGCATATTTCAGTATTTGATTTTCCGCGAGAATGGTAGACCGTAGAAGAAAATTTTGTAGACATGAATTGTAGAGAATAATATTATATACAATCTATCTCATGCAGAGGGCGCCAAAGTTGTTAAAAATCCTCTTTTTCTACGCGAAAAAACAAATTTTCGCTTCAGTGGAAACATAAAAGTTGTAGAGCTGGAAAAACCCTACGAAATATACCAGTGCAAAATTGAGAGTTCCTGTAAAATAACACAGATCACATCGAAAATCGAAAATTCCATGTGAAATTTGCGATTTACTATGTTTAACTAGACGGCAATGAAATTTTCAGACTGATATGTCATTCAGTTCTGGTTTGACACCCATCGAAAGTAACCTCGAAGAACATGGTAAAAAGTGAATTTCGCGTCTTGATTAAACATTATTTCTTACGTAGAAAAAACATCACGCAAACCAAAGCATCGCTCTCATATATGCATTTTTATTCCTACGATGCACTGTTACGGATATATAGCGGCTGCATTTTCCAATTAGGTACTAGTTTGGAAATACCCAATGAATGCTCGTTCCACTATGAGGAGAGCGAAACAGCTGTCTGGAACTATAAGTTTGTGACGTTACTGATCGATCCTGATTGACATGAGATGAATGATTATTTATTTCCTATTCTCTTGAAAAGAAAGAAGTTTTTCGAAGTCGAAGCTGAAGCTGATCAAAACGTATCTCCGATCAACAACGGGATAACAAAATGACTTAATTATTTGGCATTATTATCAATAGAAAACAAAATAGCCTGGGAGCTTGATTTCGTTCCTTTGATTCCTCAATTCGCAGAAACAAAAGCTCGAAAAGTCAATTTTGTATAAGCATTGTGTAGGTATTTGATATTATTTTGGTTTAATCATATAATAATTAGTAATGATATTCACCTTAATTAGTTATTTTATGTTATTAACAAATATAATATGTGTTGATCCTATATCATGTACAGTATTAATATTCTGGTCGAAAACTGTTTCGGAAGGGTTTGGGTAAAAAGGGCGCATACCCCTTGCTCGCCCTGGGCGGCATTTAACATAGGACCGACTCTGACCGGATGACAATCAATATAAACTTTGATTCGAAGCGTTCAATTAGTAATTCGTGTTATTACGATACAAGAGTAAACATGTTCGATAAACATTAGGGATCCGTTTAGTATTTTAATCAAAAGTGTGTATTCAGAATCTGAATTTCAGATCAGAGTATAACAGAAGTTTACAATCTGCGATACAACAATATCCTCAGTACGAGAATATCATATAGCAACTGTCTATGTGCTCCAAAACTATCGACAAAAACAATTCCCCTAATCCCCCTTTTTCGGGTATATAAAAATTTGTTTAACATTATGTATATTATAATAGTATTATATATTATAAACATTTGTGTAACTTTATATCGTTAACAAATATGCTTATTAGTTTCGTCTTTTTTGATTTCACGACCATCATCAGAAGACTTTCTGAAGATGTGATTCCTTAATACTAATTGTATCAAGCATAAAGCGTTCTTATCGCATTAATTTCAATTAAAAAAGCCCACGTCGCCAAAGGATCGCCATTTATAAATAATATAAGCGGTAATACAGATAATTTTATAAAATTACCATATATTCTGGAACCCTCAGAGAAAATGAAGAAATGTTAGAAGAAGTATGATATAACTGTTGCACCTATCCAATCAGGTATCACAAAAAGTTCTGACAATAGCTTATTCCGCTTTCTGTGAATCGCATTTGAAATATGGGATCATTCTTTGGGGTAATTGTAGTGAATTTGAATATATATTTCGACTACAATGCAGGGAAATTCGTATTATACGTAATATTGAATATAGAGAATGTTGTAAAAATTATTCAAAGAACTGGAGATTCATACACTACTATTTTTTGTATCTTGGAGTTATACAATGAGTTGGAAACCGAATCCATAATGGGAATGCCATCGGATGAGATGCTTCTAGATAGTCATAATACGCAGAAAGACATGGGAGGCAAGACCTCCAATAAATGCAGAAATGGCTCAATAACAGAGGAAGGTGCAGGAGCAGGAATAATAGCCAAGTCAAAGACAAGAGTTTGAGCAAATACGTGCCGAAATTCCAGGCAGCAGTTGCTGCAATACATCACTGTGCCGAAGAGCTACTCGTATTAAGGCAAGAGTTTCAGGGAAAAACCATCGTCATATACACTAAAAGACAAGCCAAGCGATATAAGAACATTCAGTCCCTAAAAGGCCAATTCCAAACTTGTCTAAGGCTGATTCACTGGCCCGAGAAGAAACACGCAGGGCTCTTCAACGTAGGGCTTTTGTGGTCTAGCGTGTGTTACAATTTCGATTACTCGTGTTTCTGTAAGTTTTGGCGACGTGGGCATTTAAAAATGATATCAATGCGATAAGGGCGCTTTGTGCTTGATACAATTAGTCTTAAGAAATCCCGTCTTAGACATTGATATGTCTTCTGATGATGGTCGTGAGACCGAAACGTACGTAATCACGAAAATAATAAGCATATGTTTTAGTGTGACTGTTTTCCGAGAATTTTTTCAAAATTCATACCTGGATCAAGAATCATTATTAATCAAGAATCAACATCTTATGATTTTGCTAATACACGATATTGAACTATCTCTCAGTTATCATTCCATTTCGTCATAATATTATTTAGGTACCTAAAAATTGCTTACGTAGCAAATGAATTTCGTTGTCAAGATTAAACTCCGGTTTTGGTGATCGGTAGGGGGATCTCGAGGATGAGACCTATACTGGACTTGAGCAATGAATATCGCATTCTCCAAACAGACAGTTTTTCCAATTTAATGGGTAAACTGTCAAGCTACATAAACTGTAATCTCGTCTCAGATAACATTAATATTACAAAGCTCATGATATTTCAGGTAACATACGCAGAGGCAGCATCGCTCTTCTGCTGGAAAATTTATCGCGAAACTTTCTTCTCGAGCATATAAAACTGGAGAGGGATTAATATTAGAAATCTTTCTCGTGTACGGATAGAGTGTCTCTTGAAACATATGCATCGTGAATAAGTAAATGCGTAAGGTCAAATTCGCAACCTTTATGTTAGTCTCATAAATTAAACTGTACCCTTTTGTTTAGAGGAAATGTATGAAACTCAATAGGGAACAACGTCAAATAATGTACTTCTTCATTCGGCATATGTATTTAATTTAATACATGTGACGTTTGAACGGTGTATTGGTCAGGATACAGATTCAGTTGGCAAAGGCTTGAAACTCTTTTGGAAACAATTATATGTAAATAGGTCACATTAACACTTATGTGTGCTACATTTTCATCTTTACGTACGTTTCGATCCTGCGACAATCATCATCAGGCGTTTGAAAACTGATTCACATCAACTAATGAGCGGTATTTCTTGAACTAGTTGTATTAACACTATTGATAAGAAATAATCACTTTTATTCACTAAAAATACTATTAAAGTATTGAGGACGTTTCGGCTACCATGTAGCATGTAGAATAAACTTGAGTTTACTCTGTATTCTGTCCAGAAGTTTCTGGGCTTTTCCACCAAACGAGAACTGCATGACTGAGTATTGGGACAATAATAGCTGAGTACATCCAGATCAGCTGATTAGACCACAAACCCCATTTCATGACAATTACTCTCTTACACTGCCAAAAGATTATTAGTTTTTGTCCAGGGTGACTCCCAGATATTTCACAGTCTCAGGAAAGTCAATTGACTTGCCGCCGATTACCATTTTCTTCAGAGGCTCGATTTTATACCTTCTGGAGAATATGATAATGGTAGTTTCCTCCTGCTAATTGGAGAGTTGATTCTCTCTACATCAAAACTCCTGTAATTATCAAAGCATATTGAACAAGCTCCTGCAATGTACCCTCGTAGTCATAGTCACTATCTTGGCTAGTTTTGCAATGTCTACGATGGTCTCAGTTCCAGAGCAGATATTCTCCCAACAAGTTCTTTGAGACTTTCTCAAGTGGTCCTTGTATTGCCTCTGACTGATCTTGTGCCGATCCCAGACCTCCCTGATCCCAACTTTCCTAGCTCTGTTAAAGATCCATACTCGTTCCTCTCTCTCTCACTTTTTAAAGTCTGTACACCACTTACGCCCTTTCGCTCTAGTGGTGACTCGTTTAAGGGTATTATTTCTCTCTTATACAACGACAACAATATATCTAAAATCTCCAGGTCATCAGTCGTTCCGTAATTGCCTTCAAACCCCTAAAGTTCGACTTGGAGGTCTCGCGCGTACCCTTCCCAGTTTGAATTCCAGAGTCTATGATTCGAGAGTGAGGGCTCCTCAGAAACTCTCCTCTCCACTCCTGCACCTCAGCTCTCGTCTTCCTGTTACAGAGAGTAAGATCTAAAACCTCTAGCCTGTTGACATTGACAAAGGTCGTTTCAGTACCGTCATTCAGAAAGTCTGTTCCCTTAGAAAATAAAATCAGGAAGCAGTTTTTCAACGAATTGTATTGAGTCTTAACAATGTTATACGTATATTTACATGTAAAAATATATCCCAATCACATGAGGACACCTTAGATAACATATTAGATGAGTTTGTTCCTTCTGGCTAAATCAGCCAGGGTCTCTGCACTCCAAATGAAGCCTAGAAGTAACTATATGGACGTCAAATGCACCCAAGGTCACTCGACTGTCAGTGCAGATATGTAGGCCCCTACCTCGGTGGTATAGTCTCAGGTTTTCCAAGGCACAGGTCCGATTTGCACAGATCTCGACCTGGAAAACACTTACGTGAGGACCTAGGGGAACTGAAAGGTGAACTCTGGGTGTGCACGAGTAGACTCCGGCTTCACCAGACTGGCCAGTCTTTCATCTCTTCTCTGGGTTATGAGAACGTCTGGTGTTTGGAACGTAACAGGGGGCAATATAGCATTCTGCTTCAGTCGAAGGATCGAGAAGCTTCCAGTAGCCTAATCCCAAATTTCGACATGATCGCGAGACACGGATGCACCGACCCACTAACCCAGACCAGCAAACCTATAGGACGTACAAGCAGCCACCAGGATCTCCAGAGCCCTAGCGGGTTCTCCAAACTTTCCTTCTTTTTTCTCTTTCGATGTTATACATTAAGCTTAAATTATTTTGTTGAAACTAGATCCAAATTTGAAAGGAATATTTTCGTTTACTGATGTAAGCAATTTTACAATCCATAAGTCTATGGACAATAAAAGCGTATTCTATTCTATAATAGCAGCAATAGGATTTCGGAAGGATATAATCATTTTTTGACGAAATTGATAACAACGCATTCTGATATTCACAAATAAATGGAGCGAAAAGCTAATTCTTGTGATTATATGTGATCCATATCACATTTTATGAGAAACATTGGAATTTTCAGTAAATAAATCGAAATAGTAAAATAGCAGAAATAAAAAAGATTTTTTAAGCACACCAAAATTTATAGTTTTGTTAATTTAAACTTTGCCAGTCCTAAATCTAAATAAGTGAGCGAAGGGAAGTTAGTTGTTGTTATTCTAAAGTTATGAAAGCTTCAATATTAACTATTCATGTTGGATTGCAAGCCCAAAAGTTTGCATTAAGAGACGAAACGATTTTCATGCAATAAAAATGTTATCAGAATTGGAGAGCAAGTTGGTCGATTCTCGGTAATAGCAAAAGTTGACCGAGTGACGCCAAACAAGTATACAGCTTGTTCCTTGGTTCATTATTGAAACGGATGTTTGCTTGATTTGTAACAATGATACATCTAAATTATATAATATTTGGAGTGTTTCCAATAATTCTATGAACCAAGAATGTTCCATCCGGTTCCATAAATCGATTGATCGTAATATATTTTATCTACCCACATAACATTATTTCTCTTTTAATGGAAGGCTCAACTGTAAACGAATATAGACATAGGTTGAATCTCCAGAGAGTGACAAAAACTTACGCTGCTTCTTCCACAACGGTGGCTAAAATGAATTCAGTGCTCTTATCATTAGATATGACGTGACATTCGGCCTCGCCGCCTTCCTCCTCTTCGTCCCCCGAACCGGAACCCGTGGCCAATTCGTCTATCGTAGCTGGCCCCAGTGTCGTTTCGGCTAACCTTTGCGTATTAGCGACGTTTTCTATCACAGATCCAGGTTTGATTTCATGCGGCAACGGTTTCCGATTCAACCGCGATTGTAACGCTCGATTTTTCAGTGCCTGCAACAAATAAGAGAACGACATTTATAATTGGAAGAGACCGTTTGCTTAGGTTTCTCGAACACCTTCATTTCCCCCTGGCATATTTTACGAACAAACCACCATTATCGGAGATGACTGAAACGAAACTCGGGGCACATTTACTGAATCTATATACTACGCAAAAAGCTGCGTAGTATGTGATTAATTTAGATATTTTCCGATGGATGACACTACAGTATACAATATTTTCTAAAATGAGAACGAATTTGTTTCAAATTATCATTCTCCAAGCTTACCATGTTAGTTTTAATATTGTCCGATAGATGTCACTACAGTATACACTAGGATATATAAGAAGAAGAAAACTATCTCAAATTATTGCATCTGCTTTCCGGTAGATGGTGTTGGAACATCTAGGTTCACCAACATATCCGAAGGTGTTTCATTATGCCATTCTCAAGAACGGTTGATCAGTGACTTCAAGTTTGCCTCGTTGCACGGACGAACGCATGAGAAGATCGAAACAGCTGTCTGGGACTAAAAGACCTATTGTCACTGTTCTACCTGGTGAACCAAAACCTCATCTGTTACAAATTATCAGTCTCCTAGTCCCCCCTTGATATTGTCCAATAGATGACACTAGTATACATTATGTTCTAAAAGAAGGAGAAAACTGTTTCAATTTACAAGTTCTTTCCAAGCACACTGACTCGAGTTTTGATATTATCTGTTAAGATTACATACAACTATCAACAGATTTGTTTTCATCCTTCTGTAATCTATTAATTTGTAATATTATTCTCCATTCATGAATAAATAGTCTTCGTAATTCAAAACGACTCATTAACCAGGGAGATAGTAGTTTAAGACTAATTCACAGCTTCCATGTACTAGAATCGAATTATATGTACTATGTACGAGGCTTGAACTGTATGTTCTAAAAGAAGGAGAAAACTGTTTCAATTTACAAGTTCTTTCCAAGCACACTGACTCGAGTTTTGGTATTATCTGTTAAGATTACATACAACTATCAACAGATTTGTTTTCATCCTTCTGTAATCTATTAATTTGTAATATTATTCTCCATTCATGAATAAATAGTCTTCGTAATTCAAAACGACTCATTATCCAGGGAGATAGTAGTTTAAGACTAATTCACAGCTTCCATGTACTAGAATCGAATTATATGTACTATGTACGAGGCTTGAACTGTATGTTCTAAAAGAAGGATAAAACTGTTTCAATTTACAAGTTCTTTCCAAGCACAATGACTCGAGTTTTGGTATTACCTATTAAGATTACATACAACTATCAACAGATTTGTTTTCATCCTTCTGTAATCTATTAAATTGTAATATTATTCTCCATTCATGAATAGTCTTCGTAATTCAAAACGACTCATTAACCAGGGAGATAGTAGTTTAAGACTAATTCACAGCTTCTATGTACTAGAATCGAATTCAATGTACTATGTACGAGGCTTGAACTGTATGTTCTGAAAGAAGGAGAAAACTGTTTCAATTTACAAGTTCTTTCCAAGCACACTGACTCGAGTTTTGATATTATCTGTTAAGATTACATACAACTATCAACAGATTTGTTTTCATCCTTCTGTAATCTATAAATTTGTAATATTATTATCCATTCATGAATAAATAGTCTTCGTAATTCAAAACGACTCATTAACCAGGGAGATAGTAGTTTAAGACTAATTCACAGCTTCCATGTACTAGAATCGAATTATATGTACTATGTACGAGGCTTGAACTGTATGTTCTAAAAGAAGGAGAAAACTGTTTCAATTTACAAGTTCTTTCCAAGCACACTGACTCGAGTTTTGATATTATCTGTTAAGATTACATACAACTATCAACAGATTTGTTTTCATCCTTCTGTAATCTATAAATTTGTAATATTATTATCCATTCATGAATAAATAGTCTTCGTAATTCAAAACGACTCATTAACCAGGGAGATAGTAGTTTAAGACTAATTCACAGCTTCCATGTACTAGAATCGAATTATATGTACTATGTACGAGGCTTGAACTGTATGTTCTAAAAGAAGGAGGAAACTGTTTCAATTTACAAGTTCTTTCCAAGCACACTGACTCGAGTTTTGATATTATCTGTTAAGATTACATACAACTATCAACAGATTTGTTTTCATCCTTCTGTAATCTATAAATTTGTAATATTATTATCCATTCATGAATAAATAGTCTTCGTAATTCAAAACGACTCATTAACCAGGGAGATAGTAGTTTAAGACTAATTCACAGCTTCCATGTACTAGAATCGAATTATATGTACTATGTACGAGGCTTGAACTGTATGTTCTAAAAGAAGGAGGAAACTGTTTCAATTTACAAGTTCTTTCCAAGCACACTGACTCGAGTTTTGATATTATCTGTTAAGATTACATACAACAATCAACAGATTTGTTTTCATCCTTCTGTAATCTATTAATTTGTAATATTATTCTCCATTCATGAATAAATAGTCTTCGTAATTCAAAATGACTCATTAACCAGGGAGATAGTAGTTTAAGACTAATTCACAGCTTCTATGTACTACAATCGAATTCTATGTACTATGTACGAGGCTTGAACTGTATGTTCTAAAAGAAGGAGAAAACTGTTTCAAGTTACAAGTTCTTTCCAAGCACACTGACTCGAGTTTTGATATTATCTGTTAAGATTACATACAACTATCAACAGATTTGTTTTCATCCTTCTGTAATCTATAAATTTGTAATATTATTATCCATTCATGAATAAATAGTCTTCGTAATTCAAAACGACTCATTAACCAGGGAGATAGTAGTTTAAGACTAATTCACAGCTTCCATGTACTAGAATCGAATTATATGTACTATGTACGAGGCTTGAACTGTATGTTCTAAAAGAAGGAGGAAACTGTTTCAATTTACAAGTTCTTTCCAAGCACACTGACTCGAGTTTTGATATTATCTGTTAAGATTACATACAACAATCAACAGATTTGTTTTCATCCTTCTGTAATCTATTAATTTGTAATATTATTCTCCATTCATGAATAAATAGTCTTCGTAATTCAAAATGACTCATTAACCAGGGAGATAGTAGTTTAAGACTAATTCACAGCTTCTATGTACTACAATCGAATTCGATGTACTATGTACGAGGCTTGAACTGTATGTTCTAAAAGAAGGAGAAAACTGTTTCAAGTTACAAGTTCTTTCCAAGCACACTGACTCGAGTTTTGATATTATCTGTTAAGATTACATACAACTATCAACAGATTTGTTTTCATCCTTCTGTAATCTATAAATTTGTAATATTATTATCCATTCATGAATAAATAGTCTTCGTAATTCAAAACGACTCATTAACCAGGGAGATAGTAGTTTAAGACTAATTCACAGCTTCCATGTACTAGAATCGAATTATATGTACTATGTACGAGGCTTGAACTGTATGTTCTAAAAGAAGGAGAAAACTGTTTCAATTTACAAGTTCTTTCCAAGCACACTGACTCGAGTTTTGATATTATCTGTTAAGATTACATACAACTATCAACAGATTTGTTTTCATCCTTCTGTAATCTATAAATTTGTAATATTATTATCCATTCATGAATAAATAGTCTTCGTAATTCAAAACGACTCATTAACCAGGGAGATAGTAGTTTAAGACTAATTCACAGCTTCCATGTACTAGAATCGAATTATATGTACTATGTACGAGGCTTGAACTGTATGTTCTAAAAGAAGGAGGAAACTGTTTCAATTTACAAGTTCTTTCCAAGCACACTGACTCGAGTTTTGATATTATCTGTTAAGATTACATACAACAATCAACAGATTTGTTTTCATCCTTCTGTAATCTATTAATTTGTAATATTATTCTCCATTCATGAATAAATAGTCTTCGTAATTCAAAATGACTCATTAACCAGGGAGATAGTAGTTTAAGACTAATTCACAGCTTCTATGTACTACAATCGAATTCTATGTACTATGTACGAGGCTTGAACTGTATGTTCTAAAAGAAGGAGAAAACTGTTTCAATTTACAAGTTCTTTCCAAGCACACTGACTCGAGTTTTGATATTATCTGTTAAGATTACATACAACTATCAACAGATTTGTTTTCATCCTTCTGTAATCTATAAATTTGTAATATTATTATCCATTCATGAATAAATAGTCTTCGTAATTCAAAACGACTCATTAACCAGGGAGATAGTAGTTTAAGACTAATTCACAGCTTCCATGTACTAGAATCGAATTATATGTACTATGTACGAGGCTTGAACTGTATGTTCTAAAAGAAGGAGGAAACTGTTTCAATTTACAAGTTCTTTCCAAGCACACTGACTCGAGTTTTGATATTATCTGTTAAGATTACATACAACTATCAACAGATTTGTTTTCATCCTTCTGTAATCTATAAATTTGTAATATTATTATCCATTCATGAATAAATAGTCTTCGTAATTCAAAACGACTCATTAACCAGGGAGATAGTAGTTTAAGACTAATTCACAGCTTCCATGTACTAGAATCGAATTATATGTACTATGTACGAGGCTTGAACTGTATGTTCTAAAAGAAGGAGGAAACTGTTTCAATTTACAAGTTCTTTCCAAGCACACTGACTCGAGTTTTGATATTATCTGTTAAGATTACATACAACAATCAACAGATTTGTTTTCATCCTTCTGTAATCTATTAATTTGTAATATTATTCTCCATTCATGAATAAATAGTCTTCGTAATTCAAAATGACTCATTAACCAGGGAGATAGTAGTTTAAGACTAATTCACAGCTTCTATGTACTACAATCGAATTCTATGTACTATGTACGAGGCTTGAACTGTATGTTCTAAAAGAAGGAGAAAACTGTTTCAAGTTACAAGTTCTTTCCAAGCACACTGACTCGAGTTTTGATATTATCTGTTAAGATTACATACAACTATCAACAGATTTGTTTTCATCCTTCTGTAATCTATAAATTTGTAATATTATTATCCATTCATGAATAAATAGTCTTCGTAATTCAAAACGACTCATTAACCAGGGAGATAGTAGTTTAAGACTAATTCACAGCTTCCATGTACTAGAATCGAATTATATGTACTATGTACGAGGCTTGAACTGTATGTTCTAAAAGAAGGAGGAAACTGTTTCAATTTACAAGTTCTTTCCAAGCACACTGACTCGAGTTTTGATATTATCTGTTAAGATTACATACAACAATCAACAGATTTGTTTTCATCCTTCTGTAATCTATTAATTTGTAATATTATTCTCCATTCATGAATAAATAGTCTTCGTAATTCAAAATGACTCATTAACCAGGGAGATAGTAGTTTAAGACTAATTCACAGCTTCTATGTACTACAATCGAATTCTATGTACTATGTACGAGGCTTGAACTGTATGTTCTAAAAGAAGGAGAAAACTGTTTCAAGTTACAAGTTCTTTCCAAGCACACTGACTCGAGTTTTGATATTATCTGTTAAGATTACATACAACTATCAACAGATTTGTTTTCATCCTTCTGTAATCTATAAATTTGTAATATTATTATCCATTCATGAATAAATAGTCTTCGTAATTCAAAACGACTCATTAACCAGGGAGATAGTAGTTTAAGACTAATTCACAGCTTCCATGTACTAGAATCGAATTATATGTACTATGTACGAGGCTTGAACTGTATGTTCTAAAAGAAGGAGGAAACTGTTTCAATTTACAAGTTCTTTCCAAGCACACTGACTCGAGTTTTGATATTATCTGTTAAGATTACATACAACAATCAACAGATTTGTTTTCATCCTTCTGTAATCTATTAATTTGTAATATTATTCTCCATTCATGAATAAATAGTCTTCGTAATTCAAAATGACTCATTAACCAGGGAGATAGTAGTTTAAGACTAATTCACAGCTTCTATGTACTACAATCGAATTCTATGTACTATGTACGAGGCTTGAACTGTATGTTCTAAAAGAAGGAGAAAACTGTTTCAAGTTACAAGTTCTTTCCAAGCACACTGACTCGAGTTTTGGTATTATCTGTTAAGATTACATACAACTATCAACAGATTTGTTTTCATCCTTCTGTAATCTATTAATTTGTAATATTATTCTCCATCCATGAATTCTATGTACTATGTACGAGGCTTGAACTGAAACAGTTTCAGTTCAAGCCTCAAGCCTGCCCTGTAACGGTTGGCACCTGTAACGGTTGGCGAAAAGCCTACAGCAAGTAGTGCTATTGTGATGCGAACCCATCCGGAAGTCGTATATTTTCAAGATTAGCTATTGGCGGAAGTCTACTATTGGAGAATATTATAATTGTAATGTTATTCATTTTGCGGTATCACGTAGGTATGTTATTTGATACAAGGAGAAATATGAACACTACAAATATATGGCGCTAAATAAACATTAAATGTTTGATGTACCGAGGAAAACTTATATGAATCAAAATAATGAAATTGAATCATTCGTTGAAACAAGATGTGATCAGAGCAAATAGAATGAATGACGTATGAAACAGAAGAACCTTATTCTAACAAAATACACTTCTAGATTACATTCCTCATATACACAAACACGTTTCTTTCCTAATAGGCAGAACGTTGCCCATATTTTATTTAGGATAATCGCCGTTCTTCGAACAAAAAGATCTATCCGTTTGCAACGAATTGAAAGCGATTTTTAATCCACTACAGCAACGATATAAGTTTATATCTTAGTTGGCTTGTGATTAACTCATGTTTTTAGTTTCGATGAAGGCGAACGGCCGGACAAGTAATCATCGTTAAATTCGCATCAGCTATTTCTGTTCAGATTTCTGCATCAATTACTTACGACTTTAGAAAAGAATAATGCAGTTGTTCATTTGATGTATGTGCTGGGACCTTTATTACATAATATGCTTTAGTTGATTCGATTATTGTATGTATTGAACTGATGGTTCAACAAACATGTCGAGAGGACAAAGACGATTTTATAATGGTAATTTCCCATAATCTTCAGGTACAATATGCCTACTTAAATGTAAATACCAGTAAATACTGTTATTAAGACATGTCAATTTGTAACCCAAACGTAAATTTTAAGAAATAAAAAATATCTACTGCATATAAGATTATCAGTTGTTATTTATCTATAATCCAACCGATCATATGATAGACCTATATCTCTAAGATAAAAGTAGGTATTCTAAATTAGCTAAAAGTATAAAGTATTGGAGGTAGTAAGGTAGGTCCCTGCATAATTATTATTTATGTAGTTCAGTTTAAATCGCACGAAACGAAAAGGTATTGCAAATACATTTTATTGCATCTAGAGGGTACGCCCGAAACGAGAAGGTTTCATAATCCCTCTCACTACGCGACGTCCGAAACACGAATAAATCGTGTACAGTAGGATAATAGTTACTTGCAAATGAATTTAATAATGGAGAATTGATCATTTAAAAAGGTTTCCTGTATTTTTTAAACTTAATAATTTGAATTTTCTTCAAGTTATTTAATACTTTACTTTTAACTGACGTATGGAGAATATCAAAATCATATTTGAAATGACGATCTTTGGCTTACGACTTTTGAATTTTCTTCATTCAAATTGAAGTGCTCTTCTATTCTAGTTTTGAAAGATCTTCTTACTCTACCTTGTATACTCCAGATTCTTGATCTTTAAATCGTTATCTTTGTTATTCTTTATAAAGAATTAGATTATAATGAAGCAATGAAGTTAGTTTAACTTAATACAGTTAAGACTCATAATTACAATAATGTATTGTTAAGAAACAACTCTTTTGAGTTTTTAATTTGCCCCACGTTGGGCGCCAATTGTTAAGAAAACTCTAATGATTTATTTTGATTGATTGATAATTATTTAATGTTTGATCTTCATGTTTTTATTCTACCGGCTAGCTTTTTATTTATTTATTTTGAATAATGATGAACTTTTTCTTTTTATTATTATATATATGGAATTTAATATGGAATTAAACACAATATTCTTTGAATGTTAAAAATTTTTATATTTAAATCTCTATGACTCTAATTTATCTCGGGTTTCAAATTTACAATTTGATTTTATGTTCTAATAGGTCTATGCTTTAACCTCAAAACTATTCAATATTAATAGTTGTTTACAAAATTACAAACGACAATCTTTCTTTCAGATTTACAAATAACACTACAATGGAGATATAATAAACAAACTTACTTTTAGTTTATATCCAATAATATGATTACAAATGTGGGCAATGTTCAATTGATTTGATCTTCTTGTTGATTTGTTTATTCACTTGAAAAAAAAACACAATTTCTCTGCTATTCACAAAAACACAGGTAAACTATGTGGTTACTTCTTTAGAAATCAGGAACTGTTGAAAATTGTTAACTTGTTCTATTCTTTTTTTAAAAGATATAACATTCTTCAATGATGTATGAGATCGTTATCGAAGACTGGCTATCATACGATGCTACTTATGAATTGTGGTTATTATAACTTTTAAAAACTTTGTTCGAAGACTCGGAACACTACTTGATTCGTAGAAATTATTTACTTGCTTCGGTTACTTTTAACTTTTCGGAGCTATTGGAGACTACTTGGGTTCTCCGATGTTATCCAATAAACTAAGGTTATGGAAAATTTTGTGAGCTGCAGGAGTACCTTGACTCTACAGATTTAATTGCCAACTGACTTGGCTTGTATTTCAGATTCCTTTTATAGGGCTTCAAAAAGGATACCAAGTGATGTCAATTTAGGCCAATGAGGTGCTTACTTTACTTATCAAGTATGCTTAGTTGATTGTTGAGAACTGACAGAACTATCCCTTTGTTGCGTGCTTGACGTCTATAAACCACCTCGACCAATCAGAATAGAGTATTCTATAAATTTTGAATTATTGAAGATTTTCAACTTATTTAAAATGATGATGATTCCTGCTTTTTAAATTAATATTGCCTACATTTTTCCACACATTTTGATATAAGATAACCTATGATTAGGTTCATATTAATTTGATTATTCCAATATTTATGGTATTTTTGACATTTGTCATATCTTAAATCTAATACACAATATAATATATCAATAATATTTCTTTAACATTATATAACTCAAATTTCCTAATCCTATCTTATATCTATAACATATTTTAATAGTTTGTGCTATCTTATGATAGTTTTGTAATCATTTCAACTAGGATTTCTTCTTTTGTAACACTGTACGTTTATCCACTTTCACTGTTTTCTTGTTTTTACACTTCTTATTCTATTTACATTGTTGTTTATTTTGTTCTACATTGTTTGATACTTTATACTATCTACTACTTAACTTTTAATACTGTTTTTAGTTCCATATATTATATTTTTATTAATCTTTTCTGATTTTTAATGTTCGGTAAGTTCTAATTTTATCAATTTATATTGTTTAGGAAATGAAATCATAACAGTATGTAGGTAAATTTTCTGATAATGTATGCAATTTACTTAAAAAACACAAGGTTACCTAATCTTTTAAAACAAATAATACGGTGAGCAAATATATTGAAAACAACAAAGATCAAGATGTAATGGAATAATAGAGATTAATTCATCAGATTCTATAAATTTACTAATTCTATGATTTGCTCTACTTTCTTAAAAACAAATCGGTACCGTGACTTACGTACCCTACAGATATAGTAAATACAATTGTTATGATAATGAATACGCAACATAAACATTAGGTCAGCAGGGTGAGAAATCAATGTCAACATTAACTTTTCTTGCTAAATGCAGTGGCGTCGAGTAAGTTTCAATTTCGAGTTATGGCCTATAGTTGCATTTTTCAATTCGACCTTTTTGGCTTCTATTTACAATTCTGTTAGTTGATTAGGTATACCTTCAACAGAAGGATCGTTCGGTGACATTACAAATTTTCTCGATCTACTGATCTTACGAGTATTAGCGAAAACTAATCAAGTTTCACGCTTCACATGAATCTTAAACTACAATTTCAGAAGTACCCACCTTAAATATACTATAATATAGATACACCATGATGATGCATGGGATATAAAACGACGAGAGACTGGAATAAATGATGAAATCGCTGTTATAAAATAAGCATGCGTTAGGAATTCGGTCTGGTGTGTTGTTCAGTCCTAATACTATTGGCGATCCTATTGCTGCTGATATCATCCAAACCAACGCTATCGTCAACCATATCCTTCTGTTGTTCTTGTGTTTGGCATATTTAATCGGCTGGGTTACTGCTATGTACCTGCAACAAATAGAAAATATAAGCATTAGAATTAGTATTTTCACCCACAGGCAAATCTGGGATCAAAAAGTTTTCGAATAACTATAGACCCATTAACTGTGATAGCAATTTTGCAAAAATGTGTGAGAAATATCTAAAATCAGTGTGTTAACGCTAGCCCTTTGCCGGGTGTCGTCGAAGGAACGCGCTAGTCTTTTATCGAGTTCCACACCAACAGATGCGACCGACAGCGAACGTGTTGTTCTATTTCCCTCTACAATCGGCCAGATAGTTAGTGCACCGAACGGCCCGTAAAACAGAGCGAACAGCGTCGAGTATTTCGACGAATCGCTTTGCTCGATAAATTGAAAACGGCTTAAGGTACAACATTGAATTTTCATGCCACTATTTCGAATTTCGAGCACTATATCGAGTTTGTGTGGAAAGTTCAATTCGATTTTATTTTGCGTTTGGTCGCTACACAAGAACGACCACCACCATATAATCCAATTTAATAGGCAACTATGTTCGGCCAACTCCTCACGCTTTCCTAAACATGGTTTCTTTCGAATTCACTGAAGCTACCTACTCACACTGGTCAATGGTCGGAAAATTGTCATGGCATTTTGTCTTCAGAAATCGGTTCAGAATATAACTAGAACGACAA
Source organism: Endomychus coccineus (assembly GCA_958510875.1). Lineage (NCBI taxonomy): Eukaryota > Metazoa > Arthropoda > Insecta > Coleoptera > Endomychidae > Endomychus > Endomychus coccineus. The sequence continues at coordinate 197,066,218 of OY294068.1, forward strand.
TGCGTCACATTGTCCAGTAGGCCACTCGATCTATCACGAATCTACGTCATGTGGCGAATGCAACAGTGACACTTTTCACGAATCCCGGGCTCATACCATTAAATTGAAAACATTTTCAATGTTAAAAACTGAAATACCGAAATTCATTGAATCCTTCCTAGTAACATCCTTCTCCGGCATCACTTCGAATTAGGGGCAACATAAAATTGTAAAAAAAAAGTAGAAAACGAGGCGTAATATATTTGGATGTTCCTAGAACAAAGATTGCCCCAATTATCCATAATGTAGCTCATTCAAATGAAGCCAAATAGTGGAGTTAACCGTTCCCTATTATACTCAAAAACGAATACGTAATCTGGGAAGTTTGAAAAATCCAACCAACAAGTATGCATACGTGGCCAACGTGCCGAAAAGTTGCCTCTCATTTTATACTCCTTTGTATGACTACTCCTTCATGGCATGGTAGCTAGTTCATTAGTTTAAGTGACAGCGCCAGTTTAACAGCCCCACAACTGGAGGGGACGGGGAAAGAGAGACTTATTCGAAGATCAACGAGAGACACGTCTCGCGCATAACCATCTTTGATGGCTCTAACGCCTCAAGGAACTCTCCACATCGCTTCGGGTTGTATTATATAACACTGCAATATATCATAAACACACACCATATGCAACTTTATCCGTGGAGATTGATAGAGCAGCCTAATTCGCAATTAGGACAAAAGGTCAAACGTATATCACACGGAATAGGATGCTTTTATCTCTCGACAGATGTGACAAGCCTGCCATTGAAATTCACATCTTCCGGGCTGTCGTAAGCCCTTCGCATTATGTACGGCGTTTCGGAAATGACACACATTACCACCTCCTTGTTTATAGAAGCAATTATAATGATTGTCATAAAATACTATTATGTTGTCATCTCATCGCTTACTACGCCATCGGTTGATTATACATTACTGCTTTTGCTAATGCCTCATACGAACATTAGATATTTATGAATAGAGGGAAAAATACAAATATTCATCAAGTAAAAATCACAAAGTGGCATATTTTTTCATGCCACTTTTGACTGAATTGACAACTGTTTCCCTCTGATATAGTTCAATTGTTCCAATTCTATCAATGCGTAATACACTTAAGCAATTAACTATTGTGGATACACTAATACGTGCGAAATAATCACCCTTCTCCCTATTAAAGTACTAAGGACCGCTACTAAGTGACCATCATTAGAGTAAACTAAATTAGAGAACAAAATGTACCGGCTTAAATACTATTTAGGGTTGATAATGCAAACAAGGGATTACCGTCAGTTTGAGATAAATCTGAATTTAATAAATTGCTTTTTCGCTTATGGATATTTGTCCGTACTATGTATTGAAAGTGATAAACTTTTTTGAGAAATGATGTCACCTGTAGTTAAAAGTTATTTTATAGTGTATTTATCCAAGGGATGGCTAAAATTCAGGTTTTCGGAATGCTGTTACATACCTTAGAGTCCGAGGTGAAAACTAACTTACGAAATTTGGGAAAATGCTAAATGCTTATGTAACTGATGGAAGTTGTTCTATCGGATCTCGAATGGTCACGTATATCAATTTCGAGTACCTTAATTCCGTTTATAGTGATTTATAGTGTTTTTATCTAAGGGATGGCCAAAATTCGGGTTTTTGGAACGCTGTTACCTGCAGCCTTAGAGTGTGAGGTGAAAACTAATGGAAGCATCGAATTTCTCATCCATATTATATATAGTAGTATATTCTGACGCAGTTATATCAGAATGGATGAGATCGACCAAATTCACTATTTTTCAATACTTGCCCCTTTATGAAATTTGGGAAAAAGCGAAAATGTCAAAAGGCTTGTAACTGATGGAACTGGGATCTCAGAAGGTTGTGGATACCAATTTCGGGTGAATAAATCATGTTAAAAGTAATTTTTATAGGGTATTTATCTTAAGGATGGCCAAAATTCGGGTTTTTGGAACGCTGTTATATGTAGCCTTAGCGTCTGAGCTGAGAACTAATGGAAGAATCGAATTTCTTATCCATGAGAGTGTATTATGACGGCGTTATATCGTAATCCATGAGATTGACCAAATTCACTATTTTTCCATACTTACTTACTACCCCTTATGAAATTTGGGAAAATGCGAAAATGTCAAAAGGTTCATGTAACTCTTGCAACTACTTATATGAGATCTCAGTAGGTTGTGGATACCGATTTCGGGTGCATAAATCATGTTAAAAGTAATTTTTATAGTGTATTTATCTAAGGGATGGCCAAAATTCGGGTTTTTGGAACGCTGTTATATGTAGCCTTAGCGTCTGAGCTGAGAACTAATGGAAGAATCGAATTTCTTATCCATGAGAGTGTATTATGACGGCGTTATATCGTAATCCATGAGATTGACCAAATTCACTATTTTTCCATACTTACTTACTACCCCTTATGAAATTTGGGAAAATGCGAAAATGTCAAAAGGTTCATGTAACTCTTGCAACTACTTATATGAGATCTCAGTAGGTTGTGGATACCGATTTCGGGTGCATAAATCATGTTAGAAGTAATTTTTATAGTGTATTTATCTAAGGGATGGCCAAAATTCGGGTTTTTGGAACGCTGTTATATGTAGCCTTAGAGTCTGAGGTGAAAACTGATGGAAGCATCGCATTACTCATCCATGAGAGTATATTCCGACGCAGTTATATCAGAATCGATGAGATCGACCAAATTCACTATTTTTCCATACCCTTATGAAATTTGGGAAAATGCGAAAATATCAAAAGGTTTATGTAACTGATGAAACTGGTTATATGAGATCTCAGAAAGTTGTGGATACCAATTTCGGGTGCATAAATCATGTTAGAAGTAATTTTTATAGTGTATTTATCTAAGAGATGGCCAAAATTCGGGTTTTTGGAACGCTGTTATATGTAGCTTTAGCGTCTGAGGTGAAAACTGATGGTAGCATCGAACTTCTCATCCATAAGAGTGTATTATGACGACGTTATATCGTAATCGATGACATCGACCAAATTAACTATTTTTCCAAACCAACCCGAAAATCTCAAAAGGTTCATGTAACTGATGGAACTTGTTATATGGGATCTCGGATGGTTACTGGTATCAATTTCGAGTACGTCAAGTTCGTTGATAATGATTATATAGTGTATTTATCGGAGGGATGGCCGAAATTCAAATTATGAGAATGTTGTTATATGTAGCCTTACGACTACTATGATGCTGGTATCTGAAAGGTCCTTTGTAGTTCAGTAGTATTTTTAATGGATAAGGGTGATTATTTCGTATTTATTAGGCTAACAATTCCCTTAATTGTATCCGTATTATATATTGTTTGGAAATGAATTTTCAGCATATCCCCACGTTCATCCATTTCAGTCATCCTTAAAATTAGTGTTGCCCAAATGCAAGAACAAGACGAGACTTAGCCAGTCTTGGTCTTGGTCTTGCGCCAATACACCTGGTCTTGGTCTTGGTATTGCGCTCTCAGTCTTGGTCTTGGTCTTGCAGCAAGAGTCTCGCAAGTCTCGCAAGTCTCGCAATTTCCTATTAGTGTTTCTGTTTTTCATTTTTATTCAACCTTTTTATGTTGGCACAATTTACACAAAGCAATTTGGGATGCACGAATTATTTCGAAAAACTCATCAAATTTGCTTTTAGGTCTTTTAGATCTATAACTCCAACTCTCACTACTCCGACTAGAACTATTTGAATCTTCGTCACTCATGTCAAATTGTAAACGTGATAAGTTTTCCGAGAACAACAAGGATTAGAGTCAAATCAATTATTACATTAGACTCGAAGCAAAGCTCAATTGGGAATGACTGGAATTGAAATAAATACTATTACTTATAGTTAAAAATTCTCGGGAAATAGGTCACATTAACACTCTGTTTTAAATTTTCGTCTTTACGTACGTTTCGGTCTCACGATCCCGAGAATTTTTATATATAATTCATACTGGGTCAAGAATCTTTATTATTACTTATAGTCCATTCGCTTAGATAGTGTCGCCTTGTACCGCGCCGCCTTGGCAAGTGCCGGCTCTCATTAAAGGATGCCGTCGCAAATCAAACGATGCCGCATGCGGCGTACAGACGCATGGCATTGTAGCGTCCTGCTTTTCGCTCTTATACCTACCTTATTATTATAAGTTAGATTTCAAATTAGTTTGTAAGATCCCTTTTTCGGCCTGTAACTTTTGAAATATTAAGAAAATACACATTTTCTCGGTAACATACTACATATAATTTTATTACGCTTTATTCTATATAGTTTACTTTTCGTTTTCATTATTTTCATATTTTTATTTATTCTCATACAATATTTAACATACATTATTTTTTATTCACTTATTCGAACTGCGTAAATTCCCCCTTCAACGAAAATGCACTGATAGTCATTTATAACTGTACTTTACGTCTTCCTATTTTCTGCATATTGTCTTCTTCAAAATTTTATGTACTAGTACTTTCTTTTATTTTGTTTCGTTTGTTTTCTATGTGTCAATTTCTTGTATTATAAATTAAGCCTGTCCGCTCCCTAAAACGACACTCAGTCCTAACTGCAAGACGCAAGAGTCTCGCAGGCTTAGTCTTGTTCTTGCTCAAATATTGCACGGTCAGTCTTGGTCTTGGTCTTGGTCTTGCAAAAATGCAAGAACAAGACCAAGACTGCAAGACCAAGACCGATTTTGGGCAACACTACTTAAAATATGGAAATTATTTTAACCATACTTGAATCACGTGATGAGATCACTAACAAGTACATGATGCCTATGGCAGAACAATCAATATTGTCAACGTACGCGCAATATCGATATTCTTGTTCTCCTGAAGAAATTGATCGAATGGAGATAGCCGGTTCTGGGACTAGACGGCTCAATCGGACATTCGAAATAATTCAGAACAAATTTCCTTCTAAAAATGGATTCGAATAATTCACGTATTACCGTCTACTTGTCCCCCTCTCTTCAAATAAGTTTTTCTTTCATGTAGTTAATGTATAGAAAAAAAGTAGTACTTCCTTTACATATTAATTTGCTGGAATTCATGAGGATGAGATAATGTGAATGCACGAAATTTATCTCGTAGGTCAAGCCAATTGATATCAATCGTTCATTATTATTATTTGATCGTTACATCGTATAATCTTGTTGTGTCCTTGAAATTATAACCTGTAGCAAATACATTCAAGAGCTGTTCGGTTGAATCCCTTACAATATAATGATATGATACTATTCCATATGAAGAATATATCATGTCGTAAAGACTCGGAAGAGTTTAATCAAGTCACACTGGAAAAGTGAGCTTAATAACATTACAGCTGTGGAGGTAGTGAAGCAAGTTTTATATTCCTACTTTCCTTATGTGGAAGTGAGGAAGATATGATATATAAACTGCGTGGAAGTTTATGACTATGAGTGATATTATTTTCCAAGGATGTTATTATGTGTAAGGTTCCTGCTATGCCAACTTGGAACGTATGCTGAGTTCATGAAATTTTAACTAGACCATTTCCATCAAAACTTTACAATATTCCAAATCTTTTATCCATAAATTCAGTTTCAGTCGCTTCCTATAAAAATGTAAATATTTAGATTTTTCAAAAGCGTTTGATGGAGAGCCAAAACGAAAATTGCTGCACAAACTAGCACATATCGAGATACGAGGTCCACCTTTGGCTGGGATCGAAGCTTTTACAGATCGAATCTTATTCGTTTGAGTCTGTTAGAATTGGACCTTTATCATTTGCTTTATATTGCCGACTTACACTATTGCTCAGCGTCCAAGTTTGCTTCATTCGATAATGGCAACAAGGACTTATGTCCGATCTAAAGATACTTGAAACATGGTGCTTGGATGATCTGCGATTACGTTATATTGAAAACAGAGGGTCGAAAAGGGCTGACTTTAGATAATTATGAATTCATTGTACATAATTTGAAAAGAATTCCGAGGAAAACAAGTAAGCAATTAATTATACTCGTATGATATATTTACATTAATTCAATCAAATAAAGTAACCTTAATAATACAAGTTATTTATTCACATTTTTACATGTTATTCCATTTCGCTATCGCTATCCTCACCAACAGTTATTATAATCGGTTTAATTACTTCATGATCCAGCGTAATATAAGAATTTTCTACAGTTATTATATGACAAATTGATTTTTTCCAACTATCTGAGAAAATATCATTGATACATTTTCTTATTGATTCCACAATAGTATCACTTAAAGTCGAAGAACTATTTTCTGAACTAGTGGTCTACGCAGGAGTCTTTAATATTCTTTGTAGAAAGCCACAAGGGATTTTGAACCCAACAGTGTTATATCAACAAGTGAGGTTGACATAACATGCGAAGAAGTAAACCATTACGTGCAATATCGCTAATTCAGCAAGGTTACATCATTGTGAGATATCTTTCAATGTTAACATTGATCTGAATGAATGTTATGGAATGACGTATCAACGAGGTGTAATCTCCAAGAAGAGTCATTAGTTGATAATGATTACATTCAGTCTAGTAAGTTGTCAATAAGTCTAGGCTAGTCTAAGTCTAAGTGGTGAAATACTCATGTGTGTAAGTGTTTTCAATAAACCGATAAAACCTACGGTGATATAATTCACCCTACCATACCACCATCAATCACGAACCGCTGGAACCTGGCACTTTATTATAGAGTTCAAAATTCTTAAAATGTTTCTGGTGATGTATCAAGAGGTCCTTGAGGATTTCCAATACTCTATTAGGTAGGAGGAATCATTTCAATTTGCCAACTGTATGAAACTCTTCTGTCAATAAACACATCTTATTGGAATCGTCTACTTCACGAATACCGTCAATTCATTCCCTGCGTCTCACGGAATATCGTCAAATATGTGATAAGAATATGAAAGATATATGAGACGTTATTACTTACCTATCTATGGAAATGGCAACTAAATTAAAAATAGAGGACGTAGAGCACGTGACATCCATCGCAATGTAGAAGTCACAAACGAATCCAGGCAGAGCCCAAGTCCCGTTCACCTGCGACAAAAAGGAATATGAGACAAGCCACATCAGATTTCAATCTGCATATATTATATATCTTCAATCAAATTGTCGATGAGTTTCTTCTGGCGTTAGCCTTAACATATTTCATGTATATTATGCTGGAAATACCCGGCAGAATGAGGTTGTGCGATCCACTGATGCTTATTATGTCAGTTGATTATAGTAAAATTATAAAATGAAGTAGATTCATAAAATAGGAATTGTCTTCTCGGACAGTATTAAATGTAATGAGATCATAATATATTCTCGAACTCGTACATCAAATAAAAATTACGACTGTACAATTCATTTTACTAGTCACCACTTCACTGTCAAACTCGATACCTATCGAAGTTCTTCCTACCAGACTTCATTTTTTTATCGAACAGCTAAGTTGTGGAACTCTTTACCTAGTCTTTCCCTATGCCTACAACCTCCAAACCTCCGAACAAAATACGAAAGCCCATCTCCTCTCTCTACATTCTACTGCTGGCTCACACGATGTTCTTCGAACATTATTGGTTTCCCTCTCATGTAGTATGAGAAAAAATCAGAGTCGTGAAGACAGTTTCACAGTTACTATTTTTTTCAGCAGTATCAACATAATTACGTTCAATCTTCACATTGGTTTTTAACAAAACATTGTATAAGGCAATTACACTGTCATTCTATATGTCGATTTTGAAATAAATAATACTTTTTCCATTCTAATGTCATTACCCAGCATTCGGTGGATATTTGCAAAGTAGTAGTACATATAAGAATATGAGAGCGCCTTATCTGCGTATTTTACGGCTCGACAACTATCATATTTTCACTATAATGCAAAAATTTTTTTCGCGTCAAAAAAGAGGTTGAAGTAATTTTTGGTAACTTTGGCGCTCTCTGATTTTGCACTTTTGGCTGCAGCCTAATGACTGCAGAAGAAAATTTTTTGGAAATATTGTTCACTAAATTTTTCTCTACGAGCTATCGTTCTCGAGGAAGATTAAATCCAAAAACATTTCGATATTCCCAAAAAACGATTTATAAATGAAAAGCATCGCTAATCAGTAAATTTTACAAATGTACTATTTAAGAACATAGGATCTGAATTTAAGTGAAATAAAAGATGTTTTTTCAAATGATGTTGCAATTTCGGGTTTAAAAGACCAGTATATGTGACATCATGCAATGGAATAATAGAGATTATTTCATTAGATTCTATAAATTTACTCAATTCAATAAATTGCCCAACTTTCTTAAAATCGGTTCACCGATAAAGTAAATACAGATGCTATGATAATAAATATGCAACATGAACATTGGGTCAGCAAGGTAAGAAGTCAATGTCAACCTTCGAAGACAAGGTTCAACCTTGATGCCTTGTATAAAGAGAACGAAAGCAGTTAGGGTAAGTTAGTATAACGAGTATTAAGACGATAAAATGTGACATACATGTTATTAATATTCTACGTTAATCTACGATTGTAAATAGTCCAAGTTATCTAGATGTATAAGTGTTACAATAAACCATATCCAATCACCGAGTTATTCCTATACTAACGATAGCAATGGATTATAAGAACCGAAGCACCACATGGCGATCTCTCTCCAAACCGTACAAAAGGACCAGAACACCATAACCGACTTCACCACAAGAATAAATATATCATTAGTAAATTTATTCTTGTAGCTTCAGCAATAACTAAACATTAAAGCCTTATCAAATTGGATATTAATGTTGAATTCAGGCCAACTTGCAAAGTGTTTAACTTTTAGAGGCAGCTCGATTTACATAATTTCCAACTTTGACAGTTACGTAATAATAAAAGCGGGAATTTAATGCGAGTCGGAAACGTGAAAAAGGACATATAAATATCGAGGGAATTATATAATATTTGATTTAACCTCTTTCGCGGTCGTTATTCTTGCAGGAAGCTTATTTCGTTCCCGTAGAGGCGTACGTCACTCGGAACTGTCTCGATTCAGGGCAGGGATTAACTGTCTCGGAACGTCCAGATTTATAGAATTTCGAACAATGGGCCTGAAAATATGTTAACAGAGATGATTTATAGTTATCGATTAACAGGATTAAATACCAAAAGATAAAGTGGTATCACCAACGGCGTGTTTAAATGCGTGCATCAATGAAACTGTCAGGAAATAATGGAAAGGGCTCGAACGATCGCTTAGTTGTATCTACCAAATAAACTTCTTTAATCAAAGAACTCTTCAAACTGTAGTGGAAAATAGATTTTCATCTACTAAGAGGAGTTGACATTAATACATCAGGTGTGAGTGATTTAAGTTGAATTCGCTCACCTCCTGTTGATATGTGAATAATTATCTGTTTATTACCACTATTTTATTTTCAATATCTCGGATGAAGACTCGGTATCACTGTCATCTGCTCATGTTGGAGAGATTAAAATAAGATGCTTCAGCAGATGGTTGATCTCAAATCATTTGATGCTAGTAAGGTTAAAATTAACAAGAGATAGTGAAGAATTATCTATGTTATGGAAATCTAATTTACACCCGGTTTCGACTCTTCCGTTATCATCAAGTGAATATAGAAACAACAGGTAGATTTATTTCTACAAAAGTTCAAAGATTCAGTAATGAGGAGGGATTGAGGTCCAATTGGCTATTAAGTGTATTGAATTCGGGGTTTTTACACAGTTTGTTAATCTTCAAGCTTTCCCCCAGATTCATTGCCATCCCTTCATTGCAAGTATGAATGATTTTAAGATTATTTATTATTATTTTATGATTTGAAATACTAATATGTTCGGAGATTGCTTATTTATTGTCGGATGAAATATGTTCTTCGAAACGTGATTCAAAATTGCGACCCGTCTGTCCAACTTAGCCCATTGTGCACTCACCACATTCAATCCTGTAGATACCAGATTTTCTATATTTGTCTGTGTTTTGTTTGGCATTAAACAGTTATTTTCTTGGATTCAAGTCGCAAGAAAAAGAAGTTGCTACCTATATTAAATTTTGAAAAATAGTTACCCATACTGTTTTATAATTCGCCAAGATGACTAAAACATGCATATTTTCTTCCTGGTGTTTCTGTTATGGAATATAATAGCTGCGAAATTTGTTTTTATTCTTTACGATTCAAGATTTGATTAATGAAGTGAATAGGAAATATAGTTATTTAAAGCAAGCTGTTCAATTTTACCGATTTCTGTCTTGAAATCTTTTTCTGATTTAGGGATAGAAAAGGCTCAGCGGATCATTGAATTATATCGCATCAGTGAAGGTGTCTTTTCTATGAATATTGTATGAAAGATTATTATTTTGCTTAGAAATTGTCAAATCCAGAAAGTTTATGGAACAAAATGTTACCATATTGTTTTGGCACACATTCGAAATTACATTCGTGCATCAAGAAATGCATTTTGTTGAAGTATTTTTCGAGCCTAAGCTTAGATATTTTATCAATCGATGAATTTGCTCCAAAATAAGTTCAATTTCGTTGTCGTTTTCGGGATCGCTGATCACGAATATGTCATTTAAAAATGTTCACCGTATACAGGACGTCCTGAGGCACTACATCTCTCTTCGATAATTTGTATTTATTCTTTACTAGTCGATATTTGAGTTCGATTTTCGAATATTGTTGTCATATTTATTGTTAGCACCCACGAAAAAGCCATAGTAAAGAGTTGGATCTAATTCGAACATATATGGTGATAATTACTTAGTGCTCCAGGGCTTCCTGACCTACAGGTATACGGAGGGCACTTTTAAGCACATGATCCTGATCAGCCACCTCAAAAACCCCCCGAGTAACCATTTTCCATTCATTCTACATTGACTTAGAATAAAGGTTCCAGGAAGTCCCGAACTCCAGGTATACGTAGGTAATTTTGGAATGTCGTGTTCGTGATCAGCGACATCGCAAACTCCTGAGTAATCATTTTCTATGCATTTCGCAAGTGATTCGAGCAATGTTCTTGAATTGTTGTAGTATACCAGGGTGTCCCATGCACCAGATACATTAGAGACTTTTTTAAACATCATATTCGTATTCAGTAACCCCAAAAACCTAAACTTAGGTTCAAAAAATGCTTCAATAAAAAGCATTTTTTTATGCACAAATTCAATTCCATATGAGCACCAAAAACCAAACACTAAAATTTTTTCTACTTGTCGTCCAGAATCCAGAGTTTTTGGCAAATTTTGGGCTATATTGCCTCGACTAAATGGGTATCCCCATATAAGAGGTAGGTCTTACAGTTAGTAACAGTTATTTAGTCTTCAGCAAATACGATCAATGTAAGACTACCCGGAAATTTTAGACTCAGATTTAAATCGTAAATATGGATTCCCTTTATTTCGGTAGTTGGAATGGACTTGATATTAACGAATTTTGTTCTAGAAACTATTGAATTATTCTGTCTAGACCAGATACGGAATTCGATAATAATAATATCCGGGTGATTGAACGTCAATTCAATATTATAGATCTACAATGTAACGTTTGATCCCATCAATTTGATTGATGCGAGAGAATTTCTAAATTATTGCTTCGGGGGAAAGCATAAAACTTGAGGCTGTGAGTTCCAACTATAAGAGGAAGATTATAATTAGCCAGATTCAGGAACACAACAGCATGAAGACTTATTCGGCTCGAGGTCTCTTCAGTTTCTACCTTATTGCAATTATAAGAGCCTAATTTCCATTCTATGACTATCTTATTGAGTACGAATTTGAATCGTTAATGCCAATTGATGATCGAAACCAATCCCTAATGCAGCTTTTGCGAACTATCTCAGCAATTCTAATACTCGAGACAATTGTGCAACGCAATTAAGCTATGGCTTCGGGCGGTTCCCCTTAGTCATCATAGTGAATATTTGTTTGATTGGAACTTGTGTTGTTTCGTTAATTGAGACTGGAAGTGGACAAGCTACTGCACATTTTGATCAAGATTCCTGGGGTGATGAAACGTGCAATCGATTCCAATAACTTCTCTCGATGTTAACTTGTTGTGGAAAAGTGTGATGATTGGTGAGTGGAATTTGACGAAGATCTACGGGACAATCGGCTTACGATTTGATGAAGTATAGGATGTCTTAAAATTGACGTGATTGAAATTGTTGTGAGACTCAAGATTTCCTTAGAGTAAAATCAAATGAGAACAACGATTAGAATGCGCTGTAGCAGGTCATTTGAACATTTGCTTTGACGGAGAAAACGCATAGAAAAGTGGGAACAAAGGGCGGCGTGATTGTTTTATTGTAAGCTACTTTATTCTCAAAGACATGCTAAGGTGAATTTTATCCCGTTTACAAGCAGCTATACATTAGAGTGTTGTCGGTATATTTTCAATTACGGCAGCTATTAACCGGCTCAGTGCGAAGCGATCAACTACGCTCAGAGACGCTTTACAAAAGGTTTTCACGAGAATATGGCCCGTCCTTATCTCCCCCCGATAACGGGGGATCGTTTAACACTGTGGTTCTCAAAAGTCTTCCCATCTGCCACGTAGCAAGGTCTAGACATTATTCAGTTATTCCACACCGCACACTGTACAACTATGGCCCATGTACCATCTAATGAACCCAGAGAAGCGAGACAGAGATAGGTTGGCGCAATTACTGGAGATCTGGCAATGATTTTCGAAATTGGGATCTGATAATGTAGTAGTTTCATTTTCAAGAAATCTTGAAAGCCCATAACACTTGTACAATTCAAATGTAAACTTGCCCCAAGGAAGCATGTCTGGGGTAATTTTATGCTTACGAAAGGGTGATCCGCTGGAAGTTAGCACCTTCACTTCCCTCCCTATAATTAGTACAAGGAAAGAATTGAAATCAATCTAAGATAAATTTTCGAATGTGATAACATACCACAAACATTGTCGAAGCTTAGCTAATGTTTCATTTGTATCATTAAAAACCATAACGCTGCAGACTTTGTAAGAAGAATTACGTAAATTCAATCTATTTATAGGCTGCATTAAATGGATACGAAAATGTATCTACGAAGAGAAGAATTGTGGGTTTATAAACAAGTTTTGTAGGAGGATATTTTTGAAAAATCAAAATGGGACTATTGGCCCTCGTGGCATCATGTACACGTCTGTGGAAAGAGGTATGTCTTGTAAAAAGCATTTAAGTTCGGGATGTTTTGGGAGCTTACACATCGCATGGATTTATTTTTATATCTGACTTTCATAGAGGCTGCTAATTACACGGTTCATACCGAGTAGTCTTATTCATAACTTTTTTGAGGTTGGATCTTACGTGAAATTAAACATCATTTAATTTTACAGCAAAAAGGTACTCTAAGTAAAACTCGATACTGTGTACCAGTTTCGGAATATTTTGATTTGAAAATAATGAAGTAATAACTGATGCTGATATAAAGTAAAAAATGATTAAACAATTTATTAAAAACCAAGAACAATAACATTATTCTAATGCAGGAATTATTAATTAAACAAAGAATCACACCAAAAATTAAAATAAATTTGAGTAAAAACATGAAATATTCAATCAGTAAGTGTTCAAAACGTCCTCAGTAAAAAAGGTCGTCGCAAACCTCAAAATGGTTTTGCTTTAGTCAGCCATGGAAAACTGAAATTTATTAATAGTTAAAGCTAGTGCGTTATGCAGAAAAGTATCCCAGAAGAAATACACGAGATAAAAAAACGTTTAGAGCCGTGGAACGACGTTGTCGAGAAACTGGGAATGTGACACCAAAAAAAAAAATTCTGGTATGTCCAGAACAACAAGAACCATTCAGAAAGAGAATATCATCTTAGATTTAGTTGATCAAGATTCAACAATTAGCGTAAGGAATAGCGACAAACAAATACGTCTTCTGCAAGTACTTGGAGGATTCTTAAGGAGCGTCAACTACATCCTTATCACTACAGACAAGTTCAAGAGCTTCTCAATTTGAGCAGATCGTCCTGTATCATGATGGATAATGCTTCATCAATAGACAAGTTCTTCTGTTTTAGTGGATTTTCTGTAAGATGCCATTCACTGCTTTAGACAGAAACAAGTACTTTCACTTTCCAGGTTCCTGCACAATTTCCAAGGACGTATCTGTTGAGAACCACTGGATGCAGAAGGAGTTGTGGGATTAGAGTTTCGGAAGCTGTACGATTTGCGGGCCTAGAGAGCTTCCATAAATATATAACGGACTTGTTTATACTTTCTCAAGAGTCCATTACAATAATTATGTTAGTTTCCCATCATTTCTCTTTTTCCCTGAAATATTAATGGATATATTTATTTCTCATTACTTGTGCGTTCAAGCACTGTTCGTAAAGTTTTCGCATTATTCGATGGGACCGTGCTGATAAGTTGAACGATTCGCGACTGTTGTTTCCGACATAAGTTTGAGGAATTATCGAAAATTATGGATGGGAACGTCTTCCAAACAAGTTCGAAAGTTTGGAACGTTTTTCTCATTACAATTACCCTCTTCGAGAAGACTTGACAATCCAGTGTCGTCGTTGAGCCTGCCCTTGAACAAAATCATGCTCAGAAGTTTCATCGTGTAAAGTAACATGGAAATCCTTTTTCGATAACCTGTCGTTCAACTTAAATTATAAACTTCCACTACCTTATTATAAATTATAAATTTCCACGACCTTATTATAAATTATAAATTTACACGACCTCATTATAAATTATAAATTGCCATTAAAAAGAAGATGAAATTGAATCCAGTGCTGGTTAAAACTCCAATCGGAAGTTGTCACAGATACGAAGGTATCGCCTTGTATTGGAGTCAATGAATGAACTCAAAATAACTTTTAAATACTCCATTTTCACTAATTTAGAGTGCCCCGAATCGAACTGCAATGTGCTGTTATGGCAGCAAGGTCATCAAATTTCATTAGGAACGAGACGAATTACAATATATCTGATGTTTTCTGGTGAACTGACTCAGAAGTTGTTTTGAGTTAGTTGTTTTGAGTTGGCTGTGATCGAATTCATGTAGACCTAAAATATTCGAGGCTCATAGAGTTGAAGAAATTCTGGAGATAACAGAATTATCAAAGTGAAAACATTTCAATGTTGCTGACTTAGCGACAAAACAGAACAATGAGCTTGGATTTTCCAGTGATTCTTTTTGGATACAAGGTCCCAAGTTCTTGAAGAAGTTTGAAGAATTTTGGTCTACAGAAGATATAGAAGAAGGACAAATTGTTGAGTTAGAGAGAGAACATGTTAACTTGATTGAAGAAAATAAGAATTTTTTTCCAGATATACAAAGATTTTCTAAATGACTCAAACTGATGAGAAGTACAACATGGTTGTTGAGACAAACTGTGAAAATGGAAATTCGTAATTGTCAATTCCGCAAAGTTTGCAAGGCCAAGGTTATACAATGAGAAGATTCATTGCAAGACGAGGACAACCAATTGAACTTCATTCCGACAATGGAACCAACTTTGTAAGAGCTGAGAACGAGGTGAAAAACATATAGAGGAATACACCCACAGCTCCACATACCCAAGGAGTTTGGGAAAGAATGTTAAAGTCCATAAAACAAGTATTGTGCAAGATGTTGAAGGAACAAAATCGGAAGGAGGAAATTCTTACAACTTTCCTACTAGAAGCTGAAAGCATCGTGAACTCTAGGCCCATAAATTACGTGTCATGTGATAAAGATGATATAGAAGCTTTATCTCCTATGCACTTTCTCATTGGTTCGACCAATGTTGAAAATGCGTCGAGTGCTTTTATTGCATTCGACGTATTTGGCAGAAAACAATGGAAAATTGAACAAATTATGGCAGAAGACTTCAGGAAAAAGTGGACATCGCTCGATCTTCCATCATTGCAGAAGAGGCAAGAATGGCAAGACAAAAATTGACCTCTGAGTGGCATGATAACCGACGATAACTCTCACCAGCAGAGATGAACAAATTCGGAGCGTCGAGTTAAAAACATCTAACCCTACTTTGAATGGACAGTGAACTCCTTACTTCGGCTGGAGGTTGGAGAATGTGAAGATTGAAATTAATTTATTAGTTCACATCGTAGATACATAACAAGGTATAGGATACCCTTCTTGATCCATCAAATAACCTGAAGGGATGTCAGATAAATAAATATACTATCATTGAATGTTAGCTTGTTTCTACACATCAAAATGAGATATTTAATTGTTCAGCAAAACCAACGAAAAGGTGCAGAGTTAACCCTAATTTAAAAATATGGAAGCCAATATTATATTTCTTATTTTTATTTGGTCTATCTACTGACTTAATTTGTTTTGATATAAGTTAGATACGTTTCATGTTTAAAAATAAGTAGTCACCTACTGATAAAATGTAACTTTCAAAAACCAAATTAGTGCCGGTATTTTTGGCAGGATGGAAGGAGTTGGAGAGAGGGAAGTTTTGATGAAAACGGTTAGGGGCAAGTCTGGTTGAAATATTAAAATGGATATAATAAAACTCATACGATAAATAAACACAACATACCTTCTCAGGATAAAAATAGGTATTAGAGAAAAAATAGGTATATAGTTATTAAGTATAGGAAAGTACTTTTGCTTTCTTAGGATAGATGAATTTGAAATTGAAGATGAAAGGCTTCATAGGAATAGCTGTATCAGACATCATCATATTAGGGATTGTGGAATCTGCCTTTCTGGAGAGGACGCAAGCTTGAGTTTTGGTTGCATTAAACTCTACTAGATTATCAGATCACCATTCCAAAATCTTTGCCAGATCTACGTTAGCTGCCTTCACCTGTCTCTGGTTCGCTCTTCTGGCTTCATCGGATTGTATGGAGGCTCTAGATGAGAAAGTATAAAGTGTACCATCATCTGCAAAGCTGTGGACGGAACAGCATGTCACTTCCAGTAGATCGTTTATATGGAGCAGAAACAAAGTTGGTAGCGAGACAGGTCTCCGTCAACTACATGTAGTGATCTATCCGAGAAAAAACACGATAGTGAGAGACAAAGTTCATAAGAATAGTACCATCATCATCATATTAAGGATTGTGGGATCAGCCTTCCTGAAGGGAATAAAAGTTTGAGTATGAGTGCTTCCTATTGTGATCTCTAGCAGATTCTTTCCAAACCGTACGGTAAAGGGGATGATCACTGAGATATTTTCCAAATTGAGTAAATTCGGGATACCTATTGCCTATCAACAATGGATTAGGATTTCGCGATTCAACATTCACAGTGAATCGGATAATTTTTCTCGGCTTAGCCCATTAATTATATTTCAGAATCGGATAAGGCTGTGTTTGAAATCTCGCCGGAACAAGAAACTCATATTTAGTTCGGAAAGTACTTCCCAAGTTTTAATCAATACGACACGAGGACGCTCCACGAAGCATCAACAAATACACCTAGTTGTCTGTTACAAACTCTTCAAAAGCGCTTACAACATTTGAGCGTGAGTTTCGATTCTAATAACGTCTACTCGAATTACATAGTTACGTACGAGAAAACGGTGCGATCCGACACAGACTTTTCAACTTTTGATTTTGTTATTTCCGCCGATTCGATATTAAATTGCCGTCTAGTAAGTTTGCTCGCCTCTCAATATTGAAGCGATCTGGTTCGTCAATCCTCATTCCATGATTATTAATTGGCTTGTAGGAATTCAATGCCAAGACAAAAAGTAATCTTTAATAAACGCATAATAAATGAGGGAGAATATACCCTGATGCTCTTAAAATGACGAAGGTTATTCCTGGGCATTAAAAGGATCTACAGACGACATGAACAATAATAGCCCAATAGCTTTTTTCTAAAATTTTTGAATCGTGCTTGAAGTATCAGATAACCGACTATTTTAGAAAGCCGAAAATTTTTTATTACAATCAGTTTGCCTTCCGTTAAAATAGGAGCACCGATGATGCTGTAAATAAACTTATAGAGATGATTGTAAGCGGTATGGAAAAAGGATGCATCGTTGGCACATTCTTTTATGACCTAAGCAAAGCTTTTGACCTGGTTTCTCCTTCCACTCTTGTTGATAAACTGAAATTTTACATATTTCATGACAACAGCTGTAATTTAGTTTACTCTTTTTCATCCAATCGGAAAAAGTATACTGTCATCAATGGCAACTCCTCGGAACATGATGAGGTTGTCAGTGGAGTTACACAGGGATCTGTCCTTGGTCCGCTACCGTTCCTTGTTTTCATTGATGATCTGGTTCAGGCCGTGGGAGCGGTAGATCTCCTGCTCTTTGCTGATGACACCAGTATGGTTCGAAGCGAGAATAATGAAGGGAATTTGTTGGCTTGCTTGAGTGAATCTCAAGAAAGTCTTTTTGACTAGTTTTGTGCAAGTGAACTGTCCGTAAGCCTTGACAAAACTGGTATAATGTTACTCACATACACAGAAACATTACTTTTGAAAAACCCTGACTATATAAAGTTTTTGGGTATCTTATTTGATCCAGTTCTTAGTTAGGAGTGTCACGTTGACAGTGTAGCTAACAAAATCTTAAAATAAGAAATTCAGTCAAAAACTACTTGCCAGGGGAGGCGATATGCCGTAACAAGCTGGGGTAGTTCACCTCATTCGGAAAGGTTTTTTCCCTTTAAAAGAAAAGTGTTGAGAATCTTAACAAAGAAACGTTTCAGAGATGACGTTAGAAACAGTTTTATTGATTTCAAAATTATTTTCATATATCAGTTGACAAATGTAGACAATCGTTCATACATGCAATAAGTACTCTAAAATAGGATGTCTTAAAATAACGTTAATATAGGCACTTCAGGATCTAATTCTTCGAATGATAGTCTAATATCCTCTATAGCACAAGGCCTGAACTCTGAGAACAATAGTCAGTGCGACTTCATCAACAGGAGGCTTGGAGGACAGACGTAACATTCGACAATATTATTTAGTCTTAATGGCATTTAGAATCAAACATTTTTCCATGCCTGACATTCATATAATCGTTTGCGGCAAAGTGTTATGTTTGATACCACAATTTTAACTTCCATGGGACTCAAACCATTGGTTCGTTGATTTGAACCAACTCCATCAATTTTTTACCAAACCTACATTATACTGGTTTAACAAACACCAAGCTAGAAATTTCACAAGCCTTTTAAAATGCCTAACTGCTGGTTGGCTGTCTCGATACAAAATGATGCTGATTACAGTCTTCAAGCTCATGTTATGACATGTTAGGCATTTATTCCCAGAGTATGACGCAATCGACCACTTGTTCGATGAATTGACTAATGCCTTGGTTCTTTCTCGGTCATGTCTCAAGGTCCTAGACAGAATATTATTACTACGAATAAAAAGCAATAGTTAATTACGGAATAAAATTTTTAGCACGCTCTTGTCGCTCGGTTCAACATGGCTATCCGTGACATTCAACGTTGCTGGATAGTTGGCTATGATAAATGAACGAGACTGCCAGGAAATTTTATACGTATTTTATGCTCTAGGGTTATAGTGTCTTTCCATTAAAGATATTCACATGATAGAAATGATTATGGCAAGTTTGATAGCCTAGTTTCACGATATATTTTCCAATCTGTAAATTTACATGAATCTTTTTCTAAGCGTGGTGTACAATTTCGGAGTTTGTCGATTGCCGCGTCTAACAACGAGACCTGTCATTCCGGAATATATCCGATAACTGTATGGGAAAAGTTTAAACGAAAAAGTTCCTAGTTTTTTCGCGTTGTTCGGCGTGAAATTATTTTTTATCGAATGGGACGATTCATTTGATACGTGCTGATTTATCTGTACAGGTCGGTTATCAATTGTTACCCTGCGGCCATGGCCATTATTATTATTATTATTATTTCACAAGCAAAAACTATTATCTTAATGTGAGATTGAGTAGAAGTGGATTATTAGCAATCACTCAGGAAGCTCTCAAGACTATTCGGACTGATTGGAATTAAGGTTCTTCTCGATCAGGTTGAGTGAATCGTTATTTTCCTTAATACGACTTAGCCTTTGAATGTCATTTTTGATATCAACAGAAATGTTTCTAACACGCTATGATGTAAATTGTTTCCGTAGTCAAGCCGATAGTTATGCTTAAAACAGTGCAGGAAGTCTTATATTCTAAATTTCTTTCCTTCTACGAAGGCAACATGAAAAGTCCCCGAAAAATTAAATAAGAAATGATTTATTTCGTCAAAACTTATTTTATTTCTCAACATAATCTCCTTGTAGCCTGATACATTCATCCAAAAATTTCCCGCACAAGGACTGTTGATGGATGACACAATGTAAGACTCATGGTTTCGAACCGACATCATTTTCTACAGCCTTTGACACAAAAGCAACCACTCCTTTATTTTAACCACAATGCCTCCATCAGGAGTAATAGATTTCAAGTTATCTTTAAAACACGTCCGAACACGTTTTAAGAAGCTACTCACTACTTTATTTCACAACAGACCGTTTCGCTTCCTTCACCTTCCCTAGGTGAACTGACTCGCGGTCACGCTGCTAGTCTTTTTATACTCCAATTACTTCCTTCTAGAAGTTATTGGAATACACCACAACTTTTTCGAAACAACGAGATTATTCGCGAATATTCGATTGCCACTGCGCTTTCTGGTAGCAATAAAGTGTACTACCACTACCTATTTCCGCGTGTGACCACCAGGTGTCGTCAAGTGTCGTGGTCGTAACAATAAAGTACAGTTAGTACACAATAGTAATTGACCTAGCCAATTTAGCAAGCATAGGACGCATACTCGGTGACTAATCCAGAAATTATAGATAATGACTGCAAAATTTAAACGGTTTTGGCCCTCGTAACATACTGGAGTAAACAGTGTGACCTTAAGGCTAGAAAGTTTGGAGGCCTATGCCCTAGCAGCTTCCAACAAAAAATTATCAATTCATATAGCACGTCGATAAGGTTTTAACGCTACCTGAAATAATAATAACCAGCCGACTATAACAAGTGGTGGATCAGCAAGGAGCAAGGAGATAGGCTTTCAAACCTATTCACTTGCCTGAAAATATGAATTTAGATTGGACCGAGACAATATAGCTCCAAAAAATCAGAAGCTTGGAACGTGGGGCTATCACTTGCGTTGGACGTGTTACTTGTTTGGAAATATGGGCAACTATCGGCTGTTTTCACATTGGAACTGCTGGTAGCTGATAACCTCCAGTCAAACAGTATTTCAGATTTGGTAAATATACGCTCGACACTTTTACATTACGTATTTAATTCAATTTATCCAGTAAATTGATTTTGTAGTAGCAGTGAATATAAAATATCCAATCACTGACAGCACCTAAATGTTATTAAGCTGCTAATTAATCACGCGTAATTAGTTGTTCCATTTGAGCTTGTAACACTTCTCCCTCCAGTTGCATGAATAGCAATTAATTTGAAACATGTATATTTGGTGAAAACTCCATAAAATAGATAGATATAGTCAGAATTTATTTCCATGTTTCAATGAATGTAACATTCATGAGCAGTTCCTTTTGATCTTTTAAGATTCAATTTGAACACTCAGAATTACAAAGAATTTGTTTGCTCGGTGACATCAAAATTTGATATTCTACTAATAAGAGCCGAGTCGGATATAGAAACATTATTCATACAATGAAAGACTTATTCCGTAGCGTATTAATACGAGAGACGGTTTCGTTCGGTGCTTCCGTTTACTACACATACACTTTAATTAAAATGTTGCTTCAGCGGAAACTTTGCCACGCAAATTTGTAAACACAAATCCTTATTCGAACCTACATAAATTTATCACTAAATATTTGACTTTGATTTCGAAGGTTCGGCCTAATAGCAGCCATATCTCTGAGCGTACATCCCGCGATTTCCATAGGTTGACATATTTGCTGTGCGTGGACATATCAGATTGACCCTTGATGGGGTTTAATGTAGCGAATTGCAAATTTCGGGTTACACTCTAATTCACACAGATAAATTTCAGCCAAGGGAATACTGAATTCCTCCTTTCTATCACATTCGATCAGTTTATTTCACTATCAAATACGGGGTCGATCAATTTTTGAGTGGCGTGTTGTTTCTACACACTTGGTCTGAGTCTGAAGTTAACCTCTCTAGGCACATGAATAAAAACTTCGTAGGATTATTTTTTGATGTCTTTGAGCATAATTTTTTAATTACATATTCTCTTCTAATTTGGCAGTCGATATTAAATTGCGTTCAGATTTTGGTGTACCTATATCTATTCAGTATATTATCAAACGTTGAAGAGTAAAATCTTGACGCCACAATGCGTTCGGAATACAATTATCATATTTTTCTATTTCATTTTTGACAATGGTTTTGACGATACAAAAATAATAGCTATTCATAGAACTCGTTGCAAATTGAACGTGTTTTTTGAGCTAGATGCGCTACGCTCTTGGTCAAATCGTGTGTAATAAACGCACCGATTGAGTTTTGTTTCTATTCAATTCCAGATTATTTATAGTTCACCAATTTCCGAATTTGTCTATCTTATCATTCAAGATAGGAGTTCTCTTGTGTGAGGGAAGATATGTCATCTGCAAACATGATAATGAATTCCTCTAAACATACTGGTAAGTCGTTTGTGTATACAATGTATAAAAGTGGACCTAAAACTGAGCCTTGAGGAACTCCTTGTGTGAGTGTACATATTGAAGATTTTTGATTTTTTTGCCGTAAATATCATATTCTACTACTCACTAACTTCTATTTGAAAGATACGATTAGAATAATGTGAGTGCTATGCCTCTAACACCCATCTGTTCTAATTTCATCAACATGATAAGTTTGTGACTTTGTTGAATAGCGATCTGGACTAGAAAGTAGTCTCATATTCCCCTTAACTTTTGTGAAGTTCGAGAAATCTATGAATCAATGTGATACACATTGTTTGATATCTTAGTGGGACATTTATTCATAGATGGCGTGAGATACGTTTGGTCTTTTTACCATGCTGTGGCTTTTAGCAGTTCAAATGATATTACCTCATAGTAAATTTTCACCTGATCGGTTGGCTATCTTATAGACTTTTCAATATTATGGATCAGTCTTTAAATCTGAATTTGCACGTTACAATGTAATATTTCAATACTTCTTATTGTATGTTTTTGAGAATGAATTTTTGAAGTTCCAAATTGCAATCAAAAAGTCTAATGGAAGTAGTAGTATTGTTATGATTTCATTTCATAAACAATAAAAATTTAAAGATAATAACTTACCGAAAATCAGAAAAGATCAAATAAAAGATATTTATATGGAATTAAAAACAATAGTAAAAGCTAAATAATAGTTAGGATATTAATATTAACAATGTAAAACATAATAAACAACAATGTAATAGAATAAGAAGTGATAAACAAGAACTTCAGTGAAAGTGAAGAAACGTACTGTGTAACGAAGGCAGAAATCATAATTAAAGTGATTACAAAACTATCATGAGATAGTACAAAACATTGTATAATGTAATAGATATAAGTTAGGATTAGTATATTTGAGTTATGTAATGTTAAAAGAATGTTATTGACATAATATGTTATGTATTAGATTTAAGAATAAGTAACTGTCAAGAAAACCATAAATATGGGAATAATTATATTAATAATAACCCAATCATAGGTTATATTATACCAAAGTGTGGGTAAAAATGTAGGCAATATTAATTAAAAAGAAGGAATCACTTTCAATTAAAATAAGTTGAAAATCTCCAATAATTCAAAAATTAAAGCATACTAAATTCTGATTGGTCGAGACGAATTTCTAGTGTCAGTCTAGTAACAATGAGAACTTCTGTCAGTTCACAACAATTAACTTGGCATGCTTGATATGAACAGAAAGCATCTGATAGGTAGAAAATGACATCAAGTAGCGTCGGTTTTGGAGGCCTATAAAAGGCTCTGAAAGGAAATGCAAATTCAGTTTGCATTAATATCCAAGCAGAGACTGTTCTTCTCTGGCAACTCACCAAAAATTTTCTAACCTAAGTTTATATAAAATAAACATCAGAGAACGCAAGTGTTCCAAACTTCGATAGGTTACAACTAACCAAAGTTAATAAGTTTTATTAAAAGTCAACGAGTATCCCAAGTATATAAACCAAATAAAAGGTAGTAATTACCTCCAATTTATAAGAAGTATCCAACGATTGCCATTCTTCAACATAATTTCAATAAAGCATCGAAAAGTTTTATGTCTTATCTAAAAGAATAAAACAAAGCATTATCAACAGTTCCTGATCCTCAAGAAGAAGTCACCTAAATTAGTTACCTGTGATTATCGTGAAATAGCATAGTGTTGTGTAAAAGGTGAATCAATGAAATTATAAAAGGAAGTAAATTGAAAATTGCCCACATTGTTAAACACATTTTGGATATTATCTAAACGTAAGTTTGTTTATAATTTCTACATCATATTATCCGTATTATCTGTAAAGAAAAAGGAAGATTGTTGACAATAACAATATAAACAAATATTAGTTGAAAAAGTGTCTTAAGGTTATGTCATAGATTTTGTAAACATAAAATTGAATTGAACAAGATAATAAGAGTCATAGAAATTAAATATTGTGAAATCAAAGAGCATAGTGTTTAATTCCATATAAAAATTATTCTATAGATAAACTTCAAAACTTCATAAACATTAATTTAAAAATTCAAATATAATCAAATCAAAAGATAAAAAGCTAGCCGGTAGAATCAAAAGTTATAATTATTAAATAAATAAAAACTCAGTAAGAGTATTATTAACAAAGAATAATAATTATTCATTAACAAATTGTCACCACAACGTGGGGCAAAGAATAATTTATCAACAGTATATTCAACATAGTTGAATATCACAAAGTAGCGGACAAATCAATTACATTTTCACGTTTCTATTATTTATATGAATGTCGACACCTTTTAATGCATCTGAAAGAAGTAAATGTATTGGGAGGAAAAAGCTATCCTGTGAAATCAGACAGAACTTATGATAAATGCATCTTAATCGTCTCCGAGGAGCTCGAGAAGGTTATGATTGGTTGCAAGGCAGGCGTTGACGGGTTTGGAACTAGATCCGACCTCAGTGATTTAACCCCACTGGAGTGGCGTCACCACATCACGAGTGCTATGATTGATGACGTCACGGCGGCTTGTTTCAGTCGAGTGTAATATTTCAGTTTTTCATCGCTAGCTAGCTTGCCATGATTCTGCTTGATGTCCTCCCTGGAGAGACTAGATATATTGTCGTTCATGTTCACCGTTACGACGGGATTTCATGGTCTTTTTTATGGTTTATGTATGACCTGATACTTCAACAGTAGAATCGAGGAAACGTTCTTACTTTTACCTTATAATGTTATCATAATTTAATAATGACATCCGATTTCATATAACTAGGAATAAAAACGAAATACTCAGACTCTCTTATACTCTGCCATCTGAAAATTCATTTGAATTGCAGGAATATCTATTGGGGTCCTTGTCCCAAAATTGAAAAGATTGTTTTGAGACTACAAAATAGTTTACTGACTTCAATTATATGAAAGTATCTACGAGAGTGAAATGATAAATTCTGATTTATTCAGTTGCATAAAAAAATATATGCTCTTGTTATTGAGTTGTTGATAATACTGGTGCTGCTTATAAATTCTGTTTCTTGGTAAGAAAATCTCTCGAGTCACTATATCTAGAAAACAGTAAGTGATCACTATAGATACTCTCCCCTTTTTGGGAAATAACCATGGAAATATTGAAAATTGGCCTTTGAGAGAAAGTGAACGTAACTCATTTTTAATGTTCGATGATGACAAAATCTCTCGGGTCACTGTATACAGTATCGGAAACAATTCTTCTGGGGTATAGACGTAAATATTCACGTGCAACAAGGAACGCAATGATATGATAATACCACGTAAACAAGAGAGACGCACTGCTGTGCGCCCTTCCTCTTGCCCCACCCGAGGCGTACACAGCGACTCGCACATTCTCCCGACTGGTGCTGGTATGATACTGACGTCACATGTCCTGAGCTGACCGCCCTGAAAATGCAATGCTCTCTCAAAATACAGCAAGCTATTCTTTACGCTCTCATGAAACCACCATACCCAAGATAAATATTTTCCGAACCTGTATAAAATAAAGATAAGACAATCTGCAAATAATCATAGATAAAATAGAAAATATAGAAGACAGTAACTGATTACTACAGATACTCTCCCCTTCTTCGAAAGCAACCATGGAAATATTGAAAATTGGTTCATGAAGAAATTAAACGTAACTCATTTTTCATGTTCGATGAATGTATTGGACATTTAATCTCTAAATAGGTAATATCAAATGGTCCACAGAAACTAGATTGAAGGAGAAAGCTTTTCTATATATACCTTGTATATCATTTTATCTATTATGGATTGTTTCATTCAAATTATAAGCAGGCTGTATAAAACTCACTAGGTTCCAAATTAATATGTTAACAATCCATTACGTGAATGATGTATTAGCTGTTACACGACGTAAACGTTACCTGTATTGTTGAGGGGTTGTGTGTTGTTTTTCATAGACAGTCTGAACGCAGATCTATGGATCTGTCAAGAAAACTTTACGTGATTATATAAGCTGTCAAATACATCGAAGGGCCTCGATCACCCCGTTGGGGATTGAGTTTCGAAAAATTCATTCTTAGCGGTGCCTATGTCGGCTTTATAGTTTCGGAGATATCTTAATGAGGAAGTGAATCTGAGAGAATGGTATTTGCCGTATTTATACATATATGGATAGTCTATTAACTGAAACTTTTAGTTTCCCAGATATCGACCATGGTTTAATTGTGAAGAATTCAATTAAAATTGTGAAATTCCTCTACACTCATATCGCTACAAATTTATCGCGCATCTAGCTTCAATATCGAGAGAACGTCTTGTGCAGCGATTTTTTCATTGCAACGGTGTAATGGGAAAATGATCGTAGCAGGCTCCGACTTAAATATTATATATAATATAAATATAAATCTTGTATAAATAATATAATAATATAAATATAAATCTTGTATAAGTGCCGTACAACGAGAGCGCTTTCTATTAAATTGGTTCTTGCGATAAGAAGAGAGCGTGTTTTTATTAAAAACGACGCTGAGTTTTAGAAATAATATATAAGTAAACGATGATCGAAAGAATGGCGTATTCGATGGAACGCGCGGCTTTTCCGCTTTATCATAGATATTGGAACGATATGAGACGCGCTTGTTGTAATACGTTTTCACCTGGATACGGAGAAGAAAGATTTTGATATTAATTTCTTTGAAAGCGCGTAATTTGTGGATTGTTTCCGAGATCAGTGTTTCTTCTCTGTCTCTAGATGCTTTCAGTGCATTAGGTGTGATTGAAAGACTATCTGCAAGTGAAAGAATGAACAAAACTAAGCTGGAATGTAACATGAAAAATGGGCCCCCACTACAAAAAGATCAATTTCTCATACTTATACTTAGAGAATTGTATATTTACAAATTTACTGTCTCCAACCTTTTTATTGCAATATCTAACGTGAACAATCAATAAAACAGTAATTTTGAAACATTATTCTCAACTTTGAATACGGTGGGTGATCAGAAGCACGCTCATCAAAATTTGCTTGTTTTGGAAAACATGTGCAATGTGTGGGGATCAGCTCTTAAACTCGGGGCGGTTTGCCCTAAGCTGACCCGTGATCCAGGTGGAGGCATAGTAATTGAAACACATACTTATAAAAGCTATACTTTACTTAATGTAGAGCTTGACGTCATTACGACTTACTGTCTTGCTCTACAAAATAATAATAGTACAAATACTAATAATGTACACGATGAGTGATCATTATCAATCTCTCAATATGATATCTATGATTATTCTAATTATTATGATATGCTCATGCTCTACTTATGATATATATAATAATGTGATGTGATGTTATTGTTATTTTGTCCTAGTTAATCTTGTCTTAGCATATACATCGATTTATCAATAACTCCTTCGAGATATCATGCTCTCTATGTCAAGGTTAGCTTGTGCTAAACAATATGTTTATTATAACGCAACAGTAAACATATTGTTTGTGGGTCAGCTATGAGATATAAACATATACTTAATAACATTACCAATAGAAATGAGGTCACATTCCATAATTTAGGAATTTTAGGTAATTTCGTATAGGGATGGACGATTCCTATACTACAACTGGAATGAAATAAATTCGGAAGATAACTCTATTTATTCAATTGTTCACATAATATATCAACAAGTTATATAATGAGACTAAATTATGACTATTTATGTGTAAAGTTGACCGATAAATCCATAAAACGTATGATGGTACCTACCATACCACGATCAGTAAGGAACCTTCAGAACGTAAATTATCTACAGGGTTACATGACGTTACATATCATACAATTCTCCATTTTAATACCAAATCGTTCCCTTCATTGATTATGGGTATTGCTGGTAATCCCGCTGTTATTAGATTTTCTATTGTTGATTCATTCAATAGTGGAAATTCATTATTTTGGAATTGTTCAGTCTAAAAAACGACAAAACAAGTGGAAACAAGTCTAATTTCATGTCACTTTCGCTTAAACTGGAAGGGAATTAACAAGTTTTCAGCGTTTTTTCGGTCAGAAAGATGAATTATGGAGGAAGTGTAGAAACGTCCAGACAACCTCCCCAGGTTGGCATAATTTTTTTCAGATTACTTAATGGATACTCAAATTTGAATATGTTCATTTGCAACGATAATATTTATTGAATGTCTCGTTCCAAATCTATTGTATCCTAATAGGGCTCTACTTCAGTTCCATTAGAGTAGAAGACATGAAATATTCACCTTCAGTAATTAAGTAGCTCATAATGCAAAGTGTAAATCGCTTTTTCAAGATGCAGGTACTGGACTAGATGCGAGCCGGCGTAACAAAGTTTCTAATTAATAATGAACAAAAATTGGTGAAACTTTGATACAGATACCCAACCACAATATCGATCTTAATTAATACAAAACAGGGAAACCACACGTTTGACTCCGGCTTAGCTTCGTATGAAGCTTATTCCATCATTTGATCCCTTGCATATGGCCAATGAAGATAAAAAGGAAGGAGAGACTAACGGAATGGACGTCCGCATAGATGCTAGGATTATCTTTAACAAGGATATATTAAACTATAAATTAAACTGGGCGGTTATGATGTTTTGCTTTAATCAGATTCATATTTCAATGTCCATGTACTTGGTCTCGAATAGAAACATCAAATTGAAGCTACGTTCGAAGAGATAAAGATATCAGCCTTATTATAGATAAAATTGAAAAAATGAGCACTAAACTGAATAATACACTGTAGAAAAATTCCAATAAGTGTATGATTCAGTGTAGTGTGTATTTGTAATATAATGGGATTACGAGACCAGTTCAATCTTAAGATTAAAAAAATATGTAAAATCATTTTCGCTGCAATAATACAAGTATACTGCTGAAAAATCTTGTCTTCCGGATGGATTTCGCGTCACAATAGCTCGACTTGATGCCGACGTTTCGCCAACCATTACAGGTGGCATCTTCAGGGCAGGCTTGAGGCTTGAACTGAAACTGGTTCTACTGGTTTCTGTAGCCGTATTTATTGTATGAAAAATCCTTCACGCTACATAGTTCACTGCCTTTGTTCCGGTGGTTAACTTCGTTCCGGCACCTGACCCTGCCGTTGTGCGATCATGTGCGAAGTGGAATTTTCGAGGATGGGTTTCCAAATGTTGGGAAGGTAATATCCTGAGTCACGGTTTAGATTATTCGGATGTTTTAGGATTTCTATAGCTTCAAGGATTTTTCGCTGATAGAAGTTTGGGGCTCGGACTAGGATTTTAGTATCTTCAAAAAGGATTTGATGATTTGTGTTAAACTTGTGTTCCGCAAGTGCAGATCTACTGGTGTCACGAAGTCTTGTACAGCGCTCATGTTCTTTCACACGAGTAGCTACTGTACGACCTGTTTCACCAATGTAGACTTTACCGCAAGAACAGGGAATACTATAAACACCTTCTGAGTGGAGAGGAGGAAGGGGATCTTTGATAGGTTTGTAAAACTGAGATAATTTTGGAAGTGTGGAAAAACGGGTAGAAATATTATGCTTTTTGAGGATTTTGGAAATTCGATCTGTTATATTTTGAATATATGGAAGATAGGCCGTGGATAAAGCAGGTGGGAGGGTTTCTGGTTCAGGTCGATTTGGAATTTTAGGTGAAGTGTATTTCTTTATGGCTTTTTGAATGTTGTAATGGGAGAAATTGTTTGATAATAAGGCAGATGATAGATGTTTTAATTCTGATTTTAAGGATTGAGGCTGAGATAGGTTGACAGCTCTGTGGACCAGGGAGTTTATGACAGATTGTTTTTGGGCAGGGTGGTGGTGGGAAAGACCATTGAGGTATCTATCGGTATGGGTGGGTTTCCGATACACAGAATGTCCTAAAGTACCGTCAGT
Source organism: Endomychus coccineus (assembly GCA_958510875.1). Classification (NCBI taxonomy): domain Eukaryota; kingdom Metazoa; phylum Arthropoda; class Insecta; order Coleoptera; family Endomychidae; genus Endomychus; species Endomychus coccineus. The sequence goes on from OY294068.1 coordinate 197,096,699, forward strand.
CTGTCGACTAACCAATACATCCAGGAACGGGAGTGAACCTTGCGATTCGACTTCCATGGTGAAACGGATATTGGGATATAATGAATTTAAATGATTGAGGAAGGGAACAAGCTTTTCGCGACCATGTTGCCAAATAACGAAAGTATCGTCGACATATCTAAACCAACATTTCGGCTTGAGAACAGATAAGTCAATGGCATCTTGTTCAAAAGCTTCCATGAAGATATTAGCTATGATCGGGGAAAGTGGGGAACCCATGACAGCTCCCGAGGACTGCTCGTAGAACTTGCCATCGTATAGAAAATATGTGGAGGATAGACAAAAATCAATTAACGGTAGCAAGTCCGTTGAAATGTTTTTGGCAGGTAACAATTGAGAAATTATGGAAAGGGTGTCTGGAATGGCATCCGATTGGTTGATTCTCGACCGAATTACCTATGATCAAGCCGATCAAATTCGTACCCTCAATTCCAAACGTCATATTCAAAAATTCAATAAACTGCTTGCCTCCCAACGCCCTCAGCACCAACCTTCAAGACCAACCCCTCTTGTAAATACTGTGGTTAATTTATCTTCACATACCCTTACTGAAGCTGAACAATCGGTTCTATCTAAAGGTCCTAATTTTGTCTTCTCCCCCAAAAATATTCCTACTACATCCATTATTTCTGCTGTAGAAGCATCCCTACATAAAGCTCCCCATCTCGCAGCAGATGAAATTCGTTTCGAAACTGCTAAAATTCTTCGTCATTCCAAGATTCCTAAATCAAATTGCCCTAAACCTTTAATTCTAGCTCTCAATTCACTCAAATCAAATCCTGATTTGGCTATTTTGAGGGCTGATAAAGGAAACTCCACTGTTGTCATGAATCGTTCAGATTATGATAACAAAATCCTGCAACATCTGCAAACTAATTCCTATAAGCTTCTACCAGAAGATCCCACCTCCTCTATAGAACGTTCAATTTCACAAATTATTCGTCATTCTTCCCTTCCTGATTCAGATAAGAAATTTCTTATCCCCCATTGTTCAAAATGTCCCCGTTTATATGGTTTGCCTAAAATTCATAAGCCCTCAGTTCCCCTAAGACCAATTGTCAGCACTATCGGATCTCCTACTTATAAACTCTCTCGATACCTGTCATCGATTCTCAAACCCCTTGTAGGTGAATCCAATAGTTTTATCCTAAATTCCTTTCATTTCGTTGAAAAACTTCAAACGTTGAAAGTTGACCCATGCGATTTGCTCGTCAGCTTCGACGTTGAATCACTGTTTACCAATGTTCCCATTCCAGACACCCTTTCCATAATTTCTCAATTGTTACCTGCCAAAAACATTTCAACGGACTTGCTACCGTTAACTGATTTTTGTCTATCCTCCACATATTTTCTATACGATGGCAAGTTCTACGAGCAGTCCTCGGGAGCTGCCATGGGTTCCCCACTTTCCCCGATCATAGCTAATATCTTCATGGAAGCTTCTGAACAAGATGCCATTGACTCATCTGTTCTCAAGCCGAAATGTTGGTTTAGATATGTCGACGATACTTTCGTTATTTGGCAACATGGTCGCGAAAAGCTTGTTCCCTTCCTCAATCATTTAAATTCATTACATCCCAATATCCGTTTCACCATGGAAGTCGAATCGCAAGGTTCACTCCCGTTCCTGGATGTATTGGTTAGTCGACAGACTGACGGTACTTTAGGACATTCTGTGTATCGGAAACCCACCCATACCGATAGATACCTCAATGGTCTTTCCCACCACCACCCTGCCCAAAAACAATCTGTCATAAACTCCCTGGTCCACAGAGCTGTCAACCTATCTCAGCCTCAATCCTTAAAATCAGAATTAAAACATCTATCATCTGCCTTATTATCAAACAATTTCTCCCATTACAACATTCAAAAAGCCATAAAGAAATACACTTCACCTAAAATTCCAAATCGACCTGAACCAGAAACCCTCCCACCTGCTTTATCCACGGCCTATCTTCCATATATTCAAAATATAACAGATCGAATTTCCAAAATCCTCAAAAAGCATAATATTTCAACCCGTTTTTCCACACTTCCAAAATTATCTCAGTTTTACAAACCTATCAAAGATCCCCTTCCTCCTCTCCACTCAGAAGGTGTTTATAGTATTCCCTGTTCTTGCGGTAAAGTCTACATTGGTGAAACAGGTCGTACAGTAGCTACTCGTGTGAAAGAACATGAGCGCTGTACAAGACTTCGTGACACCAGTAGATCTGCACTTGCGGAACACAAGTTTAACACAAATCATCAAATCCTTTTTGAAGATACTAAAATCCTAGTCCGAGCCTCAAACTTCTATCAGCGAAAAATCCTTGAAGCTATAGAAATCCTAAAACATCCGAATAATCTAAACCGTGACTCAGGATATTACCTTCCCAACATTTGGAAACCCATCCTCGAAAATTCAACTTCGCACATGATCGCACAACGGCAGGGTCAGGTGCTGGAACGAAGTTAACCACCGGAACAAAGGCAGTGAACTATGTAGCGTGAAGGATTTTTCATACAATAAATACGGCTACAGAAACCAGTAGAACCAGTTTCAGTTCAAGCCTCAAGCCTGCCCTGAAGATGCCACCTGTAATGGTTGGCGAAACGTCGGCATCAAGTCGAGCTATTGTGACAAGAAGACAAGATTTTTCAAGATTAGCTGTCCGCGGAAGTCTACTATCCAAGAAGTATACTGCTCCCAGTATTCTAAATTAAAAGTTTCAATTGGCTTTCAGGAGCAATCAGTATTATTGATTTCCAAAACAAAGATCTTGTATCTTATTTCTTCCCTCACTATACGTAGTATAAGAAATAATTTCCAGATTTTCGCCTGTATGAACCCCGACATTGCATTTAAGACGTATTCTTGGACATTGAAGGGACGTTCGGCAAACACCTCGTTCAAGAGAGACACTGAATAGAGCATACCTTGATTAGTTTGATCATGACCAAGTTCTTCCAGAGATGTAAAGGCGCACCATGGGTGAAGCGTCACTTGTCAGTACTACCTCCGCGTCTATGTAGACAGTTCGATAGTCGAACTGAGCGAGGGTCCTATCACCAAGCCTATACAACGACACGCGGCTGCAATGTGAGAGTTGCAGAACACTGCGCTTGCCTTCGTGGTTCGCTGGTATCAGGTCGAGGGACTGTTAGGAAGGACCTTGTATCCGAAAGCCTCAGAGAAGTTCCTTGAAGCTTATCTTCGATGCTGAACCGAACTGGACACCCGGATGAAGAAGGCCATTGCATCCTTTTGGGCATGCAGGAGAGCTTTTTCCAGCACATGGAGTCTACTTCTGCAGGTCCTGCACTGGATCTATATGGCCTTGATCCGCCCAATCATAACCTACGCAGATGTTGTATGTTGCCGACGACAGAAAACGCCATGTTCCGTTTGGAGCTGCAAGAGGCTTAGCGACCTATCTGCATGGGGATAACGGTGGATATGAGGACTGTCTCCACAAGGATCCTAGAGGTTCTGGTGAAGCAGATCGAAACAGTGGCTGCAGTTCGTTTGCTGATCTGGGCCAGCTAGTTGATGTTCCCGGGCCTTGCGGTCATGACAGAACTTGGAGTTTGGCAGGTCGAAGCTGTCCGATTCTCCTCTCAACCAGGATGCGATACCGCCTGCTGACAGGTTTCAAATCTGACCTGACTGGAGGCACAAGAACTCCGGACCACTTCTATCAGTATTTATAATGTAAAACTCATTACGTTATCAATACGAATGAGCCTTTAGTGAAATTTCATAGAATACAATTCGACATCTTTCCACGTTTTTATCTGTTTCTAATCGTTCGCAATTTATTTCCGATCCTTCCGAGTGAAGGAAGTTACTGATCAATGGATCACAGTTCCTAATTTTTCTGTAAGAAAGGACCGATCTCGAATACTGGATGATCTTGTGACCTACCTCATCAAATTGGCTCAGGGAGAACAAGACAACGTTAACAAACTATCCATTGAAACATTTCAGTTTTATCGAAAAATTCGATCGAATTATAAGTTTATAATAAATTCAATTAATACGTCAATATGGCAGAAAATTATTTATCAACGAACCGTACAATCGCGTGTGCGTGTGTATGAAAGTTCGCACTCAAAATCCAGATTTCATTAAAAAAGTTTAAATGCTCTTCATCCGGTGAGAGAGTAGTGCCGTAATTTCCGGACAATGGGACATTTCAATGCGTAGAGGTACGAGCCCGCTTCCTTTGGTATCTGCTACCGCCACAAAGGTGATTAATATGCAAGTAGTTGCGGAATTTAATCCAGCTAAAGCCGTCAAAGTGAATTCAATTTTAACAACTGAGCTAACCAGAAACTTTGTTTTCCGGTATGTGATCTTGATTTATTTTATTTTCAAAAAATCTGAACCGAGCTATTGAGTAAACGCGTAGGGGAACAACTATTTTTTTCTATGACATCTTCTTCCCTTTTTTCCACCCATTTGATAAAAATCTGCATTTTTGCATTTCTGAATGGATCTAGATTATTTTAACTTCCCTAACTAAACGTAGTACGTATATGTAACATGTTTTATGAATATAAAACCTTACTTAAGGAATTTATTGTATTCCTAAATCTCAATCTATTTATTTATTATAATAATACAGGCTTCCCCATAATAGAGTACCCATTCTAATATTTGAATTGAAAATTTTTTAGTTAACAAAACAAACTTTTTATTTTATTAAATTACAGCTAACTCTTTGGGATTTATGATAACTTATAAATATTTGGCTAATTTAATTCTAACTTTTAAAAATCACGTCTTCTAAATGACTTCCACCAACTTCAACACATTTTTCAATATTAGATAAAAAGTGGTTCATCACACGGCGTAGCAAATCTTCGTCTATTCCTTCAACTTCTTCACGAATTTTGACTTTCAGTTCCTTGATTGTACCTGGACGACTCGCAAACATTTTGGCTTTTAAATATCCCCACAGGAAAAAATCGGGTGCCGTTAAGCCGGGGGCCTCGAAGACCAAGGCAAATCTCCGAATCGAGAAATGAGTCGGCCATTAAACATTTCTCGCAGGACCCTCATTGAGTTTCTGGCGGTATGAGCTGTTGCCCCATCTTGTTGGAATAGTAAGGCATTGTTTAGTAATCCTCGTCTATTTAATTCTGGAATGAGAAATGTCTCTAGCATATTAACGTAGCGCTCGGATGTTACTAGTACAACGCGGTTAGTTTCATTCTCAAAAAAATAAGGGCCAATAATACCAAAAGATCCTACTCCACACCACACAACAACTTTTGGATTATGGAGGTTCTGTGTAAAGATTTCACGAGGACTTTCATTTGACCAGTATCTGAAATTCTGTTTATTGACCATGCCGTTCAAATAAAAATTTGCTTCGTCGGTCATTAGGAGACTGTGAATTGCTCCTTGATGTAAATCCAAAACTTCTTGACAAAATGCTAACCTTGCTTCTTTATCTTGATTGCTAAGGTGCTGTGCCATTTGGTATTTATAGGGATGACATTTTAAATCCCTTTGAAGAATTCGATCTGAGCTTCCCTTCGATATTCCTAGGATAAGGGTTTATCGATTAGCAGACATTTTAGGACTTCTCGTAAACGCAATTCTAACTCGTTTAATATTTTCTGGTGTACAAACTGTTCTTCGACGACCAGGCTTCTTCAAATTTTGTACAGAACCATTTTCACGCCAATGACGAACCCATAACTTAAAAGTTTTACGATTTGGCGCGTGACCCCTTTTGTTGTTATTAAACTGACGCCGGAATGCACGCCTAACTTCTTCTATCGAATTGCTTCTTATGTAAGTTTCTACACAAAACACACGTTGTTGGACTGAGTAATCCACGAAAGTTCAAACGGATGTTGAAATAATGTTTCAAAGCTAAAAAATTGAATAATTATTGATGAAAACAACAAACTTCTCGTAGAAAAATGGCGTTCCACGAAATTATTAATTTAAAATTCATTTGTGACAGGCGCCTACTTGATTAATAATTTAATTGAATTCCAAAGACTACAGAAGATAATACCACAGAGAACAACCTATTTAGTTATCTCGTAGGGAATTTATTAATAATATAAAATGGGTAGTCTATTATGGGGAACCCAGTATAATAATAGTAATAATAAATTGTCTTTATTTTCTACAAAGTGAGAAGAAAATACAACCAAGAAAAACAGGAAATAATAATAATCTAATGATCTAAAGTTTGTTACAGAGAAAAGAAATAGATTCATGCAATAGTAAATAAAATACTTCACAAACTGCAATATATAGCCAACTGTTCTTTTTGTAATTCCAGTAGCGTCGATTTGAGTGTTTGTTTTCAACGCAGGGGGTATAGAATTATATGTTTTAACTGCATTGTAGGTGAAACATCTATTTGACCAAGCAAGACGAAATTTAGGCATGTCTAAATTGTAAGTATGACGTATGCAGCGGTCATGCAAACTTTCCCTATATATTAGTCTACTTTCAAGGTACGGAGGAGTGGAGGGGAAAAGTACACGAAAGACCAACGAGCTCATATGATATCTGAACAAATTGTCGATCCCAAGTCAGCCTAGATTGTTGATTTTAGCTGATACTCTGTCATATTTACGGAGTCCAAAAACAAATCTTTAACAGTAATTTTGGATTTTCTGAAGACGGTATTTAGTAGTTTGAAGCATGCAAGGCAAATACAAAAGTAAGCCGTAGTTTAGGATAGATAACGCTAAACATTCACAAATTTTTTTTTCCAAGCTAAAACTTATTAATTTCCTATGCCTATATTACTGTCTCAAGACAAGGTAGGATTTTTCGACCAATAACGTTATATACTCCTCGAAGCGTAGTTTGCAGTCAAATATCACTCGAAGATTCCTAGCGCTATTTGAAGCTTCCAGAACCTGACTCAGAAGTTTAAGCCGCATATCAGTATCTTCCTCCTCTGTATTTTGAGGCAGTGTCTTGACAGTTATCTGTTGGAGAATAGACTGAAGCAAAGTGATGACTAATCTGGTTGGCATCATATAACTGTAAATGAACATTTAATTTAGAGAACCATGACACGTTGGCTAATCAATGATTGGGATCATTGATTAGCCAGAACAAACGTGAAAAATGTCATTGACATTTACACTTTTATTTCACAAGGCACTTAAGATTTTAACATACTGGACGTTGAGTGGAAGGGTAAACGCTAATATCAATCAGATAAACTCGTTTAGGAATTGCTCCTGGTGTTCATAATGCGTTCTTTTTCTCAAGAACCAATCTACAATTAGGAAAAGGATTTGCACTATTTTCTAGGACTCACGGCTTAGAAGACGAGAGAACAGTACGAATCAATGAGATATTTCATAGTATTATTGCTAGTTGATAATGAACAAGTTGAACAAATTGCCTCATGGGCATATTTAGGTCGGAATCATTGGAACATAACTGCATGATCCCAGAATGGACTGGTTTCAAATCAAAATCGATCGGCTGTTTCAAACAATATTTCAGCGTTCTGTTTCATGTAAACAGATTTAATTACATAGTAGTTATAACTCTCCATTAAAATATAAAATATTCACATACTAATAACTCCGCGTTATTTATAACTGCATAACGGGTAAAAGCATAAGCGGATATACTTCCGTGAAGCTTCAAATATCAAAATCGCGATAGCTCCCGTAGGAAGCATTTTTCAACCCTTGTTTATATGAACCCGAGGAATAAGATCCTGAAGTATAATAACGTTCTTTCCGGACATCCTGTATACTTTAATTTATAAAAATATTCAATTCTACTAAGAATACTGAAAGTGTTATGTTGATCGAGTTAAATTATGTCGAAAATTACTTCATGTAAGATGTCAAGCAAATAGCAATGTACGATAAGTGTGATGTATTGCATCCAAGGCACGCTCTAATTCAATCTACTTACAAGACCGGAGTAGACCATGAGCCAATTAGGCTTTATCGCATTTGCTTGACATTTTTCTAAGGGAAAATGCGACAATTTTTACATTACTGAGCGACTCGAGGAATGAATTAGACTTGCTAAAACCTCAGTTAAGAATAACGATAACACAAGGACGATATCGATTTTTATTTCAAGGGTAAATACGTTGTCATTTATTTCTCCATGCGATATAGCTCGATAATTAATTATAAAGAATCTTTAGAATAATGAGTGATTATCTGTCACTAAGTCCTAAATTAGGTGAATTCAGAAAATTACCTTATTTGTTTAATTGTTCTATAGTGAGGTTGATATAACATACAAAGTGGACCACATGTGCAATATTGCAACATAAGTAAGGCTACCTTATTGTTGATACATCATCCACGTCTACATCGATATGAATGAATGTTATGGAATGATGTATGAACGTCAATACCTAATCTCCATAAAAGAGATATTCTTAGTTTAGGATAAGATAGTGATACAACAGTGATCAGTGATCAATCTTAAAGGGTTATCATAAGCTATTATAAGTTCTAGTTACGAATTATATATTATTATAGTTCTTAATTATAAAACCGCACATGTGAAAGTGTTATACCATGAAACCGATTCAACCTACGATTATATGATTGCGCCCTACCACACCACCATCAATTATAACCTTACAACCTGGCACTTGGTGAACTACAGCCAGTTTGATTATAATACCGAATTCGTGTAGTGTGGACGTTTTCTGATATCTGTCGGTGGAAGTGAATGGCTCAAAGGAAGCTATAGCACTGAAATTGTGGAAACGGTTAAAGCCGCTGGCTCAGTACCTATATATTATAGGTACTTCATACTGGTTGTACGGCAGTAATATTTTCTTCACAAACGGAGGATGTCAATTGTCATGGTGAAATGAATCAACCAACAATCATCCCCAAGAATCGTTAAGTAGTAATAAAATATACCTACATTATGACAACACCTTGGAACCACTGTTGTTGGTCTTGGTAAAAATGAACGTAACCAGCATTTGTAGCTGATATTTCAGCTGAAATATATGACCAAATGACCAACGAAGTGCTTTGTTCATCTCCTTATCATTAGATTTTGAACTTCATTGAACACTCCTGGGGTAGAACTGAAAACTACTATACGGGTCACGTTGATACATATGGTTATTTTAATGTGGTTGTGCATTAACCACAAGGTACAGTTAACAAATTTGATACAAATAAATGTTATTGATTTCAAGTTTTACTCTTCCCTCTCTGAAATTTAATTGTTCGTACCGTTATTTGAAACACTTCGTTATCAGAATAGTTTTATTCTATATTGTTTATGACCCCCTCCTTGTAAAATATATGCAGGTTGTAACCGAGATGGATTCATTTAACTCGTCTCTGTTTTCGTTCAACTGAAGAATGAATTTTATGAGTATTGAATACACTCTTTACTTGAACGAAAACCGATTTATTTCGGTAATAATTTGCATATATTTTACATTAATTATCATTGAGTAGTGTGTTTCCATTTTGTGCTCTTCATTTCATAGTATGTTTAACAAAATTTACCCATATCAATGTTATTAATACATGAGTATGAAACAGAAAATGAAATATACATTCAAGTGATCAAAGCTAATTAATATGAAAGATAATCTTTCAACTTGTATGGCTCCAAAAATTAATATTTGTTGAGGTATTATATTCATCCTACTAAAATAGAGTTACTGAGATTATCGAAATTAGATTTAGAAATCGTGCATCGATTTTGATAATTGGGTATTTTGAGTGTTTGTTTCCATAAATTATAATGCTTACTTTACCTTCACAATATGGATTAATAATATTGACTCGAAATCGAAAAATAATCTCCCATACCTTTATCTAAATCTTTCTGGTTTAGGATCATTTTTGTTTTAACAATCGATCTATTAAACTCTTAAGAAGCTTTTCCTTTCCTTCTGTCATTTAATATCCAAATATTTTTTTTTTGGTTCTACTGAATTTGGATTCAAGGCAAGCATAACCAGTAAGAACGTTCTTTATTTGTATTCAGACATTTGGAAATCACCATCGCATGTTTTTTTTTGTACCCTTCACGAGGAAAAGGGACAATGGAAACATACAAGACTTAGTTTTCTATGGGGGAAATATACAGATGACGCACGCGGTGAAGTACCTTGGGGTAAGCCTAGATAAAAGGCTTACCTTCGGGAAGCATCTGAAGAAAACCAGTAATAAAGAGATAAGGGCCCTGTGGACTTGTCGTTGTACAGTAGGCAGAACCTGGGGATTCACACCACGAATGGTACACTGGGTGTACACCTCCATAGTGAGACCCATTGTAACAGACACCGGAATCGTGTGGTGGCCAAAAACAAAAACGAAAGTATCCCAGCATTCCCTGAACAGAGTTCAGAGGCTGGCTTGCTTGGGAATAACAGGTGGAATGTCGATCACCCCAACATCTGCGATGGAAAAGCTGTTGGAGCCACTGCACCTCGCCGTTCAGGCAGAAGCCATAAGAGGAGTGTATCGCTTTGATCCTATTTTGGACAAAGGATGGCTGACCAAAAGAACTGGAGCATTCTTGGATTGCTTGGATCACCTGGACCATTGGGGATTGGATCCGACAGGATCAAACTCACAGCACTTCCGTACCATCTACGATTCAAACCTTGAATAGGCGGGGGAACGCAAGGGGCAATCGTCACATGATACCATTGGATACCATATGGTTTACCGAAGGCATCAAGACCGAAAGAAATACAGGTGCTGCAATAGTCGAGACAAAGGACCAAGGAGAAATAATTTCTCTAAGCCTAGTGACACTTGCGACAGAATTCCAGGAAAAAATATTACTGATGGGAGATCTCCAGCAGCAGCGAGTGAAAATCTACTGACCTTCAGCAGACAAGAAATACATAATCTTGTTGCATTCCTGACCGGACACGCCCCATGCAACAAACCGCTCTCCACGATGGGTCTGGTAGATCAGCCCACATGCAGGGGTTGTGACGTGATAGAAGAGACACCCATGCATGTGCTGTGTCAGTGCATGGCATTCGTGGTTGGTCGTTGGACATGTTGCGATGTTGTTGGCTCCAGAATAAATTACAAACAGTAAATTTACATTACGGCGCATCTGCCTCCTGTCGGATCTCAAGTCAGTTGACATTACGGCATTGTTTCTCTGAAAATATTGAACTATTTGTAGCAGTCTAACATATTGAACTGAAAAATAACCATTATGCATTAATGTCAACAATAGAAATTATCTTATATTTCCGCTGATATTAACTTTATTATATCATCCCATGATATCCCGTTGCCAATAACGCTCCTCACATACGCAAAATGATAATTGAAGATAATGGTAGTCTTGAATAGAATACTTACCATTAGCTATCATGCTCTACACAGATATCACAATAGAACATCATCCTCGCCTCTAGGGAAATATCCTACAACAACGCACAATATGTTCATATTTAATACCTACATTACGAACCATAAAGGGAACTAATATCCAGATTCAGATAAATAGTTAATCTTACAAAGGCTACGAGCTACGAACGATGTCATTTTATAGGGAAAAGCACTAGGAGATGTTCGCCATTCCATCAACCCACAGGCCATTGATGCTAGCTAGATAGATTTCATTGTTAAGTTAACAATCACCCTTGGGTTTCAATTGTTGATGCCTTTATATTGTAACCGAAATAAGATTTTGGTTATTGCATCGGTGACAGCTCTCGCACGAGATACGACGCCATGTTTCAGAACGAGATTAGAAAATGAGGGTTGATACGTTCGCAGTTAATAGAGATCTTGAGTTGCGACGTTAGTTGCTATGAAAAACAAGAACCGATTGACTGGCAATCATAATGCCGTTTAACCAGGACGAATTAGCACAACACTTGTAACCACAAAAGCACGGCTTAAATTCCATTTTTCTGAGCGTTTTCCCTTGAATGTTTACGCGAATAACTCTTGATTACATTATTTAGCAAAGTTTCCTAACAGGAAAACATTTCTTAACGATCTTGAGCTCCCTGTAAATCCAATCAACTAATTGATAAACAATAACAAAGCAGTTTGGGATGAGACGTAGCATTATCCAAAAATAATGCGACATTTCTATTTTCTTGTTTCACTTTTTCGTCAAATTTCTCAACCGCTCACGGTTCATTATTACTGTACCGGCTCTTTCATTTGAAACCCATTCTGAAGGCAGTTTGTTTATATGGACTCCTTCAAAGCTATTTAGAAATTTGCAAGAGAACTGTTAGATAATAGTTTTGCAGAGTACAGTATACTGAAATTGTGCTAAATGAATAATCTGTTCAAGTAACATCAGATGCTTCACTCGGTGATCTCATGAAGCAATAAATGAGAATTTCGGCTTTAATTAAGTTCACCCAGATCAATAATTATTCCGATATCTCACCAAGATTAGTCTAAAAAGACATATCCATTGCAAAGTTATCTGAGGAAGGTCAAAGAAAAGAGGTACGGAATAACACCCAACCACGCTAATAATTGCTAGGTTGAACAAGCCTTAGAAAACGACATACACCATTCTGATAACTAACTTGACAAATAAGATTCTGAATAAAGACAAGAGAAAGAATATGGTGAAACGAAGACACTTTCTGTCGATTTCCGTTTCCAAGTCAACTCTTTCATCGCGTGTCGCAAGACCTCTATCGAGTTTTCGCGCAAGTTAAATAATCGAATTTCTACTAAAACATAGATGTCAGTCTCTTCCCAAGTTCAATCATCTATAATTCCGAGCAGTAACCGTTATCAGGATTATTGAAGCAATATGGGTATGTTTCTATTTCTTGCCAATTTAAAAAATCTTCGTCCATCACTAATCCTACGGTTTTGGGATTTTTTTCTGTTCTAAATGTGTACCTTCTCAAAGAATGTCTTTAATTCATGTTTATTTTTCATGATGTGATTAACTTGTGTCCTTCCAACACTAAATTTTTCAGCCAGTTTTCCTGCTCTTATTCTCAACTTTTCATTTTCAGCAATAATGTTAATTTTGTTTTTTAGAGACAAACGTTTTCTTTTCACTGACATAATATTATGATTGTTAACCACTGAATACAAACGACCGACGCGACGGGGGAACAGAAACTAAACAATTTAAACAATATATTGAGGAAATTTATATGTAAACGCTTTTCACGATAAATGGTACCAACTTAATGACAGCAACAAGACTATCTGAGCAAATACTATTGTGAAGCAAAAGTTTCCGGCCTCGACAACTAGCACTGTTTATTTACCAGTAGCATTGCATTAATTTGTTTTGTGATCGATAATGGCAGGTGTAATTGCATATAATACCGGCTTTGGTTACCGTGGCCGATTTATTAGGAGACTCATTGTAGTGGGTATTCTCATATAATTCAAATTAGCAATTCGAAAACTGCCCGTTTTTATGAGGTAGTCGAAAGTCGAGGTTTTACTGTAATGAGTAAGGATATTCAACTGAATTGGTTATGTTATTTTATTAACAAATATAATAGTGTTGATCGATTTCTGTATCATGTAGAGTATTAAAAAAATTTGGAACGAATACTGTTTCCGGGGGTGGGGTACTCTGATATAGACCTTCATTGCACTGGACAATTAGGGTTAGAATAAGCTAATTTTTGCATGAGTTTTATTTAATTTCTCTCTTGTAACAAATATTTGAGAATGTCCAATCAGAAGGTAGTTTATATTCGGGACTATCTGTAAAATATGAGAAGAAATCACTAAATAGCTTGGAATTCTCTGGTATTAACCTTCGAAATTAAAAATCCTTAGATTAGTACCAATCAACTTTTGCGGGCCAACAAATACCGTGCATAAAATATTCCACATTTTGTCCGTTATATCACCCTTACTGATGAAGACAATTAAATATCCATCATCAATAGTAGCAAATTAATGTACGTTATTGAACAAATAAAGTAGTAACGAAATTAAAAGAATTGATGTTAACTCGAACGGAACAAAATCTTTTAGCATATTTCGCACTTACTAGACGGCGCGGTTTTAATTAAATCCATTTTTCTGTTGCACTTCCACCGAGATTAAAATTTCATCATTCTCACCCTTTTCAACCCAACAAACTAATTACATACTTTCGGACTCGAGGAAACAGTCAACAGCAATAAACCAAATTGGTCTTACAATGTAAAGCGAACTACTGCTTTTTGATTATTTAGGATGGGTTATTCGGGATTTAGTGTCTCATTCTGTCAGTTAGCTTTGAGTTTAGTTTATTAACATTTCCTTTCCAAACTGCAAATAGGGTAAAGTTGGGACTTTCGGTCGCTGCAGTCGAAATAAAATAGATATGTAGTTGAGCATCGCCAGTTTCTTGGTAATTCAAAAGTGAAATGAATGCCTGATGTTATCAAGTAAAATAGATGTAGCTCTATCTAGTTAAGGTCGACACGTATAAAGATGAATCTTCATCAAATTCACGTCTGATATTACAGAATTTCTCTCAATTAATTAATATCAATAATTGACAGATAGGTAAATTATTCAAACTATTATTTTTATAGACTTAACCATAACTAAATTAAATAGTAAACATTCCTTTTCAATATATCATAAGCCTCCTTCTACGGACATTATTATCCACAAAAATTCAAACCAACCCATACAACATAAACTGGCTGCCCTTCAAAGCATGATACATAGACTTGTTACTATCCTCCCTGATAACTTTTGTATAAATTTGAGACTCAATGATTGTTTATCAGTTCTACAATTTATCGTTTTGAGTGAACCATCTCCAGGATAGAACTTTTATAATAATTAATAATTGGTTTAAATCATCAGTACATCGAGCATAATTGGAAAAGACACGGTTTCTCTGGTAGTTTTAATATGTAAAATCTCCTTAACAGACTTCATAAACAAAACTATAGCGTCGTTTTCCTGCGAGAGACGCTAATGTTTACTCCGAATAGCTCCCAAGACGCTTATTGCAATATATCTACCGAAACTCAAGCCTCATTTAAACGGCTGTTTAGAATTCAGTGCCATGTTTCTACCCTACAAGTTGCATTCTATGAATTATTACGTAACATATGGTATTTTTCAGCAAGAAACTTATGGAATAATGGGCATGTTCCTCCGTGTAATTGGTCTTTTGAACTTGTAAAGCTCGTGCTTAGTTTGACAGGCATTTTCAGATACCAACATACATTTCAGTTGAGCGATATTGAATACAGAGTGGTTTTCGAATCATAGTGTATTAACATATAAACAAATTATCAATCATCTCAAATATAATAATATAATATCTATGGTTCCAGCTCTAAGTGGTGTAAAATCAGTTTAAAGTTGTAGAAATAAAGCTAGAATTCACTGTAGGATGAATATGACGTCCAGAGGATTTTTTTATCTAGTTTAATTCTCAGATATTTCACCTCTGACTTCCACTCAATACCGCTCCCATCCAGTTCGATGATTTTGAGGTTAAGATTCCGTTTCCTTGTAAAGGCAACGAAGGTGATTCTGGCGGGGTTGACGTTAATCACATCGATTGGCACTATTCTTCAGTATGTCCAATGCCTCTTTGAACTATGTTGCAGAGGACGTTCTGGAACTTACCTTTTGCGAATATGACTATGTCGTCGGCGTAACTCTGACAGAGTATGCCGAAGTCGGTCAGATCGCAGAGGAGTCGGTCTACAATTAAGCTCCACACAAGTAGGGAGGCCGCTCCCACTTGTGGGCATCCTTGCCTTATTTTTGTCTCTGCTATTCTGGCAGAGAGCAGTTGCGACAGCCACCTGGTTGTCATATCTACTCCCCTGTCTTCTAGTGCTCTTTTGACTGCTTCATGTGAAGCTTTGTGAAAATCCTCTTCTATGTCTAGGAAGACACAAATTATAGTTCCTTTACTCCTCAGGGCATTCTGGATTTCATTTGCACCAAAGCGGTCTCCGTATACTTGTCGAAGTGCTCCAGAGTATCTTGTGCACCAGGTACATTGGAGACTTTTTGAACATCATATTCGTATTAAGCGACCCCAAATACCCCCGAGTATCAAAATTGAATTAATTTTGGTAAATATTCATCACTATAAATGAGAAATATTCACCTTTATCCACTAAAAATACTGAGGACTTTTCGGCTTCCAAGTATCCATCATCAGAGTAGCCGAAAGGTCCTCAGTACTTCAAGTTTTTTTAGTGGA
Organism: Endomychus coccineus; assembly: GCA_958510875.1. Classification (NCBI taxonomy): domain Eukaryota; kingdom Metazoa; phylum Arthropoda; class Insecta; order Coleoptera; family Endomychidae; genus Endomychus; species Endomychus coccineus. Next base: position 197,112,876 of record OY294068.1, read on the forward strand.
TAAGCGTGATTATTTTTATTTATAGTGTATCAACAGTGTGAACTCTTTTATAGAATATTCCTGAGTTGATAAAACTTTTAAAAGCAGGCTTTAAGATGCTTCAAAAAAATGCATTTTTTCTATGCACAAATGCAATATAAATTTGCACCAATAACAAAATGAAAGATTTTGTATACTTGTCTTCCAGAATCGAATGTCGAAAATCGCATATTAATTCATCTTGCCTGAAAAACGTTGAATGTTTTGTTAAATTTTGCCTCGACTATTTAGCGTTCATCATGTTGAGTCGAGTATCTTAACAAAAGCAGTAAATTTGCCTGGATACTGGTCTATATTAATTACAACCTGAAACAAGTTGGTGAATTTGAAGATATGATTAAATATCTGGGGCGTATTGATAATGATAAGGTGTTAGCCATGCTACCTCTATATGCCATATAATAGTAGTAGGTGTATTAATTATTACTGTTTATCACAATGCGGTTAATTTATTTCCGTTGGCATACAATCCGTAGAACATTTTCCCATTAATTTGAATTCAAGAGCGTGTGTGTAAACCAAAATGCCGAAAGCATGATATGCAAGTGAAATATAATCAAACTGATTGTATTACCTTTGTTTTTGCGGAAAAACGTGCATCATTTCGCTACAAAATAATTATATATGCCCCAAATACAAAATTAGTGTAGAAAAAATGCCAAAATCATCATATGTGAGTATAATATACATTTTTTCCATATTGATCATCCTTAGTCTCATTCGATGTTATTTCACTGTTGATAAACACTTCAAACCCTGAGGTGATAAGCATTATACAGGGAGACTTTCAAATATTAATATCCCGGATACAAACTGTTTAGAATATTTGATTCATACATATTTATCTATGGAGCAAAATTAGTTTACTTTCAACGAACATTTCTATAAGCAAACAAGCGAATGTGCAATGGCTATCCACTTTTTCCTTTCCTGTTCAATGTTTTTCTAGGTGAACTTGAAACCTCCTTAAAATCAGAGTTAAATCAGTTTCCAAAAGCTTGGGTCCGATATTTTGATGATATTGTTGCAATTATAAGTGAAGATTTTTTTTGAGGGCTCAATAACCAATTTGATTCAATCAAATTCACTGTTGAATTAGAGAGCAATATGCAGCTCACGAGAATGAACGATATTACGTCAGAAGAAAGATAAGCCAAGGCAGGTGTACCGTAAGGGTCAATCCTCGGACCGGTATACCGCAGATACATCTGAGACAATAGGAGTAGACTTGGCGCAACATACAGAGTCATAGGCGCCTCATGCCAACACATCCAAATAAAATGCGTACAAACAAGGCTTTGAAAATAAATCATCGACCTCGAAGAGTGGTTCGGCAAATGGTGAATAGAAGTGAACACCACAAAAAGCGAAGCGATAATGTTCTAAGCAAGAAACATTAAACACCAAAGATATCGAGGTAGACAATAAACAGATACCTTGGGTGAAAGAAGTGAAATACTTGGGAGTAACACTAGACAGGAAGCTAACTTTCATTCCCCATATAAGGAACATAAAGAAAAAGGCAAATCAGATAAAGGGGCACCTATATCCGGTACTCAACAGGAAAAGCAAACTAAGTACCAAAAGTAAATTAAGGATCTACAATTCTGTGATAAGAACTAAGGAATTTGCAAATAATACAGAATAAGGTAACCAGATCCTGTCTAGATGCACCATATTAGGTAACAAATGACCTGCTCCATAGGAATACAGGAATACCTAAAATTGAAGAAATAATTTGGAAACAGGCGACAAACACATACCCCTCACAATACAGAGGTGCAGCCAAAATGCAAGTAGCCAAGAACAAGCCTTGTACCTAACACAAAACGCAAAATGGGCAATAAAGAAGATACAAATAAATGTAAGAACAGAAATAGCTACAGAGTTCGTGCTTCCATGATAAATCGTGCGGATATGTGCCTGGAAGTAGGGAGCGACCTATTTGAACACATTTTGTGACAACATACAGTCTCTTGTCTTCCACTATTATCAGTTTTTAATAAAGTTTAAGGTTGAAATGTAATATTTTCGTTTTTTTATCAGTGACTTTATAACGAGGAACAAACGGAAAGGTTCCTCCTCTTAATTCTAGATTTGCTTCAGCCCCTTGAACGGAATCTCAAAAGCACGGGCGTTCATCTAGATTTTTCGAAGGCATTTCATAGAGTTCCTCAAAACAGTATATGCTGTTTTCGAGGAAATCTGTTCAGAGATGTGTGGATTTGTTCATTCCAAAACATCTCTAAACAGAATTTAAATATTGCCTTCGAAACACAGTTTAAAAACTCTTTTTCAATACCAATGATAAATCAGTCGATACATTAATTCATTTACTCATGTTTTTAGACGCTGGTATTGAGGCGCGCTATCGAGAATGAAAACCAACTACAACAGTTCTTGAATACAGGCGGGAACGTGAATCAAAAAGATGAACAAGGAAATACTCTATTGCTGTTAGCTTCATGCACGACAAAAGATGAGTTCATCAGGAAGTCTGATTTGGTGGGAATTTTACTTAACCAAGGAGCTGATGTTAATGCTCGAAATATTGCAGGTAAGAAATATCCCACCAAAAACATTCTGTAACAAACTAGCCAAGTCTCGATGGAGCTGCTTGTTTATCTCTAAAAAGTAATGAAATCTAGACAAAGTTGTGCCAAGTCTAAGGTTCCTTACTGCGATTTCTTTATTATTATAGTTAGTGTTGTGTGACTTGGCCATTGAACATTCTTTATACGTCAGTGGGTACAAGTCAATTTTGCTCAGACGTAATGTTATCTGTTGTAACTACCTATGTTTGTTAAGCGAGATAATAGCCCATACTGGTATTGGTAATTGGACGCTAGTGTCTCGTTTTAGGCTGTTGTTGATTGTGCAACACATGCATTCAGCATTGACAATGCTGACTTCTGTTCTCTTCTTTTTGGAGCGTCAAATCGACCACCGATCTAACATAAAATAGACGTACAGACAGACTTCTATCAATGAATAGAAGTCCGTCTGTACTGGAAGTAATTTCTTATACTGTTTGTTTCAGGCTCGCCTACACATAAATGTTATTGAAATACGCGGCTTTATCAAGCCTACAATTGAATGGTTATTGAACCGTTTTCCAAGTAGCAATTTTCCATCGTCAATGGGTAGCGGTTCTGGAGACAGATTGGTGCAATGGTGTCATGGAGCACCTGGTTTTGTACCCTTGTGTACCCTTCAACGGCCAAGTCACCCAACATTAACTATAATAATAAAGAAATCGCAGTAAGGAACCTTAGACTTGGCACGACTTTGTCTAGATTTCATTACTTTTCAGAAATAAACAAGCAGCTCCATCGAGACTTGGCTAGTTTTTTACAGAATGTTTTTGGTGAGATTTCACTTCTTTTTGTAGAAACGTGGGCATATTGATTTATTTCACCATCAGCATTACACGTGTACACTTTCATTTCGTCCCAATGTTCAGCAATGTATGCAACTATAGCAGATCTGATACTGCAAGTTGAGTCAATTCTACCATACACCAAGAAAGATATTGAATGGAAGAGACAAGACCCGTCTTTGGGCATACCAACTACTTGGTAGCCACTAAGTTCATCGTCGTCTTTTAATATTATCGACATTTTTTACGATATTATCTTGCGAAATCAAACACGTAACGTTTATGTTTATATGACAGACAGCTGATACATTGATAGACACATATACGACCGTGGTCACATATAATGTGCGTGGCAGACCATTTCATATCATAGATATTATTGAGGACACAAATGGGCTATTGTGTTTTCTAATAAGGGTCACCAGATTCTCCAGATCTTCGATTATCATAGTTTTTATAGTTTTCCCTTTATGTGGCCATTAAACCCTAACTCTGTACCAAATTTCAGCTCTCTGAGTTTATGGGGAGTACTCGTTCTATTATGATGATCATGAGTGAGTGAGTGAATGAGTGAGTGTCATAAATGCGAAACTTTGCTTTCGCTTAATTTCGGAACTAAATGACCTACAGACTTGAAATTTTTTATTTTAAGTATGTGATTTTATAGCTGGATGACAAATTTCTGCGTTCTGGTCTTATCCAGAGGTTCCCAAATAGGGGCCTGAAAATGCGGCGAAATGGTTCCAGTAAAGGATGGTACGCAGTGTTTGCTTCGCGCTCGACTTGGCGGGGGCACTGCCGTGCCCCCTGATATGTCGCTGAATCTAGAAAATAATGCCATACCACACATGAACGCGTAAAACAGTCTCGCGAACCGCATTTCATATAGACTTTTAACATACTTCACATCTCAATTCAAGAATAAATATGCGGAACTGAATGTAAGTTGATATTAATGGAACCGCCGTCGAGAATCTCATGTTTCGAGAGAAATTCATTTCCACAAATAGGTATAACAAAATAAGCAGCAAGCCAGAGGAAACAGACAAATTGAATCGGAATTACATGTATCATAAAATGAACTGCTACATTTTCCAATTTCCATTCCGGTTGAAACTATGTCTCTCTCTTAATTTGGAATGTTCTGGTACATTCAAAGTACATTTGTTGATTGTTTACGAGATTGCTAACGTTTGCTGTGGAATAGCGTATTGGCACATTCTTCGTGTTTCGCGAAATATGTAATATGAAAAAGCAGAGACGTTCTAGAAATATATTCCTTGTTTAACGACATGTTTCGCAAGTTGTAGAATGTGACGGAATGGCGCTATGAATAAAACACTGTTAAGTGTGTAATAATCCATATGCCGGCTCCTCTCTGTTAATGTGAGTCCGGCATAGACTTTCTGGAATCTTGACTTCCGTGACTCAGGATATTACCTTCCCAACGTTTAGAAACCCATCCTCGAACATTCTACTTCGCACATGATCACACAAAGGCATATTCAGGTACAAGAATGGAGTAAACCACCGGAGTAAAGGCAGTGAACTGTGTAGCGTGAAGGATTTTTTCCTACAATGAATACGGCTATAGAAGCCAGTAGAATCAGTTTCAGCTCAAGCCTCAAGCCTGCCCTGAAGATGCCATCTGTAACAGTTGGCGAAAAATCGTTCTATTGTGATGCGGAATCCATCCGGAAGCCAAGATTTTCCAAGATTAGCTATCCGCGGATATTTTTGGAATCAAATTCATCAAATTATTTAAAAGTAATGGGATTCCATGTTTGGTTTTGAATTAACTCATTAATCAAAGATTTGTAGTATTTTTTTCCTGAAGTTTATCAACTTGTTATAATCTTCCTAAACCAAGCAACGAATTTTCACGCAGTTAACCCCGAAACTATTGAACATTAAATACACAAATTGCACCTATGGTTTGTATATAATATTATCGATATTAAAATTTTAATTGAGATATTATTTCAGGACATACGCCACTGTACTGTGCCATCCTTTATAAGAATGCGGAAGCTGTTCGCATCCTACTGGCTGCTGGTGCGGACATCACATTCCAAAGGGAGACCGCGTTACATTTGGTGGCGGAAAATGGACACGAAGAAATGCTCAACCTACTGTTGACCGATAAAAAGTGCACGGCTGATATAATAAATGGGAAAGACGCTAACAGTTGGACGCCAGCGTACAGAGCGGCGTTGAGCGACAACAGGGAGACTTTGAAAATTTTGATTTTGCACGGTGGTGACTTGAGTTTCACGCCCAAGCCCAAAGATCAACCAGACCTGATGTCCGTTATTTTCGAGGAAATTTCCAAACCGGCGGAGTTTCTGATCGAGTTACTGGACGAGAAAATTTACGTTCAAAGTCAGAATAATAAGAATAAGTACATAGCGGGTAAGATTAAATATAAACGGGTGTCGGTACCGCCATGATCGATTCTTGGCTCCTAAATTATTTCAGAAATTTGCTTGATAAATATTTCCCACTACATCAGTGAGCCGATTAATAATTATTCTCGGGAAATAGGTCCTATTATCACATATGCTTATTATTTTTTAGTCTATTGATTCCTAACACTATAATTATGTTTTTGTAATTCACTATGCATCGTATGATGTTTCAAAATCAATTTAAAGTCTTGTTCAAAATGCCGTACGAGCCAAACTAGGGGGAACAAACCTGCTGTGGATAATTCTTCATATACCCTTTTAATTCCAAATAATATTTAAAGATGCACATTTTGTTTCTAATTTAGTTGGCTCCGATGAAATGCCCTCAGTAGTTTAACAGTATTTTTAGTGGATAATGTTGATCGTTCCTTATTTATAGTATTATTATCTAGCTGATATAATGTTACATTCAGCATTATTGAAAATAAATCGGTTGAATTATGAATTCATTTGCGCATCGAAGCAGCGCTTACGTCTTCGACCTTTGTCATTTCCAGTGTTGGTAACGATCTCTTTGATTTCAGAGTTAAGTGTTCTCGCACCAGCAAAGTGTGAGAGACAAATGGAAGTAATTTCTAAGCTGATTGAAGCAGCAAGCGTGGAGGAAGAGAAAGTGGTGTTACAACACCCTCTCATTGGTAAGAAATACGAATTCGATAAAAGCAGATAGCTGCGCACCACAAAATGCACTAACCGAATTATGACAGGTCCAATTAACATTTTTATCTGGCTCAGCAGTTGACGGAAAGTTCAATCAAGGAGTTATTAGGACGAATTCAGATTGTTAGCGCGAGATATAATTACTACATTCAGAACTTTTTTACTAGAGGGTAACTGTTTAAAGTCAAATAAATATACATTATATTTCAAACTTCCTATTAGGGTGTTTGGATTTATGGTTGTATAACATCAACGAGCATGTTAGCAGCCTGGAGCAAGCACAAAGCAAATACATTACATCATTATTTCAACGATAGCTTTATCTGAACATTATTTTCTTTACAGAACTATTGCTGATTCTAAAATGGAACAAACTCTGCTATTTCTACTATTATCTCATTGTAATGTTCGGGATATACGTGTTTTCTATGTCTGGATATGTGATGTTGGTGAACAAATTCCTGAGTACCAACTGTCATAATTGTCATCACTTTTACAAATATATGATGATTGCCAGAGTTGTGACGATATTGTCAGCTTTTTGTATACTTCTCCATCTGGGATTGAAGGTAAGGACAAATTGTTCTCTATGTTTCTATCTATACTATAAACATTAAATCCTTCTTATTTCTTTATTGTAAAGACAAATTTTATTCCCATGTTTTTCTATTAACTACATACAGTTAGTTCATCTCATTTACTCAAACCGAAGGTTATTGAGTTATAAATAACCGGTACTCATTTCACATACATCATCCTCGAACACTAATTGTGAGTTTCAAATTCAGTAGTGTTGCTAATACCATCTATCGAACAAGGATTTAACGCTTGATCGTGAAGTCACAAGCCAGGTAGCTCTATCCATTCTTTAGAACATATATAAGGACTTCCTGTTTAAATGTGGTTGCCAGACATGAGTCCTTGGTTGAAGTCCATTTGATTTTATTAAAGTAAGAAACCTGTCTTTCAATGGTTCTGTTTGAAAATTTCTCAACAATATGTAATTTGAATTAGGCTCATTGAAACAATACGAAATTATTTCCAAAATGCCATAAAATGTGTGTGACCATGCAGTATGTGTCGTTGTTGTTAATTTATTTGAAGCCGAACTAGCTTCCACGTATCTAACCAATTTAATGAATTCTTTTAAACTTGATTTTCAACTCATCCTCTAAGTTGCCTTTGACTATAGGTTCCTGGAAGACGTTCCTTAATCGCTGCCTTTCGGTGGGAGTATTTACATTCATTATTTATCACCAAGGCAACATAATCTACGGATTTGAAATGCTCTATATTTGAACCAAATTGAAGTTGAGCCTGTATAACATATACATTGAATACTTTGAGGGCTACTTTAACATTTTGACGTTCCAAATTTGTAGAATAGAGTCCTTATGTTAACAAAATAAACAAGTTCATGCATTCTTTTTAAAACATAAAATGTGGCAATGTTCTCATCTCCCGAGAATCTTGTTCGCTAATTGTTTTTTCATAACATCTTTCACAGCGATACGCGATATTCATTGTTTATTATTTCCCTTTCAGCCAGGAGCCAAAATTTTATTCGGCATGAGTAATAAACAAGCAAACGTCAGTAAAGTGTACACACAACATAAACATTTATTCAGGAACTCATATTTTAACGCACATTTTTCAATCATAATACTCTCATACTTGTTTATTTATAGGCAAAATCACGTTCCCATGATACGAGGACATGTTAGGGTGCAACTTATAATTTTATACAGAACAAAGATAAAACTTCATTAAATTGTAATATTTATCACCCATCACAATCAAATCCGGCTACGGACGTCGTTGATGACGTCACACTGACTTTTATATTCAGAGTATCGATTTTTAAAATTGGTTACATTTCTGTGATTCTTGACGTAAAGACTAGATAAAAATAGGAGCTCAGAGTCTTCGTTCTTATATTAAAACCCGTACCTTAATGAAATTTTTTATTCTTATATTAAAATCAAAAAAATTCTATGGAAATCTTTCATCTTTAGCGATCCAATCAAATGTGTTCTTCAAACATAACATACAGCTGACAGCTCTTGGCGTGCATATTTTCCAACTGACAGATATGTTAGTCACACATTTCTTTGAAGATGAACGTAAAAATTGAGGGTAATTTCTTCTGCCGTTATGGACAAAGTTGCTGCAACTTTACAAATGTCTTCTCAGTAGTCAATAAAATTGCAGGTAAACGAAACAGAGGTGAAGTAAATGGAAACGGGCTGAAGTGTTATATACAAAAACGTAAAAATCCCTGGTCAACGTGCCAACTCTGTATCACATGCTGCTTTGATGTTATGTCTTGCTTATCGTGAACAGGCTATAGCTACCAACATTTGCAGAGCTGTGGAACGAATTTGTACTGAATATTTCATATCACGACTCCGACTGTAACACGATTGACTTAAATATTTTATTCCTCTCCTTCAATGTATTAAATAAAACGTGTCATGATGTAGGTGATAGTCTTCTCTCTACATCAGATGTAAATCAGTGTATAATAATAATATTAAATATTTAATTGAAATACTGCATGAATTTGTTATTTTACAGGGTATTTTAGCTCCAAACAAATTACTTCGTTTCGAGCAGTTAGTGAATATGTCACTCCTAGTGCTGTCAATCGCAGTATCTATACTGGGAATCGACCATTCCTACATGCCAGGTATGAACATTATTCAATGGCAAATATTTTATAATTGATCTATTCGTAATATATTTTATTATATAACACATCCATTTGAGATGAAAGTTCTAGTGGAATGATGTAATTCAGTGAAAGTTCATTGAACTATAATAAAAACAACCTTGAATTTTTTCCATCGGAATATCTGGGTTTGATCACTGACATATTGATGAAGAAAAATTAGACATGGTAAAGCCCTAAGAATTGGCGCTTTGAGTTGATAGAGACTAACAAAACCGTTTATTTATTAAATAACTACGTGCATCACAAATTTTGCTTATTTAGGTATCACAATCAGTAGAATTTATTCTTAATTTTGCTCTCAAAGCTTATATTTCAACAAATATTTGTCGAAAATTTTCTAAATTTTGATTTAATGAAAAAATCTGTAAAAAATTTGTAACTCATTATAAAACGAACAATAAACTAACAAGTGAAAACTAAGAAAACATATTGTAAAACCAATTATAAACTGGAAAATCATCATTGCAGATGTTCAGCATAAGACATTTTCTTTATAAATTTGATTCCTCTTAAAACATTGTACGTGGTAGGTTCTTTGAGATTTTTAACATCCAATTCCATCATTTGTCAAGCGTATGTTCTTTGTACAAATGAAACCGAGTCCCCCCCACTTCTTACAATATTGTTTTTAGGGGGTGAAAATAAGAATTCGGTGGCGAGTCGAACAAAGTTCTTATATGTGATCTTTTTCCTCCTTCTCAGGTGTATGGGAGTTCTCTCGACCTACGCCATCCAACAGTACTTGATATTTTACAAGTAGAAGCACCATCGCATGAATTTCAAGTCTATTATTCATCTCAGTCATAGCTTTGCTGGATGAAGGAGTGCTAGGATTCAGATTTTTATTATCTGCAGTTGTATTTTCTCGGGTATATTTAAGATTATCAGATGATAGTTATAAAAAAGAGTTCTAAGTCAGTATAAGCTGGTACCGATAGTTCGTAGATATGAAAATAACCATGTAGTTTATAACAGAACTGATATAGTTAGTTGTTTCTCATGTCCAAATTTCCTATGGAACTTCTGCCATAACCCAGACCAAAGAAGGAACCCTTTGTCATACGTTTATAGCATCCTTACATTCTTTGAACGACTATGATATGAATATATATTTGAATAAAGCAATTGGGCCTGAGCAGCTACCTTAAGAAATGTGAATGAACTAAACCGATAAAGAAATGTAAATGCTACATATTTTCAAATCCAGTTTCAGAGTCATCACCCAATTGGATTCTACACACGTTGAGCATAATTGTCCTATTTGCCTGGATAGAAATGATGTCACTCTTCGGCAAATTACCATCTTTGGGGTATTACGCGACCATGTTCACGACTGTATTGAAGAACGTTCTGAAGGTAAGCTATGCTATTCCGATTTTTTAATTACGGCAATTGACGCGAAATCATTGTAGTTAGAATGTGATTCAATCTCTGTCTCTAGTACAGTAAAACTGTAAAATTTTGTGGAAAAAAAAGACCGAAGCTATTTTTTCATGAATCGTTGGCGAAGCATGTGATGAGACAAAACCAGGAAGTTGGGACCAACCCTTGGGCATTTTTAGGGAAATCAAAACGTTTTTGAATTTAATTTTCCATAAGAAGGTAGATCGTAGAGAGAAATTATGTAGTCAAAAATTGCAGAGGATAATATGATCTACAATTTAACTCATGTAGTCGCTGCCCTACAATAGAACGTGACACAAGCAGAGGGTACCTAAGCTGCCAAAAATCACTTTTTCCTCTTTTTCGAATGGAAGCAAATATTTTTAGGTCTTACACAGTGTCGTCCGCTACGCTGATTGATGTTGAGGGCCATTGGAAAACTTGTGAGGGAGCCAATCAATCTCAATGTCCTCTATATCGAATGAAGGCACGTTGCAAGTGACTGAGCACACAACCGCAGGTCATTAGCTTCATGACGTTTTCAGGCCCTGGTTCCCTTGTATTTATTCCAAGTTCTTGAACCGTCTTTTTCTAATCCCAATCCAAGGGATCCAAGGCATTACCCAACCAAGCCTACACTTGAAAATACACTCTTCGGCTATGGAGATTCGCCGCATAAGGTTAAGGTGGTAATAAAGACAGATTAAGCATACTCTTGATAGTAGATTGTGTTAAGTTTTTGAAACGGAGGTAAGACAGCGTTCTGTGCAAGTGTCACCACCCTGCATTGACACAAAAATGACTTGTCCTGCAGCTTTTGGTAATGGATACGGGGCTTCTGCAGTATTTCGCATTTGAGCAGCTGATGTTCTGAGATTTTCACGACACTGTGATGTGTCTAGTGCATTACATAAGTCAGAACGATATGACTTGAGTGGAAAATAAATGTCTTCAGATGGGACAATAGATCACTACAACGATGCATTCGGTGGGTATTTCCAAGCCAGTACATATTAGAGAATGAAACCTTATATCTCCGTGCATCGTAGGAAAAAGGTGGTATATATTTTGTAGATTTCTTTAGACTACATATTTCTATCCTCTCTGTAGAGAAAACATGTATTTTTCGCGTCGAAAAAGAGGATAAGTAATTTTTGTCAATTTTGGTGCCCTCTGATGCTTGCCGAAAGATGCCCAAGGCGGGGAATTCCAACTTATCGGTTTCAAGCTTAACAAATGCCTCTCTAACGATACAAAAAAAAAGTATAATTTTTTCCACAAAACCCACATTTTCCTTCCAGATTTACTGTACTACTCTGATATATTTATTCTTTCAGGTGCTTTCAGTCTTCATATGTTTACTGATAGGCTTCGCCTTGAGTTTTTCCATACAATTCCGTAACTACGAACAGTTCAGCGATCCTTGGAGAGCCCTCGTCAAAACTATGGTTATGATGATGGGCGAATTCGAATACGCCGACCTGTTCGCCAGCTCGGACACGTCATCGTTCGCGCACGTGGTGTCACGATTCATATTCTTGATGTTCATCATTTTGACCAGCATCGTTCTCATGAATCTGATGATAGCGTTGGCCGCCAGCGATATTCAGAGTTTGCAGACGGAAAGCCATGCGAAAAAAATGAAGAAACAGGCTCAATTTCTGGTGCACATGGAAAAAGTACTGTTCTCGAAACCGCTACAATGGAAACGTATGCCCAGCATATTCAAACGGTTTCTGAGATCCAGGAAGTACGTCAGAACCATCTACGAAATCAACAAGCAAATTGAAAAAAGCAAACATCTGCCTGTCAGATTAGTAGGTAAGCTTTCTGTAACTTGTATTGCGAATCTCTTCGTGATTCATTTCATTTTAAATTTAGAAGTATGTTCAGAATGATCACTTAAGACGAAGAAATCGTATCCAGTGTTCCACATGAATTCGACACAATTGTCGAATCTAACTTCGGGCCAAATAAACAATGTGTACTCAAATATATTTGAAACATCATTGTTCCTGTTCCTCTACATAAATTTGAAGTTTATACGATGTAAGCTGTCAATGGTCATTACCTTATGCATTAGGGCTACCACAAACCCCAGGGCAACATTCCAAAAGCTGCAAGGGACTACAATCCCAAAATGCGCCTACCTGTGTCTACAATCCTGATACCTTTAAATATTAAATACTTATTGAATTAGAAGCTAGACTTGCATAACAACAAACGGCTAATACCTTCACTTAGTTTACTTCAGACCCAAATGTAACATTAAATGTTAATTCGAACAAGAAGGTCGTTGAAAAATCTATGTCGGCGTTGCGTTGCGTTGAAATAAATGAATCATTTTGAGCATTTATTCTGATTTCTTTCATCGTTACTAAGAAACAGGTATTTGAATATTTTCTTACGTTTTAAATAGCCTTTTAAAAGAAATTCAATAAGATAACCCTGATCAGAAAAATCAAAATAGCTCGAACAGGAAGACTCTAAGTGAAATTTATCGGGAATACTTTTTTATAGAAAATGAATCAAAGTTCTCACATTTGTATACAATAATAATTTCGACTATTGGCGTAGAAGTTTAAAGGGTTTAAATGGGTACAAAACCTCATAACTACGCTACTGTATTTGTCTCAAGAACATTTTGTCACCAAAAAAATGTCTCATCCAGTATAACTGAAGTTTACAAAGTTTGAACTAAATACCTACATTTGTCTAGAAGATAATGAATAAAATGTAATAATTTTTCAAAACTTCAACACACTGTATCTTGGAAACGAGGTTATTTAGAGAAAAATTTTATATAAAACACTCCTATTATTTTTAAAAGTTCTATCGTTTTCAGAAGTCATAAACGAAAAAACTGAAACACTATCTGTGTTAGGATTATTACATTTACCGGAAGTCAACATTTTGGGTCACATCTCATTGACCCCAAATTTATTTTTTTTCAAGCGATATAGACCTTTTTGGGAATGACTGTCTTAGAGTCACCAGCCGCTGCTGCTTACGCATTATTCAGGCAAGTCTCACCAGCATTGCTATAAAACTAAGGATATTTTGGATCTTTATTATTTCGTTTACATTAAAAATTAATTGAATCATGGAAAATAAACAAGCACAATTTATTTTATCTTTTTCCTTTTCTTCTCCTCACTCGGTTCGCGGAGGAAGATGAACCAAATTAGGAAAAAGAATAGCAATAGAATCGCAGCAGCCAATGCCCACGCAATCATCTTGTTGTTCTCGTACCAATCTTGCAACGCTGTCAGGTATAAACTGGCATCCCCTGACCCGCCTCCCACACTTGTTACACTTGATGATCTCCGGGTGCATTGCACTTGATTTGGAGCGTCGGTCGCTCGTCTCGTGCATACTTTTCTATGCGCTGGGCATTGTACTTGAACGCTCTGTCCGAAATTCACTTGGTTGCCGAATTCTGACTTACAAACCGTTGGGGTCGCTCCTGGTAGCCCACCGATGGACGCGTGCATACTTTGACTTTTGGGAGCGTGAAGATCGATCGGGGCAGCTTCTACTCCTTGCCCTTCAACCAGGTGACAAAAGCATTCTGATCTTGCAGTTCTCGCTTGACCAGGAACTATGTTACTTTTGACTGAAATAATATAAATAGTTTTAGATCAAATATGTACCGCTGAAGAAATTTCATTTCAATTTTTCTTAGTTTTTGATGGTACAAGCCTCACATTTTTAACTATTTCAAATAAGGAGTGATGTCAAAGTTTGAAAATTAGGAAGAATCGAATGGAAGTATGAAAAAGCCATTTTAGATGTATCAACGAGATGTATCCCAAAAATATGGTCTTCATCCGTTCACGGAGAACTACCGCACATATAGTTTTGATCTATGGTTACTTATATAGGTGGTTGTGATATCCCTTCTTAAAATTTCCCCAGAGGTGCAGCATTGCCGGTTCTATTAAGAAAAAACAGATGTTTATGCCTATGTTGCATGGTTTTTGAGATATTCATTATTTAATTTTTTTTATTGACAAAACACTACAGAAAATCGCCATATCTCTATATTTTATAATTTTGGAAAGCTGAACTTCCGGTCATAATTAACGAGAGTCATGAAGCTTTAAATTTCACAATTTTATCCCAGGTGCAATATACACAATGATCCAAAAAATAATTTTATTTCGGTCTGTTGGAAAACCACCGAAGGATCTCTATTTAAAATGGATTCAGTAAGTTACCGACTAGGACGTCTCTGGAATGAGTGAATAAAACCGGTTTGCATTAAAATTTTACACATATTGTTACTAATACGACAGAAACTTCCTTCACATATTCATAAATAATAATTTTTTTACTTCTACAAAGCATGTTGATGATAAGCTTTTTGCCTACATTCAGAGGGCCATGCTTAGTTTGATGCACTTATTTAGTGACACTATGACACTTCAGATAATCAAAACTGCTCCCAGAAGAATTTATGGAAGCCAGCTTTGGCAATATTCTGGGTTTCTGGCGGGCCACAAACCTGCTAGAATTGAATTGGCTTCTGGCGGGGCGCACAATGGGCCTAACTTAGTGGCCTAGCAGCATTTGGGGACTAAACCTCCTCCCATCAAATGATGATGATGATACCATGCATATGCTAATTCATTTGTAAATGTAATATATATTGATTATGGCAATCACTATTCACTATATTTTACAGATTTTATTATTTTAATATGTTGCATTTAAATAATTTCATATGAATATTATATTTTATGAAGATTATAAAAGTAAGGAAAATAAGTTGATAAACATCTTTCCTACTCTATTCTAAGTCTTCACTATTCTCTAAAGCAATTTTTTCTGTTTCAGATGCAATAAAAGCAATTGCAAAAGAGAAGAGACATCATCATCATTGAACTGACTTATTTTCCCTTTTCTCATAACTCAAAGGAAATGATAATACCAATCAGAAAAAGCCAAAAGAATCAGATTGTATAAATCTATCTATTTTTCGTTGCTGTAATTTTATTATTAGATGATTAGGAACTGTATTTACTCAAGTGGGTGTAATTAAATTATCCTCATAATACGGAATCCTCCTCATTCAACAATATTAAACAATCTATACGTTCCGCGTACTGTGTTTTCAAGAATGAATCCTCGTAAAATTCAGTGTTGATTCGTTCAGTGTAGATATTCTACAAACAATTGGCTGAATGTCTGTCTCACAGGCGCATTTGCCTGACTATTTGTATTCCATAAAACGAATTCCCCGAATTAACAAATGGAACATCTTCATTCGCATCAACAACACGATTTTACAGCTGTGGGCGTCTTCGCTGAAATAAACAGATGCTCGTAGTAGTAAACGGTAAATAGAAAGGCGTGAACATTTGCTGTTAATGATTACAGATAATGCTATATCAAGCTGTCACACTAATTTGAATTCGTACAATCTCGCTTAAGATAAGCGTATCTCATATTTATCAACAGAATGTTTTATTTACATGCATATTCTAAAACCAACCACATTCTGTATATTCATTTGATAAATATATGAAGACTCACTAGTAATATCAAAAGAAATATATTGATAATCATGGTATTTGAAACACAACATTTGGAGTGGAGTAAATTATCAAACTGGAGCCTACGAGGGTAACTTGCAGGAGCTTGTTTAACGAAAATATTGTTACAGATTGTTCATTATTTGTTTTCTGAATTTGCAATACAATCCGTTTATAGATGTAAGAACAAGCTTAAGAACCGTCTACGCAACATCTTTGATAACATATTTTGAATACAGATCACACCATTTCTCAAGAAAGTTTTAAAACACAGTACAGTACGGATGTGTGTGAACGAAAAAGCAATTTATCAAATTCCAATTCATCTCTAGCTGAGGGTAACCCATTGTTTTCATTATAGGCACATTTGATTTATAATTTAGTTTATTCTGATGATGGCTACTTGACAGCTGAAACGTCCCCAGTATAGTGTTTTCAGTGGATAATGGTGATTGTTTCTTATTTATAATTCACAAAAGTTCTTAGATTACTTAGATAAGCACTAAGTACAGTATTCGGCACAGCTCTGCGGTGGGTTTTCAAATTTATCCGGTAAAGATGATCGGAATCTTTTATTCTTCAAACAACTCCTCCACGTAATTTGAAGTTATAATAGTTATTCAATCAGAATTAATCAGGATTTAAACGTTTCAGCAATTTGCCGAAAACTATAAGAGTGTTCTATTTACATGGACATGCTACGTCTCAGCCTGTAAATTAAATTCGATACCACGGGTCAAAATTAACTGGTAAACAGGATTAACTAACCCTAAAGTTTTGGAATTTGATAACAATAGATAGGTTTTTGTGAAGTTCTATATGTATCTGTAGTATCGCTTCCAATAGGTTGAATGTACCCAACGTTTACGTACATCTTATGGGTATGTTGAACTGTTACTGACCATATCTACAGTAAAATAGCCGTCATTCTCATGGGAATAGTATTGGTTTTGAATATAAATGTGAATGATTATCACCTAAGAGGGTCCTGCTCTTCGATTCTCATTTGAGAAAACATGAAACCGTCGCGAAGATGTGAGAGCAGTTAAAGAAAACATTTATTAATAGGCACACAACGACATTCGCAGTATATGTTATGTTACTTTCCTTTACAATCGCACTGGTGCACAAATCCGTAATAAAGAGTAAAGTGTAAGATATAGTATATCAGGAAATAGGTGACCATGTTAAGCCAAAACGGTTCTTCGCTAAGATACGTCGGAAAGTTTTGCAGAAAATGCCCTAAATCAAGTCCAAACTCGCAGACAACATCCACCGTTGGAACTCTCGCATACAATCGTGGACAAGTCCATTCGTATAACGCCAAAAGTCTCACGTACACTGTCGGAATCAACACTACTCTACTCCAAGTCCAAATCGCCTGCAATTTCAACCAAATGCCAAAACCGACACGGACACCGTATTCTTGCGTAGCGACTCGAGTATCGCGAGATATTCGCTGTTTGGATTCAAGTTTCGATTCCGTAGCTTGTTGCTGCCTGTCTGCAGATTTTACCCCTTCGGGTTCGTCTCGAAGCTGCGAGTGCTCTTTCACAACTTTCTGTTTGGAACTGAACTCTGGTTCGTCCGCATTGGGAGGAGCGGCGGTGGGTTCTTGATCAACTCCTTCAGGTTCTCCTCGTAGCTTCGAGTGATCTTCAACAATTTCCTGTTTGGAACTGAGCTTTGGTTCGTCCGCAATCGGAAGAGTAGCGGGTTCTTGATCACACTGTATCATAAAATCGAATTCTTCTTTTTGCTCGTCCACGGTCATTCGTGTATCGGGACATGCGGAATCCAATTCGATGGGTCGATGAATTATTATTCTTGTCAGCGTTAAAAGTTCGAAATTGTCCAATTCCTGCGTTATAGAGTATGAATCTGTAGATGTGCTTTGATTTTTCCTTTTGGTGGCATTTAGTTTTTCAATTAATGTCAACGATGATGATCTTCCGATTAATGGCAGCTCTTCATAAAATTCAGTTTCACATGGGCAATGCATTTCGCTATTCATTACGTTGAAATGCAGAACTTCTAAATAGCAATTCTGGTCCGGATTAAAGCAAGACTTGTGATCATATTCTTTCTCTGCTGATTGTTCTGGGGTGACATCTTTTCATTCGAAGGATTGCAAGCTTTGTTACGTACTTCCCTTGTTCAATTGAGGTGAAATTTCTGAGTTGGTGGACCTTCGCGAAGCATTTTGTTCACTTGTGAATTTATACTTCCAATTTGACATTTCGATGATGGCAAATGGCAGATCGGCTGCTATTCCGTAGGTCTGTGGTAGCAATCTGAATTGACTGAGTCGTGTAGTTTGAGAAATCTTGAAGGGGCAACCATAGAGATCATATTAGATAGAGGAGTAAAGCCTGTGTTTAAGGTATATAAGCGGTGAGTGACATGTTGAAATTTCTTAGCGGAACCTACTCCTTCGTATTTTTACCCTCCCCTCACACTCTCCTCCAACCGCTTACATTGATGATGGCGTACCGCGAGAACGTTACCTTGAGCGAGAAGAGTGGGGACTGCTAATAGAGAAAATTTCATTCGAACCTTGCGTGGCATTACGGCCCGCTTTACTCCTCTATCTACTATATGATCTCCATGGGGGCAACCCAGTAATTTTGATCAAAATAATGTGAACTACATTTTGATGTCATGTGCTCTGCCTTATCCAACCTAAGTGACATTTTCATGAATTAACCTTGTCGTTCGTAGGACCTATTCCAGACTCCAAATTCATTCAGAGGTCCAGATGATGTTTCAGAGATATTTCCTTAGGCAATGTTCATACTGATTTTGAGAGTAATGCTGATACTTGCCAATTTCAAAATGAAAATAACAATGTTCCATGACAGGTTTTTGTAAAACCCAATATAATTCCAATTATTTGACTCAGAGCAATCTTCAAAACCGTTAGGAGCTCCTATTTATTGTGGCAGAAGAAGTTTTGGCATTCTTCCGAAAAGGTTGTTCCATAGAGCTTAGACTTAATCATTGGATCTTCATCTTTGAGATTCTCAAAGATTACACCTCCAAAGACTGGGTTAGTTAGCACCTTTGCTGCCTACCAGCTTTGTATTAGTTTATAGACTCATGTCGAAGCATATACTCTACAGCAGCTTAAGTATCTGAAGATGTGTATACTTTTCCTCAACGTAGACCATTATCATTGATGATATTCACACGAAAAGTTCACTGGTGAACGTAAAGGCGAACATTTGGCCTATCTATATCAAAAAATTTTCTTCCAATCTTCCTTGAGTTATAAATACACCAGATGAAACATATTCATCGGGAAACGTTCCATTGGAGTAACAATTACTCCTAGCCATCGAATCAAACAAAACTTTAAGTTGATGGTTTGTTAAACTTCTTGACGAATATCTAATTTTAATCAAAAACTCGATCTGAACTATTGTAGACGAGTTTTAAATAATGTATTGGTATGTATGTGACCTGACGTCAGAGGGTTTTTGTTTTAGCTTACCTTGAGTTTCAGTTGTCAAAGATATTCTTTCCAGATCCGGTTGGTTAGAAGGCTGTCTCGTTTTAATTTTAGTTTTACCACTGACAATACTGTGATCAGATTCTTTCCTCTTATCGCCCACAATCATGAGCGAATCTGCTTGAGTCGAAGGCTTCTTTGCTTTCGCAGCCGGTTTCGACATTTTCTTACCAGATGTTTTTCTTTTATTGGTATCATTGTTGCGACTCGACCTGCTCGATATACTCGATCGTGAACGTGTTTGTTTCACACCAGTCTTTTGAGGCGTGGCGCTCGGTTTTGTTAAAGTGGATTGATTTGTATTGGTAGTTTTCGTTTTGATGTCGGTTCTAGGAGGCTCCAAGTTGGACGGACACGTTTTCGTATCACATTTCTGTCCGGGCTCAGTTTGAATGGCTTTTTGGGATGGAACGCTCTGGTTTCTCAAAGTGGTCTGACTTCCCTTGCTAGTTTTCGTTTTGGTGTCGATTTCGATGTCTTCCAAGTTAGCCAGAGACGTTTTTGAATCATGTGTCACTTCGGGCTCAGTTTGAATGGATTTATGGGAACTAACGCTCCGTCTTCTCAAACTGATCCGACTTATTTTGCTACTTCTGCTTTTGGTTTCGATTCTAACGGCTTCCAAGTTATCCAGACTCGTCTTTATATCACATTTCAGTTCGGATTCAGTTTGAATGGATGTTTGGGAGAAAACGCTCCGTTTTTTCAAATTGGTCTGACTTGTATTGTTACTTTCTGGTTTGGTGTCGATTTCAACTGCTTCTAAGTTATCCAGAGACGTTTCTGTATCGCCTTCCAGTTCAGGTTCAGTTTGAATGGCCTTTTGCGATGCAATCTCCTGCAACTTGACTTTGGAGATCTCAGCTAACGCTTCAGTTTTGATTGTAGTACTTTTGCATTGACCTTTACATGTCCGATCAGGTACAGTTTGACTTGTTTTTTCCGGACGGATTACGCTCAGTGAAGTATCTGAAATGAACGAGAATACACTGTGCCTATTTTAGAGATTCACCCAAATCACTGCTGAAAACGTTAAATTATCTGTCGCGATAAAACATGCCATGAATAAGGATGATATCCACTCTTCTATCAAAGATGCACTGATCTAAGATGAAGTGATGAGTTTAAAAAAATGTAATGTTTTGACAAATTTGAGCTCGATTTTTCATGAGTAATGGTCGAACTGCGTCAAAAAGTTAGTTTAGTTCATACTCAAGAAAACTAAAAGTAGTGGAGTTAGGAACTGTATTGTTTTTGATCCGTGACAGTGGCCCTTACATGAATAGCTGCAAAGCCAGTTATACATTCCAGAGCACTCTTTTGATGTATTCGGCGAGGGCCGTCAATTATAAGAATTATAAGTAGTCCAGGTTAAGGAAGAAAATCGACGATTTTTATACGAATTTCGGCACGTTCTAATTTTGGTCTGTCCTTATGTATTTTTACGCGCTGTACATGATGATGTATTTTAAATTTACATCAACCCTCTGCTCGAATAGCTATGGTCATTTCTTGGACCCAAATGTGTCCATTTCTTTGCGTTTTGAGAGAAAACTGTGAGTTGTGAGAAAAAATGCTCAGACCAAAGTTGTTGGAAAAATTAATAGGCGATTTTTGGCTCCAGTCTTAAGTCGATTTTGGCCATCACACATTTACACAAAACGATTTTGAGTATTCAGCTGCATTTTAAAATATTAAAAAACTATAATATCGCGCGCGGAATCTATTGTATCGACGCTCGCTTATTGCTGCCAAATGAAATTCCGAGCTAGTTTTCTATAATGAATCGTTATAACTTGGACTTGTGAACGAATCGACTCATAGTTTCATCTCAAAACGCAAAACTCGAGAAATGCCTTTTTTTGGGTCCAAAAAATGGCCATAGTTTTTCGAGCACAGGGTTAATCCAAATGTGAACTACACCATCGTATTCGGCGCGTCAAAATAAATACAATAGATCAAAATTAGAACTTACCAAAATTCGGACAAAAAAATTCCTAAAATATCTGGACTAAAGTACTTGTTGATCATTGCATAGGCTATAGGACTTCTCATATCTATTATTTTCCAGGAATTTCAGCGAATTTGATTCATTACTTTTATTCTGTTTGTGTCGAAATCAAATACGCACGAATTCTTATGACCCAAACTTACCAGTATAATTCATATACACTTCAGCTAATCGAATCATCCAGGCAATATTATTACTGTTGAAACTTTGATATCATTCTTATAATTTCCGTTGAATTATATAAAAAGTTCACAATAATCCAATCTTGTATTTCAATGAAGTTTCTACACTTCCAGGATTTTCGACAACACGTCTTTTGCCATTTATCGTTTGATTCCAGATTGATTCCACTTGTTTATTAGTAGAGAATCTTCAATTTTCCTTGAAACACTTTCCTCGATACAAAGACAGAACTGTAGCTGTGGCCTTTAAAGTTTTTCTCCTTTTAACTTTTCTTGAACCTGTTCAATGCCAATACTAGTTTGGGAAAGGCCCAACCTAATCATCGTTGATTTTATCGCAAAAATAATACAAAGGACGTCAGTTACGGTACGTGTTTCCTGCCATCTAGAGATATTCCTCAAAAATTGATCTTCTCAATATGATCCCGTATTATTTTGATAAGATATATGTTCTAGACACTGAAGGTTCTTCTTCGTGTTAACCTGGATCCAAATATATCCGAATTGATAGAAACTCAGCTTCCATCGTTGAAATGGTTCGAGAACGTCCCGTTTGTAACCTAAGTTATGCTACGTCTCCTATATCGATTAGTACACTCCAAAGATGTCTCCATCGCCTCTATCTGGTTTCTCTTATGGTTTTAAAGTGACCAAATTGTATCTTCGTCAGGTAATTAGTGTAAATGTCTCGTGTATGTTTCGATGATAGCCTTAGCTATGGAACATCATCTAGGTTGGTTGACAGAATTACTACGTTGTTTTTCTTCTGGTTTCAGAATCTTCCGAACCGGTTGTAACGAATGCTGTGGAGGCGCTTGGAACACTGACATTAATTTCGAACGTGTCGGCCTCAGCGGTGCTTCTACCTCGGCTGGTGTTGTTGAGGCATGCGGTTCGACCGGTCGATCGAATTTTTGCCCCAACGGTTGGAGGGTGTTCCTCGAAGCTCCTGATTGTATATCTATATGTACGACTGGTTTGTTCTCACATTGCGATCTGTTCGCCAAATCTGCCGCTGTAAGACCTGACGTTGCTTTACCTCCTAGCGTTCCTAAAACACCTGACGTTCCTGTGGCTCCTGCTGTGGCTCCTGGCATTAGCGGGGATTGTCTAGAACATCCTATTATTTTACACTTTTCTCCTACGGACTTACAACATTCTTTCGTTGGATCTTCCGATCGTGGAATATCTTCTACTTCTCTTCCAATACAACTGGTAACGCAACCTCCTTCAGGTTCAGGCGAATTCGTCACAGTCGGAACCATATAGACCAAAACTTCCGTTCTACCTGAAATTAACGAGAATTCACTGTGTCTTTTGTATCGATTCATATCAAACATTTCCACTAAGAAGATAACTTGTCCACATCTCAATTCCAATGTAAGAACGGCTTTGGTTTCGGTTCAGCATAAAAACGGTCGCAGCGATCTCTGAATATACATAAATATCAAATATCGAAGGATGTTACTCCGTTTGGTTGATTCTTCACAACTTGGTTGGAATTTAACTCAACAGGTACGTAGAACGATGATGCGCAATCCTCGTGACCTCCCGATTTCACCGCACTTGATTTCTTCTTGATTTCTTTTCATGGGAATTATTAAAAAATGAAGCATTCCTAACGAAACTAGATATAATTGACGGACCACTTTTGGTCGAATAGACCACTCTCTATATTCTTTGTGAACATAATTCATATTCAAACTCATGCTTTGATTATAATGTTCATTATATGGCATCTAATAATATATATTCTTATCCCAGATATGAACTATATATAAATTCTCGGGAAATGATTCACACTAACACATATGCTAAGAGTTTTCGTCTTCACGTACGTTGCGGTCTCTCGACCATCATCAGAAGACGTGTCAAAAATAATCACTGTTTAAAACTGGATTTCTTAACACTAATTGTATTAAGCACACAGCGTCATTATCCTATTAATTTCAATTAAAAATGCCTACGTCGCCGAAACGAATAGAAACACGAGTAATATAAACTGTAACATATTAATGTTCTAGGTATATGAATAAGTATAAAAAACCACTGCAAAGCAATCGTTCTATAGTAATTGAGGTACTCTTGCACAAACTAGAACAAAATATTCGGCAGAAAAGCATCCTGCAGGAGTAACGCAAGTAGTAATTCGGAACTATGGCTTTAACCAAATGGATCACCCTCCATGTAGTTCATATGTGCCCCCCAGGGACTATCACCTGTTTGGGAATTTGGAAAAGGGTATGCCATTTCAGTGATGACGAAGATGTGAAGATTGCAGTTTGGGCACATTACGAAGACAAGCCGTCCATTAATGTTAAGGAGGATTATATTCAAAAATTAAATGTATTGGTCAATTCTTTTATGTTCAGGTCGGGCATTGTTGATGTCACCCTCGGGTATATTCTCAACGTCATAAGCTTGCCATAACAACGCTATTAGGTTGGCGAATTATATTATCAAACGTTTCAATAACTTGACATCAGCAGTAGTTTTCATATAAAAGTTTTGTATGGAGATGGAATAGTAGGTTCAACTGTAGGAAGTTATCAAATATAAGCGGAAGAATCTCCTCACGGTTGGGAAAAGTATCTACGTCACAAGATTGAACCATCTTAATCGTGAACGTTTAACCAATTTTTGAATCATGAAATTGCTCGAAATCAACTTACATATCTCCAAGTCATTGTTTAAGGGGCACATTGCGCTGAATATCCCCAAAGAAGGTGAAATAAGGTCCATATTATCTTCGGATGGCATTTTATAACATTCGTTGTAGGTTCTGGAAATCTTAAGTCTTCCTCTATTATGGTTAATATCTGGATAAAACGTTCGATCAGCAGAATTTATATAATTTGGCACGTTTGTGTATTCAGAAGATTATGAAAACTAGAAGCTTGTTCAAGTAAGAATTATTCAAATGGTGATTTCAAGTAAATACCATCCTCTGGATACACAAATATGCAAGTGTGATGAAAGCTTACCTGTTGAAGCTGCTTACACTAGCAACATTCATTTTGATATTGCTTCATCATTAAGGGAATGTTGTTTCATGGTAATGGTAATGCAATGGCCCTGAAACTCTTCCGAAAGTGTCTTGTCGCTTTCAGTTGCATGAATTTGGTGCTTCGAATGAGGTTTCACTTGAAATGATTCAACATAGGACTTCTAATTTACATGTTTTATGTCAAAATGTGTCATTGTGAGACGGATGTCAGTTTCTTAGTTACCGTGTAAAACAGCAAGCTCGTTGGAAACAGAGTTGGTTCACATCCATCAGTGTGAGTGAGGGCGCGTTTTGCGTTATCGAGGTATCCAAAAGAGATATCTATTTCGGTTTTAGCTGCGGCAGTTGGCAATAATTTATGGTTGAGTGATGTTTGTAATAAATGAGTTTGATTTCAAATAATGATAATAATTCAATTCGCTAGTCAACACGAGGTACGAGGGCAAAGTAAAAAGTTCATAAAAAATTAAACAAGAAATGATTTATTTGGTCAAAACTTATTTTTTTTTCTCAACATAATCTCCTTGTTGTCCCATACATTTCGTCTACGTTTTTCAAATTTCTTCAAATCTCTTCCAAATAATACGATTTTCCAACTTGTGTAACATTCGTTGTCGTTATGACTAACATATATAAAAATTCTCGGGAAATAGGTCACATTAACACTCTGTTTTAAAATTTTTTGTCTTTACGTACGTTTCGGTCTCACGACCATCATCAGAAGACTTATTATGTCTACAAATTTTTGATTACTTAAAACTAATTGTATTATACAAAGCGTCCAAATCGCACCAATTTTAATCAAAATGCCCACGTCGCCGAAACGGAAGGAACACGATTAAACGAAATTGTAATCCTCAATGCTATAGTAAAATTATCAAGAATCCACTGCAGAGAAGAATTCTTAACAAAAGCGTACACATGTCAACACAGTGAATGATCGACTGAGACGAGGCAAATATAATTTAAGTTTTAGTATACAACTTTCAAACCAGATGTTAAAATTTATGAGCTAAACAAAAAGGTACTTTCGTGACAGGAGGTATACTAGACATTTTACCTAATATATACTATTACATTATAACGAGGCATGTAGGAATTTGCAAGAGAAATTGAAATTATTTGATCAAATTTGTATAGATATGACTTAGATTTTGAGTGCCTGTCCTATGATTTACAGACTTAGAGTCACGTTTTATGTGAATCATCTATAAAATAGATCTTTTATAATAATTGGTTTCCTTAGTTAGAATATTAACATTATTGTAATCGAATTGATGGTTATAATCAAAGCAGTGTTTAGCAACAGCGGTGGAATTTTCTAAGTTTTTGTTTTTTGTGCTATACCTATGGCCGTACTTTCTTTTTCGTAAATATTGTTTAGAGATTCCAGTATAAGTTCCATCGCAATCTAAACAATTTAATTTGTCTACTGTGTGGGTTTGTTTATTTTTAGGTATTAAAGGCTTTAGATTTAAGAAATACTTTCCAACACAGTTAGTAGGTTTATGCGCGACATTTATATAGTACTTTTTCAAACAATTCTTAATTTTCTCTGAGGTCTCCGGAATGTATGGTAAAGTTATATAATTGTCTGTAATACCTTTTATGTTATTTCTATATGAAGAACCATTATAGATTCTGTTTATTCTTTCTTATATATAAAAATTCTCGGGAAATAGGTCACAATAACACTTGGTTTTAACAAGTGTTATTGTGACCTATTTCCCGAGAATTTTTATGTATAATTCATACTGGGTCAAGAATCTTATTTTTATTCTTTCTTTAATGATCGGATTGAAGAAAGTTTTTGGGTAGCCATTCAATTCCAGTGTATTACGAACAATTTTTAAATTCTTGGGACGATCCTCTGTGTGGGACAATTGGGACAGAGAAACTTAAATTATATTTGCCTCGTCTCAGTCGATCACTTACTGTGTTGACATGTGTACGCTTTTGTTAAGAATTCTTCTCTGCAGTGGATTCTTGATAATTTTACTATAGCATTGAGGATTACAATTTCGTTTAATCGTGTTCCTTTCGTTTCGGCGACGTGAGCATTTCGATTGAAATTGGTGCGATTTGGACGCTTTGTGTAATACAATTAGTTTTAAGTAATCAAAAATTTGTAGACATAATAAGTCTTCTGATGATGGTCGTGAGACCGAAACGTACGTAAAGACAAAAAATTTTAAAACAGAGTGTTAATGTGACCTATTTCCCGAGAATTTTTATATATAATTCATACTTGGTCAAGAATCTTTATATTGTTATGACTAACTCTAGTGGTGTCGTCAGCAAACAGCAGAAGACTCCTCAGGTGCCCATTCTTTATCATTTAGATAATAAACAGATTAGAACCAAGAATATAACCCTGCGGTACACTATGTAACACGTCGCCAATATCAGACTCAGTTCCGTTTGCTATGTACTGCTTTCTGTTCGGCACATATGAAGAAATAACCTTACAGCTAGTGGAATCGAAGCGGTAATATTTAAACTTTTCTAACTTTGGTGGAGGATATGCAGTCAAACACTTTCAAACCATTTTCCATACCATCAACTATAAAGCCAATTGAATGGTTGATTGCTTCCTCAACAGATCGTTTAGATCTGTATATAATATATTATAGCGATCGCAGGAATAAGTGTTTTGTTGCGACTAAATGATTGATATTGTACAAGCGTAACATGTTGTATGCATTGTTCTATCATTGCAATTTCGGAATTTCCTGTATTAAAGCTTTTAATCATGTCGTATTCAGCGCTAACATTCCCTGAGTGTTTGACATGAGTAACGCTTGTTACCTTGATGAAACTGACAGAGGATCCCGATAAATATTTAGGCGCTCGACAATTATTATGAGTGTAAACAGTTTAAAGCGGGGTAATGTAATCGACCTGCCATAATAACTATATTAATCAGCATCTATTGGAATAGCAAATGCAATTTGACGATCACTCGCTTCTTCATTAACAGCAATATCGCCACTCGCTCATAGCCCACCGCGCCACACTCTCTCTCTACTTCTTCTCATTAATTTAACCGTCTATTAGATTGTTCAATCACGTCAAAATGAAATTGAACTTTTGATCGTTGTTACAACAGGAACTAATTTTTCGTTGTCCAGGAACGGACCATTATGATATTGTCAGAACGTAAGCCGTCAAAACTATTTCCAAATATGCTCCTTTATCGATGATTATTATCGTGGATGCCTAAAAAGCGAAATTTTTCAATGAAAACAGACAGTTTGTAATAAAAAAAAAACATAATGGTTACAACACCCACACACACACACACACAGACACACACAAACAGGAATAATTTGTTGGGTCTATCACAATACTTCCCTTACTAGTCCCACATAGACTGGGAACTCTCAAGGACAATGGATAGAGAACCCTTGGATATTCCGGCAACATATAGTTGCAATGGTACAAGGAAAATACAACTCAACGGTCAGAGACCAAATGCAAGAGACTCTGAACCTGGTAATAACATGGACAGATTCAGAGCGCCTAAATATCAGTCCTCACAATCACAAATAGTAGCAAAGTAGAACATCTCTGAAAAACCTCGACCCGCCTTCATCAAGATCGAAGATTTTCTTGCCAAATCCGAACAAAATAAGACCGAAAAGGGTACAATCAATAGTGGGACCTCGAGTTAACCAATTAGGGATTCAAATGTTGTCCAAGTCGATTCACGAACAAGTGTTTAAAGAGCCTTCACAGAAGGAAGCGTGCGATCCCTTTATATTAGATCAGTGTAAATTAAATTTGAAGAAACACGATATGAATAGTAAAGAATCAGATTATATACCTGACGTAGATTTCAGAATCCCTCCAATGCAAGGTAAAAATCTCATAGAACATTTCCAGATTATAGCAGAAATGCAAGTAAAGCCATACATAGAATTAATGACGGTTCTTTTGGAAAACTTGCCACAAATGCCACAGAATTTTGTAATGCAAAAAGGATGGACCAGGTACGAACATGGACATGAACCACAAATTGTATCACATCCATTGGAAGAGGCCTTAGTGTTTGATATTGAAGTGTGTGTTAAATCTGGAAAGGCCCCTACTTTGGCTACTGCAGTAAGTAGTAAAGCTTGGTACGGTTGGGTCAGTTCTTCTCTCATCGAAGGGTCTGGTAAGCCTGTAACGTTACACCATTACGATGTTGAAGATCTTATTCCGCTAGAGAGTTGTGTTGAAGATTCCGGAGCTAAGCTAACCGATTATATGAGAAAACCTAAAGTGATAGTGGGGCATAATGTGTCTTATGATAGAGCGAGGATAAAAGAGCAATATTGGTTGAATCGTACAGGCACAAGATTTATTGATACAATGAGTATGCATATTAGTGTAAGTGGTGTGACTAGTTACCAAAGGATACTTTTGAAATCGAATAAGACTGATTTGGAAGACGAATCTTGGAAAAATATCAGTTCGTTGAACAATTTGGCTGATGTATATAACTTGTATTGTGGCCAAAAGATATCTAAAACAACACGAGATGTTTTCGTTGAGGGAAGTTTAAGGGATATCAAAGACGACTTCCAAAATGTGATGTATTATTGTGCTAACGATGTGGTTGCAACTTATAAGGTCCTTAAAAAGTTGTTACCGATGTTTTTGGAGAGATTTCCTCATCCGGCTACCTTAGCCGGGATGTTGGAATTGGGCATGGCTTATTTACCAGTTAACAATAATTGGAATAGCTATGTTGCCGATTGTGAACAAACTTACGAAGATCTAGATATAGAACGCAGAGTTTGTTTAGTTAGGCGAGCCGACCAAGCTTGCCAATTGTTGCATAACGATAAGTATAAAGAGGATTTGTGGATGTGGGACGAAGATTGGGAAGTTAAACCTTTTAAAATTAACAAGACTATTACACCGAAAAATAAAAAAGTGATCAGTGATAGTTGCGAAACGGTGGTGTTACAATTGTGTGAAGACGAAGAACCAGATCCCTTGGAAGAAAAATTCCGTTATTTATGGGACACAAAACAGTACCTTTCCAAGGTTAGAACACCCTTGCCAGGATATCCCAGTTGGTACAGAAAACTATGCACTAAGCCAGATTCCAGTTCTGAATGGGTGCCGGGACCTCAATCGATTAGCACTTCGATGAAAGTGACTCCAAAATTATTGTGTCTCACTTGGGAGGGTTACCCTCTGCATTATTTGCGCGATAAAGGTTGGGGATTTCTGGTGCCGTTCACTGACGACGTAGAAATCGAGAGAAAATTACCACTGGAACGTTTATTGAAAAAATGTCCTATACCAACGGGCAAACCGAAAGAAAACGACGCTTCAGAAGCCTTCGCCAAAATTTCGCAAACCGTCCAGGAAAATTTGACGAGAAAAGAGTTTTATTCCAAAGCCAAATCCGATAATACCGGCGGTTTGTACCGGGGTACCGGAATATGGTGCAAAACGGAAATCGAAGACTGTTGCTGGTTCTTCAAGTTACCTCACAAGTACACGCAACTTAGAGGAAATTCAATTGTGGAAGCCGTTACTTTGTGATAGTTTATCATTTTAACGAAATAATCAATAAAACTACTTTGTTTTACTACCACTGATATTTAATATATATTTATTATTTCGTTAAAAAGCAAATTAGAGGGCTTGGAACCTCTGAGGATTAGAGGAGGAACTGTACAGATGAAAGGGGAAGTCAAATATTTCGGGGTGACACTAGACCAACTGACTTGGAACCTACACCTGTGAAAAGTAATTTGGAAAGCAGAAACCTTATTATTTGTGACCAGATGCTCCTTCGGTAAAAGTGAGAAACTTTTTTCGCGGAAAATTGAGAATACGCGGTTTCTGTTCAAATAAATTGTTTTTGAGCCTCAGATCGAGTGAACGCAGGTATAATGAGTCACGGATTATCGTATTGGGTCAAATTCACGAACCTACAATCTGTAATTTCCGGAATATTGCTCGGAATACAAGAAAATGGCCATTCTGACACTTCCTTCGACACGGAATGCTGGGATACGGGAATTTGTTGGCCTTGAATCGGCAATTTCGATGAGCAAAAATATTATTGGCAAAACAATACAATTTGGAAAAGGCAATTTTCCCGGAAATCCAGAATGTAGGCTCGTGAATTTGTCCCAATACGAGAATCCATGACTCGTTATCCCTGTGTAGACTGATCGAGTCTCGAAGCTCAACAACAATTTATTTCAAGAGGAATAATAATTTTTTCACTTATAGCTTTTCGCGTGTAAGTTGTCATCGTCAGCAACTTAAGGTATGGTCTTAAAACGTTATTTACCGTGAGTATCCAAAATTGCTGACGTGCAATGCCTAAATTTTGAGTCTTGGTAAATTGCAGTGACCAAATTCAGCGTGCATGTCCAAAGCGTCAGTAATTTTGTGTTTGGTAACTAAATCATGACTTGAGAGCGTCTAATTGAAATTGCTGACGTGAAACTCTCTCATCTTGACGGCTTGGGGAGTTGCACGGCCCGAAATTTGATGTGTAACAGGTAGGGACCTCATCTTCTGGATCTAGGCACTTCAAGGCGTTGCCGAAGTACCGTTTTAATTGGGGACGTTCAACTCTCCAAGCCGAAATTGAGGCAGGCCGCTGGACTACTTGATTAGGTATTGATACGGTTAAAGCTTAACATATTCATATTTTTGTACATATTGATAATAATTATGACAAGTTATTTGAAGTATCATGTTCTGTATATTAGCTCATATTTCTAGCCTCTGTGAATGTATTTACATCACATCTGGAATCCATTCGTAAATGAGATTGTTGTGTTAATCTGTCATCAGCCGTCGAACTGTTATCGGTGAGTTGGCATGGTTCTGTTTATTGAAGTACCGATGTACTTCTAAGAATTGTTTGTGGTGCCTGAGAATTTCTGGTCAACGGATATGTAGCCAATGATAGCAGCTAATACTCTCATTCACAAATCCTATTCAGTCTAAAATTTGCCTGAAGTAAACTACTAGAGAAAAGGAACATAATTACAACGATATCATTCAACGAGCCACATTATTACTTCGGAAGCATCCAACCAATAACATTAGCCATATCATCAGTATGATACTCAAAACGTTAACCTAGGGAAACACAACTTTAGGAAAACTAACATTCAGAAATAAGGCAGTGTGGTTGTACATTACTGTATATATAGTCCAGGAAATAAAGTACAAAATCGACCCAAATTATAAAAATTTGATGTAAAAGGCCGATTTTGATGTGTGAGGGCTCATTCGATTCGTTTTGACCTCTAAATCAGAATCTGCCACAGCTACATAGGGAGAAGTTTGTTTTATTGTTGATAAAGAATAAATAATGGCCAATAAATGACATGTTTTTGACAATAAAAAAAAATTGAAAAAGGCTATTTTCCATCGATTTTAAGGGGGTAAGATGAAAATTTTCGATTATATAATCAATAAAAAGTGTAATTTTGGTGTTCTCAACAATTTGTTAGTTATCTATTTGTTAATAAACAATTTGTTAAAAATATCCAAGATTAGAGTCATTTTCAGCTAATTTGAGGTCGCTGAACACAAATTTGATATTACTTTTTCATTTGACTATCAATTTTATTAGTTAATTAACAATTTGTTAATTAACAAATTGACAAGAAAATAAAAAATTTTTAAAGTAGAAATATAGAATAAAAACTTATAAAATTTGTATTTAAAATAATTTTGTTACATATTTTTTTCAAAAATCTTGTCCATTTTTCCATATTCAAATCCTCATTTTTTTTTAAACAATGATTTATAACCAATTTATTGAAAATATTATCTTGAATTCATTTTTAGGTACTTTAGATTCTCCGGAAATGACAGCAATCTTAAATATTTTAATTCATCCATTTTTCTTGTTGATATTTGAAACAAAAACTTGTTAATTAACTAATAAAAATGATAGTCAAATGAAAAAATAATATCAAATTTGTGTTCAGCGACCTCAAATTACCCAAAAATGACTCTAAAGATCATTTTCAAAATTTTTATTTTTTTGTCAATTTTTTAATTAACAAATTGTTAATTAACTGATAAAATTGATAGTCAAATGAAAAAGTAATATCAAATTTTTGTTCAGCGACCTCAAATTAGCTGAAAATGACTCTAAACTTGGATATTTTTAACAAATTGTTTATTAACAAATAGATAACAATATAATTGTTAAAAACACCAAAATTACACTTCTTATCGATTAAATAATCGAAAATTTTCATCTTACTCGCTTAAAATCGATGGAAAATAGCGTTTTCAATTTTTTTTTATTATGTCAAAAACATGCCATTTATTGGACATTATTTATTGTTTATTAACAATAGGACAAATTTCCCCCTATGTAGCTGTGGCAGATTCTGATCTAGAGGTCAAAACGAATCGAATGAGCCCTCACACATCAAAATCGGCCTTTTACATCAAATTTTTCTTTTCAAAACCTTTATTTCCTGGACTAATATGTGGGAATGAATAACTTAAAATCATCAAGTACTATTTTTTCAACCAACTACCATCATACTGAGCCATACAATAAGTGTAAACAACAGCAGCAATCAGCACAGGTACGATAAAACACAGAACCTACTAGGTTTGGAGACGTTATGGTACTTTTTCATATACAACTAATGAGTAGCTAGTTCAGTAGGAAATTTCATATTTCATTCTGATCATTGACCTGATTGCTTGTAGACTTTCCAGTTGATTCTCATAGAACCTCATTAAAAGTCCAAAGTTTCCAGTTAACTTGAAGCGGCGAACTTTGTTCTGCGTAAGGACAAATTGAAAAGTTATATATAATTTATGTTGGCAGTTTGGAAAAGTTCCGCCATAAACCACTGTCTTAAATGTGACTGTCACAAGTGAAAAACGAAATATTTCCAATACACTCTTGTAATCTGGCGAGATCTGAGTTCGCGGGAGCGTTTTTATCTCGCTGAAATGGCCGATGAATTGAAACATAAAGACTTTATCTGACCCGACGAAATTCCCTGAAGAAATACGCGCTCTTATTTTATTTTCTATTGTTCGTGCTTTACCGTCTCCAATACACCTGGTAGATCTGTAGAATAATATACACAATGAAATAAATTACCGTTGTTTCTACAGAAAAAGATAATGTCAAGAGCATTCTTGTGAGCTAGTTCTAAACAGACTATAAGAGTATTTGCTCAGAAACTGGAAGCTTTCTCTATAAACGTGGAAGTAATTTCATATAAACTCCGAGTAACTATTCTCAATTGGATTTGTACAGCTTCAACATGTCAAACTTCGAAGAACGATAAAATACACCAGAATAATAGTATTTTATTCTATCCTCTGTGTGTATTTTCTCCTTACACCAAGAAAAAGGCAGTGGAGTGGACCACAAGAAAATGTAACAGCTTAGTAAATACTGGTCATCACATCTTGAAATTATTTCAATTGAACAGTCCTGAATTGAAAATGAATCCTTTGTGACCTCGAATTCCCCAATTACAGGTGATGTTTTTGAATCTTTTTTTGCTGTATCCATCAATCCTATGAAAGATGAATTGATTAATGACAAATAACCAGATACTTTGATCTGGTACTGGTGAAATTTGGGTAGTTCTTAATTATTGTTGTGAGTTATCTGATTTTAAAGCACCATATTCCAGAAAGGGTAATGTACAGGATGATTTTTGTTGCCATCTATTAGATGTATCTGTTGATCGAGGATAATCATTACTCTGAGAATTCGACACTAGAAGTACACAGAAATTTGCTAGTGTTCAATTAATTAAATTTGTATAAATTTGACTAAATGATTGTACATCTGTTCTTGAAGCTAAAATAGTAACATTTTTATAATAGAACTGTTTGCTATAATCAGAACAATGTTTAGCAAGGGCGGTGGAATTCTCTCAGTTTTGGTTTTTAGTACTGTACTTATGGTCATACATTCTTTGTTGTAAATATTGTTCAGAGACTCCTGTATAAGTCCCATCGAAATCTAACAATTTAATTTGTATACTGTGTGGGTTTGTTTTATTTCTAGGTATTAAACGTTTTAGATATGAAGAATATTTACGAATACAATTTTAAGCCCAACATTTATACCATAATTTTTTAAACATTTATTCATTTTTTCTGAGCTCTTCCGGAGACCCCATGTATTGTAATGCTATGAAATTATCTTTATTATCGTTATATTTTTTATATGTGACGCAGGTTTTGTTTATTGTTTCTTTAATGATGGGATTAGGAAATTTCTTCGGGTAGTCATTCATTTCCAGTTCCTCTAAAGTTTTTAAGCATTGAATATTTTTAAAATCCTTGCAGTTTCTGTAGATGAGTCCTAGGAATCTATAACACAATGATGTAATTTGGTTGATTCGTGTGGCAAAACTCAAACTACCATCAAATATGACTCCGCGATCCTTTACTTCCAAACATCTGTGCCTTCGAACCCTTTATAGGGTACGTGTACTCAATGTTGCTTAATTTTCTAGAATATGTGATGACTTTACATTTAGATGCATTCAGATTCAAATTGTTGACTCTACACCATTCACAGACCGACTCAATACAATTTTTGAGAATTTGGCAATCATCTAGCATTGAGATTCAAAAATATATTTTCAAGTCATCCGCAAACATTAACACTTCACAGTGTAATATTTCTGTAATGTCATTGACAAAGAGTAGAGATATGAGCGGTCCAAGGTTTGAGCCTTGTGGGATTCCAGAGGTTTCTATGTATGGTTTTGACCAGTGATCAAGATGAACCACAAGTTGTTTCCTGTTGAATGAATAAGGATCTGAATAGTGCGATTAGCTTATCTGAAAGTCCCAACCTGAAGCAGAATTTCTAGATCTATTTGATCAAAGGCTTTCTGAATATCCATGTATATGACTTCTACTTATATATTGATTCACATATCTTTGAAAATTTGTAAAGGATAGGTCTACAAGTTGTAAGTAAAGATTCCTCCTTTTGAGATAGGAGTGATGCGAGCTTCAATATATCGGAAGAGATTGTAATGCGTCCTTTTTCTCAAGAACCAATCTACAATTCGGAAAAAGGTTCCTGAATTGTTCAACCAATAAGCAGTAAGCTCTTGAGGTCTCTATTTCAGAATGTTTTCGGTGGGGATTTCTAAGCCTATTTGTCCTTTTCTAAATATTACCAACTGATTTGAATGTTCATATTGTTTCAAATATAATCAAGACTATATTTAATTACAATTTTCATGATTAGGTACTACTTTACGTCCCGATTTACGCGTGATACATTTTCGATTATTTATGTACCTTATGAAAGGAAGGTGTTTAAAACTTCCATATCAAGATGAACAATGGGCCTGGAAAAAGAGCCCACTACCTAAACATTTCCAGATGGTTAACATTAAAATTTATCACATAGCTTGCATTTGTTTTCCGTCCGATGTTGGTTATTCATCTTGACAGGCTTTTGACTTCCTTTAGAACTATGAACTTTTGTGAACCTATTGAAACCCTCTTGACCATGTCAGCTATGGTATCATATCACCCTCTTTGAAGCGGGTGTGGACTAATTTGTGTTCATTTTACAAATTCGCTTACTAATTTTCACGCTAACATTTGTTATTGATACTAAACAGAAAATATCTAACAACCCCTATATGTTCTTGTTACTTTGCTTTAATTTTACATGAAATTTTAGTTTTCTATAAATGATGTTATTTGGAAATGACCTGTGCACTATTACAGTGCCATCATTAAACATATACAAAAGTTATGGCACTTCGGTGTGGAAACTATAGTAACGATTTCATGTCGTTATTAAAAGTGATATAAAAATCATTAATTTAATCATAATGATAAATTACCATAGAGTAACGGCTTCTATCATCAATTTTATATGAGAGAATTTTTATTTTAGGTAACTCTCCAATACCAGGGTACAATTAAA
Organism: Endomychus coccineus; assembly: GCA_958510875.1. NCBI lineage: Eukaryota > Metazoa > Arthropoda > Insecta > Coleoptera > Endomychidae > Endomychus > Endomychus coccineus. Next base: position 197,149,719 of record OY294068.1, read on the forward strand.
TTTACTAAAGTGTGGAATGTCCCCAAATCGTTACCGTTTCCAATGAATAATTTTTTTTCACGTTTCAGAATTTTTAATTCTATACGGAACAATGAGAACTGAAGCTTCAGAACTCGGAAGTGGATGAAGAAAGGTCTATTACATTTTTTAAAACAGAATTGCATAGTCATGCCAATTGAAAGTCAAACACAGGAAGCATCTACCGAATGTGAAGTTTGACGTTTTCACTCGAGATGAATACAAAGTTGTAAGCGAGATACGAAAGGTGAATAACACATATTTAATTAGATAGGAATCTGTAACGTAAGAACGACATTCCGCAAAATGTTGACTTGAAACGCGCAACAAAAGAAAGACGCGCTCGCCCCCGTTAATAGAGATACTTTTTTTCACACTTGGTTGGGCTACCGCAGATTTCAAGGAAATGACGTAAGCCGCGGACGATTGGGGAAGCCTGTGAAAAATGTCAGATCATTAGGAATGCCATTCGTATAATGTCACTTCATTCTTCGTAGAAATGGTCCAATTCTCAGCTCAAATTAGTTGTTCTATCCGGCCCATCATTCATTATAAGGTATGCCATAAGGAACATTCAATACTTCGAGCAAGCGATACAGTTTCTTTTCTCATAATAAATGCGTAGTGTTTATTCGAATCAGATTCACCAAAACTTCATTGCATTAAGTCTAAAAGTTGACAAATGTATCTTAAGCTATTGCATATAGCTTTTATCGCGGGCTTTGAGCGCGGCGACCGAATCAAGAAATTCCGTAACGAAAAACAATGTAAGACCTAAACACCTAACATGTGTCAAATTAATTAATTAATTTGAAGTTTCTAAAAGTGAGAAATTTCGCTGTTTTATACGAATGTTATAACACTCTAGCGCTTTAGACTCCGGGATTTTCACGTGGCCTATCGAAATTAGAAGGTTCGAATTATCTAAAAACATAATTGCATGAACTCCAGACGTCCTCTGTAATTAACTACGAACGAAATCATTTTGACATATGCCTCTAGGAGCTCGCTACGCGTCAGTTAGAGTTTATACGTTAGACGCGCGTAGCAGAGACCTGAGAGTACCTGTTTCTATTAAGCTATTGCATATATTGCATATAGCTTTTATCGCGGGCTTTGAGCGCGGCGACCGAATCAAGAAATTCCGTAACGAAAAATAACAGGAACTCGTTTATGTTGCGCTCTCTCGGGTGACTACTATTGAAAAATTGTATATCACGACAAAAAACGATAATTCTACATTCAAGTTTTATAATAATCGAAGACAAGCTGCATCGACTGCATCTTTGTTGCAAAAATTCAAAAGACTGCCTTTAAATAGTGTTCAGACGACAGCTCAAAGTGTCTTAGATTTCATAATAATAGAAATGGCATTTCAATAATGACTTTCAATTGCCAAAGTCTAAATAGTCACAAATATGATTTACAAGATTCAGTTACGAGACAAAAAAATGTGTTACTTCTTACCGAAACTTGCATGGCGCATGATAATCCGATTGACATACCTAATTTCAATTGTATTGTTCAATTCAAACGAGATACTGTTCCAAAAGGTGGGGTAGCTATTTACCAAAATAATAATAATGTTACTAATATTATGACTCCGAATATTGAAATACATATTGCACACGTTAGCGATGTTAATGTTAGGCGCTCATTTGTTGGAGATTTTGTGCGTGCTTATGCAAACTTAGAAATGGCCTACACATAGTCATGGTAGCAATTTACATTTCTCCGAATCCAAAATTGGACGAGGTAGAGCATTTTATTCATCGCACTTTACTGGAGTACACTGAAGAAGGGTCGAAAATAATTGGTACTAATGGTAATAAATTTCCACTTATCTTGGCTGGCGATTTCAACATCAACTTCGCTGATAAAAAATCGGAGCGGTTGACAACTTTTCTTTCGGAAAAATTGAATTCGAAAATGAATAATGATCCACAAGAATCCACAACAAAATATGGGACCACCATTGACGCGGTATTTTCCAGATATTTAGAGGATATCAAGTCTCAAACTTATGTCTCTTAATTCAGTTATTCAGTTACCATAAACCTATAGTTTCAATGATCACAAATTCCTGAATAACCTACATGTATTGTAAGATAATAAAAATAGTTTAAACGATATTAACTTCTCATTTATTCAATAAAAGAAAAAAATTTGTTTTCTTATCGGTCACCACGCTCAAAAGTAACTTGAGTCAATATCAAAGAAAAAACTTGAATTAAAATATCAAAGAAAAAAAAATACTGCATAAATTTAAAAAAATAAGTAATTATAATTGCATAAGTTGAGAAAAAATGCCTGGCAATAGCTTTCCCGCGGCAGTCCCCGAGTGCCACACGTATCTTTTTTTTATAGTATCTAGCTTGACTCATAACTTGTATTTCACATTATTAGATACAGTGCTATTGGAAATTCAGTTCCAGTAACAATACCCAATCTCTTATATATAAACTCTGCCTTTCGAGCGGCTTTCACTATAAAAAACTCTCACCAACGTATACAATAAATAATAAGCTTTGGAATCATAGTCTGGGGTGGTGCATATAACAATACCATAAATCAGATGAAAGTCGGACAAAATTATACATTAAAAGTATTCAATGACAAAACTAAATTATTTTCTACTAGCTTTCAGAATAATTGACAAAATTTACACTTATTACCGTACCACTACGATCATCTTGTTCTGTTGTTGTTGTTACCATGGAATCTTTCACAGGGACAGCCGATATACATTGTTTTTGTCTAGAACTATTAGTTTGTGGCGTTACTGTCCGATCTATACTAGAAAGACCTTATCATTGTAATATGGCGGAAGACATCATGTAATTATCCAAATAAGTAACTAATTATAATCGCCGAACATGCTTATAGAATTGCTACAATCCGGAACTCCTTTCTAGTTAAAATCGAGGGGTTGATATTAGTGCGGTAGTTTGTGTAAAGTTTAATATAGCAGATAGTCGTTTGTTCGATATTAAAACGCTCTGGTACTTCACGTAGTGTTTGAATTCTCAATGTAACGCCCTAATTAAATAAGTTTCCAATTCACAATAGTAGTTACCAAGGAAAGAGCCAGCCGTTCGTACATTCATTGCTGGAATCACGTTTCCTACGGATCGTGCTAAACTAGTTAGTTATTCGAACTTCCTAACCAATGACGAAGTATCTTAGTGGCTGACAAAATAAGAAGGTGGTCATGTGCATGATGAGACTCTCGCGAACGTATCTCACCACAATGCAACATTCAATACAACTTCGTCCAAAACGGAAACAGATGTGAGCAATTAAGCAATTCAAATCTTCAAAACGTATTTGGTCCATGTCCTACCATTTAAGATACAACGCAATCGGAGTGTTCTAACATCGAAAGAATTTTTATACATGAAACTATTTTGATTACACTCGAACAATTCCACAAATTTAATTTATAATATGATCATTATGTGAACTAATTTCTCCAACACACTTTCAGAATCTATCTATTCTAACAGACTACATCGGAATATATATTCTGTATCAGTTATCGATAGGAAGTGGCTTAGCTACTTTGCCGTAGCAATTAATTATTTCGATCCACGCCTTGTCGTTGAATTCAGAGTTCATATGACGACCTTTGTTCCGGTTGCTATGGTTACATATAAATATTCAGGCCCCTCGTGCTTATTACGTTCATCGTCTTAAATGACAATTTCCACTGTTTGCGAAACAGTAAGTTTGACAGAACTGTTAGAGGAATTATAGTCTACTAACACGTTTCGAACGAACCACGCTCGCTGATTATAGTCCGAGCCGAAGGCTCGGACTAGAATTTTCTCGCTCGCGTGAAATATGAGCCATTCCAAATTTGTTGTACAATATACTATTTATTGAAAGAAATGTTATATGAGATGATTCAACTAAAACCTTTCTGTACGACATTGTTGCTTCAGGATTTATGGAACATGAATCCCTTATTGGAATGGTACAGGTACAAAATGCTTCGTCCTAGGTATGAGGAATCACAGTGGTACTCCCCTTCATCAATAATAATAATAATCGCAAACGGTAGGGATGGCTTACTGATCTCAGAATATAGACTCAGAAAGGCGATCAATAAACCATCCTTATAGTTGTTGATATTTAATATACTATAATAAATCACAGTTGGAGTTCAGCAGTATATCCTTCCAGATGAGCTGAATTTTCAAAAAGGTTGGTTCTGAATAAAGGAAAATAAGAGGGGTCCTAGAATCATGTATCGAAGCTCTATTGGATTCAATGAGAAAAGGTCATGAATCAAATTATTCGATAGTATCGACGAAGAGGGTGAAATATATACCATATCAATGTTTCCCAGATAACTAGGCAAAGTTTGATAAGATTTATATTTATTTTGTTTGTCGATCTAATGGAGATTGCAACGTAGTTGCCGAAATACGTATCAAGATCTGCCGCATGCAATGCTTATTGCAGTGAAAAAATGACAGCTTTCAACTCCGCAATCGTTGTCACATGAATTTTCAGTTTTCATTAATAAGTCGCAACAACAAGCGAACAAAAGTATATAATTCATTCGCTATCACGAAACGTTTGTAGTTCGTTCAGAGTCAAACTTTTGATCATTCGTGCAATTGAAGTAATGCAAGTAACACTATCATTGAAATGCGAAGTATCCTGTTAATCTAAACCAATTGTTGTGTAACGCGATATTCGACCCAACGTCGGTGCCAGAAAATTCCATTCTACGAATCCTGAATCATACTAAAGTTCGTTACGCTGAATAAACGAGGGTCTGTTGGAACGAAGCATTCAGCCTCATGGTGTGTACACGGGTTAAATGAATACTTAATCATTAGATAATCTCTATAATTCAATTAATCCTTGATTCCATTAATATAAATCAATTCTGATTGTAGCGATGCTGCTTAGTAGTTGGATATGCTCGTATAAAATAAATAAAAGTAGCAAACCTGAATAGCTTGAACAATTCTAAATTTAAAAAAATATTATCAAATCTTCACTACCTATACCTAATATAAGACAGAATTCTGTGACGCGTTTCTATGACTTTATCAAACACTACTACATCTTTTCTAATTGAATTCAGAAAACGTAAAGTGAATTTCAGAAATTGAATAGAATCAGTGATTGCGTGATGACAATCCATTCCAAACATAAATAAAATAACTATTAAAAGTTCGATTTTCACTAGTTTAATAAATAAATTTGAATATACTTATGCCAGCAGAGAAGCATCTTCAAACGAATATTACAAAGTACTAATTTCAAATATAATCCTCGGATAGATGGTTATTGGAATTTTACCTAATTGGATGTAATCCATCTAGGGATTGAACGATAAAGTGGTATCAAAGGGAAAAACCTAATTATACAAATTTAACAAGGAAGAATTATTAGGTAGTTGTTGATCGTTCAATAGGATATCAGACTTCTTATTTCAATACGGGAGAATATACAAATTTAAAAAGAACCGAATTACATATGATCACGCCGATCAAATTCGTATCCTCAATTCCAAACGTCATATTCAAAAATTCAATAAGTCACTCGCCTCTCAATGCCATTAGCACAAACCTTGCAAATCGACCCCTCTTGTAAATACTGTGGTTAATTCATCTTCACATACCCTTTCCGGAGCCGGACAATCAGTTCTATCTAAAGGTCCTAATTCTGATTTCTCCCTTAAACATATTCCTACGGAATCCAATATTTCTTCTGTAGAAACATCCTTACATAAAGTACCTCATCTCCCAGTAGATGAAATTCTTTTCGAAACATCGCTAAATGAAATTGCCCTAAGCCTTTAATCCAAGCTCTTAATTCCCTCAAATCAAATCCTGATTTAGCTATTTTGAAAGCTGATAAAGAAACAACAAAATCAAGCAACATCTCCAAACTAATTCCTATAAACTCCTACCAAAAGATCCTACCCCCTCTATAGAACGTTCAGTTTCACAAATCATCCGTCATTCTTCCCTTCCTGATCCAGTTCTGAAATTACTTATCCCTCATTTTTCAAGAAGCCCCCCATTATATGGTTAACCTAAAATTCATAAATCCTCAGTTTCCCTAAGACCAATTGTCAGCTCTATCGGATCTCCTACTTATGAACGCTCTCGATATCTGCTATCTATTCTCAAACCTCTTATAGGTAATTCCAACAGTTTTTTCCTAAATTCCTTTCATTTCGATGAAAAACTCCAAACGCTAAAAGTTGACGCAGGTGATTTGCTCGTCAGCTTCGACGAGGAATCACTCTTTACCAATGTTCCCATTCCAGACACCCTTTCCATTATTTCTCAACTGTTACCTTTCACAAACATTTCAATGGACTTACTACCGTTAATTGATTTTTGTCTATCTTCCACATATTTTCTGTACGATGGCAAGTTTTACGAGGAGTCCTCGGGAGCTGTCATGGGTTCCCTACTTTCTCCTGTCATAGTGTAGCATTCCGCCGAGCGTTGTGTTTTTAGATAATAATAAATCTGAACTTACTCCAGATTGCTCTAGATTTAATATTTCCCAAATAAGTGAATAGGTTCGGAATCCTATCTCACTGCTTGTAACACTTGAACTTGTAACAGCCGGCTGGGTATCATTTCAGGTAGCGTTAATACCTCATCGACGTGTTGTATGAATTTTTAAAATTGTTTGTTGAAACCTGTTCGGGTATCAGAGATCTTAGATGATCCGTGTACCTTTAAGGTTCTTTTAAAGCTGCCACCACTAGGCGTATATTTCAGCCCACCTAGAAGCTGTTTTTGACTATGAGGACGCGATCCCTTCCAAGGGACTGGCTCGTACAATTACCTATACTTATATCTTTATATCTATTCAAGCGTAAATTCTGAAGGACGTATTCGCTGAGAGGTGATTAGGGATTTCCAGTTAAACTCTTAAATCAAATTAAATAATAAATGTATATTGAATAAAACAAAATTAACAAAAAAAAATAGATACATTAACCAACAACGAACGTTTATAAAATTAATCCAAAATTTGGTCATAGGAATGATAGCATAGATTTAAAAAGATTAGTTCAGGTTGACCCCAAGTGGGAACCTGAGAAATTATCAATGTCGCTCGATCTACCCCCTTCGCCAGCGAGCGAGTTCTTGTCCATGTTCTCTTTAGAGAGTTGAAATGAATGAAGGACTAATTAGCACAACCCCGAACAGTGATCGGTTCCGCGCTCGATCACGCCGATGATTGATAAATAATGTTAAAAAAATTAAAGAATTCCTCCCTTTCTGGTAAGCTGGGGTAAACCTAACGACATTATGCTCTACAACCATTTCCCCTAAGTAATCTCCGATAATCGGAATTTGTATAGACACTCAAAATAGCCTGAATGGCAGAAAAAAATTATATTAACAAATAAAACAGTGGCGGGCAGAACATGATCTGAATGGTAAATAACCACATTATATTATATTACCGATTCCGAGGTTGAAGACAATATAACAGTTGTTCTTTGGCAATCAAAATGCACTTACCCTGTTGGTCTAATAACACCATTTCATCTCGCCCCTTGTAGAAATACGCACAAAGGATTTAAACACTCGATTTCTACATCGGATTAAATTAAGCATGATAGAAAATTGTCACGAAATGATTTTTTTAAATAAGGGTACCAACACTTTACGCGAGACACAAAAGACGCGAACAAGTCCAGCACTGCTTTAGCCCCCAGGAATAAATAACCCTTGTTGCATTGTTAATTTAATATCTATGAATTTCTTGAACTTGATTTGTATATTCTGGACAAACATTATATTAATTGATTTGATTTAATGCAACAATGAGCATCCCTGTGGACATAAAGCAAGCTGGCCGTACCAACAAGTACCTGGTGGAGAACTAACTGAGAAGGTGGTTGAGAACTGCCTTTTTTCCTCAAAGTAATTAGTTTTTATGAAATCATTGAAGCGAGGGGGCCACCCCATGCTCAATCTTAGAAAATATGTTCAATTTCGAATTCCGGGATCAGAACACGCCCATGAAATATAACAACAGCCAATAGGAATCTAACTAGGCGGAAGAATTGCTCTGTTCAACTCCACGTAAACTTTTCCTGACTCAGGGAAGAAAGTACCATTGACCTCGCGCCGTGCTTACGTTTGTAAAACATGGTTCATGACTGACCGGCCAATGATACAGGAAAGTGGACTCAGGTTACCGTCGCTAGGTCTGTCTGGTATATCGTGTTCAAGATATAATAATTTATAAAATTTTCAATTTGAATTTAAATCAATATTATTCAAAGGCCCCAAAACAAAAAGTAATAATCCGTCGGATTATTACAATAGCTAATATCTTCATGAAAACTTTTGTCAAAGATGCTATTGACTCATCTGTTCTCGGAACGAAATGTTGGTTTTGATATGTAGACGACACTTTTGTTATTTGGCACCAAGGTCGCGAAAATCTTGTTCACTTCCTGAATCATTTAAATTCATTCCATCCCAATATCCTATTCACCATGGAAGTTGAATCGAAACGTTCACTCCCGTTCCTAGATGTATTTCTTGAACGACAGACTGATGATACTTTGGGACATTCTGTGTATCAGAAACCCACTCACCTTGATAGATACCTCAATGGCCTATCTTATTCGTTAATACGTGGAAATGCTTGAAACTGGCTTGAATGATATTTGTGAACACGAAAACAATTAGTTAAAATTGTTCACCACGACCAGAATGTTAAGTTTAATGTCTTGGAGGTGTCGGTAGGGGTAACGCAGGGCGATGTCTTTGGGCCAATATTATTCATTATGCTGACGACTCTAACCTTACCGCCATTTGCCATGACATAATGCTAAAACTGCATCAAATAGAAACGAAGTGAAAAATATTACTCGTTGGTCTTTAAATTGATTGAAATGAAGTGGAGAAGTTTTGTTCTTCAATGTAAAATCAATTTTGTAAAATTTACAGATTGCCTAAGACGAGAGATAATGTCGTAATCTACAGATTATATATACATTGACTTTAAATGACGAGTGAAAACCAGGATGACATTTATATAAACACGTCAAGCTGAAACAAAAGCTTTCACAACATACACAACCGGGTACCGGGAAGAGCTGATCCGATGGAATAAGGAAATCTTCTGTACAATAATTATTACAATCAAGATACTCAGCTTTGAAAAGCACTTCACTTCGTAAATAGTCAAGAAAAGACACTCACATTGCTAACCATATTCTTTTAAATACATACTTCACTTCGCAATTTAATCCCCCAAGAATTGCGATTGCACTCGGATAATGCTGTCTCTGTCAGAACAATTTTCTCGAGTTTGAATATTCAGATCGCTTCGCGAATGCATTTCTTGAGGTATTATAAGGCTGCATTCAATTCTGATTTTAATATAACGACGATTCGATCAATAGAAATAAGTTGTTGTTTTATCATGGTCAGACTCTTATTGAGTAAAATGTAAATTAATGTTAATGGATACTTATTGGAATGTTTCGAAGAACTGTCCATTATAAATGCAATGTCAACTCAATTAACTTTAATGAATAATAGTTAATATCATTAATACTATTGATAAGAAATAATGACCCTCATCCACTAAAAAGTTTACTCTGATGATGACTACTTGGTAGCCGAAAGGTCCTCAATACTTTAATAGTATTTTCAGTGGCTGAGGGTAATTATTTCTTATGAATAGTGTTATAATATATCCACAGTGTGAACTTTTATAACAAATTAAAAGTTTGCAAAATGAAAATAGACGAGCTAGATCCAGATCTAATCCGCAATTTATTGTTCGTTACTTTAAGGAAGCTAGTTCTCTATGGATCACACCTTTTTTGATAATTATAATATGAATGGCATAAATGTTTTATCAAAAAACTCTTTTTTCCTCAAACTTCATTAAAGTGACTATATTCTGCAGGTTTCACAGAAGCTAAGCTATCATATCGGGATATCAAAAATTATCTTGGTCAAGGGTGGTTGTGGAATCTAAAACGTATGTCTTACTTTACGTTTGAAATAATTATGTCACTGTCACACTGACATCATCAATAACCTACAAATTTCATACCTATTTATTTCAGTTGTAAAACAATAATGAACTACAAATTATGAAATAACGGTTTTAGTAACAAGAAAAACTAAATTACAGTAATTGTTGGAAATGTCCCCCGTTTTGTTCGATGCACAAGTTGACGCGCATCCTCATGCTGTGAAAACCGTTTTGCAGCATTTCTGGCGTTATGGTTGCACATTGCTGAACTATTCCTTGTTGAAGTTCTTGCAAATTATTTACCGGAGTTGACGAACGTCATTGACAACTTCTTCTGTACGAACTCTTGGTCTACCAGCACCTTTTTTATGAGTCACACAACCAGTTTCGCGAAACACTCCAACACTATTTGTAAGACACGCATAAAAATTGTCCGGTAATATTGCCACGTTTGGGAAGTGCTCTCGAAAATTGTCCAAACACAATCGTTGACTGTATTGCCAATTTCCATTAACTAGCGCACCCGTTCGAAAATAGGCTTCAATCAGGAAAATTTTGTGCTGTGTGGTAAGAGGCATGATTCAAAAACTTGATTAGAAAATTTCAGCACAATGACTTAACAGAATCTGACACAACAAAACATATTCAAAAATTTTAAGTAAGACACACATTTTACATTCCACAACCACCCTTGACCAAGATAATTTTTAATTTGTAGTTCATTATTGTTTTACAACTGAAATGAATAGGCATGAAATTTGTAGGTTATTGATGATGTCAGTGTGACAGTGACATAATTATTTCAAACGTAAAGTAAGACACGTTTTGGATTCCACAACCACCCTTGACCAAGATAATTTTTGATATCCCGGTATTATATCCATGCTTTCACTGCCTATGTAGTGTTTATTATAACGTAACTATAGAAACGTTTTCCAGGGCAAACAAATAATATGATGCATATTTGAATATACCTATACTTCTCTCACAATCCTTTACAAAATTTGAATCTTTTTGAATTAGATATAATTGTATAATAACACTCATTTTTCTATTCCTGTGGTTGATTTATATGATGACGCACTACCTCCCTTGCCTACCCGGAGAAGCCGCCACTGAACCTTTGATACAAATGCCACATTCGTTGTGACGTCGTTCGAGCACATGATTTTTCATAAATATCAAATATGTATCAGTTTAGCTACTCTGCAATATGTTAAATAACATTGAATTGATCTTACACAGATTTTCCAGATATTAAATGAATAGGAAGAAAATATACGACCTCAATACATAAAATCCATTACGCGAATCGGGAATTTCGATCTGAAGTCAAATCAAGCAAAATGCAAATAAGAGGTAACGTAAATTCAAGTTCGAGTGTTCCCCAATTTCCAATCTTCGGCGACTAAATAGGGTAAGTTTCCAGATAAAAGATCTCAACTCACCCAGGTAAATTGAACTCGATTTGATTCGCAAATTGAATAATCAAGAGTCTCGCTTAATTGACTTCTTGTATATTTCTTGTGTTTGAATCGATTTCACGAAAGCTGGCTGCAATTACCCGATCAAGAATGTTTCATTCATTTCAACCTAACGTAAATGAGACGTGTTCACAGATAACAAGGAGGGATATCAATTCATATAGATCTGGCAAAGATTTTGAAATGAGGTTCTGATAATTTAGTAGAGCTTAATGCAACCAAAACTCAAGGTTGCGTCTCCAGGAAGGCGAATCCCACAATCCCTAATATGATGATGTAAGGTAGGTACAACTATTCCTATGAAGTCTTCCATAGCCATGCTCCGGATCACCACCAACAGCACCCTCTCATGAGACGATTATGTGAGGTCCATTGCAAAAACTGCTCAACGAAAACTTGGTTTCTTATTCCGAGCCAAGAGCTCAACTACTAGACAACTATTCGTTTGATTGATAATGTCACACTTACGAGTTCATTGATCTCTCTAGAATCTCGCCCTTTTCTATATATTTCCGTGGTCGATGTTCATCAGAAATCTCATCTGTTGTTCCAACACGAGTGATTCCAGATAGGCAGAGTAGACGGGCTCAAACTAGTTCTTCCTACCAGACCTGACCAGACAGCGAAGTTGTGGAACTCTTTACCTAGTGAGGTCTTTTCCTGCGCCTATAACTTCCATGAAAATATCTACATAATAAAAGGTGTAGTAAGATTTCGTTCACATCTCAATTCATCTGAATGTAGCTCAAGAATGAATTTCTGCAAAATAGATGGCCGTGTCCGAAGAGAGATGAAAAATCTGTTAATTATTACTCTTTTGAATCTTGGAGATATTACGCTGAAAGCAGAACAAGAGTATTGCTTCATATAAGACACATTTATCTTCCAACAAACTACTGAACAATATATAGAAAAACTGCAATAACTGGAGCTTGTCATTAGATGAAGACGAAATAGTTGAAATAGTATACTTGGACTTTTCTAGGGCTTTTAAACGTGTTCCTATAAAACTTTTACTTTACAAACTAGAACATCTCGGAATTAGGAGCCATTTACTAGCATGGATTTCGGCCTATCCGACTCATAGGAAATTTGCCGTGCCTATTGGCGACACATACTCTTCCGAATATGACGTTTATAGTGGTGTGTCCCAGGGGTCAGTACTGGGGCCTCTTTTGTTCATTTTATATGTTTCTGATATTCGTAACTATGTTCAGTCAATGTTTTCTTTTTATGCAGATGATTCACACAAACCCTTATCCAAAATTACAAATTTCTTCAAGAAAATTTAAACCAAATATCGATCTGATGTAGATTATGGAAGATTCCTCTCAATATTCAAAAGTGTGTTGTATTGCACATGGGAAAGCATTACCCCCACAACATTTACAAGATGAATGATATTCAATTAAAGACGGTGATCGAGCACGAGGATCTTGAACTGATCATCTTGGCAGATTTATCTTGGACCCAGCACATAAACAAAATAACAAAAAAAGCAAAAACTTCTGTCTACTTACTTTTTAAGGCTGTTTACTTACCTTCTAAGGCGTTTCACAAAATTTCCCCCCATCACTTCTATAACATGGACACTCCCCATTCTTGAGTTCGCTGTCCCGGTTTGGAGTATAGACTGGTCACGTGATGCGAAGACTTTGGAGTCTGAACAACGCTATGCTACTCGAATTTCATTTGGTGTCCACAGACCGTGTTACGAAAAAAGGCTTAGCATTCTGAACGCAACAACATTTAAGGAATGTCGACTTCGAGGAGATCTGATCGTGACCTATCGTATTTTAAATGGTTTATTCGAGTGCAATTTGAATCATCTATTCAGTCTTAACCAGGATCAATGTTTGAGAGGTCACGATAGCAAACTTGAAAAGGAACACAAATCGAAGTCACGCCAGGGCTTCCTTGCTAACAGAATTTTTTCTGAGTGGAATAACCTTCCTTGTGATCTTGTGTGTGCTACGTCAGTTGACACCTTCAAAAACCGTTATGACAAATTAAAAATATTAATGTAAAGTTTGTGTTTTCTCCTCCAGTGGATAGTGACTTGTTCTGTTTTACAAAAAATAATTGTTAATCTTTATTGTGATCCGATTTACTTACATATAATTATTCCTATTTGTATTACTTCACAACTTTGAACACTGTGTTTTTAGTAATTGAGCCTAAAATAAGTATTCTACCTCGGCTCATTACCGATATTGAATAATGATAATAATGTAGCTCCTGAACCTAGTCGGTAAGAAATAAGAACAATTGGACCCCCAATTTCAAACCTTGCCATGGGCGTCAATTTACCTAGATACGCCACTGATTACCAACAAAATATATGCCATGAGAATAGAGCAGTTTCGCAGTAATAAAATGTAAAATTAATATTCTAGTTCTAGCTCTAGTTGCAGTGTGTATACCCACCTTAAAATTTGCATAAACTAAATTAGCAGGATGAAGTGAGGACACGAAAGTAATCATGTTCCAAACGATGGTCGTTTAATTATTTTATCTTTCATAATACTGAACAATTTAATTGTCGCGTGTGTACTCTCGAAGGTTTGAAACGTTAAAATATGACAATGTAGGTATGTGGAGTTATTTATAAAATAAAACTACATGCAAGTTTCTGCATAAATATATCCTCTGGTGTCGAATTATACATAGGTGTAACGTTGTAAAGTTTCAGAATGTATTCTCTCTGATAACATCGTTTGTTCGAAGTGCTGGGATTGAGTTATTCAAAGGCTTGTCGAGCAGTGGCGTTTCCTGGTTTTTCCGAAAACCGTATTTTGAAGTCAAGTCTTGGAAAAGTATGATTGCGCCTGAGGCGTTAAATAATCCTTTTCCACCACAAGGTCACATTTTTGGTTTGAGAATCGGCCAGAATGAAAGTGCAGTGGCGGGTATTCATTACAATGCTGAAGTGTATTTGAACCCAATGGACATCAGAGGTAAACATATCAAGTTATTTCCACTATAACATTGTTCGATACATCGTGAAATGCCACATATAAAGCAGGCATCTATTGAAAAGTATGGGGAACACATGGGGGAATATCAAAGTTAACCAAACAATGCTACGATGCATTGTCAGTAGAACTGCTTCCAGAGGAACTTAAAACTGTCATAAGCAATATTCTGGATTTCTGGCGGACCACTAACCTGCCAAAATAGAATAGGCTACTGATCATGAGGCGCACAATGGACCCAATCCAACGGCCTATATGCATCTGAGAGATTAAACCGCTACCCTCCACTATGATGAGCATGGAGAACCTCTATCTGTAACATTTGACCTAGTTTGGCACACAGAGCTTGGAAAACTTCCAGGTCTCGTCTCAACTCCATCGTTTACTATCAAGTTTTTCCTCAGATGGATCACTCCATGTGGTGATTGACGGAGCTTTGTGAGAGATGGTACACTCATCACTCAGGTTAAGGATCACTTTTATTTTCACCCATCAACTCTCGAAAAGAAGTTTGTAGCCTTCTTAAACTTCCTGATTGAATTTGGATTCGATGCAAGCAGAATCAGTGAGTACGTACTTTATTTTTTTCACACATTATGTAAACACCACAACAGTTTGTGAATTACATTCAAAATTACGAATGATTGGTATTGTTTGATGTTACAAGTAGAGCATTTCTAAATTTGTTTATTGTATCAATAATGGATAGTGTGTTTCAAAAGCCTTGAAAACCTGAGTAACACGACAACAATGGCTGAACTTAATTTTCTTTTTTATTAGTCTATACGAGAGGAAAACCTATACTGTTCAAAGAACAATGTAATATAAGGAGAGGAGATGTGCATTCGTATTTTTCTTGATGATTTGGAGGTTATGTGCATAGGGAAACACCTCACTAGGTAAAAAGTTCGCTGTTCGATTCGTTCGGCATGGACCATGGAAATATCCATAGAAAAGGGAGAGATCGCTCATCTTTCTACGATATTCTAGAGAGGATAACGAACTCGTAAGTGAGACGTTATCAATCAAACGGATAGCTCTTCTTTGGATAGAATCCAAGAGCTTCAGAATATGTTTGGAAGCCAGTCTTTTAAAACTTTACAATAATCTAATTCACACTGAACCAAATTCTGTTATTTTGAAGTACCTCTTTCGATTGTCTATTAAATTCAACCTGAAAAAAATAACGTATTATCTAACAATTTTGAGGTTAGTTTCCATAGAATTATCTTAAACTTGATTAGTTATTAATAATAGAAATGAAATGTTAATCACAGAATACCTAATTCATAAAATAATCTTATGCTTAACTGCTTACTCTTTCACACACAACCGATCCAATGTTTTCTGCAGGCGCATTTCATTAATCGAAATCATCCATTTTTTCTAAATTACTTGGAAACACTAATTGACACAACAATTTTTGATAACAATAATAAAGTATTATCGAAACGTCAAAAGAGAGCAGACATTCTAAAATAATTCGTCAATCTATCGTTGATGAATTGGTTGATGAATATAAATTCGTTGGAAAACATCATCACAATGTTGTGAATATTTAGCTAGCAAGGCACGAATTTACATATAGGGTGATTCGAAACACAGATAATACCGCATCTACAGGATAATTAAACGGTAATTCATTCAATAGTGTAACAAACACATTCGCTATAATGTCGCTCAAAAATCATCCTTGTTTCACAACAATCCGTCATCCGGACATGAGATTACGCTCGAAACTCTAGTTTCATAATGTTATGCTAGTCGTCGAAGCAATGTGGACACGAACATGTTTGTTTGTTCACGTAAATTGATAGCGTCACTCATTCAAAATCAAAAACGTGGCGAAACAAGAGTCGTATGTAAAGCGCATATTTACGACATATTCGTATTGATTTGATCGATGCACCAGCACCATAAATTCCCGACAGGGATTTGATCGGCGTTGGAAGGTGTGAGTTAGAATTTGATGATCGTCAGCCAACACGATCGCAGTTCCAATTGAAATTGTTCTGGTTGGCCGTGTCGCCAAATTTTCTCATTGAAGTAATATAATGTGAAACTGTATTACGTTCCTATTGACATAGATAAGCACGTTGCTTTCTAAAGAATGAGGTTACCTAAGAAACCCTAAAACTGAGGGAGATTCAAATACTTGTAAACATATCTTGGCGGCCGCAATATTACAATACAGATGGCAAACTGATTGGCTTGATAAATTATGTGAATGTGTCGTGAAATACCCTTTCATTTGCATAAAATCGTAATCGTTCATCTCCCATCGACAAACTTATTCTTTGGAATAAACTTTCTGAGTAGATTTAATCCAATAGATTTATCGAAATGAGTAACGTAATATCTCAAATATTTATCTCGTTAAGAGTGTTATAATATCATATAATTCCTCGCAATTTGTAAATATTTGCGAGCTTTAGACGCGCTTTCATTCAGAGGCTTTAACTCCTACGGGAAATTCAAGGTTTTAATATAGCCGCTCTCATAACTTTCCCGTAGAAATACTCACCTTGACCCCTTTCTATCAGATGTCTGGTTATGAAAAGAACTTTGTAATAAATTTGATAAGTATTTTCCAGACACGCAATCCGTGTTATTAATATTTTAAGTACAAATTTCATTGTACACAAGAGACTTATCTACCCAATAAAATTACAGTTTGCTGAGGGTTTTACATGTAAAACGATACACAAAGGAAATATTTTAATAATTTCACATCAAAATACAGATTGTCACCAATTATGTCACAGCAGAATGGAAAATACGATGAATGGTTATTGTAATTCGCTTTCTGAGAAACATTAATACACAACAAACAGAACGTACCGTTCTTCCAATAATCAAGACGGAGTGGGCTTAGATAACGAAGTCGTCTCACGGCACAATGTGTGTCCTCGCGTAGTGGCAAAATGATAAATACAATCCACTTGAAATGATGCTCGAAATTCACTGGCATCAAATTTCATTGTCAATATTTTGAATTTAAAGAGAACAACAAGTTGCAAAGAATATTTTATCGATTATAAGCTTCTTACGGTAGCCAGTCTGTATGTTTTTGAATGCATACTGTTTGTGAAGAGTAATATGTTTATAATTCTGGAAATATATTGGGGACCATTCACATGATATAAGATTTAAAACTAATCTGAGAGGGGAGAAGAACAATATTTCTTATTTGCATAAACATGTTCGCCACTCTATAATGAAACTATTCAATAAAATTCCAACGGAATACAGAAATCTGCAAATACATATTCTAAAATGCAGATAAAAATACTTTTTAATAAGAAAAGCTTATTATACAGTAGATAAATATTTAAATGACTATATTAAATTGTGATAAAACCTGCAACCTGCTGGTCAATATATTTTAAAACGAATGTAATGACTAATAACAAATATTAAAGTGTATGTGAACATCCGATGAATTTTATATTTATATGTATGTGTCTATATCTTAATTCTAACACGTTAGAATTTCAATATGTTTGTGTTTGACGAATTCAGTTCTAATATCTCTTTTTATCAGGCATTGAAACCACATATTTTTTGTTATAATATGTATGGTTATTGCTCTATCATTGATTTTATTATGGTTTTTGACATGTTCTATACCTTATATGATTATTACTGCATTACTTTTAGAAAGAACAAATAAAATGTTCTATCTATCTGGACTAGAAATACTTCATCATTGCTATTCCCTTTATTTCGTGCACCTTTCGGTGCGATAACTATCTAGCTGATTATGGACAAAGAACGTAACTGAACAGGTTGTAGCTCACGCTCTTGATAGGTTCATGCAAAAGACGGCCGGGCGTAGCAAATGAAACGTGTCCTCCTTTCGGCTCACTGACTTACTCCGTCTTAAACCTCTGGGCATATGTGCAGCGTACTGTCCGACCTCAAAGCTTAAAAAAAAATTCGTTGAGGTATCGAATTGGAGGTAACTGCGTCTGCAACTTTTGGTATGCATACCTTTATAGCCTGACGTTCCATTGAGTAGATACAAAGCTGTAAATTTTACAATATTAGTCCTACAGCAGGAAAGATCATCAAAATATTCGATCAATTTTCTACAACTTTGGTCCTTTTGACTTTTCGGGAAAAACGAACAGGAACTGAGATATAGCGCCATTCACGTTTTCTAAGATTGCGATAGAAAGCGCACATGTTACAGTCGGTTTTTTGGATTTAAACATTATTTTCGGCATAACTCTACTATACTAGCAGATTCTAGACTATTTTAAATGCATTTTACCTGATTGAATCGTATGCTATTGGAGTGTTATCGTAGCGTATTGATAAATATCAATTATTTAGCTAAATGATGCAACAACAGCAGAGAGTTTTCATTGAGTAATAACATGATAAGTGTAATAATAAAGTAACTAATCACTCCAGAGTAATTACCATGCCAGCGCAATTTTATTGGTTTCCGTAATCAAAATGTAACGACTCCATCGAATGAAAATAACTGAGATCAATTGAGTTTGTAATTTCATCGTAAATTACCTATATTAGCGCGATAAATTCTTCAAATTGCGGATGATTCGTTAATATATTTCCTCTTGTTGGATTTTCATGTTACACGGAATAATAAAAAGGGAGACATGTTGAGAATAACCCGGCGACGGGCTTACATAAAATATATTGGACCATTTTTGAAATATGCCGAAACGAACAAGTGTTCCATTCCGGTCTGATATACCTAAGGATTTAGCCCTGCTGGGTTATGTATTCCCCGAAAAGAAGACCCATTACTATATATCAGTATAACGGTATGAATATTGCGCAATATCTTGAAATTTAGACGGGATCCGCATGTGCCAATATTAAGCGCTTCCATGCAAAACGGAACCAATATCCTGCAATATTTATTCCAGATACGAGCTGATTTACAATATATATCTGTATGGAATATCGCATATGCATTGAACTGCTGTTTGGGCTTTACATAATTCCTTAGCCATCAACCTCCAGTAAATGGTTAATCTTTCGGTATTTTTTCATGATATTGGAATAACATTCAGAAATATCTTCAAAATGTTTCCTAGTATACATTTATTTTAATTTGAATGAAGATGACTAGAACATACATGTATACTAAGAACGTACATACAATGCTAATAATTGTCTAACTGTTATTTGAATTAAGATTATTTCCACGTTAATGGTAACCGAGTAGTTTCATATAAAGATCACCCGGGTTCGAGCCCGAAAGCAACTTGTTCCGCATTTTTTTGGCGCTATGAAATTTGCACCCTCAAACTGATATGACTTATTTGCTAGAACAATGATATCACGTCAACACCTCCATGCACAGTTTGGCATTACAACTCGTCCGACTGGAACGGTCTTCGCGTGTTTTTCTCTTGGTTTAACAGTTATTGTGAACGACTTTTTAAAGGGTCGGTTCCTACTAAGCCATAATACGATTGACATCAAAAACATGAAATTTATGATAAGATGGATAAAAGTTCTCGGCAAGGGTGCTATTGCGACTGTATTATGTTGACTTATATGGTGTGCAGATGGGAATTGGAACGACTCTTTTGGCTTATTAGGGTTTTTGTGGATCCTGTATCTATTAGGAATTTTGAATCAAATTCTGGGATGTATAATCCAGATGATAGGTTTCAGTTGAAACGTATTCGTAATCATTGTACTCTTCTTCTGTGTATATAGCATCAGTTTGTTCCGTAGAGCAATACATATAAGGATCTTTCGTGTACTCTTGTTCGACAGGTATCTTTTCAAATTCGTCTTATTAAAGCTGCTCCATCTTCAGGTACCGGGGGCTTCTTGACATGGAAAACAAAATTAAATCACACCACACAACGTTCAAATAAACACTGAATAAGTAGCCTTTTTGTACCATGTATACAGTAAAGACAAACATTAAGAACTAAATAATATATTCAGAAACAGCAGATTACCTAATATTATGGGGAAAGATAGGAAGATTAGGTATACTAAGAAAATCAATTAATACACATTCTTAAAAGGTACTTTCTCTTATAGTTTGCCAGGTAGAAAATTCTAACCATCATATACTATGACGTTTTCCTCTTTATGACAAAATCCATTAAACTTTAATCACAATTTAATAATACATCTGACAAAATTTCTTCAAAATATGCTCTCTTACACACAAAAAATGAAATTATGTCCTAACAATAAGAAAAAGACCTAAACATCCTTTTTCATATGTTCTTATGTTAATACATATTTCCCGAGATCTAATCATAACATATATGACTTGCCTCTTTGAAGAGAGGAATTATAATGTATACTTATACTGGTGAATACATTTGTTCTAGGTAGCCTGGAGCTGACAGTGACGTAAGTGGGTGTTATATTGGCTTGTATAGATAGATTTCGAGCTTACCCGAATTGGATTCCGTTACCGTTAGTAAAACGAAATAATTCTGACGATATGATCACATAAATACTAAAGTGTTGCTCATTATACAACCTTTTTTGGGTAAAAAGTCTTCCAACAGATGTTATCTTTTAATAAGTAATTAATATTTTCCGTAATAAAGCTGGTTCCGTACTATGTTCTTGAAAAGCGTTAATTTAGTTATCACAATGCTGGAGGTTGCGGAGTTTTTGTTGGTAGCGCTGGTTGAAATAGGTTTCGCAGAAAAATAACGTCGGCACAGTGAGGCTTAAACCATCCATGAAATACCTAATTATCCACGCAGGGTTTTCTCAATGGGCGCGTTAATCTGTTTTTTTGTCAGGAGAAAATGGCGAGCTGGAAGCGCGCTTTTTTAACAAACGAGGTTGATTTACATTGTATAAATATTCGGACGTTCCTATCTATTCTAAAAGCTTCATAATTATAGGATAAGGCTCATTTTTTGTTTGGTTGTTTAATCACATAAAACTGTCTGTGTTAACATACGTTTTGCTTTGAATCGTTTTTACACGAGGGATGGTTTTGAAATAAAAACGGTGCAACATCCGTACTCTCACATGATTCAACTCTTATCCAATCACATTCCTCACTTATTTCATTTATTCACGATTGGCTTAATGAAGAGATGGAGTTGCCAATGAGGTGAAGCAAATATGGAGAGATGATCTCTGTCACTATACAAGAGATATTAACAGGGTAGTAGCAAATGTTGTTTAACCCCCAAGAAATAGTTATAGTGCCCTATACTAGAGAAAGGAGGCTCAATAATGTAACTCTACCCTCTTCGCTGGGTGAAACTATACCATTTATGGAAGAGGAAAAACATCTGGGAGTAACCCTACATAGAAAGCTGACAGAGAGCAAACAACAACAACAAAGTTAGACATATCCCTGTGGAACATCAGCGTTGATTGTCATTGTATCGAAGGATACTCTATACATTACCACATGCATTGATCTATCTGAGAGAAAAATCGATAGTAAACGACAAAGCTGAGACGCCGAACCATAGGACGTAAATTTCTGTAGGGGGTGTTGATACCAGAATCGGTCAAATGCTTTGGAAATATCCAATGCTATACCTAGAGTTTCCCCAAATTTTTCAGCAGATTTCTGTCATACATGTGTTATGCAGGTCTCCTATTGATATCTTCTGACGAAATCCATTAAGCCGGTCATTCACGATTTTGGAGCTCTCTGGGTATTAGATGAGCTTGATGTTGATTGCTTTCTCCATCACTTCAGAGACCACAGATTATAGAGCAATGAATTTATAATCATTGGGATGGGTTCACTTTCCTTTTTTGCAATTGATTGGGCTCTAGCCATATGAAATTCCGCGTTCAAATTCAGATGGATTTTACCAGAGGGAGAACTCTTCCAAAGAAACGAAATATACAACTGTGTATCATCCGCATAACTACAGAATGTAGCTATAAAATTCATTATTATTTAGAATGAATAACACCTCAACCAATATGTCGCCTTAAGGAATACCATTTCCTACGAATATAAAATCAAAATAATCACGTTCTAATAGCTACATTAGCAGGCACGTTGGTGCCAAGAATATTAGGATATTGAATAATAATTATCATATTGCACAAATTTTTCTTTAATTCACACTGTATTTTCCCGTAATCTACTTATTTCGGAATTTTCGATGATCCCTTACTCTCAACTGTAATCTCATTATCCCTATTGTACTTTAGTTGTTTATTGTTTACTTCATAATTTTGTATATATTTGATGAAGGCACTTCGGTGTTGAAACTAGATAACGTTATCATGTTATTATTAAAACTGGTATAAAAAAAGAATTGTTCTTTCATTTAATCATAATGATGAATTACCATAAAGTAACAGCTTCTACCATTGATATATTATTTCCATTCAAAATTGTTCTTTGAAGGGAATAATGGTTATGAATTTCTTGTTAATGTCTATAACTTGATTTTGATAACGTCCCCAGAGATATATTGAAAGATACTTGCTACATGACGTAAACACCGTCTATTCCGCCGTGTGCCGAATAATTCATTAATTCCTTACTTCATTTAGTTCCAAACGGATCGATAGTAATTAAATTGTAAGAGAATATATATCTAGTTCGACAATCAGGTGTAAAGTAAAAGGTGTTATACCGTAGAAGTTTCGCAAATTGGATTTGTCGACGGAAATAATACACAGCGTCCTAACTCATTTAACCCGATGCTACAACGACAAAAACAAAGAACTACTTAACCTTTTTCCTCTCTTGTCGCCCGCGTAAGTCGCGATAATAAGATTTCGCTCGAATTCAGCGGAAGATATCGGTTAATTGTAGCTAGCCTTTGTTCATTTCCATATTTGTGTTTCGCAGGTGTGAAATGATTTATTTGGCAATAAAATCGGAAGCTTTGGGTGAAACAGAATCCGTTCTCTGAGGGGGTAGCGTTACCTGTGTTGTTATACTAATTTGTCCTATGTTCTTTACGATGTATTTATTCGGAATTAGTACTAAACTAAATGACCTAAAACTACGCTAACTCCTCAATGTAAAGTTCATGCGGTACATTGTGTATTAATAAACCTATCTGAAAGTGTTATAATTATATAAGAAAATATTACAGGATATGAAAATAACACAAAATATAGCAGCATCATAGAGATATTACCCCTGATCCCAGTCAATTTTTGAGTTTGTTATTGAAACATGCCAAGGATGATGTTTTCAATCGTTCCGGAGTGATAATGTAAAGCCGAGTAATAGTGAAGAAGAATGACGATTGAAACTGGGGAGTGCAGAGGTGTCGTGAGTCCGAATTTGTGCCAAATATTAATGTTATGCACGTCCGTGCGAAAGATAATTCAGTCATACAAGTAAGGTGGTTTTTGCAAAACTATTATATTATTAAATGAAGTACATACATAATCTTTCGTTTTTTCTGTGTTCAGCCATTCAACTTTTTGGAGGGAAGAAGGGATGTAATTTGGGATGCTGAATCCGCAGGTTAAACGTACACAATAATTTTGGAACAGTTTCATTCGCTGGGCATCTCTTTCGGTGATAGCGGGCCATAGATGGTAACACATGTGAGAGAATTAGAGACTCACACAAAGTTTTTCCCTCCATTTGTCCAGATTTTTTCAAGCATTCAGGAGGCTCTTCGAATGAGTAGAATAACATGGCCATGTCGAATTGAGGGAGGAATCAAATAGAATAGTAGAGGACTTAGAGGGGCTTATTGATGAGCAGAATTTTTCAGGTATCGAGAAGATAGCCTTTTTTTATTAAGCTATTGCATATAGCTTTTATCGCGGGCTTTGAGCGCGGCGACCGAATCAAGAAATACCGTAACGAAAAATAACCTAACGTAACGACAATAACCTAACACCCACCACTCCGCCTACCATGTAGCTCGGCGGAGCTTAAAATTGTCGAAATGTTAACTTTGAACCTTTTAAAAGGGCGTGATAGCCCCAAACTGGGTCGAAAACTGTTTTGAATTGGTTAATTTTCGATAAATGGAATGACGTTCACGTGAGAAGCGCGTAGCTCGCGAGTTAGAAAAGTGCAAATTTACGGTACACAGAACGTCTTAACGAGGACTTTTCGCATGCGGTTTTTGCTCCATGTCGTTAGTTTATGAACGGGGCCAACAAAATAGCATAGTCTCGGGCCCCAAAATGTCGATTAAATAGGAAAATTCAATTAAAACAGTTTGAGGTATTCTCAGCTGTCAGCTACTAGCGTCTGACATGCAACGTACGAAAAGGAATTTTCTAGCTACTTAAATATACCGAAAGCGGGTAAAAGCTTCTATATTCTTACTATGCAAGAGGAAAAGCTATCATTTTCTGAGAACATCGTGTGAGCCTTAGATGTTCATTAGCTTCTCGAGTTCATGTTATTATGTCTTCGGAAATCTCGTTTTTTATCCGATTATACAGTTTTCTATCAAACGGAAAGGTAGTTGAACTTTCTGCCTAGCTACCTTTCCTAATGTCCATAACTTCCAAACTTTTAAGACAAATTCCAATGCCTCTCCTCTTCCAACATAACACTACTGGCCGTGAACATTACCTATAGATGTTCCATACGTGTAGTCAAAAAGCTTAGATAAACCTTGAGCAGGGTACAACATCCACAAAAGTGCGTTATGAATATGACCAATTCGTGATCAGAATTTATAAAATCTCAGGTTATTGTTATTGCATTTATCCCAAATCCACTTTCCACCCTGTGTTGTAATAAGCGAATACAATGCTAAATGAAATTATGTTTCTAGAGGGGAATAAAAACAGAACTATGTCTCTTACGTCGAAAACACAACTCTGAAAGTTTTCGTTATTTGGCTAATTGGCGGCAATTAAAATGAATTCAGTCACCTGAACCCAACTTGAGTGAAAAAGTAATTAAACCTACTTTATCATTCCGACTTTTTGAAGGCTGTCTGAGCGCTATCGTTACTAATTTTCACTCACGTTAAAACACAAAGGACGATACTTTCAGTTGTACACTTACCCGGTCCTAAAGAAGCCAATTTCGAGTAATGGCTGTCGCTTCGACATTGTGGATTGTATGGAAATGCAGCGCCACATAACGCCGGCACGGCAACTGCATCAGTAAATAGCGGAGATTACTGGAGGAAACTGAAAATTATTAGCGAGCTTAGAACAGACTGATTCACGATTCAGTTCCTCGAATATTATATTCATAAGATAAATCTCACGAAATATCTCGAACATGTGTGATATCTTATGTGATAATAATGTTCATTGAATATGAGCATACAACACATTTGTTCTACTTAATGCAGCATAACAAATGATTAGTCGACAAGGTTCCGACCGTGAGTGCATGACATAAGTGTTAATGCTGGCGCGTAGGTCAACCTTCGCCAAACTATAGCATGAACTATTATCAAAGGAGCAAGGCTTCTCCCTTGAGAATAGATATTTAAGTAAATTCAGTAAGTTCGGCTGGAAAAGTTTGTTCTTAGTCAGTCTAAGTAAGTATTAGGAAGTACCATGTAGTGAACTATAATGAGGGTTCAATACAGGTTATTTCCAATATTTAAGAACAAAATAATTTTTGGGAAATTACAATTTCATGTAAAATTTAAATATCTCAAAGCAGCGTGAGAAATAGTAAATGAATTTCTAAAATAAACAAAAATTAGTTCACACCCACTTCAAAAAGGGTGATATAATACCATAGGTGAAATGGTCAAGAGGGTTTCAATAGGTTCACAAAAGTTGATAGGTCTAAAGGAAATCATAAGCCTGTCAAAATGAATAATCAATATCGGACGGAAAACGAATGGAAGCTATATGATAAATTTTAATGTTAACCATTTGGAGATGCTTAGGTAGTGGATTTTTTTTTCCAGACCCATTGTTGATCTGAATATGTGAGTTTTAAGCGTCTTCCTTTCATAAGTTAGATAATTGATCAAAATGTATCACACGTAAATCGGGATGTAACGTAGTATCTAATCATTAAAATTGTAATCAAATATAGTTTAGATAATAGTTGAAATAATATGTACATTCATATCAGTTAGTAATATTTAGAGAAGGACAGATAGGCTTAGAAATCCCCACTGAAAACATTCTGAACTAGAGACCTCAAGAGAGAAATCTTACTGCTTATTGGTTTAACAATTCAGGGACCCTTTTCTGAATTGTAGATTAGTTCTCATTAGAAAGGACGCATCACAAATATTAGAGGCAATGCCTAAAACGTTTAGTCATATTTTCTAGCTTGACTGGTTCTATTGAGAAATCGCGACACTTAGTCAATTTCAATTAATTTATCTTAATGTTTTCTTCAGAGTTTTTGGTAAGAGGAGTGGATTTCGCTGAATCAGAGTTATTTTAGATTTTCAATCAATCAATCAAAACGGGAGCGGACGAGTCCGGAGCACTAAGACCGCTTGATTGGGTCCATTGTGCGCCCCTTGATACAAGAATCAGTCCAGCAAGCCTAAGGCAGTGCCAAAAGCTAAGATTTTGCATGGACTGATATCTGTTATTGCTTCAAGCGGCATATGTGTACTGCCGAGGTGTTGTAGCGTGAGAGAAGCCAGTGCTGGACATTCTGCTAGGATATGAGAAGCAGTTTCATCCGCCTCCCCACATCTACTACAAATTGGGTCTTCGACAATGCCCATTGGGTGTAGATGTTTATTCAGATGACAGTGTCCTGTGAGGAGTCCTGTCACCAGTTTTAGGCCTCTCCTGCTCATAGAGAGGGTTTTAGAGAGTTTAGGCGAGAGTTCCGTGATGAGGTGCTTCGCCTGCCTCATGCCTGGGCCATCACGCCCGATCGAAAGCCACTGTCTGTCCAGTAGCTCCTTGAGGGCGTGTGGTCGAAGAATTTTTTTTTTCAATCAAAGTTATTATTCAATTAAAATCAGTTCATTTAGTTTCTTTCCTATAGGTTCATCCTGGTTGGGTATCAATTTGATAATCTTAGTTTTATTTTTCTTTAAGATAATTTAGATTATCTAGGTTTGTTTTATTTAAGTTCAGATTTTGATCTTATCCCGGGAACATATAGCGTGAATTGAGGAACAATTTATGAATTAGGATGATTATTATTTAATTATCCAAGAATATAATTATTCTAAGAGTGATTTGAAAGACAAAGTAAAAAGTCACTTCGGTAAAGGTCTAACTGATCATTTAGGATATTGTTATAGTTTTCGACACCTCCATAAGACTCTATTGATTCTAATCTACTTAATTTGAAACCTTTGGTTTGATTCTGTAGAATATTTAGACTATCTAAATTGGAAAGGTATGACTGGTTTTAAAGAAAGGGTTGTCAAAGGTTGAGTCTCTAAGAAAGAAAATGTTCTTGGTATCTAAGTTCAAAATTATGACAAGTTCTACCTACATGAAAGTTATCACAGTCTGAGAAAATTCCAGGTTTACTATATTTATTGGTTTTGTTTTTAGCAGATGAGTTTTCCTTCAGTGTGTATTCTGAAGAGATCTTTGTGTGAGGAACCTACATGTTAAATTTCCAGTTCATCCGCTCTACAGTTTCGGAGATTTCGTGATTCAGTGAGTGGTATTTGCCTTATAGTCCAGGCAACAAACCGGAAAATAAAAAAAATATGGTAAGCTAGAATTTCAATATTTTTTTTGCATTTTGTTCCCAATACCCCATAGATCATTCATGACTATCAAGACCGCAGGGGTCGACCTTTCTACCCCTCAAAACGGGGTTTCAACCCCTCAGAGTAGCATTCTTATAAAAACAATCCAAAAGTTCAGAAAATTGATGAATTAAGAGCCGAAAATGAACCCTAGTATGTTTTTTTGGGTCGCTGATCACGATTTCGCACTTAGTTTTCTCGGAAAACTCCCTCCAGATGATAAATTTGAAAAATTTATGTATAATATATAATTTATAATTTTGTTGCAAAAATTACCTTTAGTAGGTTTTTTGGGTCGCTGATCACGATTCTGGTGTTATTTTTCCCAAAAAACTCTCTCCAGATGGAAAATTCGAGAAATTTGAGATTTTCCTAAGACGGTTATGAATAATAAAGCATAATTTTGTTGCAAAAATGACCTATAGTAGGTTTTTTGGGTCGCTGATCACGATTCCGCTGTAATTTTTCCCAAAAAACTCTCTCCAGAGGGAAAATTCGGGAAATTTGAGATTTTCCTGAGACGGTTATGAATAATGAAGTATAATTTTGTTGCAAAAATGGCCTCTAGTCATTTTCGCAACAAAACTATACTTCATTATTCATAATGGTCTCAGAAAAATCCCAAATTTCCCGAATTTTCCATCTGAAGAGAGTTTTTTGGGAAAAATAACCACATAATCGTGATTAACGACCTCAAAAAACCTACTAGAAGTAATTTTTGCAACAAAACTATACTTCATTATCCATAACAGTCTCAGGAAAATCTCAAATTCCCCGAATTTTCCATCTGGATAGAGTCTTTTTGTACAGTCGTGAACAGCGACCCAAAAAACCTACTAGAGGTCATTTTTGCATCAAAATTATAAATTATGTATTACTAGCGACCCGCCCCGGCTTCATACGGATGCAATGCTGATAAATTCAAAGTGCTGTAGGGAGAACCGCGGCTTCCGACGCGCTATTTATAGGCACGCTCTCGCCCGGCCGGCCGGTACCGCCGCAAACGCTACGTCCCGCAATTTTTAAATCTGTAATATCTTCGAAAATATTCATTTGAATCATATGCTGTAAAGGGCCATATAGATCTATATTAAATCAACAATGTATTCAAGGTATTCAATTGGATAAGGATTAATGCTGTATTGGTTAAAATCGCTTCGAAAATTAGCCATTATTTGTCGTAAAAAGTAAATGACAAAATAATGGTATTGTGGGATAACCATAAGAGCTAGACATATACCATCGCGGAGTTTTCTGTAGACCTTTTCAATGTGTACAATACTTAGTACATTATTTTGATATATCTCGTAGGGTTCAGCCTGCGTTTGCAATGTAAGCGGAAAAAATGTAATTATTTACGACATCACATTAGAAACCTCAAAAATAACAGTATTTCTCCACTATTTAATGGATGTTATTATACATATAAACCTTCCTCTTCAATCACTCTATCTATTAAAAAAAACCGCATCAAAATCCGTTGAGTAGTTTCAAAGATTTAAGCATACATAGGGATATAGGGACAAAGAAAGCGACTTTGTTTTATACTATGTAGTGATATATAAATTTTCCAAATTTCCCATCTGGAGGGAGCTTTCCGAGGAAACTAGCTGCGGAATCTTGATCAACTACCCAAAAAACATACTAGGGGTCATTTTCGGCTCTTAATTTATCGATTTTAGACTAGTTTTTATAAGAATGCTCCTCTGAGGGGCTGAAACCCCGTTTTGGGGGGGTAGAAAGGTCGACCCCTGCGGTCTTAATAGTCGTGAATGATCTATAAAGTATTAGAAACAAAATGCAAAGAAAAAATTGAAATTCTAGTCTACTATATATATATTTTTTAATATGGCCTTTTTCCCGGCTTTTTGCCTGGACTATTATATATAATACAGATTTGAGTTTCGATTTTCCAAATAAATCCTAGGTTTTGAGTTGCCAATACAACTCACAGGTCTCTCCTTACCCTGATCTTCACTGTGTCCCATTCCATCGATACCCCTTTGAACAATCCTCATAAATCTAAACCTCGAATACAGTCTGTATAATAATATAACAGGCCATTTCAACTTATTTTTCTTGCAGCGCAAGGTGAATTCGTGTTAGATTTAAACTGACATCTGGTGGAACGCCGTTATCAAGCCAGCAAACTTGGTAGATAGTTGAGAGAGAGTGAAGCTTTCCGTGCGAGACCTTCAACACAGGATGAAGAGCAAAGCGGCTGCAACAGACGGCTGGCTCTCTTGTTCATTATTTCCAGTTCACACCACGCCGAGTGGAATGTTTTATTTCCTGTTTGAATAGAATTTGCATCTGCATTATTCCAAGGAAACAGCTTTTTCAACAACCAGTTGAACGTTTCGTTTGAAGCCTTCACTTCTAAGAACTGGAAATTAACTGGTTTTCCGGTCTAAATGATAAAGGAACACAAACAATCGCACACGATGTAATTCATATTTCCGTCGTGCTTTCGAAGAGTTACATTGAACGTATAATCAAGAGGTTGTTACGATTTTAGATAATAAGTTTTAAATCAGCCAGTATCATACTAGGAGTCGATACATGAAATATGTTCCTACCCTGAAGCATCAGTTTGGAATCGAAATTCCAGCGCATGTTTGTATATTGGTATCTATTTTGTTCCTCCGCTCGAAAGTTCCCCTTAAATATTTGAGGAAAATACGAATATTCATACACAACACAAATACAGGCAGTTGGTTAACAAATATCTATACAGGCAGTAAATATATATCACAGTCATTCATTTAAGAATATTGTTTAACCGAAAAATTAATTTATTTAATATTTATACATGTTAGTTGTAAGAACAAGCATAATATTTTCATCAATAAATATATACGAGGGCAAAGTGAAAAGTGAAAAAAAAATAGTTTGTCCACGACTATTGTATAAAATATGCATAATGCATGTGTTTCCTCAAGCATAATGATATCCATTAATCACTAGTGAATAATGAAATCAGTATTCACTACCATCAATATAAAAACATGATAGAAAGTTTTCTAGACAAATACGATAAAAATAGAGCGTGCTATGAAATGTCAAGTCAGATCGAATTTAATTTTAAACGTCAACAATTTGTTGGTTCGACTCGTTTCAACAGCAAAGTTTATTAGTATCAAAGTAATATTTATGGGTCGTGGACAGAGTATAGTATTCTACTTGCATATTATGACTATTATTCACTTGGATGATTTACGACACTCGCCTGCGGCTCGTGCCGTAAACTTCATCCACGTGAATAATAGCCACCATAATATGCTCGTTGAATAATATACTATTATTTGGTCAAAACCTATTTTATTCCTCAACATAATCTCCTTGTAGACCGATACACTTCGTTCAACGTTTTTCTAATTTTTCGTTTCCTTCCAAATAATGTGATTTCGGTAATCTTTCAAGGTAGGCGTTTATTTTAGAGATGACCTCATCGTTGAAGCCAAATCTCTTTGCGTCAAGCCATTTCTTCAAGTTTGGAAATAGATAAAAATCGCAGGGGGCCAAATGTGGAGAATATGGTGGATGACGAACCAATCCGTAGCGCAATTCATGCAATTTTACCATTGCGACTGCGAACATGTAGGCCGGTGCGTTGTCCTGGTGGAAGAGGACTTTTTTCTTGCCAAATTCGGCCGCTTTTGCTTCAAATCAGCGTCTAATAGATCCAACAGTTCTGCATGATATACGCCCCTTTTCAAGCTAAACGACCCACATTGGCATTTTTCGGTTTCGATTCGCCAGAACAAGTCCACCTATAACATAGTATATTCCTTTGAATCCAAATCGAAGTCGGCGAAGCCGATCTCATTTCCTGTTCCTTTCAGCGGACAACACCTAGTTCGTATATTTAATAATACAATAAAGTTGTCAATTCGAATAAACTTTCAATACTATGACGTAGGACTGTAATTGAACGTTTTCCCATGTATCCATCTCTTTCTAATCATTTCCAATATATTTTTGGCCCCTACTAGTGAGGAAAGTCAGTGATAGTGAACGGTTGAGCAGTGTGTAGCAAGTTTCTGGCAAATTCGCAGCAAGTTTTCGAACAGTTCCGTAGCTTGTTCACGGGAAGTTTTAACAAGTTTGTGAAACGTCCTAAGTTGCAGTCGAGTATATAGCATCGAGCTATATCATCATTTTACGAGTTTGTTCTGTCACTAAGAGACATTCTCTTTCCATTCATCTTGTCATTCTTAAGAGGATGGTGAAATTTCCCCTCTACTAATTATTACTCACATATTTAATAAAATCTGTACCAAATGTAACTATTTATGCATCTCTGTCGTGAAATATTTAGTTTTATCTTATCAATAGGATTAGAGAAAGCTCAGTGGTGGTAGAGAATGAATTTAATGTTCTTTTGGGATCCTAATAACAAATAAGGATTCCATGCAAGTAGTACCCTAATGCCATTTTGTCGTATAGTTGATTTTGATCAATATGCTGCTTGCCTATATAACACATGAATTGCAAAATTCTATTGAAAAATATGGGAAATTTCTAGCTGTAGTAATGGATATCTTCACCAAAGCATTTGATCGAGTCTAGACGAAAGCCTTCTGGAAAAGTTCCCTCATATGGTTTGCCGCTCCAACTTTGTCGTTTACTATCGAGTTTCCCCTCAGATATATCACTCCATGTGGTGGTTGACGGAGTATCATCCGATACAATGACTATCCACGCTGATGTTCCACAGAGATGAGTCTTGGCACCAACTTTGTTCGTTCACCATATCTACGATATGTTGGAAGTTCACAGCTTTGCATATGATGGTACACTTTATACCGCTTTCTCTTCTAGAGCCCGTATACCAAATAGTGGAGTCAGAGGAGCGAAACAGATGCATGTTGACGCAGTTAATGAAGATCTGGCAAAGATTTTGATATCTGATAATCTAGAAGAGTTTGATGCAACCAAAACTCAAGCTTGCGTCTTCTCCAGGATGGCGGATCCCACAATCCCTAAATGATGATGTCAAGTACAACTATTCCTTTGAAATCTTCCATCGAGTGACTGTAAATCATCACAGTCTTCAACATCTACCCCGTACTGTCACAATATGGTGGATCCTCCGACCAAATTTAATGCCACTATTCTTCCATTTATTTGAGCCTCGCTTCAGAGTAAGTGGGTAGATGTTGGAGACTGTGATGATTTCCATTTATTCCTTATCCTGAAACTAGTACAGAGGTATAGTATAAGACTGAATTTCTTTCCTCATAAATACAAACTTCATCGCTCGTTCTCCTCGCCGTTCCCAGTATCGCCGCCATTGTAATGCTGACTCTTCTTGACCTCTTACATGAAGTTGAGTTGTAGAATATAGAATATTGTTACAGTATAACGTAAAAGAAGTATAGCTTTTTGAAAAACTAAGTTGTAAAAAAACGATTTTAAACTTTATACATTTCCATTCCTTCCATTTTATCTCAATTTGATAAGTGTGATAAGCTTTCTTGAGAAATGGTGTGACCTGTATTCAAAATATGTTTGGCAACTCCTGATTTTTCACCATTATTTTCTTCATATGGGAAAATGTTCCTTACAACGAGTTAAAATGTTCCTTCTGGTTTAACCCACATAGCAGTTTGAACACCACTCACAATTGATTTTGATTTGTCGAAATCGGAAACTTTATCGAAGATATTTAGAAGGGATGGAAATGTATAAACGAAAAAGCTATTTATTAAACTCCAATTTAGCTCCAGCTGAGTGTAACCCATTGTTTACATTATTATCCCCAAATAGTAACTAAGCAGGCACATTTTGATTCATAATTTAGTTTACTCTGATGATGGCTAGCTACTTGCTAGGCGAGAGGTACTCCACTAGTATTTTCAGTGGATAAGGGTGATTATCATCTTAGCAGTAGTGTTATAATATATCCACAGTGTGAACTATTTTATAGTCTATCTCAAAATGTTTCGGGTATCATAACGATGAAAGTCATAATTTGATGTTTACTAGCATGGTAAAGATTATGTGCAATCGAAATGAATTCCTTTATCCTTCAATTTTACACTCAAGCGATTTATCGTTTGGCAGAAACCATTATAAACACGCTCTATTGCCGCGTGGAACGATGTACTTTGTTCTTGTACATAACACTTCCAGTAATAACTAATTGAGGGCTTGATTGGTTATGACAGGCACCGATATAAAATATTTGATGAATTTGTTACACGACACTTTCATCCATTCACCTCTCCAATCATCTCATCCGCGGTAATTTTGTTCCGTCCTTGGTTCACGTTTGATAATTAAAAAAACAAAGAATATGAATCGATAAAATTCTAGGTGATTAGGACCCAAATCTTGATAAAGCGAGAGTTGCCTGCTGACGTTAATTACGTTCAACATCAATCTAATTATTTCAATGAACGTCAAACTCAAACAATATCAACAATTTGATTATCCTTGTCGATAGACGCTATCACATGACCTGTTGTACTTGATGAATAGAAAGTAATTTTTTATTTTTCTATTTGTTCACCGTTTGTTTAATTGAACTTCTTGATGCGAAGTTGCTCTAAATATTCTATTTAAAATTGGTCGCCATCTCACATAACTTGGGCTAGTGAAGTAGTGAAGTTAAATAGAACAGAAAAAGTATTTGTCGGAAGAGAACTGAGAATAAATTAAACATGGCAGACTGAACTAGATAAAAAAGTTTTATTAATAATACGGAGGCAAATCCTTTAATCGCAATTTAATAAAGCGGGAATCTTCCTCCTCGTCGTAGCTTATATGAAATGGTCCCTCCGTTGATCCTTTTGAGCATTGGACATTGTGTCTCCTTAATTTCAAAGGATATAATTTAAAAACAAAGTATTGTTTTTCTGCTTGAGTGTAACCGGGACTGGATACATTGTAGGGATTTGATTAAGTTAGCGGCGATGTCTTCATTTTATTGCTTCATCACCGCTACAGCTTCGTTTCGAACATAAGATGGAAGAAGCTGATGAAAATAATTTGCTTAGCATATTCCCGGCGCATCCGCCATTATTCCGCGGCTATCTCTACATCTAGCTAGTCTAGTAAT
Source organism: Endomychus coccineus (assembly GCA_958510875.1). Classification (NCBI taxonomy): domain Eukaryota; kingdom Metazoa; phylum Arthropoda; class Insecta; order Coleoptera; family Endomychidae; genus Endomychus; species Endomychus coccineus. The sequence continues at coordinate 197,184,853 of OY294068.1, forward strand.
CAGTTTTAATATTGTAAACAGCCACTTCATAACAATCATACTATCCAAAACTGTTGATGATATAACTTGCTTGGAATGTTACGTTGGTTCATTCATTATTTTCATCATTGCTTTCATTCTAACAACCTCCATAGATTTGTTATTATTTTAATAATGATTCTTGACTCATATTATATGAAAATTCTCGGGAATAGGTCACATTAACACATATGCCTATTATTTTCGTCTTTACGTACATTTCGATGTTGCGACCATCATCAGAGGACGTCTGGCATCCTCAATAACCATGTCTTTGCATGGGTTCATTTTCCGATTAAAATCGGAATAACGGATTAGATGGGTTCTCCATTAAGTCCACTTCTCGCAGATATTTTTATGTCTCACATAGAAGATACTATAATGAGTTCTGCCATAACTAAAAAACATATTCAATTTTGGTACAGATACGTAGACGATATTTTAGCCCTCTTTAAAGGTACACCTAGACAATTAGATGTTTTCTTATCATTCATCAATAATATTCATTCCAACATAAAATTCACATTAGAGACAGAAAAGGATCACAAAATAATCTTCTTAGACTTAACATTATCACATCATATTAATAGCATCTCATTCGACATTTACAGAAAACCTACTTTCACAGATACAGTAATTTGTACCTCTTCACATAGCCCCTATAGTCATAAACTTTTCATTCAATGATACATAGAGCCTTTTCCCTTCCCTTATCTCAAGAAAATCTTAGTAAAGAACTAGATACAATTAAAGTCATTGCTACAAATAACGGTTTCGGTCCTCAAGTAGTTTCTAAATTAATAAATAGAAAAAGACAAAAACTAATTTACAATAGCATTTATCCCTTTATAAAATACAAAGATAACTCATTGAAAGATGTTTCTTTAACTTAGTTTGGTCCTATAAGCGAAAAAATTGCAAACATCTTATCTCACCGTAACCTGACCATCAGCTTCAAACCCCCAAACAAATTATCTCATATTCTGTTCAATGCGAAAGATAAAACTGACAAATTTAAAAGACCCGGAGTTTATAAACTAACTTGTTCAGAGTGTGATAGTTTTTACATAAGTAGATCTTGCCGTAACATAGCAGTTAGATATAAAGAACATTTTCGTTCCTTTAAAAATAATAAAACCGATTCTTCATTTGCAAATCATATTTTAGAAACAGGCCATACCTTTCCTAATTTGAATAATGTCCAAATTTTACATAGTTAAAATAAAACTAAATATATTAGAGTCAATGGAAATTTTCAAAAGAATGAAGATGTATGAGAATAAGATCCTAAACGATCAACTAGATTTATATTACAGTAATCTCTTCAATGTATTAATAACCTGATTTTAGTATTCAAAGTCTGTTAGTAAATATACCCGCACCACTAATGTCTTCACGGAATTACCTCTCTGGTTTTTCCTAGAACTATTTCCTATAGCCATAAAATTTATTTGAAATCCTTCTTTAACCTATATATAGTAGATATAATATTTGTTACATTCATTTTTCGTCTGAAGATGACACGTTTAGTGTTGAAACTATAGTAACGACTATATTAAATATCAGTGATAGTAAAACAAAGTAGTTTTATTTATTATTTCGTTAAAATGATAAACTATCACAAAGTAGCGGCTTCCACAATTGTATATTTTCGTTCTTCACAAAATGTTGAAAACTGCTTCCAAATGCATTTGTGCGTGGAAGATTCAATTGATTCGCTCATTTTCAAATCTGAAGCTTTTCCGACGCGATTCATTGCGATTTTAATTGCAGTTTGTTAATAAATACGAACCTTTTTTATTATGTTATTAAATCATGGCTCTAGATTTAAATTATTATTCATTATTTTCATCACCGTAGTGAATAAATCGCGTCGTCAAGGGTATATACGTTCAACTATACATGGTAACTACATAAAAATTTTAATTGTTAATTTATGATGAATTTTATAATCAGTTTCATTACTACAAAAAGCCATTTCAGAGGAAACAGTTCATCAAAAACTCTCCATGCTATCACTTGTTTGGACTGTTACGTTGGTTCATTATTTTCATCATTGCCTGCATTTTAACACCATCCATAGATTTGTTATTGTTGTTATAACTTTCAACATTAGACTCTATGTCTATGACATGGTATTGTACGTGGAGCTATGATATAATTCACATATAAGGTCTACAACTATAGAACTTCTTCATTAGCTGTTTAAATTTTCCGAACTTCGACGTAATATCTGACGTAAGCTTGTCAAATAGAAATCCACGCTCTTGATAAATCGTTTCTAGCAGCATCGAACTTCTCTAGGCCTTTCCGAGTGAATGAAGACATGAATAAGTGAATATACCTTGCGGGAGCGTGATGAATTTGATAGGTATTCTTACAGGCGTTTCCCCAGCGGTTGTGGTCAGTGCACGAGTAAGGAAGTAGAGGAACACATAATTTTCACAAACAAAAAGAGGTAAATCAATAATTCAGAATGTAGCTTCGGAAATTGAATTTTCCCAGCTCATCAAACCTGCCATACACATAATAAATTGCGTGTGCCAATGAAATAATTAGCCAATCGTTTCGTTATTCCTAATGTATTGATAATTCTACATTCAATAAATGTATAAAATCATGTCATCATCTTCAACAGAAAATGGCGATTGGAATTGTTTCATTGTTAATAACTTTGATGATCGCAACAAGAAATAGGGAATGTAAGAACATAAGTATTTGATCAGAGATAGTGATGGTGTTGTTAATCTCCAACTTTTCAAAAAATGTATTGACTTCCCTTTATTGCAAGTATGAAGGGTCCTTAGTTTATTACATCTGTTTGTTCTTCATTAAACTGTGTTGATAGATTGACAAATCGAGAATGAACAGTTATACCCAAGTTCACGCCACCTAATAATAAAATTGAAGAAAATAAATAATTAGTTGAGGTTAAAGCAGAACTAAATATCCAGACACACAGGAATATCATTACTACCCCCACGCTTCCCAGATACAAAATCATCAAACATAAAATTTAATAACCATTAACCACAATCATATAAGAACAATAAAAAGTATCTTAATAAAAATAGAAGAAGAGAACCTTATATTGACAAAAGCAGATGAAGGTAAAGTATAGTTTGTCGAGCACAGAAGATTATCACGCTAAAACGCAAGATACTCTAAGAAACCTGTATATAGGAACCCCACAAAATCCTTTATAAAAGTAATAAAAGGAGAATTGGAACATGCATACTACCTGGGAAATACATTATGGAAAACAAAAAAACTAATTCCGATGTACCGCCAGAAATGTACAGGCTAATCAAGCTTCATGCTTCATCAGGAAAGTTAATCAAATTTTCAAATCATAAATTCCAACAAAGTAACGAAATTCCATCCTCAGCATACTGTTTCAGATTCTATAGATCTCATAAATAAGCTTTCTAAATACCTTCAAAAATAATTCCAAATTAGACTCATCCAATGTAAGCAACATGTTCCCAAACATCCCAAACAGATTAGTATATTCCTTTAACTAAAGATATTCTTACTAAAAAAAATACTTTCTTACATACCATTGACGAATTTGGCAATCTCTTACAAATTTGCTTAACTCAAAATTATTTTCAATATGAATCAAAGGCCTCGTCATCGGTTCACCACTTAGCCAGCTATTAGATATTTTTGTGAAAAATAAAAAATCTTTAGCACAAAAACATATCCTATTCTGGTACCGTTATGTTGACTATATTTTACTAGGTGTCCGAAGTTCCAATAGACAGTTAGATCAGTTTTTATACTTCCTCCTGAATAACCACCATAACAATATAAAATTCACTGCTGAAATCGGAAACAACAGTTCCATAAACTTTCTGGATTTGACAATTTCAAAACAAAATAATAAACTGTCATACAATATTTATAGAAAAAATATCTTCTCTGATGCGGCCATTCCTATGGAATCTTTCAGTCGTATTCGTTATAAACTCATCAATCAGCAGCTTATAATTCAATGATCCCTCTATCAGAAATAGATTTCAAGACAGAACTCAGTACAATTAAACAGATAGCTGTAAATAACAATTTTTCATATTCACTTCATTGATAAAATCATTAATCGTAAAGGACAAAAACAAATTTTGCAGTTATTATTTTTTAGTTATGTTGGCGAATTATCGAACAGTATGAGTAACTATTTTTCCTTTCTAGCGGCTTGAATCTGAGCTAATTACTATCTAATGCCAAGCAAAAAACAGACAAATACAAAAAATCCGGTATCTACAGCATTGAATGTGGCGAGTGCCCAATGGCCCATGTTGGGCAGACGGGTCGGGTCGTACTTTCAAATCTCGTTTCAAAGAACGATAGTAAATCAGCAATCTTCGAACATATTAATATTTCAAATCATAAAATAACAATAAGTAATCTTAAAATACTTCAAAGGGAAGTTAATGGATTTGTTGGAAACTTTGGAGATTAACAAAAAACCAATTCAATAGCCAATTGGTCTTTAACCCCTCCCCATTACTGAATCTGTTAACTTTATATATAAATAAATCTACCTGTTGTTTCTATATTCACTTGATCATAATGTAAAAGTTGAAACCGGTCGTGTTTATTGAAAAATAAAATCTCTTGTGAAAATTAGACAAAAAATTGTTCCATTTCATTTAATAAATATTTGAACTTATTGCCAGGGGCAATTTGTTATTGTCACAACTGTTTTAGTTCCTTCAAACTAAATGTGATTCATAACGAGTAAACTTGCCAATGTATGTTTGAAAGAAACACGAAGTCAAATTGACTGTGATCGTTCTTCAAATTTACGCAAACAATATGAATTATCACTTGAAGCATTGCATCTTATAACATCTGTCGAGAATAGTATATTTTACGATGTCAACTGTTTCTGGTCCTTTGTGAAACAACACAAAAAAGTCGAAGCATTCCTTCTCACAAGATAAACAGCAATAATGTACATGATATCGCCAATCTCTTCGCGTCCCATTTCAGGTCGATGGGAAAGTTTCACTCTGAAAATACTTCCTATTAATAATATCCTCATAACCAAAGTTTTTCTCTTACATTCTTCCTAAATTATTCTGATAAATTCAGATTGATCTAAAGGTGTGTGGTTTTTAATCTCTGCCCAACATTTTTTGACGCTACTCAATGCCAAAACGGCATTATTATTTGTAAATAAAGAAACAACGTCCTAGGAAATTGATAGATGATCTACGGCTACGGATTGATTTTTTATAAATTCATCAAAATGCCATGAGTCTAAAACATAAAATTCATTTTTTCCAATTATATTGTTGATAGATTTTGATAAAAATTTTGGTAAATTGTAGGTAGGCGCTCCAATATTACTTACAATGGGTCTTAAAGGTATATCACTTTTATGTAGTTTTGGAAGCCCATAGATATAAGGTGCTTGCCCATTATGGCAAATTAATTTCTTTATCAATTGAATAGGGATTATCTTATTTTTGTACCATTTATTTATTAATTCATTCATTTCATTTTGCCCTCATAATGTAGGGTCAGATTTTAATTTTTTACGTTGTTTCATCATTTGATAGATTTCCTATTTTGTTATCTAGAAAGTAAAAAAATTGAGAAAATATTCAGCTCAAATATTTTGTTCGTATCGAATCCAACTTGAGATATATTACGTTGAAGTCCTTAAAAGACTTATTCAGAATGTGCAAGAGTGATATATAATAATAGAAATAAAAGGTGACGTATGAAATAAAACAAGTATCTCTATCCAATTCAGTTTGGGTAATCATGCGAATAGAAATCATTTATGAATTGGAAATAGTATCGGATGAGTAAATAAAACAGACCATAATTTTATCAATGGTCGTATAATGTATGCATCGAATGAACTGTGTCGAGCTTCGGTAAATAGAGATAGTGTTGGGAATATTTACCGCTCATATTTCTAGCTAATGCAATTTGCTACGTGACGGGATATAAATGAGGGTCAATAACAAAATCCAAATCTAAATAGTTACGACATGTTGTAGCCTCAGGACTCAAATAGAGATGTAAATCTTATTATCATATATATTACATTGAACCCTTAGCGAATATGATGTACAGCTAAAGAAGTTAGTCAAAATGACAGTGATGTCGTCCCTCAACCATTAATCAATTATTGGTCTAAAATGGAAGTGGAACCATTATTGGCTGATAGATGAGTCGAATTTTTACTAGGAATAACCCTATAAGCCTTCGAAAGGATAGTATGGACAGCCAGAATTTGTTGCATATTATGAAGAAAAATTAACGAATTTTTAGAAGATGACCTAGATATACAGGCCCTCAGAGACCCCGAAAATGAACCAAGGAAAGTTTTTGGATGTCGTAATCATCATCAGCGACCATCATAACCTCACGCGACCAGTTGACAAACATAAAAACTATTTTTTATCGATGTCCAAGGCATCAGAAGCCCCATATACCCCAAGGATCGTCCAAGGTGACCTCGTGGAATTTTTGGACACCATATTCGTATTCAGCGACCGTGAAAATCCCCGGGAGACCGATTCGAGCCAGTTTTAGTCATTATCCACCGAGCAACAAAAAAAATTTTACTCACCTTAAAAAGTGCTTTTGGAAAAATGCATTTCTCCGCTGCACAAATGCAATAAAGGATTCCCACAAAAAATAAATAGGCACAAACTTTCTAAATGACCTTCTGTATCGAGTACACAGAACCGCATTTCGATCGGAGGTGGAATGCTTTATTTCCTCGACTATAAGCTGAGTCTAGTCATGTGACATTCGGACACGTTGACTGAGCCCTCTGAATATATCGAGGCTATTTTTCAGTGTGTGCTTGCGTAAACTAATGTAGTGATGCTTGCGCCGTTCATATTGGTGGTAGGAAAATTCTCAAATAGCTTTGAAGTGTTCCATTGCAAATGATACCTCTGGCATCCAACTTCAGTTTTTAAAGTATAGCCTATAGTACTTTGTGTATCAATATGACAACCGTATCTACTGGTTATAAATATACAGGCGGATACATCATTTGAATCATCAAACTAGTAGAAGTTCCTTCCGCTTGTTACAATGGTCAAATAGTAAAAACAATTCATCTTGGCTTTAGTGGGTTTTTAACAAAATAAACGTTTTTTGAATGGAACTTATTCGGAACTTATCGCAACGAATGTTAATCAATTTATTATGAAGTTAGAAGGATATGAAGGAGGAAATTTGAGGAAAAATTAAGAATATATTCGACAACTCCTCCTTGTTTCTCAAGACATTATTTGTTGGTTCTTTTATTACTTTGATAATGGATGGTGTGTATTTTTAAATTTAGTTGGGTGGAAACGCTTCGTTTCATTGGTAACCACAATACCGCTCTTTGCATTGATCTAATTTGATTGAGTGACAAGCAGTGAGATGAAAAACGGGTGTGGGACTAAACTCCTTATCGCAAGCAAAATGAGAAAACGTAAAGAAGTTATTTTCGCACGGGTGTAGATAATACTAATTTACATTATAGGGGTGGAGAATGACTTATTGAAATACAAGCTTAGATGTTTCCGGACGAGGCGAGGAACGAGCCATGTCTGTAATGTCTAAGCGAATAAAGTCGAATTTGAATACGCGTTGATAGTGACAGCTACAAATTATTTTTGTCAACAAAACTGCAACTGCCTCCAGATCCATACATATACAAGCAAATAAGCCTGACATCGCCCACGTCGATAAACAAACCAAGACTATGTATGTCATCGAATTCTCAAAGTCTTGAAAGAGGAGCAAATAACGACAAAGTATCAATATATCCTGTTCGAGCTCTGCACGCCTTACCCAGGTCACAAGATCGTATTAATAGTTCTGATTATCAGTGTTTTGTGCAGTATTCGGTCTTCGCTGCGTTCGAACTTAAAGATCATTCCAGTCTGCAAAAGCTCTGCGCAAATCTTGATAGACCGAATGCAAAAGACAGTCATTCTGGGTTCAATAAGGCTACTTATGGCAGACGATTTTGGAACCTGAAGCTACCTACCAATCAAAGGGGAGCAATACCTTCAGTTAACTGATTTGTTTTTTTTGGCGCAATTGCTGCAATGTCGTTGGAGTGCGCAGCAGCCCTGACCAGGAAATTATGTGAAAAAAAAGTTAACTTCATAATATTGTTATCCGTTTCTTTTTGAACGTATTCAAAAAGCAATGTAAATGAAAATCTTTACTTATAATCCCGAAAATATCATTGACATATCTATGTCAAACTTTTGGGAACTCATTTAATTTTGATTTTAAGGAAGTTTCAAGTTCGCTTACATAATTATTGGGTAAAATGGAGAGAGTTACACATCGCTTGCTCGTTTATAGTATTTTTTGTTGAAAGTGAAATAATTTTCATCATACATAAAGACTTTACATTACAAGAACTTAAACGTTCATTCGAAGAATTCTTAAAAATTGTAGTTAACGCTTAATTAATTGTAGAAATATTTAAGAAAGTAGGTTTATATTTATTCCTTCATGGAGGATATTGATTAGTTCGTAGGGAAAAATCTTTCCAATGAGCAGTTCCTTCTGTTGATGACCAGAGTATGTTGTGAGATAAACCGAAGAGTAATATGGTTTGACTGGCTCAGTCTGAAGCTGCTTCGTGTCGATAACGTTGATGTGACTGTCTTATTAAGGAGCTATATCGTCGGCGAGATGCCAACCTGTCGCGTAATGTTAACCTTTTAACTTTATAGAGAATGGCGACCCGAGGTGGCAACAATCGGGTTTGATCTCCAATTCCATGCCATCACATAACATAATTGAGTTGCAGACTTGTCCTCTCCGTGTTATTTATTTGTCCTTCTATCAGGAAGTTTGTATTAGTTACGTGATTTGTGATTATTCCGTGATGAGGAAAACAGTGGTCCGTGTCATATTCGTGAACTTTTCTCTCGTTGGAGTCCTGGATAAAACATGTGTAATGTACTGTTGGCGACTGGTGACTCTAAATTATGGCGAGGCAAAATTTTAAACCTGTAGAGGGTTGTCAAAAATGTCTATGTTTGTATAAGGTAACTCGGTAACTATCAGAGATACAAGATACTAAACTGTTTCATTATAATTGCTTATTGAAACTTAGTACATTACTTTACTTTACTTTACTTCAAAATGAATGGATGTCACATTCTTAATCTCTTTTTCTGAGTCAAATTCACTAGTGAAATAAACAGTTCGATTTTTCGACTTTTAGACATGTGAATCTGAATATCGTGGCTGCTTGTAAAGTTAGGAGAAAAAACTCCTACATTCTTGGGGCACTTTTTCCTATATAATCATTTAGTTACAACGGATTTTTTTTCTCTTCCTTACTATGTATCATATGTCGGGTTGCTTATGATGTGTAAGTCTTCAAAAGCAAAAATAATATTTTAATTCAGGAAAGCGGATCCCACAATCCCTAATATGATGATGTCAGGTACAACTATTCCTACGAACTCTCCCATATCCATGCTCGGGATCTTACAAATGTATTAAAGAGAAGAATAGATGTCTGAATCTTGGAAAAACTCCCTACAACATCTCAGAACAAACGCCAACATTTTAGACGCTTTGGTGCACATATGACTGATATGATCAATGAATGATAACCTTCTGTCAAAGATAACACCAAGGTCACAGAACGTCTTCGGCCTATTCAAGACACGGGCATCCAGGGTATATTCGTATAGAATGTCATTGGGTTTTAGCGAGAATGTCGAGGCAGCACACTTACCAACATTAAGAGGCAACATATTCTTCAAACTTCATGCATTCACAGTTGACAGATCGGATTGAAGTCTGAGACAGTTACCGAGATCGGATACCCTGAAATATATTTTGAGGTCGTCGGCATACAAAAGATGGGGATATCTGGATAGCCCGACTTTTTAGATGTAATAGGATTATGTGATTTAGTGATAAGGTTAAAACAAAAACAGCCGGTGGTAATAACTCGCACAACTGGAACTGGTATAACATGAGTGAGGCTTTTATGGATATAAATGGGTTTGAGATATGCCGCATAGATTTGGTGAAATAAAGTGTTGGTTGGTGAAACGAATTAATAAATAAATGTTATTCCATTTTGCAAATAAACTACAACAGAATAACGGTTTCGACAATATTTTAAATTCCTATAATCCAAATGCGCGATCATTCCAGTACTCTTTTTGATTAAAGCGTGCATTTTATCACCATCCTCTGTTAATCGTGACTTCCTGGATAAAAACAATGGAACGAGATAATAAAGAATGTTCCTGTAGATTGTTATTCCAGAATAAAGAGACCTAAGTAGGTGTCTGCGTGTAGGAAGTAATATATTGAGATAAACTAAGCCTTCCTTTATCAGTGCAAAGCCGACTTTAGAATTGACCGGGAATAACAAAGAGATTGGAGATATCGCGAGGAAACCTTGAAGCAAAGGGATTTATCAACTCTCATTTACTCGCGAGCAACAAATGTTTGCATAAACCAATGTATTTAGATGACATAAATCTTTGCATATTGCAAGTCACATACAGATTTACAAGCTTTTCAGACGCGAGCTGATGTAATTAATTACTCCTATGAAACGAATCGTCGCCATTTCCTTTTGAGAACTGAAGTACGTGAATTAAGCAATTGAGTTCAAGTTTGTGCTACTAGCACTTCGAAAATAGTGCCAAATTGTACTAGTTCTATTAGATCTTGTGATGTACCTATGTGCGTTTGTTCATTATCATAGATAGTATAGAACATATTGCAAAGAAATTAACAAATCATGACATTCTGTGAATAAATAAAACCACGCAACAGGCATATAGATAATACTCTCACATGGAATACTCATGTAGACGAACTAGCAAAAAAAATTGCAAAAAATATTTATGCCTTGCGCGGTCTCTCGGGCACTGTTTCAAATAATATTTTGCTCACTGCCTACTACGGATTATGTGAATCTCTAATATCCTATACTATTATAGTGTGGGGAAACTCAGCAGCTGCCAGAGAAAAAATCTTTGGTTTACAAAGAAGGGCGATACGTATTGTGGTCGGTATTAAGTATCGAGATGATTGTAGGCATGTTTTTATAAATCTTCATGTTTTAACGTTTCCCTGTTTGTACATTTTTTCATGTCTTTGCTATGCTCTTGAGAGGTACCCTACGTTAACTCTCCAATGTGATGTACATGAGCATGATACAAGAAATAAATACGACATTAGGAAAGATGTTGGTCCACTTACAAAGACTCTCAGCGCACAAGAGAACAATGCTTTTTCTTATTTTAATAAACTTCCTCCAGAGGTTAGAAATTACTCTCCAAATAAGTTTAAAACTGTTGTCAAGATCTTTCTGGTATCATCAGCTTTTTATTCAACAGATGAGTTTTTCTTATCTATAATCGGGCCCTTGTTGTTTCTCATATTCATCAACGATCTCCCCGACTACTTGCCAGATGCAGTTGTTGAACTTTTGGCGGACGACAATACCATGTCAGTTTCCGATGCTAACGAGGATAATGTGACGGCTCTGGGTGAAAGGGTGGAGTCGAGGGCCTGTGAGTGGTTCTCGGCAAATCAACTAGCCATTAATCAAGAAAAGACTATAAAACTTATGTTTACTCTGAAACACACCACAGTACAGATTGACAAAGGTGCACACGCCAAATTTTTGGGCATCTTTGTTGACGTAAGCTTAAAATGGTCAGTTCATATAGATCATCTTGCAGGTATATCAAAAAAAACTATTTGTCTTAAGGAATCTTTCCAATTCACTATCCACCAATGTACTGCGTACCACTTAGTTTGCAACTTTTGAATCCCATGTTAGATACGGTATAATATTGTGGGGACATAGCTCTGAAGTGGGGAGGATTTTTAGGTTACAAAGGCAAGCCATTATAATCCTGGGGAATAGAGGCTACAGAGAATGTTGCAAAAGCACTTTCAAAAATCTAAAAATTTCAACTTTTCCAAGTCTACTTATACTGGAATGCATTTTACATGCATATAAGCTTCATCAATCCGACCAAGTATCTTTAAATTGTAACTTTCATGATCATAACACGCGCAATAAATTAGACATTCGTCCAAACCGCTTTAGGTTGAGTAGATCACAAACGGGCTCTGATTTTTTGTCATTTAAAATGTTTAACAAATGTCCTAACCATGTTCGAAATCTAGAGTTAAGTAAATTTAAGATCACCATAAAAAAATGTCTCACAACAAATGCATTTTATTCTATATATGAGTTCTTAGATTTGAAAACAGTTGAAATGTAACCAATATCAAACGGTACTTTCCATCAAATAACTGTGATTTATTTTAAATTTACATCTTCGCTGAATTTTAACACTTGCCATTTTGTGTATTGTAATCCATTAATTTTAAACTGTTGTATTTGACGAGTGTAAACTAAATTTGTAGTATTAACACAATAAGCTTTATCTATCTATCTATCTATCAATTAACTTAAATATACTTCATCTTAAAATTCTTAAACGTTTTTGTCCTACCTGTAAGAGTAACGTTCTGTCAAACTAATTTTACTCTTTTTATCTTTGTTATTGTGACTATTTTTTATATTTTATTGACAATTGTAAACATTATTAACATGAATAAAGATTCTTGATTCTTGATTCTTGATTCTATGAGTGACCCATGACTTAAAACATCTCTATCCTCCAATCCTTTGTGGTTAGATGTCGATATATTTCGATTCCTAGTGTTCTTTAATCTGAGAGCACGTTTCCACCTATTTTCATGCAGTTGAGTGCAGATAGTTTCTCAATATTTGCTGTAAAGAAGACGTTGAGTTGCTGGGCACGACCTTGGATCGAAATTATTGGGTTTTCGTTTCTGGCTTAGGTTTACAACAGAGTGACCACTGCGGCAGTTAGTTTGTCGGAAGTGGAGCTACTAAAAAAATTCGTAAAGTTCTCAATTGAATTAATCTTAAATTGTAATTTCTGTTTTTGTTAAAGTTTGTTGTCTTGCTTGATTTTTACTAAAGTCTATTCGACGGTGAATTGGCAATAGCAATCTTATTCAGGAGTTAGTTGTCGGTAAAGTTGTCATTAATAACGAATGTGTTGTTCCTGAAGTCGTACGAAAGTTTTCAAGAGCACCTAACGACTTGTATATATTCACAAATTGAGCTTTGGCATATGTGACTCAGTTTATAATGAGCTCGTAGGACTGGAGATCTTACGTATCACGTTTTATATCCATTTGACTGTGAATTCTCAAGTGTATAGAACTTATACATTTCAAAACCATATTCATACAACGCTGAGGAAATCTCTTTTGAATTATTTGTGACGAAGGATATTAATATTTCATTATGTGCATACATTAAGCATCAAATGTTGGATGACAAGCAGCGAGCCAGCCCGTAGGGGATACATGTCGCGGCTGCACGCACTTTGGTGCATGAAGCATCCTCAATGCTGTGATTTTTCTGCACAGGCGTTGCGGGATAAAGTATTCGACCTGCGGAGAACCGGATATATAAGAACGAATCTCCGGCCAAAGGGTTCTATATATATATATATATATATATATATATATATATATATATATATATATATATATATATATATATATATATATATATATATATATATATATATATATATATATATATATATAGAATTCTTTGTCTCCGGCAAGATGCAGCACTAGAACCATATCTAGCCTTACCAGCACCATAGTCAAAGTATACCAGGTCTGCCGGAGCCTCCCTTCCATCGTTTCTCGCGCTGGGTGACGTCACCCAGCTCCTCCAATCACAGCCTTGCTCTCATCAGTTCGTTGCCGGCACGTAACAACATCATATTATGTCCTTGTCTATAACATTAAATAAACGAAATAAACGACCAATCAGATTGCACTAAAATTTTAAAAAGAGTAGAAGGGAGGCTCCGGCAGACCTGGTATACTTTGACTATGACCAGCACCACCTACGGTGCGTCGCAATAGATCTGGTAGAGCAAGCCTGCGGAGTACACCCATCGCCATAGACAACTCTACCGGTAGTAGTAGAGTTATCTATGCCCATCGCCATAATGCGGCCTTACGGGTGCTGTATTACCATCTAGAGTGCTTCGACAGCATAGACCAAGAGCCGGTGCTACCTTACATGCCAGGAGATATTGAGTCCGTTGTCGGAAACGAATAATGCCAGATCTACTGGAATTACCCGTCAGGTTCATACAATCAAATAGGCCTGACGTTGTCCTCCTCGATAAACAAAGACTATGTATGTCATCCAATTCTCTGCTCCGGCACAGAAGAACATAGTCTTGACAGAGGAAGGAGGTCGTATTTAGTGGTTCTGATTATTGGTGTTTTGGAAGAAATTCGGTCTTCGCTACGTTCGAACTCAAAGATAATTTCAGGCTACAAGAACTCCGCGCAGATTCTGTTAGACCGGATGCCGGAGGCAGTCATTCTGGGTTCATTAAGGCTACTTAGGGCACACACGATTTAGGAGCCTAAAGCTACTTACTTATTTCTTGACAGTAACTACTAAAATCTGTGCAGATGTAACACATTGTACATTGTCAGTCGGGACTTAACTCTGAATGGACCGACTGATTCTTACATGGCAGCATTAAAAACCACCTAGACTCAACAATACATATTTGACAAAAAAAAACCATGTGTACTGATATTATATGAATGGCAAGTTTACTATATAAATGCACTAGCACTGAGATAGTTGGTAGAAATATAACTGATGAAATATTGAAATGTTCTGTTAAATATCGGTATTAATATTCTGGATAAAGTTCCTTCAATGTTATGACCAATTTCATGCTCAAATGATTTGCTTTGACAATATTTTAATAATAAATTTAGGATACGAAAACCCTATGTTTAAAAGATGTTCATTCTATTATATTACCCTCACGGTTATTCTATATATATTCTCATGTTATCTATCTATTACTAAATTATCTGTACATTTCGTGAAAATATACGACAGCTTCCATAATTTGCTGATTGTTTATCAGCTCAACGAAGTCTTGAATCGGGAATAAGCCAGTTGTAAATAATATATTTTACAGAGTAATCGTTCCTTATTTTATTGGAGTGGTAGAACCGTACGCCAAAACAAAATAACTGACCACTATTTTATCGATGTGGTACGAATAACAATTAATGCACATGCGTTCATCTTCGAACTGAAACTGCTTTAGTTCGCAACTTCGCAACACACTTCAAGGTCATTTCTTATTGTGCATGGTCATGGCTATTCGGATTAGAAAGTTTATTCTAATTCGGCGTTACCTAGCCTGCGGTCGAGTTGACATAATCGAAGTTTTGTATCAATAATAATTCAGTTTGTGGGTATGTTTATTAAAATTATTGATCATCAATTAGCTCAGTAAAACTTACAACAACGTGTACGTGCGGTGTGTGTATAATTAAACAAGTTAAATATATTCGTGGTTTCAAAAATCAGAGTGTTAAGTTTTCCACAAGTTCCATAGACATAGTGAATTATAAGAATATATTAATAACGTGAGAACTAGCATCTTTGATCAAGCATAGTGCAGAATAATGGTGAGTAGCTACATTCCATATTTTCGAACTAAACGACATACTAGTTGCACGTTTATTGTAATATACAATTAGTAAAATTTCTCATATTCTACTACTATCAATTAACAACCTAGATTGTTAAAGTAAGTACTAGTTATTGATTAATTCAATCCTGTAAATTAATGAATGTCCCGATGAAGTACAACCTATGACAGTAGTTTTTTATAGTTACAATATTTCATTTGTGTATAATAGCCCTTTCAGTTTTAACAAATCTCACTTGAACAAATGAATATTTCTATAGATATCTATCTCTGTCTGACTTGTACTTATTAACCGAATAATCTTGATGTACTAACGATTTAAAAACAGTTTCTGTTCTATGAATTGAGCTGATATTATGATATTTTCCAGGAATTGACTCCACACTACATTTTTGACAGTTTGCATCGCCAACTGGTATCCAATGAATCTATAAATATCCTTCCAAGTATGGAATATGGTGAAGTGATATTGAAGGGAACTGCATGTAAGCCGAAATGTAAGTTTTTGTTTTATTTTATACAAAATTGTACAAGTATGGAACGACCCAGCAAATTTAGTTTATTGTTACTACCAATCTAGTATTCAGCCAGCAACTTACTTACTATAATAATATATCCAAGAAACTTTGCCTATGTATTTGCAAATTTGTCTCAGTAATGTTAGAAATTTAGCAGTGTCAATGTACCAAAACTTGTTAGGTGGTATAACTTCCAACTTATTCACGAATAGGCATTGAAGTAGTATTTGAAAACCAACTATTTTGATTATTCTCCATTTAATGCTGTAATCATCTAAAGTTATAAAACCGCGAGTGACATTCGGAATAATTTATAATGAAAATCATGGTGCACTAGCAATATAGTGGAGTCATTCTACGGGAAAATGAGGCGAGGTTCGTAAAAATTTGATAGAGGTTGGGGAAGTGGAAAAAGTTGTTTCTTGTGATAAGAGTAATGATATTCCAGAATTTTCTACAAGGAATATTTGGCGGAACAATCCCAAAAATCCCAAAAACTGGTTTCTGGGCCTTTTTTAAGGTCAGTTTTGAAGTTTTAATTTTTTTCAACCCCTTAGACTTGTGACTAAGGTTTGGGAGTTGGACCCTTTCATTGTCCATGTTCAAGGAAGCTTTGGTTCAAATTTGGAGTGTTTGAGATCATTACTTCCCCTAGAATAGATATATATATATATATACGTTTTTCGGGGTAAAAATTAAAATTGGGCTATTTTGAACAAATCTCCACCAAATTGGATGAAATTTGGTGTCAAAGTAGATCATGGTGACCGTAATAAGTGATCCAAAGATGAAGTTAAAATATCTAATAGTTTTGATAAAAATCCAAATTTGGGAGATTTGGCCCAAATTTTGAAGATGCCACCAATTACGGCAAACAAATCGCAGAGTACTCTTTTTGGGCTCAAATTGAAGGTCATTTTATATAGTTTGACGTGGTATAACTTGTTTTATAAGATAAACGAAAAACGTATATATATATATATATATATATATATATATATATATATATATATATATATATATATATGCTGTATTGGGTTGCCGGGATGTACTCCGCGTTGTCGTAGATTGGTTTCGATAGAAACCGTTGATATGACGACGTTTCGGCACAATCTCATGTGCCATCTTCAGGTCTTCTCTTCAGGGCTGCTGCTCTGCTTCGAGTTAACTTGAAACTGATCTCCGTTGATCCTGTTGGTGTTTTATGTATCCTTGTTACATCTGGATGATTTTGCCGGTTTGATGCGTCTGATTGAGTTTGTTGGTCTGTTGCGTTCGAGCGATTTTGTCGGTTCGTTGCGTTCGAGCGAGTTTGCCGGTCCGTTGAATTAGTCTGGTTGACTGTCAAGTAACTGCCAACCATAGCAGTACTAACCTACAATCCTTACTTCACAAAACGACTGAACTTCAGATGAATGTGCGTGAATAGTTGATCTATGGTAGGGCATCGAATCGCATTGTGTTCATCAATGATCTACTATCCTTTCAGAGGTTTATATTTACAAAAATATAAAAATCTAATAGGACCGAAGTGGTGTAATTGGTAAACACCCTGGACTAGAAATCCAGAAATGTGGGTTCGAATCCCGCCTATGGTTCAATCTTTTTTTACGTTTATTCATCTTTATAATCCTATGTTAAATTATCTAAGTTATCTTCATAATTCAGAAAATTTAATTCTATATCTCTTAAGTTACATACACGATAGTGGCCAATTAGGCAAAGAAACTTTAAACTTTATATATATATATATATATATATATATATATATATATATATATATATATATATATATTCTAGGGGAAGTAATGATCGCAACCACTCCAAATTTGAACCAAAGCTTCCTTGAACATGGACAATAAAAGGGTCCAACTCCCAAACCTTAGTCAAGTCTAAAGGGTTGAAAAAAATTAAAACTTCAAAACTGACCTAAAGAAAGGCCCAGAAATCAGTTTTTGGGATTTTTGGGATGGTTCCGCCAAATATTTCTTGTAGAAAATTCTGGAATATCATTATTCTTATCACAAGAAACAACTTTTTCCACCTCCCCAACCTCTATCAAATTTTTACGAACCTCGCCTCATTTTTCCGTAGAATGACTCCACTAATAGTGCAGTGAAAATTAAGACGTAGTTGCCTGTCGCCCAAATATCCCATCCAAATGTTCAATGATATCTGTATTCCATAATCGCATGACGATATTCATCGGCCCATACGTATTGTGATATTGATAACTCCATTTTGGCTGAACCCGGCCTCATCAGTAAAAAGAATGAATTGCCGCTTTTACATCAGGTGTGGAGGCTCAGTTTGATCTCCTGAAATGATTGGACTGTTTCTCAAATGAACCCTAATCTTTGGTACAGTCTTACAAAAACACGAACTGAAGAGATCTGGTGATAAGGGTGAAATAAATGTTGGAAAATCCAATGTAAGGCCATGTAGCATAGCGAGAATTCATAAAATTGTGCACCAATCACTAAATGTACACTATAAACTATATCTACGACATAACATCTGTCGACAACGACGAGATAATGGAAGTTTTTGAGAATGAAAGAGATTAGCGAAAAAATGCTCAAATGCTTCAAGAATTTTCCGTAGCTTCGAACCCATCCATTGCGGATCCATGTTCATCATGAGTTTTCTGCATATTTTGCCTCCCTTCTCCAAAGTTTGGATATTTGCCAGTGAGATTATTGAGATTGAGTATATTTGATGAGAGATGAGATTATTAAATTCTCTTATAAATCAGGTTTCAAAAGCCATAGGGTAATCTCATGTGAATAAAAATTAAGAAATGGATAAACGTTTCAAATTAAGCTTCTTACAACGAGTATATCTTACACTGAGATGTGTTTCTGATTTATAATAATGACTAGCAGAACGAAGTTTCTTAAAGTCATTCTCTTTCCAAAAGGTCCAGTTGTGGTGGTAACAATGCAAATGCGTTTTCTCGCATGGTATATGACGAAGACAACCTTTGCACTGCAGACCTCTTTCGACTGCTTACGGTTGGCTTTATAGCGAAGGAAAAGAAATATCTTTCTTGTATACAGAGTGTTTCAGTTTTCTCGTTCATAACTTCCGCAAACGATAGAACTTCTAAAAATAATAGGGGTCTTCAATATAAATTTTCTCCCTAAATCACTTCGTTTTCGAGATACAGGGTGTTGAAATTGAAAAAAAATTGTTTTTTGCGAATATCTCCGGAACCGTTGTTTTGTGCGATAAACATTTTTTTTTATTCATAATTGGTGAAGATTTTGAAGGGGTAGTGGTTGTTTTTCTCCCCAACTTCTACGCCACTGGAAAAAGTACAGTTTTGAGATGCCCATTTGAACGGCAAATGTTTTCTACACAAAAATGTACTCTTGGTCATAAGCTCCAAACTCTCGTCCAAACTTGACAGTTTTCGAGAAAAATCAACTTTTATGTCGAAAAACATTGTCAATTCTTTGAAATAAAATGTATTTTTTACCAATTAAACGAAATTCCTTTAAACAAGTAACAAAACCAAAAAATTGACCATGTTTTTCAACATAAAAGTTGATTTTTCACGAAAACGGTCATATTTTGAGCTTATGACCAAGAGTACCTTTTTTGTTCAGAAAACATTGGCGTTTCAAATGGGTATCTCAAAATTGTGCTTTTTCCAGTGGCGTAGTTGGGGAGAAAAAGAACCACTACCCCTTCAAAATCTCCAATTATGAGAAAAAAAAAATTATACCACAAAACATAGCTTACTATGAGTAGAGGTTGCTCACAAAAGCTGTTTTCTGAATGATGAACGATTCCGGAGATATTCGCAAAAAACACATTTTTTTTTACAATTTGAACACTCTGTATCTCGAAAACGAAGTGATTTAGAGAAAAATTTTATTTGAAAGACCCCTATCATTTTTAGAGGTTCTATCGTTTGCCGAAGTTATGAACGAAAAAACTGAAACATCCTGTATATTTAGTCGGTCATTACGGAATCAAATTATAGAAAAATGTGAGTCATTAAAAGTAGTTAGGAACGCCTATGATGGAAGTTCAATTTTTTTTCTATACTTTGACTAGACAGGAGAAAAACCTATAATGTTAAGTACTATTAATTAAATTTGATTAGGAATACCAATACACATACTTCACAGGAATTTCTCTATTTAATTTTGGTTTCTGAGGTTATGGAAACAAACTCCCTTATTGATATACAATTAATAAAAAATGTAGTACCTACTACTTGTGCAAGTAGAAACTGTAGGTAGTTACTTCATTTATCTATTTTAAATAATTACGTGCTATTTCAGCTTTCTCTTTTAACATTTCGTAAAGTCTACAATAGTTTGTGAAATATATTTAATATTATAAATAATTTGTATCAAGTAGCAAAGATCGCCTAATTTTGTTTGTAACTCAGTTTATTGAAGCAAACGGTTAGTTGTATCTAGAAATCAGACCTGATCTTGACAACACGATGACACTTTCAAGTTATGACGTTATAACTATCTTATAGCGAACACCCATACATCTGTAGGTAATTAGTTCGATATGTTATTGTACAATGAGGGTCCTTATAACGTTATTGCTATTTTGTTATTGCGGAACGTATTTCCATATTTTCATGTGAATTGTCTTTGAATTGGTAATAACACCATCAGGAATCATTCATTACATCTACCCCATCTCTGCCCGTTTTAGGTAGAAGAGGGGTCTATACGAATGCCGGATTTGATGGCAACGTAAAGACTTAGGGGTCTTGTTATATTTCAAGATAGAGAAGATAACCATTTTCTTCGCTAATTTCCTGATTCGTTATTACTAAAGTCTAAACAAATGGAATCTCGAAATAGGTCAATAATTCAGATCTAAGTTTAAATTTAATTGCTAGGTAGTTTTTATCATCTTGAGTAATTTCGTTATTGCGGAAGATATTTTCACACTCTCTTGTAAAATGTCTTTGTATTGGTAATAACACCATCAGGAATGATTCATTACATCTACCCCATCTCCGCCCTTTTTTAGGTAGAAGAGGGGTCTATACGAATGCCGGATTTGATGGCAACGTAAAGACTTAGGGGTCTTGTTTCATTTCAAGAAAAAGAAGATAACCATTTTCTTCGCAAATTTCCTGATTCATTACTTGCGAAGTCATTTTGAAGTATATGTCAGAAATCGTAAAAAAGGCCAATAAATTAGATCTAAGTTGAAATTTTATTGCTATGTATAGTATTAAACAAGCTAAGTTATGTATATTTTGTTATTGCGGATAGTGTTTTCACACTTTCGTTAAAATTGTCTTTGAATTGATAATAACACCATCAGGAATGGTTCACTACATATACCCCACATCTGCCCGTTTTTTGGGTAAAACAGGGGTTTGATCGAATGCCGGATTTGCGGTTCCACAAAGAAGTAAAAGCAGTTATTTTTAAGAAAAAAAAAAGGAAATAACCGTTTTCTTCGCACCGTGAAGACTTAGAAGTCTGTTCATTTTCACGAAAAAAATAAGAAAATGACCATTCTCTTCGATAATTTCCTGATTCGTTATTTCTAAAGTCTAAACATATGGAATCTCGAAATAGGTCAATAATTTAGATCTAAGTTTAAGTTTAATTGCTAGGTAGTCTTTAACATCTTCAATAATTTCGCTACTGCGGAACGTATTTTTACACTCTTCTGTAAAATGTCTTTGTATTGGTAATAACATCATCAGGAATGGTTCATTACATCTACCCCATCTCCGCCCTTTTTTAGGTAGAAGAGGGGTCTATACGAAGGCCGGATTTGATGGCAACGTAAAGACTTAGGGGTCTTGTTACATTTCAAGAAAAAGAAGATAACCATTTTCTTCGCTAATTTCCTGATTCATTACTTGCGAAGTCATTTTGAAGTATATGTCTCAAATCGTAAAAAATGCTAATAAATTAGATCTAAGTTCAAATTTTATTGCTATGTATAGTCTTAAATAAGCTGAATTATGTATATTTTGTTATTGCGGATAGTGTTTTCACACTTTCGTTAAAATTGTCTTCGAATTGATAATAACACCATCAGGAATCGTTCACTACATATACCCCACATCTGCCCGTTTTTTGGGTAAAACAGCAGGGGTTTAATCGAATGCCGGATTTGTGGCTCCACAAAGAAGTAAAAGCGGTTATTTTTAAGAAAGAAAAAAGGAAATAACCGTTTTCTTCGCACCGTGAAGACTTAGGAGTCTGTTCATTTTCACGAAAAAAAAAAAGAAAATGACCATTCTCTTCGATAATTTCCTGATTTGTTATTTCTAAAGTCTAAACAAATGAAATCTGAAAATAGGTCAATAATTTAGATCTAAGCTTAAGTTTAATTGCTAGGTAGTCTTTAACATCTTCAGTAATTTCGCTACTGCGGAACGTATTTTCACAGTCTCTTGTAAAATGTCTCTGAATTGATAATAACACCATCAGGAATGGTTCATTATACCTACCCCATCTCCGCCCTTTTTTTAGGTAGAAGAGGAGTCTATACGAATGCCGGATTTGATGGCAACGTAAACACTTAGGGATCTTGTTATATTTCAAAAGAAGAAGATAACCATTTTCTTCGTTAATTTCCTGATTCGTTATTTCCGATATCATTTTGAGTTATATGTCAGAAATCGTAAAACAGGCCCATAAATTAGATCTAAGTTCAAATTTTATTTCTATGTATAGTCTTAAATAACTGAAGTTATTTGTATTTTGTTATTGCGGATAGTGTTTTCACGCTTTCGTTGAAATTGTCATTGAATTTATAATAACACCATCAGGAATGGTTCACTACATATACCCCACTTCTGCCCGTTTTTTGGTAAAACAGGGGTTTAATCGAATGCCGGATTTGTGGCGCCACAATGAAGTAAAAGCGGTTATTTTTAAGGAAAAAAAAAAGAAAATAACCGTTTTCTTCGCACCGCGAAGACTTAGGAGTTTGATCATTTTCACGAAAAAAAAAGAAAATGACCATTCTCTTCGAGAATTTCCTGATTCGATATTTCTAAAGTCTAAATAAACGAAATCTGTAAAGAGGTCAATAATTTAGATCTAAGGTTAAATTTTATTGTTAGATAGTCTTTAATATCTTACGTAATTTCATTACTGCGGAACATGTTACCACACTTTCGTGTAAATTGTCTTTGAATTAGAAATAACACCATCAGGAATCATTCATTACAACTACCCCATCTCTGCCCGTTTTAGGTAGAGGAGGGGTCTATACGAATGCCGGATTTGATGGCAACGTAAAGACTTAGGGGTCTTGTTATATTTCAAGATAAAGAAGATAACCATTTTCTTCCCTAATTTCCCGATTCGTTATTTCCGAAGTCATTTTGAGGTATATGTTAGAAATCGTAAAACAGGTCAATAAATTAGATCTGAGTGCCAATTTTATTGCTATGTATAGTCTTAAATAACCTAAGTTATTGCTATTTTGTTATTGCCCAAAGTGTTTTCACACTCTCGTATACATTGTCATTGAATTGATAATAACCATTCATTACATCTACCCCCAAAACTTCCCGTTTTTCCGGTAACACAGGGGTTTAAACTTTTGCCGGATTTGTGGCTTCATAAAAAAGTAAGAGCGGTTATTTCTAAGAGAAAAAAAAAGGAAATAATCATTTTCTTCGCACCGTGAGGACTTAGGAGTTTGATCATTTTCACGAAAAAAACAAGAAAATGACCATTCTCTTCGATAATTTCCCGATTCGTTATTTCTAAAGTCTAAATAAGCGAAATCTGTAAATAGGTCAATGATTTAGATCTAAGTTTAAATTTTATTGTTAGATAGCCTTTAACATCTTTTGTAATTTCATTACTGCGGAACGTGTTTTTCACACTTTCGTGTAAATTGTCTTTGAATTAGAAATAACACCATCAGGAATCATTCATTACAACTACCCCATCTCTGCCCGTTTTAGGTAGAAGAGGGGTCTATACGAATGCCGGATTTGATGGCAACGTAAAGACTTAGGGGTCTTGTTATATTTCAAGATAAAGAAGATAACCATTTTCTTCCCTAATTTCCCGATTCGTTATTTCCGAAGTCATTTTGAGGTATATGTTAGAAATCGTAAAACAGGTCAATAAATTAGATCTAAGTGCCAATTTTATTGCCATGTATAGTCTTAAATAACCTAAGTTATTGCTATTTTGTTATTGCCCAAAGTGTTTTCACACTCTCGTATACATTGTCATTGAATTGATAATAACCATTCATTACATCTACCCCCAAAACCTCCCGTTGTTTCGGTAACACAGGGGTTTAAACTTTTGCCGGATTTGTGGCTTCATAAAAAAGTAAGAGCGGTTATTTCTAAGAGAAAAAAAAAGGAAATAATCGTTTTCTTCGCACCGTGAGGACTTAGGAGTTTGATCATTTTCACGAAAAAAACAAGAAAATGACCATTCTCTTCGATAATTTCCCGATTCGTTATTTCCAAAGTCTAAATAAGCGAAATCTGTAAATAGGTCAATAATTTAGATCTAAGTTTAAATTTTATTGTTAGATAGCCTTTAACATCTTTTGTAATTTCATTACTGCGGAGCGTGTTTTTCACACTTTCGTGTAAATTGTCTTTGAATTAGAAATAACACCATCAGGAATCATTCATTACAACTACCCCATCTCTGCCCGTTTTAGGTAGAAGAGGGGTCTATACGAATGCCGGATTTGATGGCAACGTAAAGACTTAGGGGTCTTGTTATATTTCAAGATAAAGAAGATAACCATTTTCTTCGCTAATTTCCTGATTCGTTATTTCCGAAGTCATTTTGAGGTATATGTTAGAAATCGTAAAACAGGTCAATAAATTAGATCTAAGTGCCAATTTTATTGCTATGTATAGTCTTAAATAACCTAAGTTATTGCTATTTTGTTATTGCCCAAAGTGTTTTCACACTTTCGTGTAAATTGTCTTCGAATTAGAAATAACACCATCAGGAATCATTCTTTACATCTACCCCATCTCTGCCCGTTTTAGGTAGAAGAGGGGTCTATACCAATGCCGGATTTGATGGCAACGTAAAGACTTAGGGGTCTTGTTATATTTCAAGATAAAGAAGATAACCGTTTTCTTCGCCAATTTCCTGATTCGTTATTTCCGAAGTCATTTTGAGGTATATGTCAGAAATCGTACAACAGGTCAATAAATTAGATCTAAGTTCAAATTTTATTGCTATGTATAGTCTTAAATAACCTAAGTTATTGCTATTTTGTTATTGCCCAAAGTGTTTTCACACTTTCGTGTAAATTGTCTTCGAATTAGAAATAACACCATCAGGAATCATTCTTTACATCTACCCCATCTCTGCCCGTTTTAGGTAGAAGAGGGGTCTATACGAATGCCGGATTTGATGGCAACGTAAAGACTTAGGGGTCTTGTTATATTTCAAGATAAAGAAGATAACCGTTTTCTTCGCCAATTTCCTGATTCGTTATTTCCGAAGTCATTTTGAGGTATATGTCAGAAATCGTAAAACAGGTCAATAAATTAGATCTAAGTGCCAATTTTATTGCTATGTATAGTCTTAAATAACCTAAGTTATTGCTATTTTGTTATTGCCCAAAGTGTTTTCACACTCTCGTATACATTGTCATTGAATTGATAATAACCATTCATTACATCTACCCCCAAAACCTCCCGTTTTTCCGGTAACACAGGGGTTTAAACTTTTGCCGGATTTGTGGCTTCATAAAAAAGTAAGAGCGGTTATTTCTAAGAGAAAAAAAAGGAAATAATCGTTTTCTTCGCACCGTGAGGACTTAGGAGTTTGATCATTTTCACGAAAAAAACAAGAAAATGACCATTCTCTTCGATAATTCCCCGATTCGTTATTTCTAAAGTCTAAATAAGCGAAATCTGTAAATAGGTCAATAATTTAGATCTAAGTTTAAATTTTATTGTTAGATAGCCTTTAACATCTTTTGTAATTTCATTACTGCGGAACGTGTTTTTCACACTTTCGTGTAAATTGTCTTTGAATTAGAAATAACACCATCAGGAATCATTCATTACAACTACCCCATCTCTGCCCGTTTTAGGTAGAAGAGGGGTCTATACGAATGCCGGATTTGATGGCAACGTAAAGACTTAGGGGTCTTGTTATATTTGAAGATAAAGAAGATAACCATTTTCTTCCCTAATTTCCCGATTCGTTATTTCCGAAGTCATTTTGAGGTATATGTTAGAAATCGTAAAACAGGTCAATAAATTAGATCTAAGTGCCAATTTTATTGCCATGTATAGTCTTAAATAACCTAAGTTATTGCTATTTTGTTATTGCCCAAAGTGTTTTCACACTCTCGTATACATTGTCATTGAATTGATAATAACCATTCATTACATCTACCCCCAAAACCTCCCGTTTTTTCGGTAACACAGGGGTTTAAACTTTTGCCGGATTTGTGGCTTCATAAAAAAGTAAGAGCGGTTATTTCTAAGAGAAAAAAAAAGGAAATAATCGTTTTCTTCGCACCGTGAGGACTTAGGAGTTTGATCATTTTCACGAAAAAAACAAGAAAATGACCATTCTCTTCGATAATTTCCCGATTCGTTATTTCTAAAGTCTGAATAAGCGAAATCTGTAAATAGGTCAATAATTTAGATCTAAGTTTAAATTTTATTGTTAGATAGCCTTTAACATCTTTTGTAATTTCATTACTGCGGAACGTGTTTTTCACACTTTCGTGTAAATTGTCTTTGAATTAGAAATAACACCATCAGGAATCATTCATTACAACTACCCCATCTCTGCCCGTTTTAGGTAGAAGAGGGGTCTATACGAATGCCGGATTTGATGGCAACGTAAAGACTTAGGGGTCTTGTTATATTTCAAGATAAAGAAGATAACCATTTTCTTCGCTAATTTCCTGATTCGTTATTTCCGAAGTCATTTTGAGGTATATGTTAGAAATCGTAAAACAGGTCAATGAATTAGATCTAAGTGCCAATTTTATTGCTATGTATAGTCTTAAATAACCTAAGTTATTGCTATTTTGTTATTGCCCAAAGTGTTTTCACACTTTCGTGTAAATTGTCTTCGAATTAGAAATAACACCATCAGGAATCATTCTTTACATCTACCCCATCTCTGCCCGTTTTAGGTAGAAGAGGGGTCTATACGAATGCCGGATTTGATGGCAACGTAAAGACTTAGGGGTCTTGTTATATTTCAAGATAAAGAAGATAACCGTTTTCTTCGCCAATTTCCTGATTCGTTATTTCCGAAGTCATTTTGAGGTATATGTCAGAAATCGTACAACAGGTCAATAAATTAGATCTAAGTTCAAATTTTATTGCTATGTATAGTCTTAAATAACCTAAGTTATTGGGAAACGTGTTTTCACACTTTCTTGTAAATTGTCTACGGATTAGGAATAACACCATCAGGAATCATTCATTACATCCACCCCATCTCTGCCCGTTATAGGTAGAAGAGGGGTCTATACGAATGCCGGATTTGATGGCAACGTAAAGACTTAGGGGTCTTGTTATATTTCAAGATAAAGAAGATAACCGTTTTCTTCGCCAATTTCCTGATTCGTTATTTCCGAAGTCATTTTGAGGTATATGTCAGAAATCGTACAACAGGTCAATAAATTAGATCTAAGTTCAAATTTTATTGCTATGTATAGTCTTAAATAACCTAAGTTATTGCGAAACGTGTTTTCACACTTTCTTGTAAATTGTCTACGGATTAGGAATAACACCATCAGGAATCATTCATTACATCCACCCCATCTCTGCCCGTTATAGGTAGAAGAGGGGTCTATACGAATGCCGGATTTGATGGCAACGTAAAGACTTAGGGGTCTTGTTATATTTCAAGATAAAGAAGATAACTATTTTCTTCGCTAATTTCCCGATTCGTTATCTCCGAAGTCAACATAACATGAGTTTTGCAAGGGTTGATGCTGGGACCTTTATTGTATTAAAATATACACGAACAAATTACTTACTGATGTGAGGCTACTCGCTATAAGAAAGTAATATCGTCATAGTTGAATGTGGTACAATGTTGTCAGGTCGTCAGTGTTACTGGATACAACTATCCATTCAACAAACTCTGTTACAAACAAAATTATGCATTCTTTCCTCATTATATCAAATAATACAAGAACTATAGATGTAGGATGATAATAATAAATTATTAAACAGTGAAATCTCTGTGAAATTATGTTGTATATTAGGAATTCCTATAAGACTGTATTAATAGTAGAAAAACAAAATATATTCTTGTATTTAATTCAGTCATTAAATGACTAGAAGTTGTTGAATGGAGGAAAAAGGAAGTATTTTTAAGGAGATTCATTTCCGTTACGAAATGTAATTTTTTTTCGAGAGTTTACTTGATCCATTGAATAAAACTGATCATAGAACCTAAGGGATTGAGATAAAGTTATAGAAAATCAACTTCCACCTCCAAGTCGATGTTATTAATCCTCATCAGTATTCACATTGTGATGTTATTGTAAGCATCAGTATTCATGAATAACTCTATTATAGCAGAATCAGTATATCTATTATTCCAACAAATATCCAATAAACTCAAAATATGTCGACAACCACATAGTCATAGAGAAAATATCCGGATATTTGCAATTTTTTTACTGGGGAGTAAATTTTTAATAAATCCTTTGGAACTCTTTTAACATATTATACAAAATATCGATTGTATCATAAACATTTCGGAAAGGTCACAGAGTTAGACGTTATTGTAGCTTCTAAAATCTATCAATATAGCAATGCTCTGTCAATGAGGGTATTATGAATATCCAACACGGCGATGGGCATGATGGTACAGTGTGCCAACCTGATGAAAATGAAGCCTTTTGTATTGTCTGTTTAGAGCCGTTTTCAAATAGTTCGCCCAAAGAGATATGAATTCAATGCATGTCATGTAAAAAGTTGTCCTAATTGAAATACTGTAATGCTTTAATATACTATGTTCGTCACAACTCACAGTTCGGATTACATTGTAATAATAAATTGATGTTCTCCAAATTTTTAAATCTTTCATTTGCATTGTTATCAGATGTGACAACCTGCCGGTGGATGGGGATACGTTGGTACAATAATTGAATTGAATTCAAGTTTTGTGTGATAATATTTTGTTACATTCCCAAGAGATTATTCTATGCTTAACCGCTTTTAAATCAAATATCGATTGCAAAATCGATTAAAAAAAATATTAAGTAATAACTGTACCAACTATCCCTGGTCTCTCTTAATTATAAAATTGTACAGGGTGGCCAAATTCCGATGTTTGTATAGGGTAAGTCAGTAACTACTAGATACAAAAAAATGGAAGAGAAAAATACCCCTTTCAACTAAACCATAGACAACTATGATTCCCATTTGAAAAAAAACACAACTTATAACTCATAACATAACTCGAAATTGCACCTTTTTTCAAATTTTCTCGACTATACACGATTATTATTTTCTCCTAACTTTACAAACAACCACGATATTTCACATGTGGCTTAAAGTTGAAAAATCGAACTTTTGTTTATAATTCGAAAACGAAAGACGATAGCAAATTTTTGTTTCCGCCGGTGAATTTTAATTTTGAAAAAAATGATCGAGAATGTGACATCCATTTTTGTGTATGTCCTATAGTTACCCTATACAAACATCGAAATTTGCCCACCCTTTACATTCCTTTGAACCTGTCATCCCCATGTTGGACATTCTGCTGGCATTGTAAATATTTGTTAAGATGCAATTTCTGAAGCGAGCATTTTAACTTGACAGTTTTATTCAATTTTCATGTTGATGCTGTATCTTACGAGCCAATCCAGATGACATGATGTGTGGAACAACGACCGAAAAGGATTATTCCAACATTCGTACAACATCATCGCCAAATATTCGAAGAAATTGACATTTCACTGTAAGTACACACTTTTTCAAATAGATACACTCGTGATATTTCAGAAACTATATAGAAAATGGAAATTTGTGAAAATGAAACTTTAAATAGTTATTTTATTTAAAGAAAATAGAAAATTGCCTAGAATTAGTATGTCGGGTGGGGGAAGGGCATCTTTTTGACATACGACTTATATTTATATAATTGACCCCCTCACCTCAATCAACCATCCCTTGAAAGTTATAAATTGGGTTTCCCCCTTTGCGATCCCTCATTATGAAGGAAATTTCACCAGGAGTACCTACAGCAGCGTGATATTTTTTCATTTATCACGATATTTCTTTAACTTTGATTCCAATATCTTAAAGTGATTCAATTCACTGTGAAAAGATCGGTGAAGGAAAGGCTATACGCAATATGTAAAATTCAACTTCTGCTTTTATTTTAAACTAAAATAATATTCTATTTCACTCACACAAAAACTCAATCAAATCCCTCATAACAAGTGCTTCAAGTGAACACCATCAAGAGTATAGCCAATTTTCAGCATTGTTGCCTCACATTTTGAAGCGTTTCACTATGAATACTTCTACAATCATCAATTATACGTTGTCGTAAGTCGACAGGTTGAGTTTTGTAGACATCAGATTTGTGGTGCCTGAAAGCGAAGAAATCGGAACTTGTCGAATCGGGTGACCGTGGATTTAATTCTGTCGGTCTTTCTTTTAACCAACTACGAACAATTATAGGGTAAGATCTGGAACTACAACAAGTGCAAGCTTCAGATTTCCGTTCTGATCACGATGATTATCCCCAATACAGAGCCAATAAATCAATTTAGTAGTTATAAGAGTGATCAATTTCACTCCCAAAATGTACCACAAACCAAACAAATACAACGAAATCCGAAAATCTTCAATCGACCAAACCCTTCTCAAAATTTCTCTAGACCCTACCAAAATCACAATCTACCGAAGTCAATCCCGATGAGTGTCCACTAGTTATTTTTTTGCGGAGGTGAAGAAAACCCTTCATGGGGAGGTTATGAGCCTTGAATCTCATGTCTACTGTGAGCAGTGGCGGCTCCTCGAAGGAGGCTAAGGAGGCTCATCCTCCTCACCAATTTATCTTATGATCATTCTCCATTTTATTTCCTGTTTCTCTGATAATTCTTTAAATTTTACAATTAATTCCCCGTTCTCAGTAGTTATTTTTAATCTGGGAACAGTGGCCAGAGGCTAGATTCTCTATATATCTCAAACGCTAAATACGTGTGGTCAACACAGTTGCCGTTTTCCAAGTAGTTCAATTGCTAGATAGGGTAAAAGAGCGAATATGACAACACCCTATGGAAGGTAGCTTCTCGTAGGGAATCGTCGGTCGAATGAAATACGATTACTTGCTACCGCCCTTCAGCTAGAAGAATGCCACACGTGTCGTGTTCCGTTAATTCTTGGTTTTGTAACGCGAGGCGAAGTAAGGTTAAGTAGTTAAGTTATAATTTATCTAATCGGTGAACGTTAAAATGATGAGTGACTTAGTTGCTGGGTTCTTAGAAATCCATTTAGTGGATTAACATATGATAGAAAAGTGTTTTGTTAAAAATAAACGGCCTTTACCGGATTTGAAAGGATTAGTGGTGACGATGACAGGTATGTTTCAAAATCGAAATACACAATAAATTATATTGCTTGCTATTTACATCTGATACAACTTCATGTTGGGGACACTCGGGTTATGATGATTTGAAAAATTTAGCTCGTGGTATAGATAGACATGAAAAATCGCAGGAACATATTACATCGAGTATTAAGTTTAAATTAACCGGTAAACAGAATATTGTTAAAGGAGGAAAACATATAATTTGGTAGACAAGAAACTACATTATAAACAACTTTTTTTTATGAAATTTTAGATACTATTAAAGGTCAAATTGAGATTCGATTTTCCGATTTACATGAATTGAAGTTTTTCGACTTGGCGAATAGAAGATTTTTCGAATCTTTTTCAAAAGAGTTTCCCAATACACTTTTAGATAACTTAGTTCTAAAATATAAATTTTTTGATAAAATAGCACTGCACAATGAATTATGGGTTACATACCTACTCGGATAAAGATATTTTAGGCCAGTACGACATTCACGCCGATATGATAAAATATATGATAGACAATGATTTGCAACAAGTTTTACCTCAGTTTTATAAACTACTTTGTTTGACAGTCACCATTCCTGTCACGTCGGCATCGGTGGAGAGATCATTTTCTACTCTCAAACGAATTAAAACTTACATGCGAAATACAATGAGCCAAAATCGTTTATACAATGTTAGTTTGATATCTATTGAAAAAGATTTAGTAAAACACTTAAAACAAAATGATACATTTTTTGATAATATTATTGATCATTTTTCGCAAACTAAAGACCGTAGAATTCCGTTAATATATAAAAAAAGTTAATAAAAATAATAAAAAAAAACAAAATATGAAAAATTAAAAAAAAAAAAAAAAAATATCAAAAATCCAAAGAAAAAAAAAACGAACAAAAAAATTTTTGCCAAGAGAAACTCTACACCTCCACGTTGGTTCTTGCTTGGCAACAATTAATTTTGTCACTGAAGTAGCTGGTACGGTCGCTGTGCAAAGGTTAAATTTATTGGCTGAATAGAGTATATTTTTACAAGAACGTTTTACGTCCAGCCTCCTCTCTTAAAAAGTTCACGAGCTGCCACTGAGAGAGTCACTTTTCCAGGCATACTCACTAAAAACTTCACTCCCTGTGTAGGCTCGTCTGGCTGTTGTCTCCGGTGAGACTCAGGCCTGCTGGCCCATTGTATCTTGTCTGTATGGTTTGATCACAGTACCCACTCCAGTACATTTGTGCCTTGTACAAGTCCTTTACCTGTTGCCTCCGTTGGGCCGTCCCCAAGGGTCTTTTGTAGTTCCTGGAGATAGGAGTTTCTGACCTCTGTAGGCAGTGCCTCTGTTGACACGTATCCATGTATTTTACGGACCTGCGCTCCTTGTACATACCGTAATATCGATGACGTCCCTTCTCACACTTGTCACAAAGGTCAGTTGTTGCTCTGGTTGTATACGTGTAGGTTGTGAGCCATCAGGAATTCCTACAATGCTTCACCTCATTTGTTATTGTCTGTGCTCCCCCACACTGTGTGATGTGCATTGGCATCACACCCCAATAAAGCTTGAATTTCTAGTCCTTTTCGTATGTCCTCGCCCATGTCCGTTCGTTCATCAGCAAGACGAGAAGCCTCCCATTTGGTTTCTCCTCTCCGATGCTGGCTACTGTTCAGGTTGTTTTGGCCACTTAGACTGCAGTATCTTGTCCGGGGCTGTAATCTCCGGAAAGACGACGATGGGATCATTCAGACAGGTGATAAGCAGAACTCCCCTTCGGTATCAGCATTCTGCAAACTTGGGGCGATCTCCCCCTTTTGCAGTTTACAATCTCTTGAAGCAGGAGGTTGTTTATTAGCCAGCCGCCCCGTCACGCCTCCTTTTGGTTGCGGCTTTGTGCTTGGAGTGCTCCCATCAGACCGGTGTCGCTTTTGCGTCCCGGATGTGGAAGCTAGGTCCCCTTCGGCTTGCCATTGGGCCCTTAGCTACCGGCGTGCGGGCCTGAGAGGGGCCCCTTGCGGTTCCTCTGATTCACGGCGTTTCTCTGCTCTGGTCGGAGGCAGTGGCGTTATGCGAAGAGTTCCCCTCTTGATTCTTTGCTTCGTTATTGGTTTCTATGTTTGGTTCCATGAGTGGCAAGGGAAATAATGGTCCACCCTTGCAAAATACCATGAGAATTAGGAGGTGTTAGAGCTACCCACCACTCGACCCGGCCGTGTAAACCAAGGTCCCCGTGCCCCTCGACAGTACATATCCCTACCACCCGGGAATCGTTGCGCTGGCATGCGACTAACGACTTAAGTCTAACTAGGTAGATGGAGGGCTGCTTCTTAGTTCAGAGGAGTTGCTATCCGCCTTTGGATATACCCTAAGATGCATCCAAGGGAGGTCATAACAAGGGATTCGGCTTAGCCTCGTTCCTTCATTCCCTTTGACGGGCCTCTCAATCATTCGTCTCCACAAGCCTGGACAACAGCTTTCCGGCTTAGCCACCATTCATACAGGTCATGACCCTTCAACATCTCTGCACAAGGCACAAAGTACCCGGCACACGTCCAAGAGCGTGACGAATTTAATAACCTTGGAAAAGTTCAACATAAACATAGTTCGAGAATGAATACAATCTACCAATTCGTGAAAGAAGACGTTATTACAAAAACTTACGAAAGAAAATGTTCTTTATTGAGGACCCATTCTACAGTCGTACAGTTCGGCATGTCTCGAGCTTGACAATGAAGGTTTGACTAGCTTTAGTTCGTCTAAGACCGCTTACCTGAAATCTCTCTTGCTGAAATAACGGAAGAGATTTCTGATGAACATCTACCATGGAAATATCTATAGAAAAGGGAGAGATCGTCCAACTTTATACGATGTTCTAGAGAGGTCAATGAATTCGTAAGTGTGACATCATCAATCAGACGATAAGATCTCTTCTTCCAAGAGCTTCAGCATATGTTTGGGACCCGAACCCCAAACATGTCAACAATACTCAGGACAGGTCGAATTTTTGGTTTGTAGATTATGAGGAGCTGCCGTAATGTGGCTCTTGGCACGGAATAGAAGACCAAGTGGGAGGGTGGTGTGTGTAGTGATCCCGAGCATGGATATGGAAGATTTCATAGGAATATTTGTACCTGACATCATCAAATTAGGGATTGTGGAATCCCTCTTCCTGGAGAAGATGCAATGTTGAGTATTGGTTGCATTAAACCCTACTAGATTATCACATCCCCATTTCAAAATCGTGGCCAGATCTCTTTTAATTGCGTCAACCTGTCTCTGTCCTCTGGCTTCATTGTATGGTGTAGGGGCTGTAGATGACAGTTTCCCAACGGTGCACGAACTTTTACTTCATAAGGATTTGGATTGTTAGTGAGGAATATGTCAAGCGTATTGGCATAATGATAGGCATTCGTATTGACTCAATAATTAACTGCTCGATAGCTAATGGTGAAGGTATCAGCCTGCCATCGTCCTGCATCATCCATCTTGTTTGAGAACTTGAGCCATGCGGAGTTGTGAACGTTGAAATCCCACATGATGATAATTTCAACTGCTAGATAGTTCTGCTGAATGAGGTCAAGTTTCAAAGAAAGATATTCAAAGAGATCACCATGAGTTTATTTGATGATGAATAAAGACAACAGAGACATTTTTTATGTTTGTGATTATCAAGTTGAACCACATTACATCGAATTCTTTTCTCGGTGGCATGCGATGTCATTTCTCGAATAGACAGATACCACCTTTGAATCCGAAACGAGAGTGAAGCTCGTAGCCAGGGCAGGGCATATTGGTCGTACTGTTGGATGAATTGATCTGTGTCTCAGTTAAGGCCAGTATGTCCGATTTGTCTGTCTGCAGGTGGTAATGTACATTATTTATGTTTGTGCTAAGATCTCAGATGTTACAGAGGTCTATATTCAAGTTTATATTTTTCGATGTTGAGCACCCCTCGCCCGGAATCCGAATAGGGAGGTATTTTTCTTCTGGAGTATTTTACTTTAGGAGGCTTCATTATAAGTATTTACTTTTTAGGACGGGTGGGATTTACCATAATGAAATTTTTAGTTCGTCTCCAGACTTTCCCTTAAAATTCATTCCAAGATAGACCTAAGTGTCTCGGCCATTTTACTATTTTCCTCATAGTTTTTGAAATACGCAGAGTCATTTTGGAAAAATCACCCTGTAATATCACTGTAGCATTTCATGTTGCTCCTCGAAACCCGAAAATAATCAAATAGCTAATTTTGCTAGAATTTATTGGTTTCTGAAATATAACAATTCATTGGGATTCATAAATTGAGGTTATTTTCAACAGGTTTTCTATGGATAATCTGGCCAAGCTGTAGAACATGGACACATGGAATTGCAACAATGAAGCCATGATCGTATTTTCATATGATATATCGTTGAATATATTAGTAATAAGTAGTTATAAGTTGCGGCTTAAACTCTCAGACCACAGACAAATTATAACGAGCTCTAACCTTGTACAATGATTTTCAGAAAAGTGATAATTAGTGTTTTAGAGTGATTGAGACTGCCAGAAGCCAACGTCAAGGTAAGTCAACACATTTTTTGTAAAATAGACAAAATGGAATACTAAAATCTCTTTTCACATTGGTAATTTCTCAATTTTCATGTTTGCATAATGCAAAATCAGTTATTTCTATATTTGAACTTCGGAAAGAATTTCAAATTTTCATTCAAATTGAAGAACAGAGAGTAGACAAACTCTAAACTGATGTATAAAAATATGTAATTTTATTCAATTATCCATCTATCGAAACTTCCGATTATTTTATTTCTAATATACAGACTGTTCATCAAATTATTGAAATGTTTGATCATTTTGATGAATGATCAGCGTGATGAGGTGGTGATTCATGATTCAATTAATTTTTTAATTGAGTTTCATTCCCTAGAGCGGAAAATATTACTTACATTATTCTTGGGAAGTCTTGCGGTTGGTTGTTCAATTAACTTTTAATTTATACCTTACTCCTGTTCTTTAGATTCAATTTTATTCCATGTTTATGTGGATAGAAATATCAGTTACGTCAGGTGGCTATTTGAATGATTCAAAATATGTAATCACTATGATTGAATACCTTTACAAAGTATGTTTCTCTTCAAGTCAAAGATCATTATAGCAAACAATCGAATTTGTCGGAAACTGTATCAAAGATATTGTCGAAACTCTTTTTCAGCTTGTTCACGCTGTGAATACACTATAACACTATACATGAGAATAACCTCCTTCATCCACTAAAAATACTGTCAAAGTACTACGGACCTTTCGGCCACCAAGTAGTCATCATCAGAGTAAACTAAATTATTATTCAAAATGTGCCTGTTTTAATACTATTTAGGGATGATGATGTGAGCAAGGGGTAACCCTCAGCTGGGGATAAATCGGAATTTAATGAATTGCATTTTCGTTTATGCATTTCCATCCCTTCTAAATTACCCAGATATTTGTCTGTACTGTGTTTTAAAAGTGATAACCTTTCTTGAGAAAAGGGTGACCTGTATTCAAAATATGTTCGGCTAACGCTGATTTTTCACCATTATTTTTCTTTATATGGGCAAAATGTTCTTTATACCGAGTTAAAATGTTCTTTCTAGTTGACCCACATAGGATTTTGAACAAGACTCACAATCGATTTCGAAAAATTCCGGATTTATCGAATTCGGAAATTTTATGAAAGGTGTATTGCAAATTTACAAAACAAATTATGGAATTTATTAATTACTGAAGGATGATAAGTAAAAATTGAATTTTATTGAAGTATTTGAAGGTAACGGCTCTAATTTGGCTAGTTGATAGCGTTCCATTTTCTGTTTTTTTGTAAGAATTTTGTCAGAAATGAACTTATTGATCAAAAATTTGTAGTAACAGTTGTCCATAGCTATTTGCTGAAGTTATCAACTTATCATAATTTCACTAGCTTAAACGTCCCTTCGAGTCTTTGAGTACTTTAGCCGTATTTTTAGTGGATAAAAGTGATTGTTTTTTTTTAGTGGCAATTTTAACTTCACAATATGGTTTGTTTAAAAACAATTCTCTTTCAGATATTCAAATAACTCAAGGTCAGTAATTATTATATTTAAACAGGGCGTATAACAGTGACCTATATTTCCTCGCACTTTTTGATTCACAAGAATTTTCCTTGCA
Source organism: Endomychus coccineus (assembly GCA_958510875.1). Taxonomy (NCBI): domain Eukaryota; kingdom Metazoa; phylum Arthropoda; class Insecta; order Coleoptera; family Endomychidae; genus Endomychus; species Endomychus coccineus. The sequence goes on from OY294068.1 coordinate 197,222,673, forward strand.
GCATAATGGAATTCCTTGAATTTTTGAAGTTTATATGGGTTTATATGATTCTTGGTAAGTCTATGATTTTCACATTATTTCCCTCTTGAATATATATGTTTTTATCATATTTTCAATTCCGTTGTTCAGAAAAAGTCAGCTGTATAACTAGTAAAAGCATGTTGATAACCAAAAAAAGGTGCATACACAGAACACCAATAAGTAAAATAATCATCCTTATTCACTAAAAATAGTATTAAAGTATTGAGAACATATCAGCTTTGATTATGAATTAATAATGCAACTAATAGTCCAGTAAATGAAGTCCAAAATCGAGCTGAATATTTAATTTTTTTTGTTATAAGCCGATTTTGATCTGTGAGGGCTCATTTTCTTCGTAATGATGTCTGGAACAAAGTGCGGGGGTTTATTATTCTGATTAATTGCTTATATTGTTAATAAACAAAAATTAGTGTTAAGCAAATGCGTGTCTCAGAGCATTATAAGAAAAAATTAAAAAGTAGAGGTTTTAAGCAAGTAATTGAATATTTTCAAGTGTTAAACTAATACACAAAGGTTCACAAAGCTTACTCAATGTTCATAAACAATTTGTTAATCTGGTCTGGTTATGTGATTTTGGACTCGATTTCGGATATTTTCAACTCGATGAACACGAATTTGTTGATATAATTGCAATAAATTGTTTATTTCATTTGTTAATGAACAATTTGTTAATTAACAAATAAAATACGAAAACGAAAAAATGAAATTAGGTCTGGTTATGCGATTTTGGACTCGATTTCGGATATTTTCAACTCGATGAACACGAATAGAAATACCATTTCTTTATTAACACAGGGGGCCCAAATACCATTTCTTTATTAACATATAGAATAAACAATTCATTGCAATTATTAAATCGCCAAATTCGTGTTCATCAAGTTGAAAATGTGCGAAATCGATTCCAATATCGCATAACCAGACCTAATTTCATTTTTTCGTTTATTTGTTAATTAAGAAATTGTTTATTAACAAATGAAATAAACAATTTATCGCAATTATATCAACAAATTCGTGTTCAGCGAGTTGAAAATATCCGAAATCGTGTCCAAAATCGCATAACCAGACCAGATCAACAAATTGTTTATTAACATTGAGTAAGCTTTGTGAACCATTGTTCATTACTTTAACACTTGAAAATATTCAATTACTTGCTTAAAACCTGTACTTTCTAATTTTTTCTTATAATGCTCTGAGACACGCATTTGTTTAACACTAATTATTGTTTATTAACAATATAAACAATTAGTCAGAGAAATAAACCCCCGCAGTTCGTTCTAGACATCATTACGAAGAAAATGAGCCTTCACAGATCAAAATCGGCTCATAAGAAAAAAATTTAAATATTAATACCTTCATTTACTGGACTATAAGGGATTACACTCAGCTGGAGATAAATCTGAATTTAATATATTGCCTTTTCCGTTGTACATTTCCATCCCTTCCAAATGTATACGATATTTGTCCGTACTGTGTTTTAAAAGTGATAAACTTTCTTGGGAAATGATTAACCTGTATTTAAAATAGGTTGTGTTAATGTTGATACAGGAATAATTTGAAAAACCATTATATTTCTAAATTGTAAACATAATTCGCAATATAACATGTAACGCTACTTTTTAATGAGCTTATTTCACGCTTAAGCATTTAAATACGTTCATCCAGAATGAATCTGGAGTTTGTCTACATTCAATTCTAAGAAGTTTTAATTTGTAACGTGAGTAAATATTATCACATCCCACCAGGTCTATTGGAACCATATTTATTTTCTGGTTTAAAACTGATCCGTTACAAGGTGTATGTTCAAGCATTAACGCGTAGAACGATTCTGGAAATCAGCAGAGACGGTGAGGGAAACATTGAGAATCCAACCGAAATATTTTGGTTTTTGTGAAAATTCTGGTTTCCTCGCTGTCGGTCCCCTTTGTAAGTTTTAATGGGACAGGGATCACTCATTGCGTAGAAACATGAGTTTAAAACGTGAATGAGAAGCACTGGTGATCTGAATTTTATCAAATGGAAACCTCATTTTTCCTTCCCATGATTCAATTATATCCTAGTTCAATTGACACTGAAGGGGTTGAGAGTTTAACTCGTCTAGTCTGCCTGGAATGTCTCGTGGTGGAATAACAGACGAGATTTCTGGTGAACACCGACTATGGAAATATCTATAGGAAAGGGAGAGATCGCCCACCTTTCTACGATGTTGTAGGGAGGTCAATGAAAACGTAAGTGTGTCATCACAATCGGACGAATAACTCTCTTCTGGATAGAATCCAAGAGCTTCAGTGTATGTTTAGGAGCGACCTCAAACATGTGAACCATACTCCATGACAGGTTGAATCTGTGCTTTGTAGATTATGAGGATCTGCTGGGATGTAATGTAGGTCTTGGCACCGAATTGTAAACCCAGCTTGTGTGAAGCGGTTTCCGCCATGGATATCACATGATCATCCCATGAGAGGGTGCTGTTGGTGGTCATTAATATGGGAGTTTTCATAGGAATAGTTGTACCTGACAAAATATTAGGAATTGTGGGATCCGCCTTCCTCTTGAACTACATAATGAGTTCAATATCTAACTACGACAAAGTCTGTCAAATATATTGGCCTTATGTTCTTTTCAAAATGAAAGTTTGTTGGAACGGTTACCTTTCAATAATTTGGGAAGAAGAACTGGGCCACTAAGATCCTGGAACTAAACCTCTTCATGTAGCAGTACAAAAGACTGCGAAAGAGACTATGCTTAACATAAACAAAGAAGAATTTCAGGGATGCAAGAAACTCATGTGTATAATGATCTGCACTCATAAAAAAGGACACTGCAAAACAGTACCGACATGGGAATACTATAGTTCTTCGAAGACACAGTAGGAACAACACCCCTAATAATGATAATTATTATTAGGTACATTTTATTCAGTTGCAAATTAAATAGGTCAATAATGATGCTATCGGATGTGTAAACACAAAATCACTTAAAATTCACATCCTCTGCACAAATGGAATGAAATCTAGAGTTTTAAACATATTTAAATAGGTTACATTCAGTTTGGTAGAGATGGATAATATTCACGCCACGTTTCATTATATTTAACCCCGAAAACTCAAGTTCCACGTTTATATTTTTCCATTTGAAGGAAAATCGAAATATACAGAAGGATCTTGTTTATTTTATGGATTGCGATTATTGCGCCTTATTTTCCGTTGGGTTTCGTTTAGTAAATTAGATACTTGGTTGAGAGCTCTTTATATTTGTCTTGGTTTGAGTCTTTTAGGTGTGTGTGTAAATTTGTGTATATAACTGTGCTTATCATATATTTTTACACATTTTGGTATTAGTTTTAGCATCTATGACTGTTTCAATCATTTCTTGTAGTTCTAGTTTCTAGTTATATGTATTAAGTGTTAACAATCTTACTTTTTTAGAATGTACGTAGGAAGAATTTATAATTACTGTCTGAATATTAAAAAAATTTGGGATGTGGGGTGCATTTAATATGGGGATAATTTACGTAATTTTTCGTATTTGATTTGAAGAAGGTAAGTGAGATTTCCGTTAGATACCACCTCACACTTTTTGACGTTTGGTGGTGTCGCAGAATCAAATATATGTGTTTCTTCATGCTTTACATATTATATTGTTCAATTTCTTTGAAGCGAATACATTTTTTTCAGTTCCGCTTTTATATTTACATAACCATTTTGCAAATTGCTTATTTTATTGCACAAAACAACCTTTCATTCTCTTGATTGCTAATTATTTGTTTTTTTTTCAATTCGGTGCTTAAACCATAGATTAATTACTAAATAGATAGCTCTAAAAACATTGAAGAATATGGTATTAGAGCATGTTTCTATCGGCAGATTTTCTCCTGTCAATGACGTCAGTGCGATACATGAGTTAAGGGTATATCGATGACGTAGTTGACAGGATTACATCGCAGTATAGAGCATAGAAACTTATATATATAGAATAATTGCCAGTATCAGTTTCTGAGGCACAGAAGATATTCGCCGTTGGCCACTAGAGGGCAGCAGCGTGTTCCTACTATGTACATATATTATCTATGGCTCCTACCTAGATATTCTTGTATACAGCAGGCACACGCAGCTGGCCTCGTGATTATCTTCTATCCTTCAGAGAATTTCAAATTCGATCAAAAGAACTTTAAATACAATTTGTTATAATGTCTTTGGGAGATGGTGGCATTATTGAATCACAGATAAAGGTATACCTGACAACTTTTCAGTTCAAAATGTGTGGTCCATAGAGAGACAATACGTGGCTTTTTGGAAAGTGCTGAATGAGGTTAGGTTAAGAAATTCCAGAGAAGACTGTTAAACGTGGTAAGATCTCTATGGGTATTCAAGACATTCTCTGTTATAACTTGGTGGTCTACCACAGATAATAGGAATTTTTATTACGATCTGTGTTTTCGAAAGCCGTAGACAGAGCAACGACAAACGTATATGAAATATGTAAAACTTGATCAACCACAAATGGAGATATGACATTTCTTTCTTATCGAAGAGTTTTATAACAATTGACTTATTGTTATTGCTTTCTGATAGCCTAGAAAGTTTTCATTCATTCTTCATCATTCACTTTCTTACAATTAATCTTCTCCCTATTAATTGACGTTGCATGTGAAATATCGTCTCAATTTCTTGTATTTAATTTCCATCCATCATGATTATGTTAGCAAAACTTTTTGATCCTTGTAGTTAGCAGTGACAATAAAAAACCTAATGATGTATCTATCAAGTTAGAATATTATCTTGAGGGTGTGCTTCAGTTGATTATTTATCAACGATTTTCTTTTCATTATATTTGCCCATTGGTCTGCAAACGATTTTATTATAGACTCAACGATAAAGAAGTTAGCACATCTTCCAGCTCTGGTATAAAGCTTCACAATCTGCACCAATTTCATTATTATAGGGAGGTAACATATTTACTGCTAATGCACACACGAATGCTCTCATAATGGAACTTTTTTCGCTAATATCTCTTCTTCATCGTTTATACAATAGAATTAATTAATGAAGTTTAATTCAATAAATTGAGATTATCCGAATTGACGCGTTCATAGTTCATGCATTTTCATACTCCCTGCAAAGCCATAGAGTAGGACCTTTTAGAGCGGTTTCTCACTCAACAGTTTTTGTTGGGCCTAAGGGCAAACCATCAGGATAATAGATCTTAGGATTCTCTCGAGCGACGGGGTCTCCAAATACCCCCCGAAAAACGTGGCAGGGGATAGTATACAAGGGTTTTTGACTGCACTGAGCTACCATCCCAACTAATACCAATAATACATCTGAAATTCTTGCCAATGTGAAGATATGTAAAACCGAATTCGGTTGGAGGAAATTTTGTGGAATAGATGTAAATAGTTCACTCATATTTTCTCTTTTTCATTGTGTTCAGACTTTTAGTTCATCTTACGTATCTCTTTTACAGTAAGTTAGTATTTTGTGATAATTGTTTGTAGAAGCTATGGTGTTAGGGAAACTATAGTTATTTTATTTAAGTGGTTATTGTTTTTATATGCTTTGTTTTATTCCCTTATCGTTTATTGTCAAACCAATTATGCTTATTTCTTTTCATATAACAGAATAAATTAAATACCTTTTAAATTTGTGGTTGCGACCTCAGTTTTGTTCCACAAAAGGGAATATGGCACTCTGAACACTGTTTTCAGAAAGGCCGAACGCAGCCTAATTTGGGAAATATACGTGTTTTTGAAAACCTCACGTTTCACTTATGTTTTATTAATTATCATTGCAACCACTACGTTACACGATTTATAATTCACACTAGAACGCCAACATTAATGGAAAAGGAGGTGATTTATTGGAACAATGTCCCAAAGATAACACAAGGACCAGATGACATTGTTAATTATAATGATCATTAATGCCAGACTGTGAATGTAACTTTTGTCCCAGTTGTATAATTAGAGTCCAGAGGCAGATGAAAATTAAGTTGAACTGTAATACGAATGCTAATAGGATAAACGAATTGTTTTACTTACGCTCCAACCTATTTATCAAAAGGGCTTTGGCTTTTGTTATATAAGTGACAATGAGGCGAGAGGCCAGATGAAGGAAAATAAAATTAAGGGTTTATCGTCTTACTATTCTTTAGTATGATAAACTATCAAAGAGTTCACACAATGGATTCACTAACACTATGAAGAATAATCACCCTTATCCATCAAAAATACATTAGAGAACTAAATTACATATCAAAATGTGACTGTTTAAATACTATTTCGGTATAATAATGCAAGTGAATTATTTGAAGGAAGTTGCGTTCCAATTTAGTTTTTTGTTTAGAAATTAAATTATTGATCAAAGATTTGTTGTAACTATTGTCAAACGCTCTTTGCTGAAGGTTCACAACTTCATTGTTATAATTTTTCTGACTAAACGTTCAATAATCTACGAACAAGAATTTTGAGCCAGCGAAATTATAACAACGATGTTGAGAAACTTCAGCAAATAAACTTGCTTTGCAGAATTGTGCTTTTGATCACCACCTGGAAACACAGCATCACGTTTTACCTATTTGCTATATGTTGCCAGATCATGATATAAATAATCATCATTTGTAAAGTTATAACTACGAAAACGGCCAGCAGTAGTTGGAATAAAGTTTTCACATCGCACAATTACAATCTATTTTTTCGTTGATACATAATTTTTTAAATGGAAACCTAACATTCAATTGTATTGTATTGGCCATTGTTATTAACACCATTCAACTTTCATTTCTTGTTATAGTTGATGTTCTGTGCAATTTCAATTCAATAACGTATGTGAATCTTAACATAAGAATTTCGGACACTTCCGCTTGTGATATAAAATACTGAAATTTCATTTGAAAAACTGAAGATGGATGTCAAAAATATCACTTGAAACGGCGCTCCCGCTGCCAAAATCGATACAGTACCTATTGTCATCACTTTGAAGTGACCTTCAAAATTATAAATAACAGATACATTGGCGAGAATCGGACGCTAGGCGCAAACTAAAGTGGTGGCAGGTGCGGTGGCGGGCGCGGTAGCGGTGGCGATTTCAAAGAGGACAGACATTCGCACACCAAAGCATTCAGTTCAGCGTTCAAAATACGTGAATAAATTGTTTCGTTTTTTAATTATAATTAGAAACTGTATTATTAGTATTGTACCCATTCTCTTTAAGAAAGTAGAGTAATTTATAGAATTAAGTAAATTTATGGAATCTAATCTCTATTATTCCATTGCAAATGCTACAAAAAATTCAACAGTCGATCTGAATTAGGTTCAACTTGAATTTGAAGTTCATTTGAGGAATTACAGTTCATATAACGAATGAGAGCACTATTCTAATGGAAAAGTTATATTTGCCCAATTAATCACTTCCCGAGTTAGTTGAGGGTGTGGCGAGTCTCAAACTTCTGTCCAAGAGATGTAAGAAGTTGTCTGTTCTCGCCCTTTCAACATTAAGGTATCACTTTGCTCCTCGTTCAGTTTTGAAAAGTTTATCGTACGATTGTGGATCAACTTGTCTTGAACGTAACATTCTAACTGATTTGTGCAACATTTCGAATATTCTCTATCTTGGATAAACTGTTTTATTGGTGTTGCAGGGAGGAACGGTTGATAAATGCAAACGCTGCGACAAGCCCGGGCCATGGATGAAGATAAACGTTCAAACAGAAAACGAACGATCCAAGACTGATTCCAACAACGAAATGTACAGGTTTATTTCAGATGAGAGAATCCCTTTCATGTCAATCAACCTGATAAAAGTACGAGCAGTTAAGACCAGTTCTTTTGAATGAATTGTAAGTGTGTGGAAGCATTATAATACTTCCTTCAACAATTGTGAATATAAACTCCTGTTCAAAATTTACGCTCCACTACTTATTAATATTGTTTTTATCATTGCAATATTCAATCAATCTACTATTTGCAGTAATTAATAATGATTCTTGATTGAGGTATGTATTTACATAAATTCTCGGTAAATAGGTCACATTAGTGTTTCTAGACAAATAGGGACTAATGCTGTGCGTGCTTCAAATCAAATTCATTTCAGAACATTTTTGATCCACCACCAAATGTATCCTTGAAGGTGCAATCACGCAACTATTTTACAGGTCACCGCCTTACCATATCACAATTATCTGGAGATATAAAACTCATACTTCATCTATGAACAAACCTCTCAAAAGTCAACGATAGTTCATGAACCTTAACCCGGCGATGGAGAGATGACCAAAAGTTACGAGATAGGTCAGGTGGGGTCCAAGATAACCGGCATCTTTCAGGATGTATTTGAGGCCAAATTTCCCGAGCGTAGAGGGGACAACCTCAAGATTAAATTGGCTCGGTAACCCAAGTCATAGATCTTTTGTTCCGAGCAGCAAAAGATCACACACTAATACGTACAGAGTTGCAAGGAATTTACAAGTCACCGCAAGCAGAAATGTTCGAGGTAGTCGAGGATGACGTCCGTTGCTTTCCACTCACCGCCTTCTGGCCAGAGTCTTCGACTCTTGGCTTAAAAAGAAGCGACAAATCCCAAGCTGGGCTGTCGAGGAGTAAACTATGCTACTCCCAAAGAAAGGACACAAGTCTGATCCCAAAAAGTACTGAGAAACTCCTTGAGTCCCTTCTTGTTCAACATCTCAGTGCTACCGCTCTCCATTGCGTTAAGACAAACTCGTAGATATTACTCTGAACCACCAAACAACCGAAGGCATCAGATCACCCATTTGTATGCCTCTGGGGACATAAGCCTTCATCAGGCTCTCATTACCCGTTTTCGACCATCAGGTTCACACAAGCAAATAGGCCTGACGGTGTCCTCCTCGATAAACAACCCAAGACTATGTATGTCATCGAATTCTCTGCTCCGGCAGAGAAGAACATAGTCTTGATAGAGGAGAAAAAATGGACAAAGTATCAAAATCTCCTGTTCTAGCTCCGCACGCTATACCCAGGCCACAAGTTCGTATTAGTGGTCTTGATCATCTGTGTTTGGGGCGGAATTCGGTCTTCGCTGCGTTCCAACTTGAAGACCATTCCGGCGTGTAAGAACTTTGCAAAGATTTTGATAGACCAGATCCATGAAAGAGCATTCCAGTCTGCAAGAGGACAGTCATTCTGGGTTTAATAAGGCTACTCAGGGCAGATTTCCCGTCCAGGTTTTTATGTGAAAAAAAAATCTGTTATTCAAATTAAGATTCGGATAAGACGAAGTTCCGTGCCGACTAACAATAAATCTTCGGTACCTATAATAACTATTCCTATTAGTGAAGTTGCTGGTAGAATAGATTAGAAAGAGCACCTAACTATGTGAACAATTAAATTTCCGATATAATGCAGGTAATATTGAGGCTGAACGTGCTGAATAATATGATGTAAAATTAACTCAATTTCTAGAAACATGTAGCATACGTATTCCATAAGCCAACTGCACTGCGCTAAAAGTTATTTATTAGTTGCCCAAATACATGGTGTTTTATCATTTACATGCATGTTTGATTCATTTCAGTTGTTTGTGAATCCGTACGTTGCGGTGAGTTCGCAACTGAACCAAACAATAATTTATTCCGGAAATGCTAGTTCGAGTAAAAAACCAACAATCCACTCTACAAATACGTGGCATGAATTTAATAGCATACTTCACTCGAAACAGGGAAATTGTTCCCATAATTAACTGTGATCCATAGATCACTAATGTGAGGGATTCACACGTTGGAACCGAAAATAAATTGCAGATGATTGAGAAACATATGAAGACGTGTAAATACAACAAATTATAGTCCATGTCATTTTGAAGCTTATTCGAATTGACAACGTGTGTTATACAAGGGTCGATACTAGGAGCTTCATTATACTATTAAATATATAAATTAATAGCATAATGTCATTGGAAGTTCACGTGGACTTCCTTTGCCAAATCTCCATTAATTGCGTCAACCTGTTCCTGTCTCGCTCCTGTGGCTTCATTGGATGGTATAGAGGCTCTAGATAATTTACCCAAACCCAGTTCTCATATGGTTAGGGAAATAAGTTTCAGTCATAAAATTTTCCGATCGGTCCAACAAATGTCTGCTGATACTGCAAATGAATACTTGAATGGAGCTGAACTAATGCCAATATTCAATTTACAGTGAAAACACTTCAGGAGTCATTTATACCTATGATACTGTATTAGTATAAGTATAATCAGGATTCTCTCGTTTAATATCTTCTGATATCCTTTAGATATCTCCCAAAATCTTCAAGGTATCTCCTAGTATCTTCTAGACATCTCCTGGTATCCGTTGGGTGTCCCCTAGTACCCTATAAATGTCTCTTAGTATTCTTTACACATCTCCTGACATCTAACATCATATAAGAAGTAGTATCCGATATGTATCCCTTTATATTTCCGAGGTATCCACTCAGTCCATAACTTAATATTCTGGTCTGGTGGAAATTGTTTTCATAATAATATTATATTCAAATTAGGTCGATAATTTATTTATTTTTGAGAGGAATGGGAGCAACGAATTGTGAGCAAGAAACATAGGATAATATTGATAGTTTTCAAGCATGAGTCTCTTATTCTTGGTTGGGTATAAGAGTCAGTTGAAGGATAACACGCTGACGTAAATAGGTGTATCCAAACATGCAATGAACTATTTTCTCAAATTTATAAAATCCATAGAGCATACGTATATTTCCTATACATCTCACATCCCTACAGTCTATTTACGTATCAGTAAGATTTTCACAGTCGAATTCCGAATATACATCTATCTGATTCAAAAGATATTTACTTACATACGGAGCATATAAGACAAATATCAAGAAGATTAGTAAATTCCGATTCTCTTGAATAAACAGCTTTACTCTTGATGAAGTATTATAATCAGTCTGACGTACTTACAGATGGAAAATTAGTTTCACCTCGTTTGCTTCGATTCGTTCGCATCCCCGGATCGTTCTAAGATAATGTATAGACACGTTTATAGAAATTCACAGAAGGAATTTGTCAGGTTCATTATTACATCAATCTAGGTTATATCTAGTTAAGCATCAGGGGCTCGAAATATTCCTTATAAACGCCATCGATAATTCCATTAGGCCGTTAGTTGAGCAGTCGGAAATAGATATCTGTAAAAGCACTGGTAGTCCAGTCAATAGTACTATTGAACCTAAAGATCATAGATCATACCATAAGATAGATGATGAAAACTCTCTAAAACCTTACTCTCTATGAGCGGGAGAGGCCTAAAACTGGTGACAGGATTCCTCAGAGAACACTGGCTTCTTTTAGGCTACAACACCTCAGCAGCACACATTTGCCGCTTGAAGCTATAAGAGCCTTCGGCACTTCTTATATCTGGGGGCGCATAATAGACCCAATCAAGCGGTCTAAGTGCTCCGAACTTGTCTGCCCCTGTTTTGATTGATTGAATGATTAAAATCCAATATTGGAAAGAATAATATCTCCCCCACATTTAATAAATCTGTAGTGGAATTAAAGAATATAGTGTGCAAAATTCCTGTAGACTATTGATAAAACAATATGCAACATGTAATTAGGAAAACTCTAGATGTGTATGATTATTAATGTTGAACCCTTAATAATAAGTTTTAGGTTTAGATGAAGATAATAGCGTTAGTGACACAGAATTTAATTTGATGTAAAATATAACTAAGTCATTATATGTTCAGTAATAAAATAAAACATTATTTTAAATTGATCATTATTTCAGTGTAAAATCGTTTTTTAATCTAATAAATAATAATAAATCATTATATAGGTATATTTTTAACCGACCATTCCTTTCGATTTGAAGTTGGGTTTTAATCAGCTAGTTGGTTTATTGCAGTAAAGGTCAATAGTACTCGTATATGAACTATAATATACTCGATGATTGAATGCAGAAAGGAATAAGTGATAGTCGTTCAGGATACTCCAGTTGCTACTGGGCTACATTAAAATTTGCAACCTTCAAGCGATATCTATACTGTGTATATATACAAGCAATATTTAGACTGCGTATATATTTATTCCGAGGAAACAAACTCTGTCGGATATAAATTCATTCATTTTATTCTCGTTGCTTTTACGATTTCGGAAAGAGACGTCGTCACGTACGCCTCAAGCGCCGAACAATGACTTGATTCATTTTTCTTTGTACGTGTGTTCCTTTCCAGGAATGTTTCAAAATGATTAGCCATTGTTGGCTGTGACTTATTTAATGTGAAACTTGTTGTATTTGGAGAGTGAGGAAATGTGTATCCGTCCAGTAACTTTCGTAGAATATAAATTTGGTTGAAAAGGGTGAATATAACCCACAATTTACATCGATTGTTACTCCGATGCATCGTACCATCGTTCAGAAACTTAAGGTACTACATTGAAAAATTCGTCAAAATACTCCGCTTTAAAGAGGAAAGGATGATTCCCTCTTGGGACATTCTATGGTCTATTGTAATGAAGAGCATATTGAAGCCAGCAATGAGGACGCCACCTGTGTGGTTAGCGAAACGTCGACATAAAGTCGAATTCGTGTGACCTGGCTTCACGCCTTAATAGAAGTGAAAATGAGGTCCCAACTCTCACCCATCGCTTATGTGATGAGCGATGCTTCAACCAAGAAAATAAAACTATCGACAGATCAAATTTTGAGCTAGAATTATCTCCAGAGTAAGGCTGCGGATTCATCCACATGGATTAAATTCAGAGGTACCTTGGAATTAACCCTCTTACATGCAAATCTGTTGTCGTTTAAGTAAAATGTAAATCGACAGAAGAGTGCTGGATTCAAGGTGGTGCAAAAGCACCAAGAAGCTCCTGATATTCCTGGAGATCCCCTATTAGGCGAGGTAGATCCTGCTCACGATTGGGGAACCAATCAAGTGCGTCTACAAGCTCTGCTCTGACAACATGAAATATGCGACAAGTTAATACCCTGTGGAAAGGATCGTGGAAGACAAGATACTCACTACACTGACCATCCAGGAACTTACCGATCCTGAAGTCCACTCAAAAGATAGAACACAGCTCGGTTTCCACAGTTAAGCAATGGTGCAGCTATTGGAAGCCATTCCCCGATAACAGGGTTGAAATAATGTGTCGCCCTGCCCTTTACGGAGCTGTCCCAGAGAACTTGTCAGTGTGTAAGAGTGACTGCCCGGAGTTGACGAGTGAAATCCGACCAGAATCAAAACTCTGCCAGAGACAGAAAGTTTCCGATATATGTGCAATTCCCAAACCTCTTGGCCGATGCCATGGAGTAGACCTCTGAGAGTAGACAATGGGAAGGCGGTTCCTTAGCCAGAACACACGCCGTCTCGTTTGGGACCGTACGGTACAGATTACAAATTGTACGTAGACAGTTAGCTTGGGCAGTCAAGCATCTTGACATTATTGACCAGTCGGACTCTGTGGCACCATACCAATACTCCAAAGCTCGCAAGAGGTACAATGGCGCGGTGATAGATGATCCTCAGGGAATTTGAGATCATGCCATATGTATAATATGTAAGTCTGATGTGCCGTCTCAGAGCCTGGAATATGGATTTGACCTTAGCAGAGATGTATGCAATATGCTCTGGCGAGTTCAGCTCCAAAGAGGATATATTTCGTCTTCTCGATGGAAATATGTCCACGCCGAGAACAAACGTAAGCATGCACATCCAAGCCGTTCGAGCTAGAGCCGAGAATCGGCGAATATCATTGCATCATGGATACTAAGATTGTCGCTGATCGTGGACCCCCCATTTCAAAAAAATTATTTCGTTCAGAATCAGTTAACTGAAAGATCAGATTTTTCCATTAACAGTTCTTGGTAAGTAGTAAAATGGACTTCTAAACTAATGTAGGTTGATATAACTCACTTATAGAGGAGCACCATTTATAGCCAAATATAACTTGTCTAACTTTAACAAGATGGAAACAAGGATTGCTACAGATGATACAGAAATTGCTTGAGGATTCATAATTAGGATATTACTAGAATAAAGTAAGTGAGTAAGAGATATATATTTCTTTCAGAAATTAAATAGTCTGTGAACACAGATGTTGAACATGTTAATTAATTGAGTATAATATATGTTGGTACATAATATCATGTTTACATGATTCCGATTAAAGAGTTAAATTGAATTACAATTAAAAACTGTACAGTTAAAATCGTTTAAAATTAATAATGTCAATTGGTTGTCATTCCTTCAATATTCACCTACCGGATAGGGTTCAACCTCAATTAAGAATGTTTTAACTTATTTGAGAAGCTGCTCTATCCAGACATTTTATAATTTACAGCAATATAAGGTATTTTTTCGAAGAGCTGTTTGTTATGAACGGGACATGAGTGAAGATTATGTCTAGCACTATATTTGTGTGACATCAAACAAGGTTAGAAAACAATGGGATTTTTTATCAAGAAACTAATACATTCGTATATGAAAATAGCAGGTGCTGTTAATAATAATTATTTTGTTTGGAGATTTCTCTATATGACTCTCTGTATTTTAAATTAATTCTAATTGTTTATTTTGCAGTGACTATAAAGTTAAATTTGAGCGCACTGCCCCAGAATAGAATGCCATACCTGAGTAGAGAGTGAAAATTTGCATAATACACTGTTTTTATGACATCGCAATCGACATTATTCTTTAATACTCTTAGAGCATATGTTATTGAACTCAACTTTTGAGAAACTTAGTCTATATACGAATACCAATTTAAGCGGTCATCAATGTGTATACTTAAACATGTTACTGAATTATTGTAACCTATTGTTTGTGAGTCTATAATAATAGAGTCTCTGTTGAATTATTTGCTTTGAATAATATATACTTAATTTTATCTTTGTTCAATATCAAGATGTTTTTATTGAACCATGTTTTCAATTAATGCATTAGTGTGCTGGTAGCTTCTATTAATTCCTGGAAAACAGGAGCCTCTTCTCTTGTGCGGAGCCTGAAAACCGCAACCAGGCGCGACCCCAGGTGGCGGATAGGGGAATGCTCATGGCCCTGTTGCCAGCAGGATCAAGGGTAGGAGTAGACATGCTCCCGCGGACCAACAGGCCCCGGATAGATTATGGGACTCCCAGTCACATGTTCCTGAGAAGAAGGTGACGGATAAATTGCGGCTGATACGGAGAACCATATGTTCCGGAAGAGTAAGTTATCTCATCATAGATAACTTACTGAAACATACAGGAAATATCAAAAAAATATAGTACTGAAACACAAGTACCTTAATATTGGGAACAAACAATATTTTGGTACAAAACGAAACACCACAGGAAACATTCATAGCGTGATGAAGTATCGGAAACCCAAAAACCAGAACATCATGGTTAAAACAGATACACAACAGGAAACATCCATAGCGTGATAAAGTACTGGAAACCCAGAAACCGTAACATCGGTAAAAAACGAAACACACAGGAAATATCAACAAACCGATATAGTATTGAAACATAGATACCTTAATATTGTGGAAAAACAATATTTTGGTAAAAAAAGATACACACAGGAAAGATCCATAACGTGATTAAGTACTGGAACCCTAGATACCGTAACATCGGTAAAAAACTAAACATATAGGAAGTTATCCACGAGATAAATCACAAAGACAGAAAATACCGTAAAATTTGGTATCAACCATATTACGGTATAAACATAACCGTGAACATCAGCGTATACAACATATGTAGATATTTACGTTTAATCAACGTAAATATCATCATTGAACATAAAAAAAAACTCAGTTCGATATAACATCGAGAAACAAAGAGAAAGACGCAGTCCATATCCTGAAGTAATGCGATAAGCGGTTCCGGGATGTGGATGAAGATCGGAGAGGTTTTAGCCGGTATGCTGTAATATAGAGTGAGTCCTGCACTACCTGAAGTGATAGATGAAGCTGACGGTGTGCTTAAAGCATTTCCTCTCCACAAGAAAAAAAAAAAAAGCTTCCGTTAATTAAACATAATCTGAACCTGTAGCGGTCAGAATCTTCAACATAGTTCGTAATATGTTGAAATTCATCACTAGAAGTAACATGATGTATGTCATTCAAGAATATGATGAATAAGATTGGCCCAAGGACTTTGCTCTGCGACACTCCTCTCGCAGATCGTGTTGACAAATATGATTCAAATCAATTTAAAGCATGTTCACATATTCCACATATATCAAGTTTTTCGAAAATAATGTTGTTATTCAAGTAGTCAAACGCTTTAGATAAGTCAATGAAGATGCCTCAAGAGAGTCTTCAGATTCTAAAGCTTTGACGAAATGCAAAAATCGCTATATGACTGATATAATATGACCGGAAAATAGTATTTAGGTAATGAGTTGTGTATGATATCAGAATACTTTCACTATAAGCATATAAGCAATATCTATATGTTTGTATGCAGGTAGGTAAAATTCATTTTAATATTGCCACCTTTTGTTGTGTAAGCTTTTCATCTTATTTCGTGATATCCTGTACGATGATGAATAATGAATAGTATTAAAAACTCGAGTACTTCTGGAAACTACTTTTTTTCGAACAGATTCGGAGATTCATTAGTTGGGAAGTGAAGTTACGTAAAAGCTTGTTTGTGATAATTGCAACTGAAATAAATCCCAGCCAATAGAAAACCCACGTTAAATGAATTGTAAAGAATTCAATTGCTTAAATCTATCCTTGAATCCTCATGAATTTCCAATACAGTCTGAACGAATTTAAATAATTATTCTCAACAGGATTTTAAACGCGTATTCCGTTATGTGTACTTGAAGCGTCGCAGATACGGAATCGAAACAAATTTGAAAGATTTATTCCGATTAAATTTCGTTCCTGTGAGCGTTTAATCAAATTCGTTTGTCGTCATTTTGAGGGGCTCACGACAAGTGGAGAGGCGTTAACTTTCTGTTAATATATTCCAATAACCTGTCATTTCGTCATAAATATCGCTCAAAGCCTGTAGAATGTTACCAACCCTTGACTTCATCAATGTCTGTACTAGGAATTATTATTTCCAAGAAGCTATCCTCTTTCAATGTTTCAAGATTATTTTTGACGTGACAACGTCTTATAATTCTATGGAGCCGGCTGCACGCACGAGAAAACATGACTCATTTGCCGTTACCTCGCTCTGACCGGCTGTGCGTTACCTCGCTCTGAGGCGTTCCATTTAAGGCTTGAAGTGCAAGCGAGCTCTCCTACTTTAGTGACCGATGCGATGCGCGTGAACTGCTGCTATACAATAATACATTTACATGTTTTCGTAAGTGCAGTGAAAAGTGAATGTGGTGTCAATTGTTTATAGCAACGATAATTGCGGCGATAAAGGTAACGATTCTTTCGATATTAAATATACGTTCAGTGATATATTGTCGAATATTCGTGCTTTCATCATTAAAATAAATAGCATCGGTCCGCTAGTGCAGCGATTGTAGGTTATGCTATAATTGACAAACCTATAACAATAAGTTAACAGAACTGTTTCACGATGAGTAAAAAATCAATTGCTTCACTATTCGTTCGAAATAATTATCGAGCGTAGCTATGATTTCAAAAAATTAAAACATAAATGTTAAATCTTCCACACATCATAACAACGTGTCTGAAATGACAGGTTGGACCAGCCAGCCGTCCAATCTATCAGTATTTTCTTATGACGTTGTCACGTTCAACTATCGTCAGTAAACCGACTTTACAGACAACCGATTTTTTATTTCGGAGAGGGGCATTGCGGTCCCTTAATGCCCAGGGCGAAGACATTAGCACGTGACTCGTGACACGGGGTATGTCACGTGTCACCAAGTGATGCAGGACCCACCGACGAGTGTTCACCAGGCCACCAAAGGGCAGTTCTCATACGAGAGTGTTCATCATGCTTCCCAGGTTAACGATTAACGTGTTGCCTAGTGAAGCGGTTCTCACACACGAGTGTTCACCTATCTACCAGAGGAGCGGTTCCCACATGAGAATGTTCACCATTCTCCCTTGGGCGAACGATTGCTAAAGAGGTTAACAACAACTTCGTGATGTATTATTTAAACGTGGTCCTAGGGATGAGGTTCTCACTCGAGAGTGTTTATCTGACTTCAGAAGATGGCAAATGGAGAGGAGATGAAGTCAGAGATGCAGAGAACTCACAATGGTGTCCCTCAAGGCTCCGCATTGGGTCCAATTTTCTTCATACTTCATACAAATGACCTACCTGCATCACTGAAAGAATACCTACAACAGTTTGCTGATGACAACTCAATAACGGTATCAACAGAAGATGCTATTGTAGAACGGAAAATATTCCAAATTCTGGATACTGTTGGAGACTGGTTTCACAAAAATGACTTAAGAATGGATAAAAATAAAACTCAGGCCCTCAAATTTGGATATACATCGACCATTAAGAGCACTTCGGCTGATACCGTTACTGATTTAGCATGTGTGAACCATACCACTTTTTTAGGTATAATTATTGATTCACGATTGGTATGAACAAATAAATGAAGTAGTGAGAACGTTATCAAGATATTGCTTTGCGCTAAAGAACATTTCAGTCTTAGTGAACACTGAGGCAGCGTTAACTGCTTATCATGCTTGTGCAGCCAAAATTGAGATATGGAATAATTCTAATGATGTAGAGCCAGTGTTCCGTACCCAAAAAAGATGTCTTGGAGGCTTCAACCTGGCTCAAAGAACAAGCTGCAAGGAAATATTTATAGGAAATAATATACTTACTTTATCAAGTCTATACATGTATGAAGCAGTTATCTTCACTCATCAAAACCAGCATCTATTTCAGGAACAGGCCAACAATCATGATCATAATACAAGAACAAAAAATAACTACATCTGCAATAAACTTAAATATACTTATCTCCAGAAAAATGTACAATATAGTATAATAAAAATGTGTAATAATGCTGTTTTTTTTAAGCCCTATAACAGATGTTATTGAACCATCTTTCACCAGATGACGGTCATTTGTTGGTAAGTTTCCATTCTTAGCCTGATTATATCCGAGATCTCTGTGGCACATTGCGTTAGGTCATCAGATTCCAAATATACGCTTCTCTTAGGAAACTCAGAGAAAAACATGCGAAGACCATCCCAGTCGGCTGAGTTGTAATGCCAAACTAGGAATGGATTTGTTGAAAAATCTAGGAGTAGCAGCTTTGTTCACATCGTTTTGTGTTTTGAGTTTTACGTAGTGGATATTTTGTAATTTTTGTCTTTATAGCCAGAAATATTCACAGTTCTGTGTTGAGACATATTAGTAGAATCTAATTGAACTGATTTAAGTTGAAATATGTGAATATTATCAGAAACGTTCACATCTCAAATTGGACGTTGCAAATGCAGAGATCGCCATATCTATTGGAGCAAGAACTTTACATAATCTCGGTGGAGAGTAATAAAACTCCGGTTGCATTAAGTTCAAATCAAGATGAGTATTTCATGCAAAATAGCAAGGATAAAACGCTAAATCCTCTACCTACCGAAAATATATTTTCCAAGGTAGTTAGATCTGCGATGCAATCTCGATTTATAGAGGGAAGATGGTAGATGAAAATTGTTCTTTGCTAAATGGAGCGTTCGGCGGACTGGCGGAAAATGCAACACATTTGAACTCGGTTGCAAATTTTAAATCCTAGCTTTTAGTACTGAAAATACTCCCAGCTTAAGCAACATACAAATGTGCATAAAGCTGTTTATCCTAAAAGATCTTTCCAGGGTATTGTTCCAGCTCAACTTCATGTACCAGGAATATAAATCGACCAACTATATTTCCAAATATTATGGTAAAATTAGTATTTTCCATTACTCAGTATAGTTCAGTACACGGGGGACTTGATTACTAAATTTTTTTCTTATGGACTGATTTTGATCTGTGACAGCTCATTCGATTTTAGTTAGTGAGGTCGATTTTGGGCTTCATTTACTGTACTAGTATTGGAATAGTATGACAAGACTACGGAATCCAATTAATTAAGCCAGAAGATAAATCTTGAATAGTAAGCTTCCGCGTACAGCTAATCTTGGAAATTATTGGCTTCCGGATAGATTCCGAGTCACAATTGCACGACTTGATGCCCACGTTTCGCCAACCATGACCTTCAGGGCGGGCCCAGAAAATGACACCTGTAATGGAAAAATGTCGGCATCAAGTCGTGCTATTGTGAAGCGGGAACCATCCTTTAAGCCAAGAATTTCTAGATAAGTATTTCTTCCTCCATCGTCTGTAGTTTACAACAAATTCTAAAGCTGAATTAGACATCAATGTTGTTAATTGTTAATATATTCTTATTGATGGTATGTAATAATAAATTCCATCGAGTAGCGTGTATACATAACGAAGGAAGTTAATATGTTCCATCTGAATTTGACTAAGAAGAATTTTCTGCTAAATTTATGTCAATACCCTCCAGCACTTCATGAATAATTTTGGAAGGGAAAGAATTGGAGTCTTAAAAAAAATTGATGAAAAACAGTATTGCTTGCTACTCGGGAAACATTTAAAATAATGAGAATACGTAAACGTGATGTTTTCGGCGATATGTAATAAAATATATAAAATTGTTTGAAGAGAAGCGCTGATTTCGAAAGAGGCGCAAATAAAAACTGGTTCCGTTTAAGCGAATATTGAAATGCGGACTTAATTAGTTTTTCATAGCAGAGATTTTTGCACGATTAAATTTTACTTGAATATTCACGAAAGAATATTCAGGGTACATTTCTAATAAGCAGAAGATATCAAAGCCGACGTGACTTTTCAATTTTATCGCTAACATGAAATTAGTTAAATAAATTGACTAAAATTAGATACTGTGATAAGTTCCGTTAAAGTTATATGGATATTGATGTAATAAGATTTAATAACTGCTGATGCGTTTGACTGGGGTTGTTATCGAAGTTTCGCATTGTAGTCCATATAGATCTTGAATAGCTTATCGAATGTGCGAATGGCCTCCGTTAGTTCTGAACTTTTGCCAAAGCAATTGATAGACATTTCACTTTTAATTCATTCCTTCTCATAACCAAAGATGATGGCAGACTGGCTACTATCCCAGAACAAAAAGGCAATCTTTTTTTTGGAATGTTTGCAGAAAACACAAGGGAAGGAGCATTCTAATATTGCTGCCATCGATAGCCATATGCCTGAAATTTTTCGTCAGCGCACAATTAGGCACATTCTGTTTGATTACCGAAAAGGCTTTGTTGCCAGACGCTATTCCTCCTGACATTCTCAAGGAACCTGCGGCTGAATAACACCAGTGAGCCTTCTTGAGAAGCTTTCGTCATATGGTTTGTCGCTAACGTTTCCTCTCAGATAGACCACTCTATGAGGTGGTGTTCCACAGGCCTTGGCACCAACTTGGTTCCTGCTCCATATCAACGATCCGTTGATTTTGACTACCTGCCTCTCCTCCACAGCTTTGTAGATGATGGTACACTTTATACCGCTTTCACTTCTACAGCCCCTATACCATCCAATGGAGCCAGAAGACAGAGACAGAGACAGGTGAACGCAATTAATTGAGTTCTCTGCCTAGTGAGGTCTTTCCTTATGCCTATACCCTGCATACCTCAAGAAAAATCTCAATGCTAACATTCTACCGCTGTCACAGTATGAAAAAAATAGAGTATTCGAATTCCTTGACTCCGTTTCAGAGCAGTCGCGTGATTCCCATCACTAGATTTCGCTACGGAGGAGTAACATGTTCGCTAAACTCGTTTCTGTCGTACTCAAATTGGTCTGACAATAACATGATAATAATAACACAACGTTAATCATCTTGTTATGAAACGTATATGCTCTGAAAGAGAAATCTTCGCCAAACCCTGACAATCTGTTGCCTTTGCTGCTAAAATCCGCAGCTCTTTCCATAGCTTAGCCGCTCAGCTAAATTATGCAGTTATCTATGGGAATATCGTTGATCCCAAAGATATGATAGATGGAAAAGTTACACCCATTTGAAGAAAAGGGAATAAATTCGATCCTGTTTAGTTTGTACATGCTACATGATATTAGAGCACATAATTGCAGACCAAATCTTGCCTCTTATCAAATGACATTTTTCCACCAAACCAGCACTGGTTCATACCTGGTCGTTTATTGGACGATCGGCGAGTTATGATGCACGAGATTGCTGAGGGGCATCTCAACCAAACTTGTGTGGAACATTTTGCATGAATTTTTGAACATGAGAAGACTATCTGTCAGGTAACAATAAGCGTGACAATGAAATTTCAAAGGGGTGTTTGCCAAACAGTGAACTTGTCCTGTCGAATCGTAGCCGAAAAAGGCCGAAATGGGCTTATCACCCAACAAAATCATGGCGACTTTTGGGATGCGAACGGTATCGTCCATATCGATTTCATTGAAAAGGGCAAAACGATCACCAACATATATTATGCAGAGCTGTTGGATCGATTCGACAGCGATGTGAAGAAAAAGTGGCCGTATTTGGCAAAGAAGGAAGTGCTCTTCCACCAGGACAACGCACCGGCGCACAGGTCCGCAGCCGCAATGGCAAAATTGCATGAATTGGTTCGTCATCCACCATATTCTCCAGATTTGGCCCCCTGCAATTTTTATCTATTTACAAACTTGAAGAAATGTCTCGACGGAAAGAGAGTTGGCTCAACGATGAAGTCATCGCTGAAACAAACGACTATTTCGGAGGATTCCCGAAATCGTATTATTTGGAAGGGATCGAACAATTTGAGAAGCATTATTGGACGAAGTGTATCGGCTTACAATGAGATCATGATGTTGACTTGTCACCTTTCCCTCGTATAATAATATATATTCTTCTCATTTAGGCAACATTAAATTGAAAATAATTAATTTCCACATAAACATCAAATATTCGCTTAATATATAGAATGAACGAAAAGGACATTAAAATGGAACGCTGCTAAATTATGATTGATGACATGATATTAGAACAATGAAGAAAGTCTCTTGTTATATTCTCGCGGAAACAAGAGAATGTAGTGAATCGAGATGGTGAACATTCATTTCATTAAGATTGTAATTCAAGGCAGGAATTTAATAAAGTAGTTACGATTTGATGGTTTTGTATTTCTTGTTGGTAACTGTTAATGTTAGAAATGTATCAAGCTTCCAAAGACTCTTCAGGTACACTTTGAAATGGGAAGATCAAAACACAATGTAGTTTATAATCACTTATGTGAATTAATTTCGAAATAAGTTTTGTTTGTGGGCCATTTTGCTAGAGATGAATACAACTTATCGTTGAGAGGGCTTATATTTCGATCTTATTAATCACTCGATTCTTTGCAGAAACTTCAGACTGAAATAAATGAGTATTTTATTCACGACTCATGTTTAATTTCCATAGAAGACAGCTAATATGGTATTTGCTTTTGTCTTACAATCACTATGCTTAATGAAATATGCAGCAATGACAATTGAATATTCAATTAAATATATACTGAATAGTATAAGACCAACACCTGTTCCCTTAGAAAAAACAGAATTATATTATATCAGCTCTTGCAGACTCATCTCTATTGGCTAGATAGTTGATAAGGTTCAAACAACTATTTCTAATGACTATGTCTTTCACAGACTGCAAGAGTGATGAATACCTTCTACACCTTCATTTATATTGAACGCTACTGATAAATACTAGCTACTAGTGTGAAAAAACATGAACGTTATTGTACAAGGTTCCTGACACCAATATATCTGCACTTGGGGAACATAAGCTTGACATCAATCATCAAAACATCTTCAATGTCAACTTGTATTGTTTTGGTTGTAAATATACAGGGTGTTTCAGTTGTTTCGTTCATAACTTCGGCAAGCGATAGAACTTCTAAAAATAATAGGGGGTCTTTCATATACAATTTTTCTCAAAATCACTTCGTTTTCGAGATACATGTTGTTGAAATTGAAAAAAAAAATTAGTTTTTTGCGAATATCTCCGGAACCGTTCATCGTACAGAAAACAACTTTTGTAAGCAATCTCTACTCTTAGCTATGTTTTGTGTGATGAAATTTTTTTTTTTATTCATAATTGTTGAAGATTTTGAAGGGGTAGTGGTTGTTTTTCTCCCCAACTTCAACGCCACTGGAAAACGTACGGTTTTGAGATGCCTATTTGAACCGCTAATGTTTTTTACACAAAAAAGATAATCGGTCATAAGCTCCAAACTTGACCGTTTCCGAGAAAAATCAACTTTTATGTTGAAAAACATCGTCAATTCTTTGAAATAAAATTAATTTTCTACCAATTAAAATTTCTTTAAACAAGTAAAAAAACCAAAAAATTTTTATGTTTTTCAACATAAAAGTTAATTTTTCTCGAAAACGGTCAACTTTAGAGCTTATGGCCAGTACTTTTTTTGTGTAGAAAACATTGGCGATTCAAATGGGCATCTCAAAACCGTACTTTTTTCAGTGGCGTTGAAGTTGGGGAGAAAAACAGCGACTACCCCTTCAAAATATTCACCAATTATAAATAAAAAATTTTTTTCTATCGCACAAAACATAGCTTACTATGAGTAGAGATTGATTACAAAAGCTGTTTCCTGTACGATGAACGATCACGGAGATATTCGCAAAAAACCAAGTAACTAACTAACTAACTTTTTTTTCAATTTTATCACCCTGTATCTCGAAAACGAAGTGATTTAGAGAAAAATTTTATATGAAAGACCCCTATTATTTTTAGAAGCTCTATCGTTTGCCGAAGTTATGAACGGAAAAACTGGAACACCCTGTATATGACACGCATATATTCAACCATAAATGTCCGAAATTCTCAAATTAAGATTTAAGTGATGTCGAAGTGTGAAGATGCAGTCTATTTTCTGTGTTCGGTCTATCGTGTAATGGTGAAGATAGTTGAACTGTCAGAATAAATAAAGGTTAAAACTACTATCGACCGTTTTTGTAATTATAACTTTACGAATGATGATTATTTATGTCAAGGTCTGGGAACATATCGTAAATAGCTGAAACCTAATGCTCTGCTTCCAGGTGATGATGAAAACGCATAATTCTGCAAAGCAAGTTGCTGTATCATGAAGTTCACATTTATCTAATGATTAAATCTCAGCTGGAAATGATCATCGTACCATTTGTAACCTTCAAATGATATGTACGAAACTGAGTGTTGCCTAACAATTTTGTTTTCAATGAATAATTGTATTGAAATTCTCAAAGAATCTTCATAGAGATCTGACAAAGTTTTTTTTATGAGTTTAATGCAGCGAAAAATCCAACTTGCGTCTTTTCGAGAAAGGCATATTCCACAATCCCTAATATGATGATGTCACGTACAACTATTCCTATGAAGTCACCAACAGCACTCTCTCATGGGATCATCTTGTGAGGTCCATTGCGGAAACCGATTCATAGAAACTTGGTTTCCTAATTCTACATCTCAGCAGCTCCTCATAATTAACAAAGCACAGATTCAACCTGTCCTAGAGTACTGTCCATATGTTTGGAGTTCAACGCTAAAGCAATCGGATTCTAACCGGAAGAGAACATACTGAAAAAGGTGGGAGACCTATCCCTTTTTTAGATTTCTCCATGGTCAATGTTCATCAGAAATCTCGATGAGCTCAAACTAGTCACCCTTTATTGTCAAACTCGAGACCTGCCGATCTTCTTCCTATCAGACTTCATTTTTCTATCAAACAGCCCATATGTGGATGATCACAATTCATCCAAATTGTCATTATTTGAAAACTGATCATTTGATTCATTTGAATTTTCATTGTTCTTTCGAGAAAGCTTTCACCTGACCCCCTCGCCAATTTTTTTTGAAATGATATTCTCATGTTAAGGGATAGTGGGTAGAAAGTCGCAACTAGTATATTATTACGGCCTCGTCGCAACAAAATCGATATGTCCAAACGTGTTCTTTTCAATTTGTTGAAGGAAAACTGGGCGGTTCGCTGTCAAGGTGATCAGTTATAGAAAATTGTACGAGAATACTACAATTATAATCTAGAGTCTGATTATAAGCAAATTGCGTCTGAAATTGTCTCGCACTATAATTCGCAATTTCAGTAACAAGCAAAGCAAGAGAGCGTAATCTGGCCGCGGGAAACCGGTTTCAAGTTTTCATTTCCCCGGGACGAAATTGATTCAACCTTCTTGATGTTATATAAATAAATCACAAGATTATTATAGTTAACAAGAGCAAGGAGAGTTGAAATAGGGGTAGTTGTGTCGCCGGCGACTTGAGATTTCATATTAACGGCCAAGTAGTAGTCGAGGTCGAACGGTTTCGGATTTATAACGCGTGGGTTGATTGTCAAGTCAACATTAATCAAGTAGGCTAGACAAGACAATTTGCGTATAATGAGGTTAGGTAGCTTCCGTTTTATGTTACCTAAATGTTATTAGTATTACAACTACGCGCCTTATACAAACAGACACATCTCGCCAAAAATAGTTCCTTAATCCAAGGTTAACGTCTTCTCCTCGATCCAGTCACGTCCTTCTCGTCATTCCTGTAAATAACATTTCGGAAGTGGTTACATCCTCGGCGAGAGATTTTCACGTGCCGAAACGACAATTTCGAACGTCCTTAACGGTTTATTTCTCACTTCGAATGATGTGTTTTAATCGAAATCACTCACAACACACGTCAGCAATGTTCCGAAAGAATTGTACGAAGTGAAGGATCAAACAAAATTGAAATCGAATTGCGCGCCGTTTGTATCTTGTGAACGTTCTAAGCCAAGGGCTTGTGACTGATTTTTAGTGATTTTACATAGTATGCCTTTTAGAGTAGGGTAGTATACTGACTAGATCCTAATGAGCATGATGCAGGCATGGAAAAGTGGTTCTCCATTTGGTCGTATTCTTGGTACGATTTTAGGCAGACTGCACTCTGACTATCAAAATCAGGTACAAAATAACAAGTCCCGGGAAAACTATTGGCATAGCTATGGCTTCGGGCCAAATTATCATTTTGGTAACGTAACTTGCACTATACTCAACGGTTTTCCTTGTTTATAAGCAGGCTGCCAATGATAGGTATACCAGTTCTTGGTATAAAACTACTGGGAACAAGAGGGCATAGCGTTTGCGTTGAAAAAGACCCATTGGTTGTGAAGGTAACAATTATTTCAGTATGTCAATTTGTTGTTATGCAACGAAGATATATTAAAGTGAAATACCAAATGGAACACCGATAGATATGGCCTAACGTATACCAAATTGTAAAAATCGAACTTGAATCAGAGAAAGCCTTTTTTCAAGCAGTGGGCTTAATCATCCATATTTATTGTAGTGTTTATAAGCAACTCACTCAAATAGTTTGAAGACTTATTTTCTATTTAATGACCACGATTTTTTTTAGTTATACATACATTTCAATCCAGATATATAATTCCCTTAAATATATTTGCATTTGCAAATGTAAAGCAGTATGTCATTATTCATCATTTTCCATCATTATTAATCTGTAGGTTTTGTACAGAATCTTCTGATGAGAACAAGAACACGACATGTTTATGAAAGCGGCCACATACCACTAAATCGTTGGCTCCAGGTCTCCTACAGTGATGAAACAGAAGAAGCAAAATACCAAAAAATTGTTATGGTAGTATACGAGTATTGGTTCATATAATGATGCACAAACAACATATTGTTAACTAAACTCTTATTGAGTTTATTTACGCCACGTTGTGGTGACAATTATCATGGAAAATTCTTTACTGAGTTTATTTTGTTGAGTTGAAGTTTATGTTTATGAACTTTTATTTCAATGTTATTAAATTCTACCGGCTAGCTTTTTATTTTTAATTTGATTTTTTTTTTATTTGGATTTAACGTTAATGTTTCGATTTAGTTTATGAACTTTTGATTTGAACTTTATCTATAGAATTATTTATATGGAATTAAACACAATGCTCTTTGAATTTCACAATATTTAATTTCTATGACTCTTTTCTTATCTCGGGTAAATAAATTTTATGTTTCACAAGATCTATGATATAAGCTAAAATCACTTTTACAACTAATATTTGTTTATACTGTTATAATCAACAATCTTCCTTTTGCTTTACAGATAATACAATGATGTAGAAATTATAAACAAACTTACGTTTAGTTAATATCCAAAAGTGTGTTTAATAATGTTGGCAATGTTCAATTTACTTCTATTTAATTTCGTTGATTCACTTTAACACAATACTCTGCTATTTCACGATAATCACAGGTAACTAATTTTGGTTACTTCTTCTTGAGAATCAGGAACTGTTTGAAAATACTTTGTTTTATTCTTTTAGATAAGATATAAAAACTTTTCGATGCTTTATTGGAATTATATCGAAGAATGGCAATCGTTGGATACTTCTTATAAATTGGAGGTTATGACAACCTTTTACTTTGTTCAGACACTTGGAACACTTCTTGACTTTTAATAATTATTTACTAACTTCGGTTACTTGGAACTTATCGAAGTTTGGAACACTTGAGTTCACCGATGTTTATTTTCATCAACTTAGGTTAGAAATTTGGTGAGTTGCTAGAGTTCTTGACCCTTCAGATATTATTTGCAAACTTTTATTAACTTCGGTTACTTGGAACTTATTGAAGTTTGGAACATTTGAGTTCACCGATGTTTATTTTGATAAACTTAGGTTAGAAATTTGGTGAGTTGCCAGAGAAGCACAGTCTCTACTTAGATGTTATTGCAAACTGACTTGGCTTGTCTTTCAGATCCTTTTATAGGCCTCCAAAACCGACGCTACTTGATGTCATTTTTCCACCTATGAGGTGCTTTCTTTACATATCAAGAATGCCAAGTTAATTCTTGTGAACTGACAGAAGTATCTGATTGTTACCAGCCTGACACTAGGAATTCGTCTCGACCAATCAGAATTAAGTATTCTATAATTTTTGAATTATTGGAGATTTTCAACTTATTTTAATTGATAGTGATTCCTTCTTTCTAAATTAATATTGCCTACATTTTTCCACACACTTTGGTATAAGATAACCTATGATTAGGTTATTATTCATATGATTATTCCCATATTTATGGTTTTCTTGACAGTTACTTATTCTTAAATCTAATACATACTATATTATATCAATAACATTCTTTTAACATTATATAACTCAAATTTACTAATCCTAACTTATATCTATAACATTCTTCAATGTTTTGTGCTATCTCATGATAGTTTTGTAATCATTTCAATTATGATTTCTGTCTTCGTTACACAGTACATTTCTTCACTTTCACTGAAGTTCTTGTTTAACACTTCTTATTCTATTACATTGTTGTTTATTATGTTTTACATTGTTAATTTTGATATCCTAACTATTATTTAGTTTTTACTATTGTTTTTAATTCCATATAATATCTTTTCATTGATCTTTTCTGATTTTCAAAGTTCGGTAAGTTATTATTTTTAAATTTTTATTGTTTATGAAATGAAATCATAACAATATATATACTACTTTCTAAGAATTATGAAATAATTTCAAAACAAACGTTGCAACGTAATAAAAGGAAAGATACTAGTTTATCAATACACTAATTTTGCAACTTGCACTCGGTTAGAAACAATGCTTGAACATAAAATTCAACATCATAAAATAATATTCGGAAATAAGAAATTGTTGCCACAAGTAACAAAGCTGTCACCCTCCTATATAGCCGATAAATAGTGCACTCAACTGAACGTTCGTACTGTCGGAAGTTCCTATGAATAAGTATTTCAACGTACATCCGAACGATGTGGCACTCAAGGTATATACCTACTATTTGTTGAAACTTGGTGACACCTTGACATTTAGGGCGAAAATGTTCATCCGACATTAGGCAATAATGGATGGGATCTATTCCGAGATGTGGTATTGGGAAATGTCTCACGACATACGAGTCAATATGAGAAAATACTTAAAGTCTGTAGGTTATATGGCAAAGAAAATTTTGACATGTGAGCAAATTGATAAATTTCTGATGAAAGCTACGTATCAAAATTATTTACTATGGACAGCAGTCTTGACTATGGGAATATCAGGGGCACTATGGCGAGATGAATTAATGGAAATAACCCTGGATGACATTAAAGAGGAAAATTCTGTATTGATAGTTACAGTTTCTGATACCAAAACTGACAAAAAGCGTATATTTATTACTACTAATACAGAATATATAAAAATCTATCGAAAATATGTTGCACTTCGTCCAAAACATGTGACAAATCGTCGCTTATTTTTGAGATTCGAAAATTGGGAATGTTCTGCTCAAGTTATGATGCAGAGTGATTGCAGAATATTTAAAATTACTGAAACATAAATAATGCACGGGACACATTTTTAGGGCAAGTTCCGCTACACTGCTTGCTGATAGTGGTGCTGATATGTCGGTTCTTGAACGTCACGGTGGATGGAAATTCTTTTCTGTAGCAGAAGTATATATAGAGGATTCAATCGAGAATAAGAAGAAAATTTCGAGTTCAATTTGCGGTCATGCATCAAAAAGTAGTTCAAATATTGGTTCTGGTGTAGGAATCTTCAATGTGTCCAGTATTAGTAGTCATTATACCGAAACATTAGATTTAGTTGATTCAACGTCCGAAATTCATATCAACAATAATACTAACTGTACAATTAATGTTAATATCTATCCTAAATAAACTATAATTCTCTGAATATAATAACGTTTGTATACGAATAATGCATTGCAAACTAAAAAACTTGCTATCTGGTCAACTTGATAATCATTGAACCAATGACTTCAAAAATCCCTATTGGTATCAGCTGATGGCTCCATCTTTGATGAAAAACAAACATAGACTCAAAATTTATAGAAGAATGGTTATTCTTTACAATTGAATTTTCCTATCACGTTACATTATACTTGGACATACACAAACGCTGCGCCTTCTTGTGCTCAGCAGTTTTATGTCAAGAATTTCATTTGAATGTTTGTCACATGTATGGCAGAAATCTATTGAAAAACATGAGGAATCTTTAGCTGTAGTATTAAATATAGCCAAAGCATTTGGCCGAGTCAAATCAAAGAGATTGAAGAACACTGTGTTAAGTGATAGATCGAGATCGTAGATATCTCAATCACAGGACAAAATTCTAAAAGTTGGGCTTCATCGCGACATCCGTCGTTGAAAATATTATCGATATGATGAATTTTGTTCGGATTAGGTTTATTTTCATAAAGTTATTACTTTGTCAGGAAATCACGTTAAGTGTACATAGATCAACGGGAGACCTGCTTGCCTACGTAACACATTTATGGAAGAAATTTATTGAAAAACATGGGGAATCTCTAGCTGTATTATTGGATATCTCCAAAGCATTGGAGCCTCAACTTTGTCGCTTGTTATCGACTTTCCTCAGAACTCTATCAACGCTGGTGTTCCTGCTCCAAAACAAATATCTGTTGGAATTGTCCACCGGTTCCTTCCACAGCTTTGCAGATGATGGTACAATTTACACCGCTTTCTCATCTAGAGGGCCTATACCATCCAATGAAGCCAAATGAACGAGACAGAGTCGCAATTGATGCATATCTGGATAACATTTTGAAATGGGGATCTGAGAGTCTAGTAGAGATTTTCACCAAACTCAAGATTGCATCTTCTCCAGGAAGGCGGATTTCTCAATCCCTAATATGATTATGTCAGGAAAGACTATCCCTATGGAGTCTTCCATATCCATCCTTGGGATCATCACGAATAGCACCCTTTCATGGAATGATCAAGTGGTATTTTACATCCCACAGATTTGACCTTTCCGGAGTACTGTTAACATGTTTGGAGTTCGGCCCCCAAACATACACTGAAGCTCTTGGAATCTATGTAGAAGCGAGTTATTAGTCTTATGTTACACTTACGAATTCATTGACCTCTCTAGAACATCGTCAAAAGGTTGGGGATCTCTCCCTTTTCTATAGATATCTTCATGGTATTCATCTGTTATTCCACCATGAGAGATTCAAAATTCCGAATGCCTATGTCATCTTCCAACATTCCACAGCAGGCTCACACGATGGTCTTCGAACATTATAGGTTTTCCTCTTGTTTAGTCAAAGGATAGAAGAAAAAAAGTCCTTCACGAATTGCCTGTCTACATCATAACTCAAAAACGAAAGATCCTATCATTGACAAAATTCTCTTGTCATTAGGTGACAAAACCTATTTTTTTGTTTACTCGAAACCAAGAGACGAAAACAAATTTTTGTTTCCGCCAGTGAATTTGTCTCAAAAAATGAGATTAAATCTCCTGTAATTACCGAGTTACCCTATAAAAACATCGGGATGTGCTCACTCGTACATTTACTGAAATAGAGTCGGTTTTATCCGACAACATTATGTAAAGCTTCCCTAAAACAATTGTAGTTTCATGTTAAGGGACTCGTTTGGGGAATTTTGCTGACATTTTATTCGGTACCAAGTGCTAAGTCTATATTTTATTCAGTAAACAAATGGCAAAGTTTAATTCAGGTCATCTTTTATAAGGTCCCACAGTTCGACCCTGTGAATTTTATAAAGTCCTACTGAGCGCATAGGGATTTTTTCATAAAAGAAACCACACATAAAAATGGAGATCTCTGGTCAATTTATCGAATATCTTCAGACGCTATAGGTTCGTTTCCCGCAATTTCTATGTTGTGAAGCTTATTTCGCGTGTGGAAAGGACGATAAATGAAACGAGGATCGTATGTGCATCTCGCGAAGGAGGATGAGGAGGTGGGCCCCTACGGCGATGTCGATGTCGTGAGCTCTGCCTTTGATGCTCCCTTGGTCAAATATGCCGAGTGAAGGAATTCCTTATTAATTTTCTGGCGTGTTCCTTTATATCTCGTACACCCTCCGGACTCGAGGTGGATAAAGGGACGCGAAGCAATTCATTTGAATAACTCGGTATATTCCCGAACAAAGTTGTTTCAGGATGATATACGGCAACTTTTTGAAACTTTTATAAGGGCATTTAGGAAATTCAATTCGTTTCCCTCTTGTTCGATTGTTTTATTTATTCGATTTCTATCGGGTTATCTCAGACTGATTTGAATATTAGTATGAACCGTGAGGGGTGTGACGATTGTTATCAACAGGAGAAAGTTCACAAAGTTTCCGATGATACTCTCCAAGATTCCAAACTTGCAATGTTAATCGACTCCGATAGACTAACGTCACAACCTCAAATTACAATGTCGTAGATTCAAATTCGTATTTTAAACTTTCACCAAATTGGTGTTTATTCATTCATGTATATTTATTTATTTATTTAATTGTACTAGCTCAACGGGAGATATCCCTTGGAGAGCTTAGGAGTACATATAATATAATTACAGAGAAGGAATTAAAATTAAGTAATATACACAGCTTCATCATTAGGGTTACAACAGTCAAACTGATCATCTCGTAGAATCTGCACAATTGGAAAATTGGGGAAAATAATAACGTATTTGTTCTGCAGAGTGGTATATAAAAAGTTTATGTGGAAAGGGTGCGAGCAGATGTAACATGTATATCACAGGACAGTCAACCAGGTTATGAATGACCTTATACAGGAATGAAATACTATTAATTTCTCTACGTTTATATAACTCTAGGCAAGAGAATCTATTTGATGGATAGGCGTAACGTTTATTACAGTTTATTTTGATTGCTCTCTATGTCTTTGTGTCTCAATGGATATTCCCAGTCAATGAAGAAGATATTAATCTTTTTTCATGGCTCATTATTCTTGTTCCTTTGAGTCTTGGATTTAACGAATAAAACATCTCTTAATTGACAATAATGAAATATTTTATGCTGCTCTTTGCGAATCGAACCTCTTACAGCTTAGCGGATAATTCAATTCTATATCAAGAAATTGCTAATTAAATATGCATGGAGTTGCATACCCAAATGGAATTCTCATTATTCTGTCATAACTGTTTCGACAAAAGACAGTTTTCAGGGGAGCTTGAGAATTTAAAATGTAATTTGCCAGAAGCGGTTCTAGGCAATGTTAGTGTTTCCATGAACCGGATATATTTCAATCTGGATGTGAAGAATAGGCAATACTGACTTTCATTCATATCAAATGATGAAAAATTGGTACTTATGGAAATAAACACTTACAGTGCCAGTTATACTATCATGAGTTAATTCTTGGATCCAGTTGAAGTTCATTTCACGAAAAATGGACTTAAGGTCTGCAGTAGCATAAATACCCTTGATTATGCTGATGTTAGTTGAGAGTACCGTACTGGATAATTGTAAATGGGCATGAAGACATAGCATGTTAAAGTTTAGTTTTATCGCAAGAGTCATTATATCATTTAGATCAGAATGTGTGTCACAGTAAATCTGTCATTTCATCTGGACGACGTTACGACGGGTGTACCAATTTCAATTTGCGAATCTACTTACACGTTAATCCACTACATCGCCATACACTATATAGTGAAAAAGAATAACGAATTAAGATGCAGTATTTAGTAAATAAATATAATAATCCAGAATGTAATCTTAAGGTAACGACATCCATTTTAATTATTTAACCATTTCACTAATTGTAATATTGCGATTATAGTTTTGTATTAAATTTTCGAAAAAGGTGGAGATATGTGTGTATGTGTATGAATATTATAACGTACTTATATATTAAGTATTTAATAACTGTACTATATATTCCTGTAATGAAATTGAAATTTAATATCTTCAACAACAATAAAATTATCATTATTATTATTATTATTATATACAGGTCAAGCTCCATTAAATTACTTCCATTATACTACGTATAGTAAGAGAAAAAAAAGTATTTAGATTGTTCTAAAATTACACTCCATAATATGATTTTTTTACGAAGTGAATAATTTAATTTCAGCTCTTTTCAAGACAAAATTGATTAATTAATGGAATATTTGACAGGAAGCCAACCAACTCTTTATCAATAATGTTATATCTTACTTTAGACTAGCACTGTATGCTCATAAATTTATATCGCTCCCATTGTACTCAATTAATCTGAACACCACGCACCCCAGTCGACTATTCATTCTCGGCGAAGACGTTCATTTGTTTTTGAGCAAGTCAGCCGCCGCGAGCCCATTTAATCAAGAGCAATACCATGGTTACACCTGGGGAATTTTTATCTCTATGCAGGCTTGATTTTCACTTAATTGGAAAAAATAATCAATATCATCCTCCACTATAGATATGTCTCTACCCGATTTTAGACGGGACAATGCTCTAATAATCATGTACCGCTGTAATCCCCGATAATTTAAAATATACACTTGGACTTTCGAATACTGATCTCCCTAAACTGTATTGCTTACCTGAAAATGGTTAGTTAAGGAATTTGAGGACTTCCATGCCAAGCAAAATTGAAAGATTTCAAAGTTGAACCTGGTGATCATATCGTTTCATTTCACTATCTACAAATAACCCAATGCCCGAGTCGGTAAACATTTTGAAGAAATGGCTTTCAAATATAAACATCCCCGATAGAAGCTGCACAGGATACGTGATTCACTTTCTACTTTTTGGCCAATATTCTTCTAATTTTACTTGGAACCTCCTTGAAACAAAATTTAATCAGTTTCCAAAAGTTTGGTATAAATATGTTGACGATATTTTCGCGATTATAGCTAAAGTAAGTTTTGATTTACATGACTTTTTGAACACGCTTAATAGCCAATTTGATTCACTGAGATTCACTGTTGAAATAGAAACAGATAATCAGAGCTTCCTTCCCTCGATATTAACATTATAAAAGATGGTAATCACTCGGTTTCCGACATATACAGAAAACTCACTCAAATAAATAGGTATACTCATGCGGATTCAGCGACACCATTCAATTATAAAATAGCTCCATTCAGTATTCTTGTTCTTAAATTATTGAACGTCCGCCTTTTGAGGCAGCAAAGGGGAACTTCCACAAATTGCATTGGACAATGATTACCACAATAGCAACTTCCAAGACTCACCAAATTTGTCTGTGAAAAATTCTTTGGAACTCATTGCAAAATTGAAAGATTCCAAACTTGAACCCGGGGATACTCTCGTTTCATCTGATGTTATTTCACTATTTACAAATACTCCAATCCCTGAGTGGGTAAACATTCTGAAGAACTGGCTTTCAAATATTAATAGCTCCGATAAAAACTGCACAGAATACGTGATGCTTATGTTTTATGTATGGTGCAAAATTATTGCACTTTTAATGGAAACTACTATAAATAAACAAGCGGATGTGCAATGGGCAAATGTCTCTCCTTTTTTGACCAATATATCTCTAAGCGAACTTGAAATCTCCTTAAAATCAAGATTAAATCGGTTTTCTAAAGTTTGGCATCGAATATAGTTTGTAGACGATATTATCGCTACTATAAGTGAAGCTTTTCCAACACGCTTAATAGCAAATTTGATTCACAAAAATTCACTCCAAATTGTAGAAATAGAAACAGATAAGCAACTTCCTCCTTTTCACTAGTGTCCCAGTAGGTAAATAGCTAGTAGTATCACCAAATAAAACAGACTATTCCCATGAATTGTCTTGATAGTTGTATATTGTTGGTGACTTCTTTGCTATTGCCCATTTCGGCAATTATAACTTCCTCTTTGGAACTCGTTCCGCCCATTCTTGCTTTATTTTTGATGATGTCACACTCTGCATAACATCTCATAATATGGTGTTAACTCCAATTCCAATGCGGATTCCTTATCCATAACCCTTAATTACCAATCCGTTCTTGATATTTCAATTCAGTTCCATTAAAATTTGACTTCCCTTAAAGAAAGTTGGCATGGATCGCCATGTAGTGTTCAGGATCTTAACACTTATGCATCTAGATAGCTGCACTAATTATTTATAAAATAACTGTCTAGGGAGATGACCCTGCATCGATGAATTTACGATCTAAAAATGTCCCCTCGTTTTAATTGGGCCACCCTTATGGGTATCGGAAGTGCTTAAAACTAAGAGATACGAGAACAAATCGATTTGATGATGGAGTCGCCTTTATGGAATTGAAATGAATCGGTCGAGATTGAATAACTGTCGAAAATATCTTCCAGATGTGTTGAAGTTGTTTACACTAGAGTTCATTCCGAATGATCCTTCAATTTACGGAATGTCGAATGAAGAATCCGATATTTAAAGCAAATACTCCATCAATGATGCATTGAATTGCAGAAACCTAAAACGGAATCATCCTTGTCTATCAACGCTTCCGGTATCGGTATGCCTTAACAATGTCCGGTATTTCATTGAAACAACTTGAAACCAATCGGTAGAACAATTTTCCCAGCTCATATGCAAATTGGTAATGGCAGCATCTAATCCACCATGGCAAATTTGAATCACATGCATGGTAATAACATGATGGATTTCATGTAGATGCTGATATTCAGAATTCGATCCTCTACTTGGTCTAATAATTGATTCGCCATTATGTTCATCGTACTATGTACGTTAATTATTAGAGACTGTGAACTATGGTTCCACTGATAACTGGACCGCAAATTGATTTATAGATATTCCGGTCCTTCAAGAAGATTTTTTCAAATCTATTTGGATCTGAAATGAAGACATGATTGATAAGGAAACATATCATTTCAATACGGAAAGATATTTGGCAATAAAGGCAGACGTCGTATAACAACTGAATAACAAAAAGTCTTGTATAAAACACGATGCAAAACGGTGTGTTTTTGCACATGATGCGTTGAAACTATCTCCACATCTAATGCAAAAAACTCGCTCACTTTGCAAGTAGTTGTATAAATAGCTTTTATTCTACGTGTAGATAAAATGTCTTTTTATATGACTTAACTGAGAATGATAATGGCCATTTATCGATTAATTGTGGATAGATGCAATGATTAATCGTCGCTTATAGTTAATTATTGAAGCGTTACAGGGCACAGTGCTACTTTACATCTCAGCAGTTCCTCATAATCTACAAAGTTCATTGACGTCTCTAGAACATTGTAGAAAGGTGGGAGTTCTCTCCCTTTTTAATAGATACTTCTATGGTCGGTGTTCATCAGAAATCAAGTTTGTTGTTCCACCAGGAGAGATTCCAGATAGGTGGAGAAGACGATCCATCCATTGTCAAGCTCGAGACCTGCCGAACTTCTTCCTAGTACACTTCATTTCTCTATGGCGATAGCCTCCAAGGCTTCAAGGAAAATTCGAATGCGTATCTGCTTTCCCAACATTCCACCGCTAGCTCACACGATCTTCTTCGAACATTGTGGTAGTAGTCAAAGTATAAAAGGAGAAGATCACTAAATACATAATGAAATGCGTGGCTCTAATAAACTTCAAGTGAAACTGCTTCAGGGAAGTTAACTTGGACCCAGAGATCATAAAGTTTCACACTGCTGAACTTTTGGAAGAAGACTAGCATCGTGAAGTGGAACAATGGGTTACATGGAAATGGGTTTACAGTGAATATAATTCAATCTTAGGGACGCGACCGGAGGAACCGAAAAACCTCTGGCAGGTAGGGGGTGGGGATGCGATTCGTTCGAATAATGATAATAAGACTTAAATGTCAAGTTTAATGGTGAATAAAAGTTTAAGCAAAATTAAATTATGTCTGAAGAACTTTTTAATAAAAAAAGGATATAATACTGTTACACTAAAACACAATAATTTTTTATATGATTATAATACAATAAATTATATATGTGTGAATTAATATTTTGATGTTTTTGTTACATATTTTCTAATGTACGTACAATTATATAGTATTTACCACTTATATACTCTCAAAACCATTAAATGCTATTCTATCCTACATTGGTTAATAGATCTTCGGAATTATTCCTGTAAGCTATGTCGTGTGTGAGCTGTAACCATAAGCTTTGGAATATGTGAGTTTCATTGTGATTTGTGGCGTACGTCAGACTGGTCGAAATATATTGTTAAGAAAGGTCTAATGATTTATTTTGCCCCACGTTGTGGTGACAATTATTAAGATAGGGAAGGGGGAAAATGAAAATATTGACAGACCAAATGAAGGTTGCAATATGATAAATGCGGTCGAAATAAAAGACTTAAGCAGACATTTAAATGAAATAATCTCGCAGATGAAAGTATCCGAGAAGTATAGGGGAATCATATCAGAAATAATTTCACAACATAAAGGTCTAATAATAGATGAAACTCGTATAGCTAGTAAATATATTCATAAATTCCAAGTCAAAGAAATTGAAAATTTTAAATCCAAGAACTATCCAATTCCATACAAGTACATAGAAAATGTAAGAAAGAAAATCGGTGAAATGCTAGAACAAGACATAATAGAAAGAAGTAAAACAAAATATATAAACCCTATTGTGATAGCAAAAAAGTCAAATGGTGATATTAGGTTATGTTTAGATGCTCGAACATTAAATAGATTGTCAGTACCACAATATGAAGCTCCTAAAAATATAGAGGCAATTTTTGGTAGAATAGTAAAGGCACAAGTTTTTAGTAAAATTGATTTAAGGCATAGTTTCTGGTTGATTCCATTACACGAAAATTGTAGAGATTACACTGGTTTTTTGATAGATGGAGAAGTGTATCGTTTTAAAGTTACGCCTTTTGGTATTCAAAGTGCATGCAGTGCGTTAGTAAGAAGTATGAATCAGATATTAAATAGATTTGAAATTTTTGTAGTTCATTACATAGATGACATATTAATATTTTCTAGAACAATAGAAGATCATAAAGATCACATAAAATTAGTTTTGAATGAATTAGATATAGCAGGTTTGAAAATAAATATTGAGAAATGTGAATTCTATAAAACAGAAGTTAATTTTTTGGGTTATAAATTAACGAGGGAAGGTTTAGAAATGGATGAAGATAGGTTAGATGTAATTAAAAATTTCAAGAGACCCACAAATCTTGAAACTTTAAGGGGATTCCTAGGTTTGATAAATTATTTTAAAAGGCTCATTCCTGATTTAAGTCAGAAGGAAATCAAATTAGTAGAATTACTTAAGAAAGGGGTAAGATGGAAATGGGATAATGAAAGACACGAAGCTTTCCAAAGTTCAAAAGATATTTTCATTCAAAAACTAAAAGTTTACCATGCACAGTATGATAAACCTTTTATATTAAGAACAGATGCTTCTAAACAAAGATTCAGTGGTGTTTTATTACAAAAACAAAATAATGAAGAAGTTCCCATAAGTTTTGTGTCTAGAATGACAAAAGTTCATAAAAAAAATTACAGTGTCACTGAATTAGAGTTAGCAAGCATAGTTTTTTTTTGTGAAGAAATTGAGATTTTATTTGTTAGGGAATAAAGTAAGGGTAGAGACTGATCATAGTGCATTAATAAGTATATTTAAAAACAAGTTTGTAAACAATAGGATTCAAAGATGGATTTTGTTATTGCAGGAATATAATTTTGAAATAAAACATATTCCAGGAAAATTAAATATAATACCTGATACTTTAACAAGAGAAGAGGGAAATTTAAAAATTGATATAAGAAAATATAAAGTAGGAGCAAATATTTTATTAGAAGTAAGGGGTTTATTTTCATTAGAGAGCATTAAAAACAATCAAAGTACTTTATCAGAGAAGGATAAAAAGAAATGTAAAATCAAAGAGGGAATTTATTTACAAGAAATAGGCAGGAAAGAATTATAAGTACAGAATAAATCAAGACCTAACTTTTAACATTTTAAATCATTTACATAATGAATTCAATCATATAGGAGCAAGAAAAATGTGGCTCATATTTAGAGAAAATTATATAGGAAAAGGAGATTATCAAATAGCAAAAGAAATCACAAAGAAATGTGATATATGTCAAAGAGCAAAGCCTAAAAATATAATTAATCATAATTTAGCAAAGAGTATTATAGTAAAAGAATGTTTAGAAGTAGTAGCAATAGATTTTTTAAGTGAGTTAATAGTAACAGAAAAAGGAAATAGACATATTTTAGTTGTAGTAGATTTATTTTCTAAATATATAAAATTATATCCTTGCAAAACGACAAAAAGTAAAGAAGTAATGCATAATTTAGAAAACTATTTTGAAAAATTGATACCCGAGATAAATAGGAGTCATAGAAATTTAAATATAAAAGTTTTGACATTCAAAGAACATTGTGTTTAATTCCATATATAATTCTATATAAAAATAAAAAGGTGAAAGTTCATTATTCAATTCAAAACAAACATAAGATTCAAAATAAATAAAATACAATAAGAAAGCTAGCCGGTAGAATTCAAAACATTGAAAGAATCAAATTTCTTAAACATTGAAATATTCAAATCAAATAATACAAAATAAATAAAAACTCAAAAGAGTTTAGTTAACAATATATTCAAGATTTCAAGAACCACTTGAAAGTTTTCGGCAAGATAAACATGAAATTATGCTAACCATGTCATAGAATTCATCTAAATCAAAATTGTATAGCTCGAGGGTGTACATTGTATATTTCATTAGCCCTGAATACTTCATTAACACATACATGGTGAACGTCAAAACTATG
The DNA here is from genome assembly GCA_958510875.1 of Endomychus coccineus. Classification (NCBI taxonomy): domain Eukaryota; kingdom Metazoa; phylum Arthropoda; class Insecta; order Coleoptera; family Endomychidae; genus Endomychus; species Endomychus coccineus. The sequence goes on from OY294068.1 coordinate 197,264,216, forward strand.
GAACATTCTATTGAATAAAAAATATGAATAATTTGTATTTTATGTATAATTTAGAAATGCATTTGTTGAATAATCGAATAAAAGAATTTCACAAATTGTAAAACTAGAAAATTCGCCATTTCCAATACCAACTGCTATTATTGCAAAACTAATAAAAGATCAAACAATATACTCAGATATGACTATTTCAGTTCGAATTGATAAAAGCTTTGTTCTATATAGATGAATGTAATTTTGAATGTTTAAATTCAAACCAATGATCACAATCCAACTTTTTTGCAACAACAAATATTTCTTTGACTGCGCTTTGTCGATAGCATCAATGCTCAAATATTATTCGATGTTTGTTTTGTTTAATGGAATCATGAAATGTCATTTCAATTTATAATACATTGGGAAATTTACTACTCTGTTTTTTATATAAAACATTCAAATTTTCGAATCTCAAAATACTTATTCCATTGATTGACTCATAACAATTGTATTGTTTTAATTTGTGGTATATAAAATTACGTGTCCTATATATGTCAGTCAAATGACTTACAACTAACCTACTAACGTAGGACGAATTCTTACGAATATATCAACAATCTGATGAATGCACATACACATAAAAACAAATGAAACATAGAACGAATTTTAGGTTATGTCAACATATCGTTTTGGTTCATCTCTGTGCGTATCGCCTTATTCAGTTACGAAGTTGTGTGTGTCCTGTCCATAGAGATATATATGAATAGAGTAGGTGTCCCGTGTGCCGTTTGAATCAGTTATCTGAAGGACAGAAGTTAATAATTCTATCGTGCTCTCTGTCGCTTTTCTCACGAATGGTGGTACGAGAGGGGTAGCTGCGCGTGCCTGCCCAACTATTATTGTATTCTATCAGCCAACAAGCGCACGCAGCTACCTCTCTGGCGATCTTCATTCACGAAAAGAATCTTCTGTCCTTCAAACTGATCGGGACATGGCAGCAATCGCGCCAGAAAAACCAATTCAGCTAACCAAAGCTACTCCTCCCCATCGGTCGGTAAGTAGCTTCAGGTTCCCAAGTCGTGTGCTAAATAGTCTCATTGCACCCAGAATGACTGCCTTCTGCATCCGGTCGATTGAGATCTGCGCCGAGTTCTTACAGGCCCTAATGATCTTCAAGTGTGGCGGGTCTGCATCAAAGTGTGGTTCTGAGTATAGCTTGTAAAGTTCTTAGGAGTCCTGTCAAAAGTCACGAATTGGTTGGGGTGGGGGCATTTAAGGTTGACGCAACACAAGAAGCTGCGGAAGAGCTTGGTCTCGAATTTCACATCAGTAGAGGGTAAACCTTGTCGCCTGAAAGCCCAGTTAAATACCTCGGAGCAAGATCTTATGCTCAGGCGGCATGTTGACAAGCCGATACACGGTTTACTCTACAGAAACATCGAAACTCTCGGTTCGTCAACCAGGCTGACCTTCGGCTACCTAAGGTCAGCCGGGAGTTACATACGAGACCAGCTTGCCCAGAACACGTTATCAACACTTTGGTTAATCGTCGCAACGTGACTGGTGTGCAGGTTCCTGATGATATCCGGCTAAAGCCTTAAGCGTCATCGACGTACACCCATCACCATAAGGCTGTACTACCATTTGAGGCACTTGTACGTCATATACCAAGAGCCGGTGCTGCCTTAGATGCCAAGAAATATTGAGTTCGTTGTCGGAAATGAAAAATGCCAGATCTACTGGATTTACCCGTTTCCGACCATCAGGTCCACACAAGCAAATAACCTGACCTTGTCCTCCTTGATAAACATATAAAGACTATGTATGTCATCGATTTCTCTGCTCTGGCAGAGAAGAACATAGTCTTGAAAGAGGAGGAAAAATGACCAAAATATCAAACTCTCTTGTTCGAGCTCCGCACGCAATACCCAGGCCCCAACGTCGTACTAGTGTTTCTGATCATCGGGGTTTTTGAGCGGAATTCGATCTTCGCTGCGTTCGAACTTGAATATCATTCCGGCCTGTAAGAACTCGACGCAGATCTTGATAAACCGGATGCAGAAGGCATTCATTCTCTCAAAAACCACACATTACATTCATTATAGCTTACCTTTTCCCGTTAGGGGTGGAATTTAAAAAAATATTCTGGTAGCTGGTGTCTATGATCTATGAGGAAACTATTGCTGCCGAGTTACCAGTTTGTCGGCTTTTTAGTTTCGAAGACTTCGTGATAAATCTGTCTGTCAGGACATAATAATAACATTGATAATAATGTTATCATAAATAACGCGGTCATAGTTTCAGACGAAATACAGTTTCATAGTGTTGCTGCCGTGACCCAGTAAGGTCAAAACACCTGCAACTGGACGCAACATTGTTCAAATACTTTGTATATTGTGTATTACTTTCATGAATGCATTGAAACGGATACGATCGTTAAACGATGAATGAAATTGTTCTCGGCCTCATTTTCAAACTGTTCGTCACAGAAAACTGAATGACGCAAAAAGGATGCTCGTTTTTCTTAGGTTTCTTCCAAAGAACCATTGTTGGCCCTTCAATAGCGAGCCCCGCAATTAAATGAAGTCAAACAAAACCGAGAGTTCATTCTGAATTCTAACCGATGCTTTATTATGTTTAAAGTTTGTTAGTGCGGAATTTAATTCATTAAAATTTACTTATTAAACACGAACCCGGTTGAGATTCTAAGAAAAGTTTCTTAACTGCGACTTTGTAGGTATATTAACTGGAGGCAATGTTTTATTCAGTTCCATTTTATCTCGATAAAATTGTTCGCTAACTTGCGAATCCAATTGTTTCCGGCTAAAGGACCGAAATTTGCATGTAGATGTACCGTATTCAACGGAATACTCCAATTCAACAGAGCAAGATCAGATGAATCCAATTGAAACAGTCAAAAATCTTTTGAAAGATGTTTTATTACCCATTTTACCTCACTATATCGTAGTAGAATACATCTAGACTATTTTTGAGATGATTGTGACATTCCTATTGATGCGAAGATTATTAACATCATTTGAATGAAATATTCCCAAATCAATATAGTGGGAGCAGAACCTTACTCCCCTGAATTGCATGGTATGGGGTAATTTTAAATCGAAACTATTCGTCATTCGACCCAATAAATATTGACGAATTGGAATGTAATTAAATCTATGCGACCTGATACCCTTGGAAAAGTGACTGGAATGCGGTTATTTTCTGAATTTTGAAATATTTGCAGTCGAAATTCTCGCCTAGTTAATACGGCGTGTCCGAAAATGTATACGCCAAACTTCCGGGAAACTACTTATTCCGGATTATCTCGCATTGCTTATTGTTCTTTGTTCTAGATAACCCTCGTTTTCAATTGTAAACAAAATCTAACGGACTCAAATCGGGTGAACTATGAGGCCACGCAACTGGATCGTTACGGCCTATCTACTTCCGAGTGAAAACTGATTCTGAACGATTTCAAACTCAAACACCAAAATGGGTAGATGCTTCATCATCCATAAACTAACTTGCTAATTTAATTGCGTATGGCACATTATCTAGAAAACCAGTAAGGTCATTTTTCAAAACATTCAGATATGTTTCACCGTTATTAGATTAGTAATTTGTCGTAAAAAAAGTATAGAAGGCAACTCGTATAAAATGGCCTATTTTGGACTCGTATGAATCTAGTGAGATTATTGCATCATATACTATTATGTTGTATGTGTTAAGTCAGTGTTTGTCAACGTGTTGGACGCGACCCCCAAGGGCAAGCCAAAGCTAGGTAAAAGTAAAAAGCAAGAGTTGTAGGTCCTACATTACAATGAAAATACAACAATTTCAGTGGCAAGGCTGTCGCTGTTTATGTTTTTATGATTTGTGGTTCTATTTTCAGACGAAAATAACCAAATAATTTTCTAATTGTAGCCTATTTCTCTCTTCAGATTTTATATTCACCATTGAATATGGCAAATGGCACAAATAACTTCAAATCTTTCCTTGCCAGCTCTCAATATTCCTCTTCTCTCTTCATCCAAAAGACTTCAACATTTTGCAAATTAAATTCCATCTTAAGCATGCCGTCAGCAGCAGAATCTATAAGTTTCTACTGCATCTGCGTGATCAGATGAGCCAGGTATAGTGACAGATCCGAAAAAGGATTTAGTATCTTCAGAATCCAGTTCTGGAAAGTAGCTCAATAGTTTCACTTTCAAATTATGCAAGCTCGGTATCATATAAGGAATGTGAAAATTTACCACCACCTATTGTTCTGTTGCAATTCCTCCACTAATCTCCTGATAATGGCTGATTCTATGCGATTCTTGTAAGAACCTCAACAATTTAGCTTTTAGTTCCAGAACTCGTTCCAATACCTTTCTTTCGGATAGCCTCCTGACCTTTGTGTGATAAAAGAGATTTCGTAGGAGCGAACCCCTTTACAAAGGATTCTGGACTGTCGAATTTGCAAGATTTCACATCCAACGTTGATCATATATTAAGCACATCATTTAAATCAGAAGGTCCTGGGGGTCGCCAAAATTATTTCACTCGTATTCGTATTCGCGTATTCAAGAAGGTTGAAAAACACGCAGATATCTCAGCCACAGGACTAAATTCCAAAATTTGAGCTTCATCGCGACATCCACCTTTGAAAATATTATCGATATGGTGAATTTTATTCGGATTAGGTTTGTTTTCATAAAGTTAATATTTGGTCATGAAATCGCGTCAAATCTGCATAGAGCAACAGGAGACCTGCTTGCCTACGTAACAGTGAGGTCTTCTCCTATGCCTATAACCTCCAAACCTTCAAGAAAAATACAAATGCCTATATCCTCTCCCTACATTCCACTGCTGGCTCACAAGATGTTCTTCGAAACATTATAGGTTTGCCTCTCGTGTAGTCAAAGTATAAAAAATAGAGAGAGCTTCACTCCAAGAAATATAACAAACCCAAAATATTCGTAACCATTTTCATTCTATTGAAATAACAAAACACCTTCTATTTCCATCTCAATATAGAACAGGCCTCTCTCTGGTAATCCGACTGATGAATTAGGTGCTTCAATTTCTTTTTTTATTCAACTCGACATGGAAGACGTAAAGATCCGAAGTATAGCAGACTGGATTCTTTATTGCTTCAATATTATCGCTCTTATGTAAATTTTTCACTTACTTCTTGAGGATAAAAAATATTAAAATTTACATAGCAGTTTCAAGTCGACACCTTAAAACCCGTTGAATTATGTAAGAAGACGACGTATTCCTCGACTTATATGCTGTAAGAAGGAATTGTAAAAGTTATGTAGTGCGAAAGAAGGAGAGGAACGCATCCGCATTCGAAACACAAATCAAACAAGATTTCCAAAGTTTCTGGCTGAATTGACTGAAGGCTTTGTTTGCATCGAATCTCCATTCACCACTAACGATGATCAAGTCAAGACAGATTTTCAACTCCCTACAGATATCGTCTTATTTTCACTGATCTGTTCGAAACAAATCCGAATATACATTGGACCAATTTGAAAACTTGCTACGTTTTATATTTCAGAACCGACTTGCCTCTCGGCTTCAGTATTGATATTGAACTAGTGCCTCGCGAGGGCGAGGTAAGAGCAAGAGTTGACTGGCTCTCGGTGCAAATATGTTATTACCAAAGGATTTAAACATTTTTGGATTTTTTCAAAAATGCATAAGGGGTAAGTATCGAAAAATCTCGATTTTGCTTGATCTAATCGATTCTAATGAAACATCGTAATAATACGTTTTCCATGATGAGAAAGTCGATTCTAACGTTAGTTTCAACCTCAGACAATAGTTAATCGAATTGCAGCCAAATCGGGACCCTGAATTCTCTTCATGCCGTAACACACAACCCCAATAAAATCATACTTTTGACGAATAATTATCCAAAATTGGTAACGACAGTGTTCTAAGATCCCATTGAATGAGTTCAAGCATGGATTGCAGTGTGCTAGAAAAACTAGGCGTGCCAACAAATTCATATTTACATCGTAAATAACAAAGAGGTGAATAAAAGAAGGTGAAAGTGGAGATCGATAACATAAACATTAATCACGTGCAGGGAATTCGTGAATAGCTTTGTAAACAAAAAGGAACCGAATTAGAACAAACGTACAGACCGCTCGTGCGATCCAATAAATTTTATCGCCTTCCTTAATGTACCCTAATTTTTGAGCTGTGCCTCGGCTTGAGGCAACGTGAAATTTAGCACATACAAACAGTACGATTCACGGCACATTTACAGGTTTTTATTTCCAGGCCAGGGCAACTAGTTCTCGTGGCCCGCAATACGCTGGACACTTTCAATGCCAACAAATCTTTCTAACAACGGTGATCCCGTACTATCGATTGTTCTTGAGAGTGGCCTTCAATTTTATGTCCATCAAGTTAAGGTCGGTCATAAAGTGAACTTATGAGAAATATATACAGAAATTTGGTATCGCTGTATGATTGATGGCCGCGTCTAACAATATTAAATGTAGTAACATTCCCTGGTGTTTGGATGTGACCTTAAAAACATATTCTACAAATTGAAACAGTGTTCACTGTTCGACTTCGTATCAATATAATATTCCAGTTACTGCCAAATGATCATACTGTTTTATATCGATAACTCACTTGTCACAGTGGTGTTGTCATAGAGAGCATTTTCTATTAAGAAAAACGCAGTTGCATAATGGAAATCTGCAAATGCGCCTTCAAAGTTAACCGTCCAGTTTTCCATGTGAAGGCGCGATTGTTCTTTTCCAATTTCACGGTTACGTATACGCTTAGGGCGTGAATATCTGACGAATTCGAGAAGAACGTTCGATATTTATACGTTCCATATCTTAGCAAATATAAGGCACACATCCGGATACGCCCTTATTTTCTAGTTTGGATCCTGTTATTCAAGCAGAATAAACGTCAACGTTTTGTTATTTTCTATCGGTCAGGTTTTGTGGAGAAGTTATTTTTGGACATTCTTAACTTTCGGAAGTTATAATGTGTTATGTTCGGACATGCTGAGCTTTTGTCAGTGGTTTTATTCGCGGAGTAGAGAGTTACTGGATAATTTAGCTAATTCCCAAAAATTGAAATCTTCACTGAATTACTGAAGTATTGAACTCTTTTCTGGACTATATTATAATAATGAGATAAACCCTTAATCGCTTCATCATGAAACTGATACCCGTGAATAACATTTTACAAAATATAGTCAACCAATCAATCAATCAAAGCGAGGGAATACGAAGTGTAACGTTATATAAAGTAAAGTCTAATTGCTTGGATTATATAAATCACGGTTTCCGCTTGGAATTATAGATAATTGAACTTGGAAAGAGATTGTTACCGACATCTGTGATTTAATGGCGCAAATCGATTATTTTACTAATGCGCGAAAACTTGAAACAGATCTCTCGACACGCGATGGGAAGGAATACTAGAAAACGGAAATCGATAGAAATCATATTGTGTCGGACCTTATCTGAGGTGAATCGAATCATTTTCATTCCTATATATTTTTCAATAATTATATAAATATCGATTCATGCGTGGCCATACAAGATCGCTTTTTCTTACTCGAATATAAATTAGATAGTCATTTACTTATATTCTTTCTCTTGTCTTCAATACGTATCTAATTTGTCAAGTTCATAATCAGAATGGTTCACATCGTTCTTTAAGGCTTGTTCAACCTAGCAATTCCGTATCACCCTTTCTTGACATTCCTCTTAATAAATTTGGAATGGATATGTCTCTTTAGGCTAGTCGTGGTGAGATAACAGAATAACCTATCCAAGAGAGGGTAGTAGGAAAAAACATTAATTCGTATATTTTGAGATTCAGATTCTTCCATTTAAAATTGTACTTGCAACTTCCCTTTGTATTTTTCAAACATTACACCAAAGAAAACTGTTAAAATAGAATTTCTAAAGATATATCCCTAGCCGATTGATCATTTGTTTCAGAGTATCCCTCACCGAGTAAATGAGTGCATAATCAATCATGATGCTGAAACTCGTTCATTAATATTCTTTTAACATTTCTTCGTTATATTGAATCCTATGAGATGATTTCAAATAAATTGCTAAACTAATATTGGGTGTTACGGCTTTTATTTAAATCAGTAATAATTAGATTAGCTTGTTTTCTGGCGCATGCACCATTATGCCGAGAATATCCCTGAATCTTGCTAGACTATTGATCAGTTTTATTAAATACACTGGCTTTTCTTTATTCCCATTATTATCTTCATGCTTAATAGTATCCATATTTGATGAATGAGGAGAAAGAAACTTAGTTTACGGGCATTCCAATATTGAGAATATATGCATAGTCGTGATGTATAGTTTTGAAAAATGTATATAGATAGCAACCATAATAGTGAGAACAATAATAGTAAAAAACAAGCGCTATTTCGATGTTCAACATCATTAAACAACGATTTAACCTGTTCCCTAGGGTTCCCTAGATAACGTACATGAAAATAGCATATACAGTGTTCTGATATCCTTTACAATAAGTTCCATTATTTATAGGTAACTTTTACTACCCTCACCATACGTAGTATATAGTGTAAGGGAAGTATTGTAATCAGGCCAAAAAAGTCATGATTTTGGCAAATATATCCGGTGTGAACCATCTACAAATTTTACAGACCACTTTAAAGTGCTGAAAATAGAATATTTATTAATTTTGGGCGCGATAGCTTCGTTTCTAGAGGTATTTTTGACATTTTCAAATGGAATTAAAGTATTATCACGTTTCCGTGTTTACCAAATTCAATTATTACCAATCTACATTTGTCTTCATTATTGCATATCATCTTTATTCCCATTGTAATCTTACAGATATTTTATTCCAATGTATTATCCGATTACAAGACTTACGTTACACCATTTCCTGTCAGTCAGTATCAATTTCATCCACTGATACTTTTATATTGCAAGTAATATGTTATAGTGTCATGTCAGCATTAGGATTTATTATTCTGCCGAACACGTTCATTTACCGTGTGAATCCTAATTTGTAAGATTTCATCGATAAAGTCTAACAGTGACTAACAGAGGAAAAGAGGGATATTCGAAATACATTCTCGGGTAAGTGATGTTTTTCATCCACATTTGATGGAGAGTTAATGAATCAATTGAACTGATTTCCAAATTATTCATCATTATGTTTTATTAATTACTTGAACTAAATCTGAGATTATTCATCGTTATGTTATGTGATAGGTTGCAGGCAAGTAGTGAGGAAATGCCTCAAATTGTCGCAAAAATTTTTAATGCTAATGCTGGGGCTGATTCAAGTGCTTTAAAATGTATGGGGGATGGAAATCCTCAACCGTTGCTGAAGGATATATAGAGGAATCTTTTACATATAAAGTAGACATAGCAAATAAAATATTTAGAGGGGAACATAGTTCATTAATCATATCTTTTTCAATATAAACTTATATAATAGAATCCAGTTATAATAACTGAAGATGAGATGCAATTTGTAGATCCCGAAACTAGTGACGTATGGATTGTGAGATTCTAACAATATACCAAATACAAATTATCGAAATACACCCTTAAAAAAAATACAAAATTACAATATTAACTCAATAAATCATTTGCAACAGGGTTTATTTTTCCCATAGACGATGTTCCGGAGGTTGTCAGAAATTTTAGGATTTTCATGATTTTATTAATATAGTGTGTATAGAGTTTGGAAACATCTGAACTTTTCACTCACACAAGATAACTGAAGAACAGTTTCTCTGAATCCGTACATTCACTGCACGAATTCTTCCAGTTGAACACAAGTTCACTTCTTAACGCAATAATGTGCAAAGCAAATAACTTCTAAAATTACTTTTCAGATGTACAAGCTGGTCCGCTACAAAGAGAAAATTATATGAGGAATACTGCGGAAAATAAGTTATCCGATGTTCCATCGGCTTTGTTGAAATCGGGGAAATTCTATTCAGCGATGTAGCAATTAAATTTTAGAGAATACACGGATGGATGTTTAATTGAATTCTTAAAGGGATTACTCAGTTAAACCAGAGTGGCATGCCAATATACATCGGAAGGTGATTTAAATGAAGATCAAATTTTTTGAAACTATGCAAACAGCCGATCGATAACGGCTGTATCCGTTGTGGATAATTTTGAACATAGTTGCCGTAGAAATTAATTGAAAATTGTTTGAGAGGCATGAATGCGTATTCTCTACTTCAATATTTACGATGAAGTAATATTCATCAAAAAATCGATAGTGCCGTTACTTTGTGATAATTTATAATAATGATATAACTGGTAACTTTGTTTTTTATCACTTATATTATAGAAAAAATAACGTGAGTATAGTTTCGAAACTATTAGCGTGTTATCTTTAAAATGATACTAACAATATAGGCATGAATGCGTATTCTCTACTTCAATATTTACGATGAAGTAATATTCATCAAAAAATCGATAGTGCCGTTACTTTGTGATAATTTATAATAATGATATAACTGGTAACTTTGTTTTTTATCACTTATATTATAGAAAAAATAACGTGAGTATAGTTTCGAAACTATTAGCGTGTTATCTTTAAAATGATACTAACAATATAATAAGATTCTTGACCTAGTATGAATTATAAAAAAATTCTCGGGAATTAGGTCACATTAACAATCTGTTATAAATGTTCGTCTTTACGTACGTTTCGGTCTCACGACCATCATCAGAAGACTTATTTTGTTAAAAAGGGGTTAACTAAAACTAATTAGCACAAGAGTCCATATCGCACAATTTTCAATCAAAAAGCTCACGCCGTCGAAACGAACAGAACCACGAACAATCGAAAATTGTATCGTTAATATTAAAGTATAGATTTTGAGACCATAGCAATATGCGTTTGTACATTATGAGAATATTACTTAACAGTGGTTTCTTGTTACAAAAAAATCTATACTTTAACATTAACGATACAATTTTCGATTGTTCGTGGTTCTGTTCGTTTCGACGGCGTGAGCTTTTTGATTGAAAATTGTGCGATATGGACGCTTGTGCTAATTAGTTTTAGTTAACCCCTTTTTAACAAAATAAGTCTTCTGATGATGGTCGTGAGACCGAAACGTACGTGAAGACGAACATTTATAACAGATTGTTAATGTGACCTAATTCCCGAGAATTTTTTTATAATTCATACTGGGTCAAGAATCTTATTATATTGTTAGTATCATTTTAAAGATAACACGCTAATAGTTTCGAAACCATACTCACGTTATTTTTTCTATAATATAAGTGATAAAAAACAAAGTTACCAGTTATATCATTATTACAAATTATCACAAATGATGGTCGTGAGACCGAAACGTACGTAAAGACGAACATTTATAACAGAGTGTTAATGTGACCTAATTCCCGAGAATTTTTTATATAATGATACTAACGTTTTGAACGCTTTGTGATGACATTATAGTTCAGTGGGGGCAGGTACTGAAGCGCACAAGGGCACGTGCTCATCCCCACCAACGTGTCCATCCAACCCCCAAGATAAACATAGAAAGAAATTAGCATGTAACTGCATTATTTTACTCCGCACGTCAGGCGCATGCATTGGTGATGCTCAAAACACTATCTTCCGGGCAACTGAAGTGTACTTATTTCAAGGATCATTCGGCTGACTACGGTTATCTTCGCCATAGGCACTTATGCCGTCGGTTTGGGGCACAAAGCTTCGTATCTGCAGTAAACGTCTTGCCTTTATAGTGACAGTGTGAGGATTCAATTTGAAGACGTGCAGTGAGTGAGCCTTTGAATTGGCATTGCGAGGCCATGATGAGACATTGACGTCGGAAAATCGAGGTATTGGGTACCCCTTCATTTACAGTGTATTATGAACAATTTTCAAATTTTTGTAACGGTCCTCTGGGTGGGACAATTTAACAGCGCGATCTGAAAGGCTGTTTATAACACTTTTTTTATAACTTGTTGGTGCAACTGAAGTAAAGTGAAGATATAGTTTAGACCAAACTGGCATAATTTCAGCACGCTTAAGAATCACGGTCTGAATTTTTTTTAATTTATGAATTTCTGATCATTTTACAAGGGGTAAGTTATGGAAAAATTCCGATTTCGGTCGAGTTCACGATTCTTAGAGGCCAATAGGAACGAAAATCCTGCTATTACTGCAGGCGTGATAAATCAAAAAATACCTTAAAATTGAATCATTTACCTACCAGTAAAGGTAACACCTTTAAAAAATTCAACGTTCTTGATTATTCAATTATAACGAAGAGTCTTGTCCGGCGACATCATGTTCCTTCAGAAATATCTGGCGGATTCAGCTTTTGATTCTCTCAAAGAACTAATTTCAACTTTTATCGGCAGAGATTATCAAAAGAAACTGTTGCTTGTCACTTCAAGATACAACCTATAGTGCCTCCAGGAACTTCGAGATAATTACGAGAGGTGTATTCTACACGTTCCCCAATTAGAAAACTTCTCCTGAGAGTTTCAACCGAACTTTCTCATTTTAATTCATCTCAAGAAAGAGAAAGCTATAAGTACTTCCAGCACAGAATGTTTCGATTTTATTCATTTATTGCATGCTCTAGTGAACGAAGATATTGTTGTTATTGCAATTGAGATTCTAGAGAGTCTGCATAATCCATTATCCGGGAGAAGATCATGTTTTCTAATTAAAGAAAATCGATTATAAAAGGTGTGCAAAATGTTTTCTGCTGTTCGATGGAATGAAGCTACAAACTATGTATATAGTGCTTCCCAAAAGTAGCTGACAAAAATACTTCAAAAAAATGATCGGACTCATTGATTTTATTTTTAAATTGACATTCAGACATTTAATTTTCGGACGAAATGAAGATTCTTTGAAAGAAGGATCATTTTTGAAATTGAAAATTGTTGTAATGCAATTTTATCGCAAAAACCAGAAGGTAAGGAGGTTTTACCGAGGATTATAAAAAAGCAGCACAATGAAATGAGGATTCTTCGAAAGAAGGATCATTTTTCGAAAAAGGATAATTTTTCTAAGGAAGAATCATTTTTCGAAAACAGGATCATTTTTGGAAAGAAGGATCATTTTTCGAAATGAACACAAACAATTTTATTCAATACTTATGCTAAAGTTAATCACACCTAACCTAATCTAACCTAACCTGAGATGATACAGGATACAAAAGCGGGTAAAATGCAAGAGGTTGAAGGTGTAAAAAAATCTATTGTGATTGAATTGAGCATTCGAAAAATCCTGATTTCGAATAAATATCCCATTTTCAAATAATATCCTAATTTCAAATAAATATCGTTTTGAACAATTTTCTGTTTGAAGAATTGAATTCGAACGATTCATTATATTATTATGAAGGTGTCAAAAACTCTTCTAACAATATCCTAAATAATCGGTTAGACCTATACTTAAGTGATCTTTTCCTCTATCTATCAAAGCACTCTTAGAATAATTCTTAGAATATAAATAATAATTATCCTAATGCACAAATTGTTTCTTGAGCTCGTCTAGTCCGTCTATCTGGAATTTCTTGTGGTGGTTATAACAGATGACATTTCTGATGAACATCCACCATGGAAATATATATAGAAAAGGGAGAGATGGCTTTCCACGATGCTCTAGAGAGGTCAATGAATTCGTAAGTGTGACATCGTCAATCGGACGAATAGTTCTCTTCTGGAAAGAATCTGAGAGCTTCAACGTATGTGAACAGTGATCCAGGACATGTCGAAGCTGTGCTTTGTAGATTATGAGGAGCTGCTTGCATATAAAGTAGCGATTGGCACGGAATAGAGAACCAAGTTCTTGTTAAGCAATTTTGGCAATGCAGCTCATATGATCATCTCAAGAGAAAGTGCTATTGGTGGTGATCCGCCTTCCCGGAGAAGATGCAAGCTTGAGTTTTGATTGCATTAAAGTCTACTAGATTATCATATCGCCATTTCAAAATCGTTGCCACATTCAATGTGTCAACCTGTATCTGCCTTGCTCCTCTGTCTTCAATAGATGGTACAGGGGCTCTGGATGAGAAAACGGTATGCAGTGTACCGTCATCTGCAAAATTGTGAACGAGACAGGTGATCCCTTCCAACAGATCGTTGATATGAAGCAGAAACAAAGTTGGTGCCAATAGAGATCCCTGTGGAACAACAGCGTAGATACCCATTGCATCGGAGGATACTCCGTCAACCACCACATGAAGTGATCTATCTATGATTTCATTTAATCATGTATGATCATTTAAAAATAAAAAAAGACGTATCTGAGCTTTTTTCTTTAATAGCTTTGTCAACGATTTCATAGTATTTATCCGAACTTTTGGGAAGCACTATATAATAGAACTGATACATTGAACCGTAATTGTCAAGTTTTCCAAAGGATGACAGGGGTAGAGTGTGTAGAGCCGAAACAATATATCAGGAAACAAGATCTGATGTCTTATGAACATTTTATAGAGATTTCCAAGTTCTAGGATATATCAGTCCATAACGTCTTTCACAAGAGTGATTTCATTGAAGATATGGAACAATGGTTGAATATGAAAGTGATAATGACAAGCCTGTTAGAAAGAGGGAATTGATTATACCACAGAGAAAATTGCCATCCACAAGCTTCGCGTGTTCTTTTCGAATTAATGGGGTCTATGCGTTTTTATGGGCTCTAAGTAATAGGTAACGCAGTGGAAAACACCCTGGAAAACGCTCAATTAGAAAGATTAACTCGATTTCAGCGATCTCACTTTAATGGGATAATTTACAAGTTGGGAAAGAAATGTGTGCAGCAGCAGCTACCAGAAATTGCACCCTTAATCAAATCAAAGGCTGAAGAAAGCGCGTTGGAAAGTTTATCAGTAAATCTGTGTTTTCAAGGTCACCTAATAACATCTCATCTAACAGTTATGGATACAGATGATTGTACCTACGACTATTATTACGAATGAGCGTGAAATTTTCGCGCTTTTCCCCAAAGTAACGTATCGAAAACGGGAACGCTAAATAATACTCTTTCAACACCGAATTATCGCATAATGCGGATTTTGATATACTTTGGGAAACATTAACCATCGGTCATCAAAATTTACATATAAATAGCTATTTTTCGAGAGCCCTACGAAGCCATTTCCCTCAGTTGAGAGATATTTCGTGTTTCAGATATGTCCATGTTAATGGAACCTGTTACGAATTCGATTCATTCCTAAATTATATTGTAGGCGAAATATTCCATACGTTTCTTCCTACCAGACTTCTATCGAACGACGAAGTTATGGAACTCTTTCCGGTTGGATCGAAATTTCATTCTCTAAATCATCTATCTCATGAAAGTACATTAAAGACATGATTCAGATCAGATTCTCTAAATCATACAAATACTCACGAGGTTCTTCGCCTGAGTGGTCATTAATCCTTGTAACCAGATACATTAGAGATTACGATGAGATTCTCTATATCATACAAATATTCGAAGATTCTTTTTCTGGTCACAATTCTGTGTGAATACATTAGAAATTCATATTCAATTCTCTGCATCATACACATGACTTTACATATTTGAAGTAATTTAAACCCATTACAAAAAACACAAATTAGGATCAGATTCTCTAAATCATACAAATACTCACGAGGTTCTTCGCCTGAGTGGTCACAAATCCAGATATATTAGAGATTAGTATGAGATTCTCTATATTATACTCGAAGGTTCTTTTTCTGAGTGTTCACAACTTCGTGTGAATATATTAGAAATTCATATTCAATTCTCTGCATCATACAGATAACTTTGAATATTTGAAGTAATTTAAATACATTAAAAACATCACAAATTGATATCAGATTCTCTGAATCAATCGCTTGATTGGTCATAATCTTTGGAAGTTGCAACATTAGACATTTGGATGAAATTCTCTAAATCATACGGACAACTCAACATATTTAACGAATATTCGAAATTCCTTCGTCTAATTGGCCACAATTCCATGTGAAAACTTTAGAGAGCCAAGGATCTGTATTAAATCCTCTAAAACACAGTTATAATCGAAGGTTCTTCTTCTGAGTGGTCATAATTCCGTTAGAGTACGTTGGAGATTCAGATCGAATTTTCTAATACATAATGTCCCGGAAGATACTCCGCTTTTTGGTCACAATTCCTTGTAAGCACTTTAAAGATACTGGAGGTTTGGATTAGATTGTCTAAATGATACAGATATCTCAGAACATTCGAAGAACATTCCATTGTCCTCCGTCTAATCAGTCACAATTCCATGTTAGTATACGAGAGATATTAGAGATTTGGATTAGATTCTCTAAATCATACAAATACTCGGACGTTTTTTGCCTGTGTGTTCACAATTTTGTGTGAGATATAATTAGTAATACAACGAAAACTCTATAGGTTCTAAGAATAAATGTTCACAACAATAGTATGAAAGTATATCAGAGACATGGATTTGAATTCGATTCTCTAAAATTAAATCATACAAATGCCTAAGAGTTGCTCTCCTTAAACTTCAATGTAGCTACTTTGGAGACAACTTAGAGGATTCAACGAATATTTGAAGGCTACTCGACTAATTGGTCATAAAATCTCTAGAGGAAACTCAAAGTGGAACTACTTATTAAAATGATTGGATCGACGTTCTCTATCATACGTTGGATATTTCAAGTTGGCTATATGATTCAACTCAATCAACTATATGATTCAACTCAAGAACTGAGAACAGCTTCCTCGAATGACTATATTCATCTTGTTTTTCTTGTATCTAAATCATTCGGAGAGGAACGTTTCTTATTTATTTCCAAATCCATCCAAGTTTCATGTTTACATTTGCTTTATATTTTCATTCTCCCTTCACATGAATCACGTGATGCATAGTAAATATGAGACATAAACTCTTCAAACAACCGCGAGACGTATTTTAATGATAACTTTTTTTATCTCACACACAGATCATTTACTGAGCAATATTCATTTTTCGAACGGATGTAGGTATAATCGCGTTATCTTTCCCTTTTGCCATTCTCCTTCTATCGAGACTAGAAAATAAAACGTATCCGAAAGTTTGATATAAAACTGCGGGATTTGTATTCTGTTCATATAAGTTGTTTCAGAACTTTTTTCCATAAGACAACATTGAATTGACTAAGTATTTCACTAATTGGAATGCCTTAATTTTCAATTGAGCATTGAAAAATATAATAATAAGTGCTGATGCTTATTTTTTCATCTCTTTTCTGTAATTGCAGATGTATCAATTCAAAAATCTTGTTTTTTTTAGTTTAGTTTTCTTTCGGAAAATATAGACAGACGTTACGCCGAGAAAAAAGATTTCAAATGCCCTAGATATATCCCTTCTATCATAAAAACCCTTCAAACTGTAATTTAGCTCACATCTAAGTTTTCTATTCTAACATTGTAAAAAAGACTTGTTTGCAATCTAATGGCCCCTCACTTCAAATTTTTGTCAATATTTAATATACTTACGTTCTTAATGATATTTGATGAACACTTTACTGGCGACTGATATTACACAGATCATGTTTTATGGATGAGAATCAAGAATATAATGGTCAGTTCACTGATAGGTCAGATGATGAGATTGATGACCCCAACTAGGAGTCGCTGAGAGCTGACTGCTGCTGTGCCCCAGATGAGAACTCCAGTACTGAGTTCTTTGTCTTCTGCTCTAAAGATTCACTATGTACTATTTGTTCTTATTCTTCAGAAGAGTTCCGGTCCTGTCAGAGGCGTTTCAGTTCCCTTGCGAGCAAGGGTTCAATTCCTTCATGTCCCAGTGGACGGTGGTTCTGTTCCGCAATCCCAAGGAGCTTGGTTTTGTAGGTGATGACTATCTTTGAGTTAATGATGTGTGGGTTCCGTACTTTTACGGCTGCTTGACTAACAGACAGATTCAGTTGTGCACATCTCTCAATTGTTCTGGGAGTCCCCCCACGTTCTGCTATTCTGGATCAATTGATAGACTAACAGATTGCTTCTTCCCTAACAGGGTGAACTTTCCCTTCTCACCACTTTTCTCTGTTTTTAGTGTCGGTTTGGAAGCTCTGTGTGAACACAAATACCTTACCCATGTCTTCCCTTGGTGCTATGAATAATCGGAGCTACATCTTCAGAGTCCTTAACCTTCGATCGAAACGTCCTGTCTGTTCATATCCCTCAATTCCTGTATGCCCAGGAACCCAGTGGAGGGTGATTCTGTTTACAAAAGTGAAGTTCCAGAAATCTGTCAATGTGGTACATTGCTCGATTTCCTACTAGGACATCTGTTCATAGATGGCGTGAGATATTTCGGTTTTTTATCACTTTGTAGGGTGAACCTCCAACAGAGATTATTCAGTAACGTTGCAAAATTGCTCGTTCCATCAATGAGTTCTATAAGAAAAGCGAAACAGTTGTCTAGAAGTATAAGTTTGTGACGTTATCGATCGATCTGGACAAGAAAGACCTTATCATTAGAATAAAGTTCCAAACACGTAACAAAATTACTGGAATTGACATTTTTTGCACTGTCGCTGAGTTCGTTCAAACTGGATACGTGTATTTCTAGTTGGACATCATGTAGTATCCACTTACGCGAAAAGTGTCGAAGTATTCATCGTGATAAATGGATATCATGGCATCAAGACGAGCCACGATTTCAAAGGGCCTTTTGAAATGTACACGACTCGCTATCGTTGATACGAAAGTGCATTATATATCGAAATGGATTCGGCAAAGTTAGCTCTGACCGTTTAGTGAAGCCTGCGTGCACGACTTCCTTATAGAATTGAGATGTTTTTCATGAAGAAAAAGCTGTCGCCGCGCTCTGTATGATTAATGAAGTTGAATGCAGAGAAGGGCTTTTCGATAGGACAAGTTAGTTTAGGCTTGACGCGCAGTTACTCTGGCTGACATAAGCTACAAAAAAATTTCGTATCTCCAAAACGTGACATAACTTGAATGGATTCATGTTAACGGTTCAATCAATTATATCATCAACATGTACCACGAATCTTGGCCTGCCAATGGAGTTTACATCACACGATTCGATGTGAGGGAAACCCTATTCAAGATAAGAAAGAAATAGCAGAAATATTTATGAATTACTTGGAATATCAACAGTTAATGTAAAATTCCAGCACGTGTTATGTTGCGTATTCACTTGCTTCACAGGTAGTCCCCGGAAAATAAAGTCATCTCTAACCTATATTAATAACTTGTATCTAAATATATAATTCCCCCTTAGAGAAGAAAAACAACAGCTCCCTTAACTTTTTAGATCCGACCGTTTCACGAATAGTTACCATTTCTTCGCAATTTTTCATAAGCCCACCCACACACAACAACACACAAGTTAGCTTCATATAACTCATGATACATAGATTAGTTATTATCAAATCGAGTAAAGATACCTTCCATTTAGAATTGAACAGAATCATGAATATTGCTAGAGATAACGGTTATGATGTGAAGATAATAAATAAAATACTTCAAAATAATCTTAATCAAGAAGCCTTTAATCCAATTTATCCGCATATTGTTAATAATACCAAATCAATTTTCAAACCTTAATATGTCTAACATATTTAGGTCCTTCCCTAGGGGTTGCAGGGCCTTGCCATGTACTTTGTGCTTTGTGCCGGTAGGAAGGCTTATCTGATCGGGGGGATCCTGAAGGGTCATGACTCGAATGAATGATAGCTCAGCCGGGAAGCTGTTGTCCAGGCATGTGGAGACGAATGATTGAGACAACTCGGATTTCTCCGGGTCCGTCAAAGTGAACGAAGGGACGAGGCTAAGCCAAATCCCAGGTTATGACCTGCCATGGATATATTTTTGAGCATATCCAAGAGGGGATAGCAGCTCCTTAGAAGCAACCCTCCACTTACCAAGATGAACTTAAGCCATAAACCGCTTGCCGCGCAGCGATCCCGTATGTGCTGATGGAAGGGGACCTTGGCTTGAACGCTCGGGTCGCGTGTGGTGAGGTCACTTTAACACCTCCCAACTCTCACAGTATGGTACATGTCAAAAAGATGCGAAGCTGAGGGGAACCTCAGTCAGTAGCACCCAACTTGGGGTACGGGGCGACACCATATTGTATTCAAAGAGTTCTATATATAGAGTAGACTACTAAGCCTTTTACTGGAAAGTTGATGGACATTCTGTCCTCGCACAGATAAATATATAACCAATACTGGTAATAGATATGTATTATTCGGTGTAGAAGGGGAGACCGTGCGAGTGAGAACGCACTACATATGCGAGAAGAACAGAATGTCCATCAACTTGCCAGCGCTTTCCTATGCTTAACACACTACTTGTCTACTCTATATATAGAACTCTTTGATTGTATTAGCCTTACCTATACATGTGAGGTTTTGCATGGGTGGACAATTATTTTCCTCCCTAATCGTGGGACCAAATTGGAAACCAAAAACAAAACAAAAAACCCACTGCCTCCGGTCAGGATAGAGAAGGTAGATGAACCACGAGGGGTCAAACTCTCAGGCTTTGCCTATCAGAAGCTAAAGGCCTAACGGCTAGAAGAAAAGCGACTCCTGTCTGATGTAAGCACACCAACTACAAAACAGCAACCGAAGAGTAAAAGTAGGAACCACCCGCATGTCCTTCAAGGAAACTGAAAATCCCAAACTATCAATTTCAGTAGAACAGGCGGGGCTAATAAAAACCTCCTGCTTCAAGAAATTGATAAACTGCAAAAGGGGGAGACCATCCCTAAGTTTGCAGAATGCATATACCAGGGAGAGCTCTGCTCATCACCTGTCTGGACGTTTCCACCGAGGATTGACTAGCGAGTGTGATCATACCCTGGGAAGGGAGTTAAGCTCACCCTTGTGGAGGCGAGTCAACTCCCAAAACAATGACGTACAATCATCTTCATGTCGGAGATTACAATCCTGGAGAAGACACTGCACATACTAAGTCTCCAAAACAACCTGGACACATCAACCTGGAAGGTCACCAGCACCGAAGAGATGCAACCATATGGGACGCTCCTCGTCGTGTTATGAACGAAGGGTCATGAGAATGATTGAAGGAGGTCTATGACAGACCATACTACAACTTATCCCTAGTGACGTTCATGCCTCTAGGTCTGAAGAGCAAAAATAAAGAGGGGACAGGAAGAGGACTGTTTCCCTCTGCAAATGGAGGTTGAAGAGGAGGGACATGTAATTGAAACCCCAGCTCAGTTATAACTACTACTACTACTAATTACTGATGAGGTCTATGAGAAGAGCAAAACAATTGCCTGAAATTATAAGCTTGTGACGATTCTGATCGATCTGGATTAGAAAGACCTCATCATTGTAGACTTAGAAAATTCATTTTGAAAGACATCCAGGGTGCGGAGATTAATTAAACGCTAGGCCATTATTTCAATTATATGACCGAAAGTACTCGGGCTAATTGGCTTTAAGACTTCCTTGTGGCAGTTTTTGGATAATTAGGTCCACATCACCGAGTGAAACGGATGAAATGAGCTCATTAATATTAAGCCGTAAGTTGTGAATGAAACAAACTTTTGTTTGGAACAGTTGATGTTAAAGTTTCACAAGGTAACGTAACGTCCTCTCCATATTCATTAAAGGGACTGCAAATAAAGGTATAATATTGCACGGTGTGGTTGATGAGAGATATGTAGGCAAACATGAGGGTCCTATTCTAATTACGAGTCTGGGCTTCAGGCATCTAGAAACACGACTACATTTAATTACTATTTGACTTTATAAATATTTGGAAATTTGGGATTACGTCGAGTGTGGAGCAACCATGCCAAGTACATGATGTTTTGTCATTATGTTGCTTCTGAACTGGATTTTTTTTCTACGGAAATACCGTCCTTCTCTATACTTTGACTACACGAAAGGAAATTCTATAATGTTCAAAGAACATCGCGTGAATCAGCGGTGTAATATTGGGAGGAGAAATGGGCATTCGGATTTTTCTTGAAGGTTTGGTGATAATAGGCATAAGGAAAGACCTCACTACCCGAAGAGTCCCACAACTTCACCGTTCAGTAGAAACATAAAGTCTGCATAGAATCCAAGAGCTTCAACGTGTGTACTGCTAGGATGTAAAGTAGCTCGTGACACGGAATAGAAAACAAAGTTTTTGTAAAGCAGTTTTCGCACGGACCTCACCCTAACCACCCCTGGCCCCAATCTAGCGGTTAGGATCTCATCTCATCGAGAGCTACTGAATAGACAGTAGCTCTCGGCTTGGCGCTTTGTCCCTGAAATGAGGCAGGCGAAGCTCCACATCGCGAAATTTTCGCCCCAACGGTCGAAAGCCTTTCTCTCTATGAGCAAAATAGGCTTAAAACTGGTGACAGGACACTGTCATCTGAATAAACAAACTCAATGGGCATTGTGGATAATCCAGGCTGTAGTAGATGCGGAGCAGCGATAGCGCACAGATGCCGCCTCAGGCTAAAAAAGACGTCAGTCCATGCAGAATCCTAGCCTTCGACGCTGCCTTAGGTCTGCTGGACTAAGTCTTGAAACAAGGGGCGCACAATGGACCCAATCAAGGGGTTAAGTGTTCTGAACTTATCGGCCCCCATTTTGATTGGTTGATTGATTGATTGAATGGACCTCACATGATCATATGGGTGCTGTAGGTGGTGATCTCGACCATGGATATGGGTGACTTCATAGGATAGGAATGTTTGTACCTGACATAATCATATTAGGGATTGTGTGATCCGCCTTCCTGAAGAAGGTGCAAGCTTGAGTTTTGGTTGCATTAAACTCTATTAGATTATCAGATCAGATTGCCAAATCTGCATTAATCGCTCTTACGACTTCATTGGATGCTATAGTGGCTCTAGATGAGAAAACCAGGATACCCTGGCACCCATGTGTGTCGTTGCTCCAGTCCGACTCCAGAATCGTGATCAGCGACTCCAAAAACCCCCCGAATAAGAAATTCTGGCCTATTGCAGCTATATTTGGAAACTATTTTTTCACGTTGAATTTTAGCTCCTAAAAGTGTATTCAAAAAAATTCATTTTCCTCTGTAGAAATGCTAAAATCGATTAAAAAAAAGTTTCAAAATCAGTTCAGTCGCTTTTAATTCGACCTTTTTGGCTTCATTTCCTCGACTAGTAGAACAATGCAGTAGAAAATTTATGCATATTCTCTAGTTGCATATGCGCCGTTCCGGGCCTGTAGGGAGTTTTATCCAAAAACGTAATGTTATGTTGTTGAGACCAAAACTCTTCGATATTTAAGTAATTTTTATTCAGAATTAGGCAAAAATGAGAAATTTATAAAAACGGTTCAAAATGGCGACCCCCCAACCTGGTTACATAAATTTGTCCGTCGAAGCATAGAATCGCGCACCCGGTGTGCGGATCTTGTGCTGAAACGTGATTTTTACTCGTTCTCCCCAGAAAACTTCGATCTTCAATTAATTTTTATTCAAAATAACGCAAAAAATTATTTGAAACTCTTTCCATTACGCACGAATTACCGGACGAATAATTTTAAGTTCATTCAGGTTATCAGAGGAATAGCTTCACCCATTATTGGAAACTGCATTTCTTACAGAAAACGGACGAAACTTTTACCAAAATATCTTATTGAGATAAATATTGAAGGTGCACTTTCTTCCCGGATTCTTGGACGCGATAGAACGCCCTATTGTTGTATTCATGTCTCGTTTGTATTAGTCAAGGTTCTATTCATATGATTATATCGTGAAAATGGAGTTTTCTCTAGCGGAATTTCAAATATAGGTCATTCTAATTCTTATCGAATTTGAACGATAACGCGAATCTTAGTGAGTCTCTATTCATCAATTCACATCTGGTTCGTGAGATGCGCCCTGCACATTTTCTTGTCGCTACTAAAATGTTAGCAATCATATGAACAACTTCATTTGATCCACGTAAAACCTGCCCAATCTGCTCCATTCACTTAGAATGATTTTTTATTTGTTATTATTATCTATCAAATTGTCAAGTTGAGTGTTTTGGATATTCTTGATCAAAATGTATATTAGGATCTGATAAAACAAAGAACACATAGCAAAAACACCATAAATAAGAAACAATCACTCTTATCCACTGAAAATTCTGCTAAAGTAATAATGACCTTGCATCTAACCATCATCAGTAAATTAAATCGGAAATCAAAAATGATGAAATGGCACCAATAGCTACGTTACTTGCATCACTAGTTAAATAAGAGTCTGCGTAAAACGCGTTCATTCCTTGATGAATTTCTGCAATTATCAATACAAGAAATATGTTCTTCGTTACAGGTTATAGTGGCATTCTTTTTCAAACATTTCGTTAGTCGTTTCGTCAGTTTAGCGAAGATCTAAAATAGCACTGAATTAGCACTATATTTTAAAATGTTAGAAGTTATTCTGCTCACTTTGCTACTCTAGCCAAGGGAGCTAAAATTTGACAGAGTCTGGCACCAAGGCCTTCTTGGGAATCTTCCTTCATATGTTTTGCAGCTCCAGCAACACTTGTCCCTTCAACATTTTTGCGGATCATGGTACATGTACCACTTCCTTCTTTAGAGCCTCTACTTGGATATCATCCAATGTAGCTAGAGATAGAGGCAGGTCGATGCAATAAATGAAGATCAATAACAATTTTGAAACAGGGATTTGAACTTTTGCCCTAGTGGGGTCTTACCCGATTCCTATAGCTTCCATGCATTATCCTTTTTGTTGAAAAAATGAGTTATTGATCAAAGATTTATCGTAAACATTGTCCAATGCTATTTGCTGAAGTTTCTCAACTGCGTTATTGAAATTTCTCTTACGCAAAGAGACGTTCAATAATCTAAGAATAGTAGTTTGATATTGATAATTCTCTCACAATAATATCCTCTTTCTTAAAACGTTCTTGTATGTTTTAACATTTGCGAGAGATGCTTACGAATAAGGCAATTCGTTCTGAACAACAGATTCGTTGACAGAAATATATGTTCACTGTGTCTAAGATATGTCGACTAAACGGTGTCCCTGAAAGTTGGGACATTCACCATAACTCTTCGACTGTTTTAATGTCATTGTACATCTGGTAATAATGGTATAATTAGTTGCCGTAAGAGGAGCTCATGTTACCCGCGGTTTTCGGTTGTTCTCACATAGATCTTTATTCGCTAGACGAAATAGCAAAGCTTAGAGGATTCTTTGTACTTTCAGACAATGTTCCTGGTAACAGAATATTCACGTTATATGTGAGATCAAAGAACCTGAAAGGTATATCTTCACGGACTCAATTCTTAAAATATCAACTAAAATTATTCTAATCCATCCTTACTTTATAATATTATTTCAGTGAAGGTGTAAATTACAATGTTCTAGAATAACTGGACTTGAAATTCCTTTGTGAACTATTATAATGATAACATAGGTTTCTAATTGAACATGCAAAGGGCACTGCTGAGAATAGAGATTTCGAAGGGTTGAGTTTCCATGCACGCATACGAGGTAGATAGACAAGTTAGTTTGGTTTGAGACCGAATTCCAAAACAGTTAATGTCTCCAATCAGTAGCTTATGCTTCCCAAATCGTCTCAATGTCATGCTCCCAATAAGAATCCACTTCTTCCTTTTCTACCATATTATTCCATGTTTTTGCTGTGAATTCATGTGGAAGGCTTTGGTTGAATCTGGTTTTGAAAACAGCATCAATAATCCAAATAGCTTTAATGATGATACAGGTTATAGTATCATGAATCTATCAGCAAAATATGGATTTAGTAGACAAAAATGACAGAAGCTATTATTTTACGAATTGTTAGCGGGAATGTAATGAGCTTGAAAGCAAAAAGTTGTAAACACCACCCTTGGTTATTGGATTTAGTTTTCCGCGAGAACGCTAGGTCACAGAGAAAAATTTGGGAACATAAATTGTAGAGAACAATATTATCTAAGCTACAATCGAGTAGCTTCGATGCCAGACTCGGTCAAATGCTTTGGAGATTTCCAATGCTACAGCTAGACATTCCCCATGTTTTTCGGCAAATTTCTACCATAGACCTGCTTGCGTACGTAACCCATGTATGACTTAAATCTATTGTAAAACATGGGGGATCTCTAGCTACAACATTGGATATCTCCAAAGCATTTAACCAAGTCTGGCACCAAAGCCTTCTTGACAAACTTCTGTCATATGGTTTTCAGCCTCAATTTGGTCGCTTACTATCGAGTTTTCCTTCAGATATTCAACCTGTGACAACCTTACCATTGAGGTTTCGAACCCAGGCCGCTACAAATTACATTACCGAGGTCTTATCACCTCGACCAGAACCGTTGATACAGGTTGAACATTGAACAGTTAATTAACTCGCAGCTAGGAGCATATATTAATCATATGGGTGGGAGGTACCATGCCTGTATAATAGGCTCACATAATAATTGCAGCGTCATGTTAAAGTCTCTCAAAGTACTTAAGTAACGATGGGATGATACCCTAAGTTGTAAACATACCAAAATAGCGATGAACGCACCCTGTCCAATAATAGGCAAATATTATCTTGGAAGAAGCTGCGTCTACTAATAGCAATTCCTACGGGACACTATCCACTTCAAATAACACATGCACAATTGGTCTAATGAATCGTATCTGTAAAACAGAGAACTGTTTGTATGGTATCACGGTTAACAGTTGGCTGAAACTTCTTGTAACATACGGTGTTCCCCAGGAGTCCAGTTTAGGTCCATTATTCTTTTACATATACATAAATATGTAGTATACTCTGCGATTTAAAAGTGTCTTACAGTATCCTGATGACAGAGGAATATATTGTACAATTAAGGGCTTGCTGAACTGTACTGCATTGCAGAAAGCATAGGACAAAGTTAACGCATTTTGAATTCAGGCAGAATGTGATATCATTTTATACCCAATTGAGCAGTTCTGATGTTGGGAAAGTATCATGCTGATGACATTCTAGAATCCAGATTCGGGGGAATCATCAGCTGTCGAATTTTAATAAATCATTCTTGCTTCTTAGCTGACATATAGGCGAACAACATTCAGTAGGTACATATAGTGATGTACTATTAATGCGAAACCCAGCCTTTCAACATGGATGGAACAAATTAGACTACTTACGGAAAGCTTCGTGTTAGCTAACCGCTAACTTTGCTTAAATATTTTACGTTTTGGGGGCTTAACATCACAGCGTAGCTGTACTTTAGAAGTAAGTGCTAGTTCTGACTTCATTATTGAAATCCCAAACTTGTACTACAAACTGCAAACGTTCATACCGAACATTCCTTCAACTACATAGCTTGTCCGAAACAGGCTCGATACAACACAGAACGGAAACGTTTACCACATTTCGTAAACCAGACAAACAATTGCAGCATTTGAATTATAATTAGTTTCATAAAAAGAAGGAAGCGTTTTCAGCGTTTTAAAAGTGATAAGCTCACACCATGTCTCAAGAAAGTTTATCACTTTTAAAACACAGTACAGACAAATATCTAGGTAATTTAGAAGGTCTGGAAATGTATAAACGAAAAAGCAATTTATTAAATTCCGATTTATCTCCAGCTGAGGGTAACCCATTGTTTACATTATTATCGCTCAAATATTATTTAAACAGGCACATTTCGATTTATACGTTAGTTTACTCTGATGATGGCTACTTGATACCCGAAAGGTCTACAGTACTATTTTTAGGGGATAACGGAGATTGTTTCTTATCAATAGTGTTATGATATATCCTCAGTTTAAACTCTTTTACAGTTTATTAGGATTGATGTCTAATATTATTATTCAAGTATAAGTAATACTGTGACTAAAAAAAAGAGATAATACAAGGAAAACATTCATTGGCATAAATAAAACTGGGAGAATACATAATGCCAACCAACTGTATTTAACAATAGTTCACTGGCGATCTTGAGTTTGAACAACACTTTTATACTTGAAGAGAGACACCGGTAAACTTGTTGGTCAACAGATCCATAAGTTAACTCATGATCTTTCAACTGGCACTTACCATTGAATTGCTTCCGGATTCGGAATAGAATATTATATGTACCCGCACATAATACGATTATAATCTGATGTAATATTTCACAATGAATAGTGATGTAGAATAAATCATAGACCCGAAAACCTTACAGATAACTCAAACCTACTAAATATTCATCAAGAAACTTCTCCGTAATTACAATCTGTTCTTGATAGAAAGAAAAATTTAAAACCTGATTACTTTCGAAGGGCTGTAAAGATACCTTAATCCGTTTAAGCTCGCTCCGATGCCTTCATTAGAGCAGTGTGGCGTGAAATCAACGAGCCCTGAACACGATAATGGTTCCATTATGATGCTGAAACGTCCACTTAGGACTGGAAGAATGTAATTAAAATCTTTTCAAACGATCGTCTGTGCTAATTCTTCGCCACATTACGAACGTGTCATTGAACGATATCTGTATCCTTATCTAGCAATGTAGTCTAAGAGTTAATATCGCAATCACCAATTGCTGAGATGATACGTTCGGTTACGAGTTGTTATAGCCCTTGGTCTGCTAGGTATAGTATTGTTCATATTATAAAACCCTAATTATCCCTCAGGCCGTAAAATGCACCACATTTACCACCTTTTCGGGCAGAGCCAAAGGACAATTCATAAAACGTATCACAATAGCTGGACTTGATGCCGACGTTTCGCCAACCATTACAGGTGACATCTTCAGGGGAGACTTTAGGCTTGAACTGAAACTCAGGTTTGACAAACGAGTGAACTTAATCTGGGAAATTTGGGGGCTTATTCCAACTTAAGGAACAATATATTGTTTGGTTATGAAACTCCCTGGCCCTCAAATTAACATCAAACTATAACCGCACGACCATCTACACAAAATTGCAAATCACAGACTACAAATTATTATTAGAAATATCAGTTTATTCACATATAAGATCAATTTAAACTCTTATAGCTTCAAGTATTTTAGGTCAAGTCGATTTCCTGGAAAGCAGGAGCCTCTTCTTTTGCGCGGAGCCTGAAAACCGCAACCAGGCGCGTCCCCAGGTGGCGGATAGGGGAATGCTCATGGCCCTGTTGCCAGCAGGGTCAAGGGTAGGAGTAGACATGCTCCCACGGACCAACAGGCACCCAGACCCCGGATAGAATGTGGGACTCCCAGTCACATGTTCCTGACAAGAGGGTGACGGATAGATTGCGGCTGATACGGAGAACCATATGTTCCGGAAGAGTAAGTTATCCCATCATAGATAACTTACTGAAACACACAGGAAAGATCGACAAACAGATTGAGTACTGAAACACAGGTACCATAATATTGGGAAAAACAATATTTTGGTACAAAACGAGACACCACAGGAAACATCCATAGCGTGATGGAGTACTGGAAACCCAGAAACCAGAACAACATGGTCAAAACGAAACAGTCAGGAAATATCAACGAACCGATAGAGTACTGAGACTGAGGGTACCTTGATATTGTGGAAAAGCAATATTTCGGTACAGATACATACAGGAAAGATCCATAACGTGTTCGAGTACTGGAACCCAGAAACCTTAACATCGGTAAAAGACGAAACCTATAGAAATTTATCCACAGAGGATAAAACACTAAAACAAAAAAAATACCGTAAAATTGGGCATCAACCATATTACGGTATAAACAAAACGTGAACATCTACGTAAACAATGAAGGTTGATATTTACGTTCAATCGACGTAAATATCAATAATAAACACCCAGAAAGAAACTCAGTTCGATATAAAATCGACATACTAAGAGAAAGACGCAGTCCATATCCTGAAGCAATGTGATAAACGGTCTAACGAACTTGAGTGAGTCCTGCACTACCTGAAGCGATAGATAAAAGCTGACGGTGTGCATCAAGCATTTCCTCTCAACAGAAAAAAAAAAAAAAAAAAAAAGGTCAAGTCGATTTGAGTAATATGTGAATTGAAATCTGTTTTAACCCTTGTTGTAAATCATCACCTACAATACCAACATGTGAAAGATTTGTCAGGATGTATTTTTCATTTGCCCGATTACATATGCCAAGTGTGTAGTTTCCGCGAACAATTTTAGCTGTCATCCTCCGTATTATGATGGATGCTCCACATAGAATCCCAAAGATGACGATTGATATTAGAAATTATTCATCGCTACGAAATATTCGAGGGAAATAGGGATTCTTTCCATACAATGACCTATTTATCAATACTGATTTTCAGACGTTCAACATATGTCAGCAATATACGATATTTCAAACAAAAAGAGTTCACTAGGAAAGTTTTCTCTGTATTCGATGAAATTGCATACTCTGGTGTCTAAGGAAACTGACGTCTGGGAATTACGAGTGTAGGTTGAATGTTATTGGTCAAATCGACTACAAAGGGTTGGAAGTTGAGAATTTATTTTTGAGGTATACTTGCATCTGCTGCCTTCATTAATGGTTGCCATTCCACCTGTTTACTACGCTAACCGCAATCATTCTTGAAGCCGTTAATGTAGGGTTTATTGTGGACCATGTTAATGTCCGTTTAATTGCTAATTGATTCCGAACAACCTCATACTATAATTGTAATTTTAGTAACAAGGTAGACGAGGCTATTTTGTACTTGCCGCCTTGAAGATAAGCCCGTCGAATTTATTTGTCTGGGAGTAATTTTGGATTGCAGATAACAGTTGATAGAGTTTATATGAAACTCTGTGGGAATATTGCACCAAGTGATTTTATAGTCCAGTAATTCTAAAAAATTTTCTTCAGTAATTGTTAGTGTAGGGGTTATACATCACAAAACAACAAAAATCAGTTCTTGGGGTGACGGGCACTCCCCCCAAAAAACCACCATACCGGTGGAAAAACTTATTTTACTGATAATTCGTTATCCGTTGAAGATATAAAAATTGATCATTACAATTGACTAATTTCCTAAGAAAAAGTTCTCTTGTAATTTTTTTGTATATGTCAAGATTTTTGAGCAAATAGATATTGAAAAAAATTCAAAATTTGGGGAATTGTTGCGCCACTCTTAGAAAAAATTGAATTGCTCGAAAAACAAACAAGCTAGGAAGAAAAATGAAAATGGGTTTCATAGATTTAAAATACTCCCTTTTGTTGCCATTTTTGTTGGCCATTGATATTTATCAGTATATAAATTTGATATATAATGACTGATTGGAATATTTATTTATTTATTTAACCTTACACTGTTCAACAGGCATAAATCCAATCAAATATGCATATCAACATTAATATACTAACAATCATTATCTAAATTAAATCTAAATAACCTAATTATACGCTAGTCCGAGAGGAGACAAACTCAAAAAGAAACAGAAAAAGCCAAAAATATTTATCACAGCAATGTACAAAGAGGAAAAGGAAAAAGAAAAAAAAAACCTGTTTTACTCGTTGAGGGGTAATCCATTGTTTGCACTAATTCAAGTCATAAATATTTTACCTACATTCCACATTGAAATTAATTGAAATATTCTTAATTTCGTTTTTCATTGTTGTTGATATAATATCTCTATACAGTTATAAGTAATTTTCTAGTCAAGGGAAGTAGAATATTAATCCGCCCGCCAATTTTATTCAAATTAATGTGTTCTTTCCAGCCATTCAGGCTAGTTTGAGTCTTCAACTGTAATTGCGCTCATCGGAGATCACTCAGGGGAAAGGACATAGTATCAGGTCGTTAGGCTTGCCCCAAGTTACCAGTGAGTTCTTTAATTCTAAATATTATCTATCAATCTTCGGCATGATCGAGTGCGGAATCGATCACTGTTAGAAGTTTGTGCTAGCTCTCACTAATTCCAACTGTCTCAAGAGAACCTGAGTAGGTACTCGCTCGCTGGCGAAAGAGGTAGACTTAGCGACACTGATAACCCTCTCCAAGGTTCTCACTTGGTGTAACCAGATTTTGGGGCTAACTTTATAATCGTGTTATTTTGTTGTTATATACCAGATTTTGTTAACTTTTATCCATTAATCATTTAATTTGATTAACTTGTTTAACTGGTAATTCCTAATCACCGATCAGCGAAAGAGTCCTTCAGAAGGAACTTCAGAATGAACGCTTGAATAAATATAAATATATAAGTATACCTCATCCCAGATAGTCCCTGAGAAGAGAGCAAGGCAACGTAGTCAGAAACAGCTTCTAGGTGGGCTTAATTATACATCTAGTGGTGGTAGCTTAAAAGAACTTGAAGAGCATGCAGATCAACTAAGTTATTTGATACCCAAACAGGTTCCAACAAAAACTTCCATATAACACGTAGATGAGGTATTATCGTTACCTGAAATAATAAATAGGAAGCTCACTGTTACAAAAATTCCAATAACCATCTATCCTAAGATTATCATTGAAGTTAATAGTTACTTCTTTTGTAGTAAGTTAGAAATTTGTAATATTCGTTTGAAAAAAAGCTACGGTATCAGCGAAACTATAGGTTCAATTATTCATTGAATTGGTGAAAATCTAACTTTCATAAGTTATCTTATTTAGGTTCTCTTAATACCCTTCGATGGAAGTTCCATGAAAATTGGGTCGAGTTTATTGTTGAAGTAGGAAATATAGAAGCTGCCTGGTTTTCAATCATATCCGAACAAAATAAATAATATACGAACGAAGTCTACAATCTAATATTTGGATACATAAAATACGTGTTTTCACGTAATTTCCTCGATAACTTCATATATTGTCGAAACTGATACTCGTACCTTTGTTATATTCGCGATAGCGAGACTCTTGTTCGAAAGTATAATTCGATTTGTATTGAATTTTAGCAATAACAACCAACAGATGAGTATCCTGGCTGTAGTTTCGAGAACGAATCGTATTTTTATCGATTCATCTCTTCGCTATCACAACACGTATCGCTATCAATTCCCGAATCTGTTACACCGTGCGTTTAGAAAGAATTATAAAGGGTAGGCCAGTAGCTTGGTGTTGCAATATTTCATTGTCATCCAGGAAAATTAGCCAAAAAATTGATACATCTCTCAATTTTTTCCATAGTCCCATTTGAGAGGGAAACTGGTATAATTGCTGGCACCCGACTGTCCAAATGGTCGCGCCCAAAAGTTCTAGACCAAAATGAAAAATATGCAATGTTCTTGCACTTGCCATTAATTGTTTTCAATAAATAATTGAAATATCGCGGCAACTATGCATAGAAATGTTTAGTGGTGGGTTTTGGAAGTCGCTAATTGAATCTGATGAGAAGATTTCAAAATATTAAGCCCTTCATTGTTAGATTAGTTAATAATGTTGAATGCAGTCTTAACCAACAAATGGAATAGCTCAGCCCGTATGAGTCGAAATTGAATGAATATTAATACAGGTATGTTTTTAAGATCACTGAACACATTTATGATGATACAGTTGAAAATATATTTATGGTTTCGGCATTTACGTAGTGTAAAGTCATTTTAAACTTCCTGAAGTAGGAGAATAAAACTCAAAGTTTCCTAAAAACTTGTAATATTTAATTTTACATGCTTATTCGAAATTGAGATAATATTCCAATAGATGATTCGCATAATTATAGTCCTCTTTTTTGAGCCTGTAATTTCCCAAATGTTCGAGGAACTTTAAACTGAAACTACGTCCAGTTCGTCCTATGTGCAAGGCATTACGGTCATCACACATAAGCCTATAAGCTGCAGATGTCTTTGATTTATCTTTTTAGATTTTGAATTATCAATATATGAGCATAGATTATTTGTTGTTTCAAAGGATCTGTTTTTATTCTACTTTTTAAGAAATGGAGATATTTTTGTCAGTGTTTACGTGAATATGTTAGGCATACAAAATCAGATTTACTATTATTATTAATCTGTGGATAAATTAGGTTAAGGTTGGCAGCATATAACTCAATCAATCGATTAGTTAATGTCCCATTGAATAAGCAACTTTTTTTCTATCCTTTCACAACATGAGAAGATAACCTCAGATGTTCGAAGAAGATAGTGTGAGGCAGCGGTGAAATGTTGGGAGAAGAGATATGCATTATGATGTTTCTTGAAGGCTTGGAGGTTATGGCATAATGAAAGACCTCACTAGGCAAACAGCTCCACAATTTCGCCGTTCGATAGGAAAATGAAGTCTGGTAGAAAGAAGTTCGACGTGGAAAACTGGTGTTAATTCAGGCGCATATTCCTTGAGAACGACAGGTGAAATTATATCATCAGCCTCCATAGCCTTGGCAGAATGCGCCTAATTGTGCGCTGGCGGAAGACAATTTCAGGCATATGGCTATCGATAACAGCAATATCAGGAGGGTCCTTCCTTGGTGGATCTAAAGTGGAATAGGTTTACTTTTTTTGTGGTGTAATAGCCAGTCTCATCTCTGGTTAGGGAAGGGAACTGTGAGTGAAACTTATGCCAAACGGTAGCCATTCAGGCATTCGATATGCTTATTGTTATTTTGGCATCAGATGCCTCTTTCGAAGCGTTTATTATTTCATTGCAATATTTCTGGTTTCAATAAATTCTGTTATGATCTTCAGACATGGGTTTTGAACCGACGGCCCTTGAACAGATTTCATCGAGCCATCGTTCGTCAGATGACGATAATTTGTTGGTATACGGTATGTAAATATGCTATCCTGATAATATCCTAGATCTCTCTGGCACATTGCGTAGGGTCATCAAAACATACGCTTCTCAAAGGAAATTTGAAGAAAAACTTCCAATTAGAATCAAACATCATAGATATTGCCAAAAGTAACGGTTATGATGTCATCATAATAAATAAAATAATTCAACGTAAGCTTCTAAAAAATCCGAAATTCAAGATTCCACCAAATACTCTCCAAGGAATGATTCAAAGCCTAAGGACAGAGTCAGCAACATGGACTCAGAATGGGAAAGACACCCAAGAATCAACAACTCCAGTCGAAATATCCGAGGCTTGGAGACACTCACAACTGGAGTATCCAGGGAAAAATGGTTGCATATAAAAAATTTGATTGAGGTGTGGAAAAAAGGAAATCATATCAGTCATATATAGTCCGGACCAGACAGTATTTATCACATAATGCCACAAGTATGCCCAATATTAAGGGCCAGTCTCTCACCGAAGTATATACCAAAAGTCTTCGTCATCTCAAAACCTGGCCTAACAGAACAGCAACTGCGACTATCAGTCTTATATCATTCATACTCATACATTGAGGGAGCATTCAACGATACATGTCTCGACTCTCGAGAGCGAAGAAAAGCATCGACTTGCAACAGATGGATAGACTGAAAAAGAAAGTAAAACAGGCATCTATTTGTTCATGGTCCAAAACTGTTATTGTCGCTTTTTTCTCTACATCCTAATTTTCATGGCACTTCATCTCACAATTTGTGCTGCACATTGATTTCCCCGTGGTCGTTTTTTTTTCTTCAAATTTTTTTCTTTCTTCCTTAGACAGGAAATTGTAATTTTTTTGTATGATGGTTAGTTGTAGTGAACAAAATAACATTATGGGAAATTTCATTTAAAATGTGGTTCATTTACGTTAAGTTCAATTCTGTCGATAGTGAATGATGAAGCAGGAAATTATGAATTTTAGCAGTGAAAGGCTCGTATATATCGACATCAACGACCGAGCTGACTGTTCTCTAATTATGGCATCGTAAACTAATTTTTATTTCTTGTCCTTTTTTCCTTGTTTCAAAAGTGCCAACAGTCCCGCAGCAGACTTCCTTATCGCTTGACAAATTTGCTCAGACGAATTAGCATTTATTAACAGCAGCAGGTTGACCTCATTCTGCTTAACACGCTGAAAACGGCTGTTTAATTAGAAAGCGTATTGCCGTAATAAATAATTTCCATTAATTCCGAAGGTACATTATACCAGACCCGTCTGTTTCGTTCATTGTTGGGATTATTAATATCAGCCCTTCATCGTTTTTGCTCAATTACACTTAGCTAGAAACGACATTTTGGTTAAATTAAGAGAATCGTTTGAGTGAAAAACCATCGAAGATAATATGGATCCAGTTTTTTGCTGAATCAACGTTTCGTTTAAGGTTGTTGGTGTGGTGTGAGTTCTTTATACTAATTGTTAAATACTATTCTCTCAATCCATAATCTCAAGATATTTTCTCCTTTCACTCCATTCTCAAGTATATAAGTAGCTACAAGAAGATGTATGGTTCACCAATTTGATAGTTTATCAACATTGTAGCACAATGTTCTTTTTAAATTAAGTTGATATTGATATAATAAAATCTTCAGATAAGACCAGAGGTAATAATGTTTTAATTTGTATGAAAAATCTTGTCTTCCGGATGGATTCCGCGTCACAATAGCATGATTTGCCGACGTCTCGACAACCATTACAGGTAGCATCTTCAGGGCAAGCTTGAGGCTTGAATTGGAACAGTTTAGTTCAGAGTTTCATTTATTATTTTGATAATGGAGAAACATATCACATTATTACATACGGTTTTATTTAAAGATTTCGTTATATCAATATTAACTTGATTTAAAAAAAATTGTATTACAATATTAATAATTCAATTTATTGAAGCATAATTTTTCTTGTAAGCAATTATATACACTTAGTTAGAACGAATACAAAGTGGAAGTTAGAAGAAAATATTCTTGACAAGATTCAATTTGATTACATCTTGCATTTATTTCAAAAGAGCTTCAAGAACGATATAATAAATAAAACTTGTGATAACTAGTAACAATAATCTAGGTATGAAAATTAATCTTCAACAGAGGTTGCGTATAGCTTTGAAACGAAATCATCTATTTGTATTAAATTTGCTGTTGTGAGTATTCAACATTTAAATAATCCAAACCCCGAAATTAAATTCAAGGTTGAAGTAGAAGTCAATTAAACTAATAACTTTTTGGACTTAACAATAACTAAATTAGATAGTAAACATAATTCCTTTTCAATATCTCATAAGCCTTCACATACGGACATTATTATCCACAAAAATTCAAACTACCCGATACAACATAAGCTAGCTGCTCTTCAAAGCATGATACAGACTTGTTGCTATCCCCATGTCAGAATTAAATTATCATTGAATTAAAAGAAGTAGCAACTAATAACGGCTATAACGAAAAAAATGTGATTGATTTACTCAAGAAACAGGATTATAATGAAGTGGTGAAGTTAGCTTACTCTAGTACAGTTATGATTCATATTTATAGATCCATAATGTATGTGAGTAAACTTTCTGATAATGTATGCAATTCACTTAAAAAACACGATGTGACCACATCTTTCAGAACAAATAATACGGTACGCAAATACATTAAAAACAACAAAGATAAGAATAAAAGAGATCAAGAATCAGGAAAATACAAAGTATAGTATGAAGATTGTAATAAAATCTATATAGACCAGACAGGAAGATCTTTCAAAACTAGAATTAGAGAACATTTT
Organism: Endomychus coccineus; assembly: GCA_958510875.1. Classification (NCBI taxonomy): domain Eukaryota; kingdom Metazoa; phylum Arthropoda; class Insecta; order Coleoptera; family Endomychidae; genus Endomychus; species Endomychus coccineus. The sequence continues at coordinate 197,301,589 of OY294068.1, forward strand.
AATTTGAACAAAGGAGATTCAAAAGGAACTGATCATCATTTCGAAGATGATTTTAAGATACTCATGTTCAACGGTTGTGTATATCCTTGCGCATTCACCATAATGTAGTAAACAGTAGAAAAAATGATTGCGCGATTGTTATGAGTGATACGAAGAACCAATAAAATAGTGAATATCTTCCGTATGTTGCATTTTATGTATTACAAAAAACTGAGCTTGATAATCTTTCGGAATTTATATAGTATGAAGTGATACGCGCATATAAGCTCTAAATGCCGCAAAAGAAATACAAAAGAAATGCCGACGAAATTTTTACATACCTCAACTTACAATTTTCCGTTTCAGACATCCATGATGTTGAAACAGGTGATATATTGTAGAATGGAGAGGATATTTTTTTAATTATTCATTTATTTAGTACACAACGAAACAACTCATCACCCTTCAAATATTTTCAGTGTTATGTACATAATAACATACTATTTTAATCAACAGTTTGTGAGTTTTTATCAGAATTACTCTATTACGACCAGCCTATCTGAAGGGCTCTGTGAAAACTAAAATCGATAGATCTGAGTAGACACGAATAATTAGATAAATAATCGCGAAATCTGAATGAATGTTTTATGTGTAGCACTCCATAAAAGACCTACACCGAATTGCTCAATAACCATTTAGGCGAGAACCCTTTTAATTAATGCAATTATATGAATTAGTCCCTTTCTTTTTGTGAACTCTTCGACAAATTACGGTCGGTTCCTTTCTAAGCCTTTCTGTGTGCGCTGCGGGTCGCCATCTATCGATTAAATGTTGAACCTTGGGTCCGTACCGCAATTACCCGCTACGCAATAAATAAAGTGAAATATGATCAATCGACCACTGAGTTCCCTCACTTTAGTAAGCAAAATAGGTTTCGGACACTTCTGCAGGTCAAATTCATGAATGTATCAGTTGTTATAATTCCAGGCCTACTACTACTTCCTCTTGATTAACTGTAGCAAAGTATTCAAAAAAACTAAGTAATGAAAAATGCACCAGCGCATTTTCAGAGGAAAAACAGATGCTCACTATTCATTTAAACATTTTCGTTGTCATGAAGATTGACAGTACTAAATGTATCATGAAAATATAGTAAAAATGAATTTCAACAATTTTTGACTAAAGCTAAATTATAAAAATAATACTATCAAATTACATAACGTTATGAAGATAATAAACTTTCTTATACGTTTATGAAAAATAAGTTAGTATTATTTGTTTTTTTTACTGCTGATTTGGAAAGTTTGGGAAAATTATCAAAGAAAATTTTTTTTCCTGTTGAAATATACTTAAATTTAACAAGATGAAAGGATGGAATCGTTCCTTGGAACACTCTATATATCTTAGGTGAAAATTTCCAATAAATCGCCTCACTAATACGGGTGTTGCGGTTTTTATTCAAATCAGTATATATGGAGTATATTCAAAGCATCTATGGAAGATAACAACATAATTATTCGAATTAATAATTATAACATGTTATAAAAATAGACTTCCGTTACATCTTCTAGGCTCGATTCAGAATTCATTCATGAATACCATCGAACGGACAACATTTTAGCTATTTCACATTTTCTTCCTCGATTGCAATTCGTTTTGACTTCGAGATGACAAATTTATTGACGCACCAAATTACATGTGGTTTAATATTATATTTTCATTCTCAACGATGACTGAACATGTCGATACATCAGCGTGAAGCTGCGGAAACTACATCTTTACGTGCTTAATATCATCAAAGTTGAGCTGTTGGAATATGATGCAATTAAAACTTTAGGGACTCATCGTTAATCATGTGTAGGGGTTATATTATCATCAGCGTCACGCCATAAAGCCAGTAAGTTATATCTATATTCGAAATTGTAATTTACGGTTATTCGCGAATTTAATAGATACGAAATAAATCAGAAGAATTATTATTCGTGACATATATGTCAATCAATATATACTCCGGCGTTCTTCATCCAAATCATGACAACTATTGACGAAATAAAATATAGATGGTGTTTAATTTTCTGTAGCGCAGGACTTTAACACTCAATAGTGTGACATATTATGTGTGTATAGAAACATATTCAGTATCGTTTGGCACGTTATTCTTTCTGTTTATACTAAAATGTCTTTTATACATTATAAGTAATATTGATAACTCATGGAATGGTTCATGATTACTACACTCGAAACAAAAATAATATAGTCCAAAAAGTTTTTAGGCGATATAAAAAATAGAACTATTCTGATAACAAAGAGTTTCGTATACAGGTATCGAAAATTGAACTTCAGGAGCGGAAGCTTATAGCTCTACATGGATAACACTTATTTGTATTAAATTTGCGGTTGTGTGTATTGAAATTGCTGTTGTAACTTGTGGTTATGGCACAAGCATGTCAAAATCATAAATTTTACTTCACTGCCTTAAACACTGTAATTCCTTCAAATATTGCGTATTAACAATAACTTCGATTTATTCACTTTGTCAGTATGTCGATTTCAGTCATACCCTCACCTGAAGATGAACAAAAGTTAACAAATTGATATTTCGCTTGTACATTTCCATCCCTACTAAATTATCTAGATGTTTGTCCGTTCTGTGTGATGAACTATCTTGAGAAATGTGTGATAAGGACTTAGTACAGGTCATTTTCAATATCCAAAACAAAATCATTTTTAGGAAATTAAAATTTTATGTGAAATTTAAATATTCAAAAGCAAAGTAACAAGAACATCTAGGAGTTTCCAGATGTTTTCTGTTTAGTATCAATAACAAATGTAAGCGTGAGAAATAGTGAAAAAATTCCCAAAATAAACATAAATTAGATCATACCCGCTTCAAGGAGGGTGATATTATACCATAGCTGGTCAATATGGTTTCAATAATTTCACAATAGTTTATTGTTCTAAAAGAAAACATAAGCCTGTCAGAATGAATAACAATATAGGACGGAAAACGAATGCTAAGCTATGATGAATGTTAATGTTAACCACCTGGAGATGCTTAGGTAGCAGACTTTTTCCAGACCCGCTGTGATCGTAATATGGAAGCTTTAAACGTCTTTTTTTCATAGATTACGTAATTAATCGAGGTGTATCACACGTAAATTAGGACGTAACGTAGTATCTAATCACCATTGTTATTTAATATAGTCTTGATTGTAGTTGGAATAATTGGTGAAGAAGGAACCAGTTAGAAATATTTAGAAAATGATAGATAGATTTAGAAATCCTCACCGAAAACATTCTGTTCTGAGTGAGAGTCCTCAAGAGAAGGACAGAATTGATAACTATCTTATTGGTTATTGGTTGAACAATTCAGGGATTCTACACCTAATTGTAGATTATTTTTTGAGGAAAAGTACCCATTATAAATAACAGGAACAATGCCAAAAACCTTCAGTTATATTTTCTAACTTGAATTATTCTCTTGAGAAATAACGTGGCCCTTAGTCGATTTCAATTGATTTAAATTGATAGTTTCTTCAGACAATTTTTGGTAAGAAGGATGGATTTCGATAAATAAGAGTTGTTTTAGATTTTCAATCAAAGCTTTTTGTTCTTGTTGTTCTCAATTTCTATTCAAGTTCAAGTTCAATAATACATTCAAATCAGTTCACTTAGTTTTGATCCCTAAGGTTCATCCTGATTGAGGATTCAATTTAATACTCTCAGTTTTAATACATTATCTAAGTTTGTTTTATTTGTGTTTAGATTTTGTTCTCTTTTTTTCATTCTTATCAGTGATAAAGTGGATTATAATATTCTTTCATTATCAATTGTCATAATCATTGTTTTATTATTATTAATTTAATTGTTATTTTTCATTATTAAATTTTATCGTTGTTGTTGAGTAGGAGTTTATCCGATTCATATTGGCGTTTACCGTTCCACTTGCCTTTCCTCAAATGTCTTGTGAAATAAAAGGTGACAATGATATTTTTCACGTTTGTTCTGGCTAATTAATGATTGGGATCAAACTCCAACGTGTCATGGTTCTCTAAATTAAATAGACACACTGTAAATGAATCGAGGAATGAGAATAATATCAATTCCTCAAGTAAAGTTTCAAGTTACATCAAGAGAGCGCTATGTTACAAATGGTGTGACCTGTATTTAAAATATGTTCAGCTGAACCTGATTTTTCATTATTTTTATAAGGGCAAACTTTTCTTTATACCTAGTTAGAATAATCCTTCTAGTTTGGCCCACATAGCATTTTGAACATGACTCACAATCGATTATGTAAATCCCGGATTTGTCGAAGTAGAAAACTTTAGCAAAGGTGTTGCCTAAACGGTTCTTATCTGAGAAAAAGTCCAATGCCTCACCTCTTCCAACATTCCATAGCTGCTCACACATTCACAGAATGTTTCACGAACGAATAGTACATACATTTACCTCTCGTGCAGACAAAATATTTAAAAAGTTTCAAATTTCAGTATTCGCCAATGTCAAGTTATGCTCCTGTTTTATAACTTATCTTAAGTTGCCACAGTTTGATTGTAAAGTATCGAAACCATAGTCAGATATGCGGTTCAGCTACCACAGTTAATGCAACTCTTTATACCGATCACCAAAAATTCAACAGTGCCGTTAATGAATATCCATTATTGAAATCGGTTCGAACCAGGATTAAACTTGGACGAGGCAACATCTGCTTAATTTGCGTAAAACCAAATGACGAGCAACTTCTGCGAATCAATATCTAATTAATATGCAAATAGCTGTGCGTCTGCTTTTAAATGTTCGGTTGCTGTTCAAAAACCATATTGTTCGATGTCGTTCCGTTCACATTTAGGATTTCTAGTTGTAAAACTTTTATGAATATGTAGGTGACATAATCTCGGCCCATGTTCGTGAATAGCGAACCGAAATCACACAAATTTGCAGACGGAATAGCCCTGTTTCAATTCCTTGGTAAACATGTGGCTTCATTAGCGCGATGAAAGTCAAGAATCGTCAACGAAATAGTTCGAAAACGCGAAAAAGGGGGGATGGCGCTTAACTCATTCTCGAATCTGTGTAACTTTTGCTTTTTACTCAGTAGACATTTCATTTTCCATGACAATAATCGATGACAGATTTTGTCAGTTTCTGTAAAATAACTGACACACATTCTGTTAGAATAAGTATGAATGAATCTGGGTTGTAGGTTCTGACCTACAATCACATTTTTTTATTAGCAGTCTATATACAAGTCGAGGTTTCTCTTGGTCGACCAGTGACATCAGGTCTCTCAATACCGGGCAGCTGTTTCGCGCTCTCATGCGCTCATCAGCGAGCGGAACAAGTCAGAATTCACTATTCGATCATCTCCTCTAAAGGTTTAACAACCCAATTTGGAAATGCTAGAGACCCTAGTAATACCGGAACGTAAATATCCCACTGAGAGAGTCATTCACAATGCAATGCATTTCTTCAAGATCTCAGGTGCTTCAAAGAAACGACGGGCATAGTGACGGACACACAGCTGCCAGGTGGCGGTGCTGAAACAATTCATCGTGTGAATAACAAACACATTTTGAAGTGGAACCTACGAGAATGGTAGACCGGTATCTCGGCTTGTTGAAGTCTAAAACATATGATCGAGTCGGGCCGAACGAACCGCATACCACAAGCGAAACTTAATCCAGTCAGTGGAGAATTCTATATTCTTCAGTCAGTCGGTGAATATATTCGTGATAATTACATTAAGAAGAAATACCTGATTGAATTAAGTTCCGCTGCAAACCATCATAAATATATAGATAAAGAGTTTGTGGGAAAAGTGATACTGATACGATTGTTTGTTGTTTATTTCCAGTATTATTGTTAGGCTAGTTCAAATGTGAGTTTAGGTTTAGACGTCCATACTGAGTTATATGTTTCTCTAGAAGTTGACCTCATTCAGCAGAACTGTCCAGCAGCTAAAATTATCATCATGGGGGATTTCAACGTTCATAACTCCGCTTGGCTCAAGTTCTCAAACAAGACGGATGACGCAGGGCGACAGGCTGAGGCCTTCGCCATTATCTATGGTCTCTAGTAGCTAATTAATGAACCAATACGGATCCTTGATAATAACTATCATACTGCCAATACGCTTGACTTATTCCTCACTAACAATGCAGATCCCTCTGAAGAAAATGTCCGTGCACCATTGGGAAACTCTGACCATTCGCTCATCACTAAGACCTGTTCTCCGAAACAATTTTTGAGAACCGTCATATGGTTTACCGCGTCAACTTTGTCGCTTACTATCGAGTTTTCTCTCAGATAGATCACTTCATGTGGTGGTTGACGGAGTATAATCCAATATAATGCTAACAATGCTGATATTCCACATGGATCTGTCTAGGCACCAACTTTGTTTTTGCTCCATATGAACCACCTACTGGCAGTGACCACCTATCTCGTCCAAAGCTTTGCTGATGATGGTACATTTCATACCGCTTTCTCATCTAGAGCCCATATTCCATTCAATGAAGCCAGAGGAACCTGACAAAGACGACGCAGTTAATGGAGATCTGGCAAAGATTTTGAAATAGAGATCCGATAGTCTAGTAGAGTTCAATACAACCAAAACTCAAGCTTACGTCTTCTCCAGAAGAGCGCATCCCACAATCCCTAATATGATGATGTCAGGTACCTATGAAGTCTTCCATAACCAAGCTCGGGATCATCACCAACAGTACCCTCACATGAGACGATCATGTGAGGTCCATTCCGCTTGGAAATATATTGGCCAAAAAAGGAGAGAGTGGATTGCCCATTTCACACCCACTTGTTTGTTTATAGTATTTTTTGTTAAGAGTAAAAAAATTTTGCTAAATACATACAGACCTAATCACGTATTCTGAGCAGTTTCTATCGGGGATATCAATATTTGAAAGCCATTTCTCCATTTCAGGAATTGGAGTATTTGTAAATAGTGAAACAACATCAAATTAAACAAGAGTATCCCCCGGGTTCCAGTTTGAAATCGTTCAACTAATGTTGATGTAAAACGAGTAACAACAAACAAAAGGAAGTTATAGAATTACTTGACGTATCATGTCACATCTAGAAGTCAACCAAACACACATGTTTCTAGCAATTATTGTTGAATCAATGTGAGAATACATAAAAACTAATCTAGTGGATAGAATAGTAAACCTCCTTGATTGAAAACGTTCGCAACTTCTTTTCAATTTCAAACTCTTCAATTGCTCGGCAAACTAATTAAGAATTCCTAAAATTGAATATTCTATATTCTTCTGGATGTAGGGTAATTTTGTTTTATTTTTCTTTCACAGCAGTTTCAATATCTTGTTGAAAAGTTATAAGCTTGTATATATTCTGTGCTTAACTCATCGAGATCTATTGTAATTATTCTTTTAATGAAACAGTAAGATCGAAACGCAGAAAAAAAACAGAATAACAGTATTGTCCGAAGGAACTAATCGTTCAAGAATTCATCGTAATCTATAACTGGACTAAGAAATTCGGTATAACGTTCCTGAAAATGGAAAAAAAAGTTGCACACATTTATTATCCACCTAAATCATCGCACTGTATAAGTACGGTCTGTGAACTACCATTAATGGTCGAACCGAGCTTCATCCCTAAGGTAGTTTATCATCTTGCAACAGAAGATTTTAATGATTGTTCTGAATTTAGTACAGTGTAAATCATAGACGGTTGTTTAAAACTCTTTAGTGCACTGGATATCAAACAGTTCTGTACCTGTACCAGATACGTGAAGTTTGATATAATGCAGAATTATACCAAATTCTTAGAGATTTTAAAATGAGTATCTCGATTGTACTGTTTTCTTCATTTATATTACTCATTTCAACAACAAACCGCTTATTGATCGACATAATGGTCTAGTAGTAGTAGTACGTGAAAATGTAACACAAAATAATAGTTTTACATTGTACGAGCGTAAGAATGGCTAAGCGTAAGAACGCAGTTTAATTTTCTTGAGTGAAGACACGATCAAATAAACTCAATATAGCAAAGGAAATTCTGGCTCCTTACAAGAAAATATGTCAGGCATTACGATTTCCAATAATGTCAACAGAAAAAACGAAGTCAAAGTAACAAATGTGTGATACTTTAAATATTTAAAATGTTGAATATTGATTAGAATCTGTCATTACGGGATGAAGATTCATTCTGAACTCAAATAAAATAAATGTGTAGTAATACTTGTTTCAAGAAGCTACGATGTTAGAGAAGCTATAGTTCTATTTATTTATTAAACTAGTGACAATCAAACATTTAATACTTATTTCACTTTAAAAAATGGTAATGTCAATAAGTACTTATTCAATGAATTTAAATGATTTGTATATATTATACTTTCATATATTATACTAAACAGGAAACCGCAGTCCATCCCACTTCTCTCAATTCGGATTTTCGAAGTCTTAGCTAAAACATAAACGAGGACAAACCAGACATACTGGCCTTAACTGAGACGCAGGTGCTCCACACTCGTTTCAGATTCGAAGAAGGCATCTGTCTCTATTCCAGAAATGGTTTCTCATGCTACCGACAGGAGAATCTAGAACCACAAAAATTCAATGTAATCTGGTTCCAGCTTGATAATCACAAACAGAAAACATTTCTCTGTTGTCTTTTGTTATCACCGAATGAACCAGCTCATGATGAGCGCTTTGAATTTCTTTCTCTGAAACTTAACCTGATTCAACAGAACTATCCAGCAGCTGAAATTATGATCTTGGGGGATTTCAACGTCCACAACTCCGCTGACTGATGACGCAGGGTGACAAGCTGAGGCCTTCGACATTATGTATGGTCTCGACCAGTCGATCGATGAATCAACACGGATCCCTGATAGCAACTATCATTATGTCAATACTCTTGACTTATTCCTGACTAACAATCCAGATTCCTATGAAGTAAAGGTTCGTGCACCATTGGTAAACTCTGACCGGTCACTGTCACTACGACCTGTCCCCATACCACTCCACGAATCAATCCAACACCTCCAAGCACAGTTTGGCCGACTGGGACGGTCTTTGTACGTTTTCTCCTAGTTTCCTTGGCGAAGCATTTATTTTCAATCTGATGACCCAAAGAAATGTGCCACAGAAATCTCGGATATTATCAGGCTAGGAATGGAAACTTACATACCCCATACCAACAAATCACCGTCATCACGTGAACGATAGTTCATTAAATCTGTTTTAGAGACGTCGCTTCAAAACAAATAGCATACCGTCGTTGGCGCGGTAGCCCATGTCTGGAGACCAGGAACAGAATATGTTGAAGCCAGAAATATGTGCAATGAAACAATAAGCGCTTCGAAAGAGACATATAATTCCAAAATAAGATCAAAGTTTATGAAATGCTCGAATAGCTCCCGTTCATTTTGAACTTTCCCCAAAGAACTTTCAATTCCAGTGCATTCCCTTCTCTAACCAAAGATGATGGCACACTGGCTATTAAACTACAAGAAAAAGCCAAACGCTGCAGCTCTTGGATTCTAACATTCGAGTTCATTGACGTTTCTAGAACATCGTAGAAAGATGGAAGATCTGTCCTTTTCTATAGATATAGAGATTCTAGATAGGCGGACCAGACGAGCTAAAACTTCACCCCTTCATTGTCAAGCTCGAGACCTGCCAGTCTTCCTTTTTTCTATCAAACGAAATTGTGGAACTCTTTACCTAGTGAGGTCCTTGATTTTATCCCTCTAGCCCTAGGTCATAAATACTACAACAACAATCAGCGACATCTGACCGCCGGAAGAACTTAGTATAGGGTTCCAAGATCACATACCCTGATCTAGGCCGACCGAAGAAAGAATCTCAACAACTCGCATACAGATAGACCGAATGAATTAAAAGTTTCCGAATGAATTTGACAACGTTGATGAAGTCTATTTAACATGCAGCGATTCTTAAAGTTCATTTGGCTTGTCAAATTGAAAGAGCGCGTCGGTTACTAAATTACTTGTGATGTAATTAAAATAGTTTAACGATTCGAATGAGAATTGTGAACATGGACACAAAAGTTAAATGGCAGTTCAGTGGTATACGGTGCAAATCAGATGCAATTACCGTAAATTATTGGGTCGGTAACAGTGGCTGCGATGCGAACACGGAGACGGAAACGCGGTGCTGACTGGAATTCCGATAGGATATAAATCAGCCCTTATATTTTCATTCCAAGATTGTAGCTTGTGACACTGCTTTGATCATGATCTAACTATTTCAACATTTCACCAAACGAAATTTTGTTTTTGTTCAAACATTGATAATTGATGTGTGAAGATGAATGTTTTATTAGGCAACCGTTCTAACTTACAACGATAAGGTCTCTCTAGTATAGATTGATCAGTACCGTTACAAACTAATAGTTCTAGACAGCTGTTTTGCTCTTCTCATAGAGCTCGTCAGTAGAACGAGAAAGTTTATAACATTACTGAACGCACATACTGGCATCTTAGGCGTGGATGGCGTGAGATATTTTGGTACTTTCACCACATTGTTAGTCAGTAACGTTGCAAAATTTCTCGTTCTACTGATGATCTGTATGAGAAGAGTGAGCAGCTGTCTAGAACTATTAGTTCGTAACGTTACTCATCGAACTAGACTGTAGAGACCCTTATCATTGTTATCTGGCAAAACCCAACTAGGAACAAATGAATTTATTCATAGCTTTATAAAATAAAAAGTTTTGGAAGTAGCCAAAAGCTCAAAAGCAGCAGATTCTAAAGCTCATTCAAATGGATGGCTAGAAAAAGTTTATCAACGTAACAGTATAACTTTCAAAATAGTTTTTGGTGAATCAGCCGAAATTGACATGGACATTGTTGTTGCAGACAACAGGTGATATTAAAGAATAAGAGATGTATATGAGGGCAAGGTGAAAAGTTCCCGAAAAATAAAACAGATGGCGCCACAATTGAAGATCTCATGTAACATTCATGATGTACCATCTTTAACTGGGAAGCATCAAACTTTTCACACTGATACGTCATTCAGTTCTGTTTTGACACCCATCGAAAACAAGCAGCCTTGAAGATTTTTCTGAACATGGAAAAAAGTGAATTCTTGCTTTATAAACATGTCCTTCTCTCGTGGAACCCAGACAAATCAGCGCCGATCGACTGACCGGCCCATGGGCCATTGGCTCGATCTACCCTATGGATAGTCCGGGCCTGTGCTTGAGTGTTATTATCAAGTGAATTGACTCACGTATTTATATATTACAGACATGGTTTTTGGTGTGTGGCACATTTTTCTCATCCGTGAATATAAACTCTTCCACTTCCTATAATGTGAATAGCAATTTATTTTAATTAATCTTCAATCAAAATTCAGAACGTTGGATCGAGCGTACGTGGAATATTAATTCAGTTCCGGAACCCACATGTACCTAGTAATTACAAGCCGGTTATGTTTACATTGAATCTTCCGCGAGAAACTGTACACGTGTAAACAGATATTCTGTCAATTGAACGAAAATTCTGATTAATAACTCTTCCCAATTGAGATTCAAAATCTACATCACATGAATGATAATGATAATAAAATGGAACTCTTGCATATTCAAATCTCGAGTCGTTTGGTATTAATGTGTCAATAAACATTGTCAAAATGAGCCGATGATGAAACAATGATAGTTTGGAATATTAATATAATATCCAACGCTCAATGAACATTATTTCAATATAATTTTAGTTTGATTTGTTCTGGGGAAAAACCCTTGAATATTATTTCAAATTCCCGGCCTGTCATTATGAGCTTACAACTGATTTCGAAAAAATGGCACAGGGTTGTAGTAACCGTTATAAAATAATCAAGTTTCTGGTGGAATCGGCGTAATTTGAATCCGGCATCTATTAATTGCCTTTCTATGTAGGTAAATTCATTCCCGGGTCTACGTAAATTGAGTCCCATTTATGTACCTGGTTGTCAGGTCAGATGATCAGCATGTAGTTCCTGCTGCCTAGGCCAACCACCTTTCTGTACGCAAGTATTTTTTAAGCAATTGCATATAGCTTTTATCGCGGGCTTTGAGCGCGGCGACCGAATCAAGAAATTCCGTAACGGAAAAAATAATGTAAGACCTAAACATCTAACATGTGTCAAATTAATTAATTAATTTGAAGTTTCTAAAAGCGAGAAATTTCGCTATTTTATACGAATGTTATAACACTCTAGCGCTTTAGACTCCGGGATTTTCACGTGGCCTATCGAAATTAGAAGGTTCGAATTATCTAAAAACATAATTGCATGAACTCCAGACGTCCTCTGTAATTAGCTACGAACGAAATCATTTTGACATATGCCTCTAGGAGCTCGCTACGCGTCAGGTAGAGTTTATACGTTAGACGCGCGTAGCAGAGACCTGAGAGTACCTGTTTCTATTAAGCTATTGCATATATTGCATATAGCTTTTATCGCGGGCTTTGAGCGCGACGACCGAATCAAGAAATTCCGTAACGAAAAATAACAGGAATTCGTTTATGTTGCGCTCTCTCGGGTGACTAATATTGAAAAATTGTATATCACGACAAAAAACGATAATTCTACATTCAAGTTTTATAATAATCGAAGGCAAGCTGCATCGACTGCATCTTTGTTGCAAAAATTCAAAAGACTGCCTTTAAATAATGTTCAGACGACAGCTCAAAGTGTCTTAGATTTCATTAGAAATAGAAATGGCATTTCAATAATGACTTTCAATTGCCAAAGTCTAAATAGTCACAAATACGATTTACAAGATTCAGTTACGAGACAAACAAATGTGTTACTTCTTACCGAAACTTGCATGGCGCATGATAATCCGATTGAAATACCTAATTTCAATTGTATTGTTCAATTCAAACGAGATACTGTTCCAAAAGGTGGGTTAGCTGAAATGGCCTACACATAGTCATGGTAACAATTTACATTTCTCCGAATCCAAAATTGGACGAGGTAGAGCATTTTATTCATCGCCCTTTACTGGAGTACACTGAAGAAGGGTCGAAAATACTTGGTACAAATGGTAATAAATTTCCACTTATCTTGGCTGGCGATTTCAACATCAACTTCGCTGATAAAAAATCAGAGCGGTTGACAACTTTTCTTTCGGAAAAATTGAATTTGAAAATGAATAATGATCCACAAGAATCCACAACAAAATATGAGACCACCATTGACGAGGTATTTTCCAGATATTTAGAGGATATCAAGTCTCAAACTTATGTCTCTTATTTCAGTTATTCAGTTACCATAAACCTGTAGTTTCAATGATAACAAATTCCTGAATAACCTACATGTATTGTAAGATAATAAAAATATTTTAAACGATATTAACTTCTCATTTATTCAATAAAAGAAAAAAATTTGTTTTCTTATCGGTCACCACGCTCAAAAGTAACTTGAATTAAAATATCAAAGAAAAAAAAATACTGCATAAATTTAAAAAAATAAATAATTATAATTGCATAAGTTGAGAAAAAATGCTATGCAATAGCTTCACCGCGGCAGTCCCCGAGTGCCACACGTTTTTTTTTATATACTTTGCATGCAGGAGAGGGAGACCTATAATGTTTGAAGAATATTATGTGAGCCTCCAGGGGAATGTAGGGATAGGCGTATTTTCCTTGAAGGTTTGGAGGTTATTCTAGACAGGAATCTTGCTACAGCAGATATTTGTTTCGTCGTTGGTCATCCTATTTTTAGACACTTGTTCTTGAAACATTTTGTTAAATTGTCCTTAATAAATTCACATCATTCTCGTCGTCAGTACTTCTAAGTGTGCCAGAGTCATGTCGCTTTTTTCTAGGAATAATGGGCTTTAGTACTATATCCTTTACCGAAGATAACGAAGTACTTGCTAAGCAGACGTTTCGGCTAAGTGACATCACCAGATGCCCCACAATCAGTCGAGGGACGCCACATTCTAACACTAGTAAAACAATAATCACTGTCAAGAAAACCAATGAGAACAAAATAAAAATTAATTTCATATTCACATTATTAGGTATATGGTACCTCCGAACGATCTATCTCTACCCACTTGAATTGGTATGATTAGGGTTGCAGGTGAATGAAATGTTTCTATGTCTCCGGCTCTGCCCAAAAAGATGGTAGATTTTGTGATTTTGATGGCCAGAGAGATAATTAGGCTTTTATTGCATTCAAAAGGTCAATGATATAATATGAACAATACTCTACGCTACTGACTCGAGCAATTATTCGCATTCCTGTTCAACACCATCGCAATAACAAATCTCCCGTAAAAAAATGGCGGATGCGGAAAGTTGATTAAAGAAGCGGAATGTCTGCGAATTTTATTGTTGTCGGTCTCTTTCCATTCAAATTTCGAATCGAATATAAGAAGATTTCGATAGCATTTGATTGGTAGTTTGGAAATCCATAAAGCTCGTAATAAACGACTCATTCCTATCATTGATTTCTCGACTCAGAATGGGAGCTCTCTTATATTTTACGATTAATTCGTATTTTATAGCCCTCACAATATCGAAGTTAATCAGGCGTCTCTAATTAAATAAGCTGGTTACGGTTTAATTCTCTCACTCGCTTATAAAAACGTTTATTGGTATCCGGGCAGATGAATCTTCACTTATTTGACTTGTTAACTCCTCCATAAATGACGGTAATGTTGGAATCGTTCAAAACATCGAAAGATCTCATGCGTTAATGTCCGATTCCCTATCTCAGGAAGTTGAATCAAGTGTTCTTAGGAAATGTTCATGCTAGAAGCGCGATCATTGATTAGAAAACGATACAGAAGTAGATTTTATTGACTTTTTCGATAAAGATGTGAATATAAATCATTTCTTAGCACTTGTTTATATCCCCTAAAGAACCGAATGCTGTTTGTAGATATGTTTGATAACTCCATAAGAGAAAATGTTTCATCACGACACAAGTTGGCAATCTAGGCTGACATCATATCAAAATAAATGCAATGGGTATCAACGCTGGTATTCCACAGGACCTATCTTGGCACCAACTTTGTTTCTGCTCCATATCAACGATCTGTTGGAAGTGACCACAGCTTTTGTAGATGATGGTACACTTCATACCGTTTTCTCATCTAGAGCCCCTATACCATCCAATGAAGCCAGAGGAGCGAAACAAAAATAGGATGATAAAATTAATGCAGAACTGGCAATGATTTTGAAATTAGGATCTGATAATCTAGTAGAGTTTAATGCAACCAAAACTCAAGGCTGCATCTTCTCCAGGGAGACGAATCTCACAATCCTTAATATGATGATGTCAGGTACAATTATTTCTACGGAGTCTTCCCTATCCATGGATTTTTCACTGATAAAAATTTTGGGACTGGGGCCAGGATTTGATGATTGGTGTCAAACTTGTGTTCCGCAAGTGCAGATCTACTGGGGTACAGCGCTCATGTTCTTTCACACGAGTAGCTACTGGGCTACCTGTTTCACCAATGTAGACTTCACCGCCAGAACAGGGAATGCAGTAAACACCTTCTGAAAGAAGGAGGAGGAAGGGGATCTTTGATAGGTTTGTACAATTGAGATAGTCTTGGAAGTGTTGAAAACCGAGTAGAAATATTGAAGTACCTTCAGTATGTCGAGTAACTGATACATCTAGGAACTAGACCGAACCTTTCGATCCAACTTCCATGGTGAAAAGGTTATTGGGATGTAATGAATTTAAATGATTGAGGAAGGGAACAAGAAATAATGGATGTCACAGGAATATTTTTGGGAGAGAAAACGAAATTAGGGCCTTTAGATGGAACTGATTATTCGACTTCAGAAAGGGATGTGATGAATTAACCACATTATTTACAAGAGGCGTTGATCTGGAAGGTTGGGGCTGAGGGCGTTGGGAGGCAAGAAGCTTATTGAATTTTTGAATATAGCATTTGGAATTGAGGGTACGAATTTGAACGGCTTGATCATAAGTAATTCGGTCGAGAACCAATCAATCGGATGCATTTTTTTTGCAGTACTTCCCTTACACTGATATATACAACGTATAGTGAGGGACGTAAAAAGGGACCGATTGGGAAAAGCCTTACACTTCCACATCATGATGGTGAAGAGTATGATAATTTTGTAACGTTGTAATATTGTTGGAAGGTTGAATATTACCACAATAAATATTATATTTACTACAGGCTCTATTTACTCTTCTGCCCTCGGTAGCTCAAAAGATAATTCATATTATGTATTCAAATTAAGCCTTCGGTTCTATGTATAATAAGTGCCAGAGGACTATAGTAATAGGTCGTTTGTAACAATATTTGAGCTGTAACAATTTGTAAATTGTATTCTATGTAAATGCAATAACATTTATACAAACACGCGAACACTATGGAATAGCGTTGCGGAATTATTTACTTTGGCGATGTAAATTTGACAGTTTTATAGAAAACCAACACTAACCTAATATTTCATTTTATTATCACACAGCCCGGATATGCGTTATCGCTGGTGGAAAGCTGATTTATATAAAAGCTACTTTCTGAGCGAAATTTTATACTCGTTGGTGTATCGGAAATGTTTGTGGATTTCCTTGAAAGGTAGATGGTGAAATTGAATTATGTTTGAATGTATGTTTCTTGAAATTTCGTCCGCAATTCACAAAACGCCGCACGATACGCGAAAATTAAAAGCGATGTAGACAGTTTTGAGTTTTATTCAGTAACGCGATTATTTACTATCCAATTTTATTCCAGACGAAGTACAGTTTCATATTAAAATCTTAATTGGAAGAGATCCAAGGATATCGTACATTTTCCCAAGTTAACCAATTAGTAGTGTCGGGTAATTAGGTCATAGATTTTGAACAATCTGTGGAAATGATTCAGTTTACAAGATATCAATAATTCTAAATCTTCAAACTTCTATATAATTTAGAGACATGTTCATTAAAGTGTTCTCGACCCACTGAGCATTAGCAATTAGGTATGACTGACTTAATACTATTCTTGTTCAGCATTAATACACCTAGAAATATGGAACCAGCATCATTGAACGGGCTGTTACAGTAATCGAAGACAATGGTTGATATTAACATTTTATTTTTTTTACTGTGAAATGTTTGTACAACTAGTTCAACACAACGAAAAACAGAATGAGAGTACGGCTAAGAGACTATGCTTTAATATTACCGCAGTAGGTATATATTACCACATAATAGCATAAAATACAAAATCTCAGCAAGGTATAAAGGGTAGGGATATCTATAATACAAATTATACGGAAGTGGTAATTTTAAGCGATTACTATCGACTGATAGTGGAGTAAATCTGGCAAATGGTTGGCGAAAATTTTACGATGCATAGCGACCCTATGGAAAAGTTTTTTTAGGGTACCAACAACAACCTCCTGAAATTTTTATTCCCCAAAGTGGGTGTAACCCTTTTTATTTGAGCAAAAAGTTTTTTTTTTGACATTTTTAAGGGTAGTTTAGCAACAAAAAATTAATATCTCTGGTTGTATTGAAAATTAAGAAACCAAAGTGGTACTCTTTTATTGTCAATGTCCAAGGAACTTCCAATCCAAATTTCAAGTTGATCCAACCTCCCCCCTCCCCGTAATAGAAATATATATACTCATATATGCAAGGAATCTTGCGTAACAGCTAACTCGGTCATTTTTCAACCGATTTGGCTGAAATTTGGACTGAAGATAGGTGTTATAGTCTTAAAACTACCCTCCGAATTTAAATTGAAAATATTGAACAGTCTTCCAGAAATTCAACTTTAAGTCAATTTTTTAGTTATTTTTCAAATCAAGATATCTCATGTAATTTACATCCGAACTGGATCTCCTTTGCGGGTAGGTATTCGCATATAGTTTTATGTCATGGAACTTATTTTTTATTTTTTTTCCGGCCCATTTCTGGAAAACAGTTCAATATTTTCAATTTAAATTCAGAGGGTAGTTTTAGGACCATAAGACCTATCTTCAGTCCAAATTTCAGCCAAATCTGTTGGAAAATGACCGAGTTACGGGGAGGGGGAAGGTCGGATCAACTTGAAATTTGGACTGGAAGCTCCTTGGACATTGACAATGAAAGGGTACTACTTTGGTTTCTTAATTTTCAATACAATCAGAGACATTAATTTTTTGTTGCTAAACTACCCTTGAAAATGTCAAAAAAAACTTTTTGCCAAAAAAAGGGTTGCACCCACTTTGGGAAATAAAAATTTCAGGAGGTTGTTGTTGGTACCCTAAAAAAACTTCTCCACCGGGTCGCTATGCATCGTAAAATTTTAGCCAACCTTGCTTATTTTCTCGCCAGATTTACTCCACTATGATTAGTTTTGATTTCCCGTATATTTTAAGCGGAATCTAAAGTTTTATGCATTTCGTGAATAGTGAGTTGTGAATAAACTGTAAATTGAAGAATAATTAATGTTTTGTGCATAAAAACGTTAAACAAAAATTATGCTTTGTTGTACAGCTTGTTGATGTTCAAAGATAAGAAATAATAAAAACCAAAACATCACGTTTCATAGGTTAGTACCCAATCATGATGATTTTACTTATATTTAAGTGTATTTGGAAGTTTTTATGTCGAACATAACAGGTCCTTGAGAATTTAAATTGAGAATTTAAACTATATGTGTGTGTGTGTGTGTGTGTGTGTGTGTGTGTGTGTGTGTGTGTGTGTGTGTGTGTGTGTGTGTGTGTGTGTGTGTGTGTGTGTGTGTGTGTGTGTGTGTGTGTGTGTGTGTGTGTGTGTGTGTGTGTGTGTGTGTGTGTGTGTGTGTGTGTGTGTGTGTGTGTGTGTGTGTGTGTGTGTGTGTGTGTGTGTGTGTGTGTGTGTGTGTGTGTGTGTGTGTGTGTGTGTGTGTGTGTGTGTGTGTGTGTGTGTGTGTGTGTGTGTGTGTGTGTGTGTGTGTGTGTGTGTGTGTGTGTGTGTGTGTGTGTGTGTGTGTGTGTGTGTGTGTGTGTGTGTGTGTGTGTGTGTGTGTGTGTGTGTGTGTGTGTGTGTGTGTGTGTGTGTGTGTGTGTGTGTGTGTGTGTGTGTGTGTGTGTGTGTGTGTGTGTGTGTGTGTGTGTGTGTGTGTGTGTGTGTGTGTGTGTGTGTGTGTGTGTGTGTGTGTGTGTGTGTGTGTGTGTGTGTGTGTGTGTGTGTGTGTGTGTGTGTGTGTGTGTGTGTGTGTGTGTGTGTGTGTGTGTGTGTGTGTGTGTGTGTGTGTGTGTGTGTGTGTGTGTGTGTGTGTGTGTGTGTGTGTGTGTGTGTGTGTGTGTGTGTGTGTGTGTGTGTGTGTGTGTGTGTGTGTGTGTGTGTGTGTGTGTGTGTGTGTGTGTGTGTGTGTGTGTGTGTGTGTGTGTGTGTGTGTGTGTGTGTGTGTGTGTGTGTGTGTGTGTGTGTGTGTGTGTGTGTGTGTGTGTGTGTGTGTGTGTGTGTGTGTGTGTGTGTGTGTGTGTGTGTGTGTGTGTGTGTGTGTGTGTGTGTGTGTGTGTGTGTGTGTGTGTGTGTGTGTGTGTGTGTGTGTGTGTGTGTGTGTGTGTGTGTGTGTGTGTGTGTGTGTGTGTGTGTGTGTGTGTGTGTGTGTGTGTGTGTGTGTGTGTGTGTGTGTGTGTGTGTGTGTGTGTGTGTGTGTGTGTGTGTGTGTGTGTGTGTGTGTGTGTGTGTGTGTGTGTGTGTGTGTGTGTGTGTGTGTGTGTGTGTGTGTGTGTGTGTGTGTGTGTGTGTGTGTGTGTGTGTGTGTGTGTGTGTGTGTGTGTGTGTGTGTGTGTGTGTGTGTGTGTGTGTGTGTGTGTGTGTGTGTGTGTGTGTGTGTGTGTGTGTGTGTGTGTGTGTGTGTGTGTGTGTGTGTGTGTGTGTGTGTGTGTGTGTGTGTGTGTGTGTGTGTGTGTGTGTGTGTGTGTGTGTGTGTGTGTGTGTGTGTGTGTGTGTGTGTGTGTGTGTGTGTGTGTGTGTGTGTGTGTGTGTGTGTGTGTGTGTGTGTGTGTGTGTGTGTGTGTGTGTGTGTGTGTGTGTGTGTGTGTGTGTGTGTGTGTGTGTGTGTGTGTGTGTGTGTGTGTGTGTGTGTGTGTGTGTGTGTGTGTGTGTGTGTGTGTGTGTGTGTGTGTGTGTGTGTGTGTGTGTGTGTGTGTGTGTGTGTGTGTGTGTGTGTGTGTGTGTGTGTGTGTGTGTGTGTGTGTGTGTGTGTGTGTGTGTGTGTGTGTGTGTGTGTGTGTGTGTGTGTGTGTGTGTGTGTGTGTGTGTGTGTGTGTGTGTGTGTGTGTGTGTGTGTGTGTGTGTGTGTGTGTGTGTGTGTGTGTGTGTGTGTGTGTGTGTGTGTGTGTGTGTGTGTGTGTGTGTGTGTGTGTGTGTGTGTGTGTGTGTGTGTGTGTGTGTGTGTGTGTGTGTGTGTGTGTGTGTGTGTGTGTGTGTGTGTGTGTGTGTGTGTGTGTGTGTGTGTGTGTGTGTGTGTGTGTGTGTGTGTGTGTGTGTGTGTGTGTGTGTGTGTGTGTGTGTGTGTGTGTGTGTGTGTGTGTGTGTGTGTGTGTGTGTGTGTGTGTGTGTGTGTGTGTGTGTGTGTGTGTGTGTGTGTGTGTGTGTGTGTGTGTGTGTGTGTGTGTGTGTGTGTGTGTGTGTGTGTGTGTGTGTGTGTGTGTGTGTGTGTGTGTGTGTGTGTGTGTGTGTGTGTGTGTGTGTGTGTGTGTGTGTGTGTGTGTGTGTGTGTGTGTGTGTGTGTGTGTGTGTGTGTGTGTGTATAAAAGAGGGCTACTTTTAAGATGGCTCATTTTAATATCAAAAATTTAGGTTGTTTTTATAGCAGTATTATACCGGGATATCAAAAATTATCTAGGTCAAGGGTGGTTGTGGAATCTAAATCGTATGTCTCACTTTACTTTTGAAATAATTATGTCACTGTCACACTGACATCATCAATAACCTACAAATTTCATACCTATTCATTTCAGTTGTAAAACAATAATGAACTACAAATTAAAAATTATCTTGGACAAGGGTGGTTGTGGAATGTAAAACGAAATGTTAACTTTGAACCTTTTACAAGGTCGCAATAGCCACAAACGGGGTCGAAAACTGTTTTAAATTGGTTAATTTTCGATAAATCGAATAACGTTCACGTGAGGAGCGCGTAGCTCGCGAGTTAGAAAAGTGCAAATTTTCGGAACATATAACGTCTTTGCGAGGACTTTTCGCATGCGGTTTTCACTCCATGTCGTTAGTTTATGAACGGAGCCAACTAAATAGCATAGTCTTGGGCCCCAAAATGTCGATGAAATAGGAAAATTTAGTTAAAATAGAAATAGGTACTCTCAGGTCTCAGCTACGCGCGTCTAACGTATAAACTCTAACTGACGCGTAGCGAGCTCCTCGAGGCATATGTCAAAATGATTACGTTCGTAGCTAATTACATGGGACGTCTGGCGTTCATGCAATTGTGTTTTTATACAATTCGAACTTTCTAATTTCGATAGGCCACGTGAAAATCCCGGAGTCTAAAGCGCTAGAGTGTTATAACATTCGTATAAAATAGCGAAATTTCTCACTTTTAGAAACTTCAAATTAATTAATTTGACACAAGTTTTGATAAATACTGCATTTGTGATAAATAAAATGTATGTATATAGAGTACTCATTCATTTTCTTTCACTATTTTTTCATCACTTTCTTCATTAATAAATGCACTTTGTTTATTCATATTTAAAACACTTTATACACAAATTTTACGCGTACAGCTATTCACCAGCAACTGCTATTCACTGTTGTGGCATTATAAAGATATGATAGATACCTATACATCTATATACTTTCTCACAAACAGCTGCTTACGTATTCGTCCGATTTCGGAGCAGCTCGTCTCGATCCGTGCGAGCTTGGTACAGTCGTACCATATACATACACGTTAAGCGAACGCTCGGCCGAGCTACATGTTAGGTGTTAGGTTATTTTCGTTACGGAATTTCTTGATTCGATCACCGCGCTCAAAGCCCGCGATAAAAGCTATATGCAATAGCTTAATAAAATTTGCTTGTCCTAAGACTGTACAACATAGTTACAGTTTTCTACCGTTGGAAACGTTACGGCAAATTCTCAACCGGAAACCAAAGAGCCTTGAAAGTTGTCTTGTAGTAAACGGAAAGTGGCGCTGCCTGTTTAGAAGTATGCGTTATTAAACAACTATTGTATACGAAGAATAAAAGTAATAACAATCGAACTGATGCATTTTTGATTCACTATTTAAATCGTTCTTCATAAATTTATAATTTCAATGAACAGATCAGCTAGTTCAACAAATTTTGTGAGGTCATACAAAATAGCTTATCTCTTTGAAACTCAATTTATTGAGAGGATAGAAAATTGTAAGTACAAGATGCTGAACTTGCCGAAACATTCCCTTGATAATGCGACACGGTATACTAAACCTGAAAATTGGGCCAATTTATATTGCGTTAAAACGGAAAGTTAAGCGAATGGTCGTGTAAAAGACGTTTTCTGATTTCAATCTCTTACTGGAAGCACGGCCGTCTTAATTTATTGTTCATACTTTGCTCGTCTAGAATAAGTCTAAAAATAATTCGTCAGCCTTGTGCAATCGTGATGGTTTAAACGGCTTCCACGAATTGTGAAAGTCATAATTTAGACGGTTATTGTCGTAGCGCGTGCCTGTGATGTAAAAAACCTCTTGCCACTCTGACCAAATTAGAGTACCTATTATGCAGTACGCGTACTAAAACTCTTACCACGGCCGTCGTCTCTACACATACAATGCATCACGTGAAAAAAGCTTTTTCTAGCTTCAAGTTAACCTACGAGATGCCAATATTTAGAGATAACATAACGCCTAGAAGTTCAATCGAATTATTGCACTTTTGATATCTCTTTGGATTCGGCTTTCAATTGATCTTGACTAATTTTGAATTAACTGATCCGTACATCGCCTTCCTTTTCTTAGCATAATTTCCTAGCATATCACACGTGCTTTAATAAATCTATGATACCCATTGTAAGTACATTTTGTCTATGATGACGAACACAACAAGATACATTTCCTCTGGGACGACGAACACAAAAATTCTAATTTCATGTAATTAAGATATAATACAAACAAGGAAATAAGAATTTTGGGAGTTACCTGATGTTTTCTGTTCAGAATAAACACAAATGAGTTAACACCCGCCTCAAAGAGGGTGGAATGATACCATATCAAGTCAGGGTGAAGAAGGTTCCAATAAATTTTCAATATTTTCAGGTTCAGAGAAGAATTAGATGTAGAGGACATCGTAAAGCTGTGAAGCGACAATAACCAAAACAGGACGATAAACAAATTGACTAGCTTTGCTGATTTATGATAAATTTTAATGTGAAACCATCTGGAGAGGATTAGATAGCAGAACGTCCAGAACCGCTGGGATCGGATCGGATGTCTTTCTTTCATACCTCACATAATTATTCAAAGTGTTCAGCGACCCCAAAAACCCCCGAGTAACAAATTTGGGTTTGATTTTTTTTTATTCGTTTCAAAAATTGCACATGAAAAAATGCATTTTTTCGTTGCAGAAATGCAGTTTTTCATTCGTACAAGATTTAAAAAACGGGCAACTCGAGTAAATGCATCAAGGAATCGGATGCAAAAAAACGCATCTCGATCTATCTTACTGCACAGGTTTTTGGACCTTTGGCCTATTTTTGAGTTAATTTCCCTCGACCAAATGTGCCACACCTGATTTAATAAATTCTATGGCCACCTTCCCACCTATCATACATTTTCTCTATGACGGAAGACAATATGTTGACGTCCCAAACTTGGATGACGTCATTCCAGAAAACTACAGGCTAAATGTACGATTGTGATATGTGTTTATTATTTAATTTCAGTAAATACTTCTCTGGGAGTCAAACCGAAATTATATCCTGCAGAAGAAAATCGCGTGCGGCTCAATCGTCTTTGAAATGTTAATGTGACGTGAATAACTTCCAGTCTGACAGGTCGCTGTCGAGAGAGCTTATGAAAAACAGCTCGCATGTTTGACTTCAATATCACTCATGAAATATGAATAATATATAAGGAGGCGTAGCTTTAGTGCAATCGAAGGACTCTTTCAACGGAATAGATGAAAGGTCCATGTAAATAAACTTCTTGAAACATAATGCAACCATCCAAATCTAAAATTTATAATTATCAATCAGAATATCGAGAATCTGTGAAGTTGGAGAGAAATGTAATGTTCTGATGTTACCAGAACGTTTATATTGTTATCAAAATTTGAGGTTACGGTAATGGAATGTAACGTTGAAACATCGATATTGCAAGCCATTACTTGCTGATAATCATCGTGATGAAATAAACACATGATGTGATGAAACAAACACATATTATCACATGAATAAGTCAGAAATAATCACCCTTAGCCACTAAAAATACTATTAAAGTACTAAGGACCTTTTAACTACCAAGCAGCCATCATCAGGGTGAACTAAATCAGAAAACAAAATTTGCTATTACGAATGAGTTTGAGTAGTGTAGTAATTACTCTCAGCTGGTGATGGATCAGAATTCATTAAATTGTTTTCTCGCTTATACATTTCCATGGCTTCTAAACTACCTAGATATTGGTCCGTACTGTGTTAAGTCTGTTTTATTCAATTTAAAAATACGATAATGTTCTTTATATGTTGTTTGAAAGTTACCACCTGTTCGACCTACATACACACTATTACAATCTGCATGTACTATAAGGTAGGCTCAACCAAGTTCTCGCCGGATTATCATCTCTACACTCATATATAAAAGTTGAAGCCATGAGAACGACGTATAGGTTAAGGGTCCTAGATCACTGGACCAAAATGCACTACTCTCGTGGACACTGAGCTGTTTTGAGGCAATCTCTAAATGCACCATACTAAAAATGAAGCAAGGTAGAATGATTCCAGCTATACGTCTCACTTCTCTCAAGATCCTCAAAGGCCTAGGGTCACTGTTTCAGTGACCCTAGGCGCCTCCTGCATGGAATTCTACGCAATATTGACTTGCGCCATAGAAAACCTGCAAAGAAACTATGTTAATAGGCATATATACATCTGCGCAGACAGCGAGTCGGCTCTATAGGATCTCCCAAGTCACCCAGAGTCACGTGAAGGCTTGTCAAAGAATTCAAAGATACACTGGCTGAACTAGCCAGGAGAAATGAAGTTCAACTCATCTGGGTCCCTGGACACATTGGAGTTGATAAAAATGAAAAGGCCGACTCCCTGGTCAGGCCGGTATCGCCTGGCGCCCTTTTCGGGCTGGATCCAATGGTCGCTTAATAAAATTGCCTGGAGATCTCGCCCTTTCAGGCCAACTGAGCAAAGAGTGGTCTTCATCAAAGAACCTAGGCTCTCAAAGAAACTCCTTACTCGAAACAGAAGTGACACCAGAAAGATGACTCGAATCCTCTCGGGTCACTGTCGTCTCAACAAACACCTTCATATTATGAGTCTCGCAGATGATCATATATGTAGGAAATGCAGAGATCTCTCTGCCTGTCACATCTTATTGGAATGCCCTGCTTTGACATCCCTCAGGCACCGATGCTTCAGCGAAGCAAAACTGCTCCCAGAAGAACTTATGGAAGCCAGCGTTTGCAATATTCTGGGTTTCTGACGAGTCACAAACCTACTAGAATAAAATAGACGTCTGACCACGGGACGCACAATATATCCTACTAAGTGGCCCAAGTTTATCTGGGAGTTAAGCCCCCTCTCCTCAACTGATGATGATGGTTCAAAATATTGGCATTTATTATGTTTTTGGGACGAAATATTTGAAGGAAATATTTCTCACGGAATATCATATGCTGAATTAACAAGAGCTCCAGTCATTGCTGTTTTTGAAAAAGTTTTAATGTTGTAGATTTATGGTGGCCTTCTTGTTTTTGTTATTTAAAAGGGAATAGGGCAAGTTTCATCGTTGTGTTCAAAAAGGCCGAATGCACTTTGATTTGGTTCAGTTTGGAGAAAAACGCGTGGTTTTGATAACCTCACGTTTCATTTATTGTTCCATCAATCATAATTGCAAACACTACGTTACAAGGTGATAAAATAAAACTAATATATTTTATTGAGGCCCCTGGGCATACACCTATCCCATTGCTTAAATTCCTCACTAGATGTCATTGTAAGTTAAAAATAGTCGGAAAAGAAAACAGTGTATTGAATTATTAAAACATAATGTAATATATGTGGATAATCAGGTAGGAAATTACACGGTTTTATGACACTGCAAAGGAATGACATACAAGCTCATAATTTGCACTACAATTTACAGAATGAGGTTTGTACAATAAAGTGCCGTCATTGATCTGATAGGTGATGACCCTTTGTCACGTGTACAGCTCATCCCTTCGATAATGTTCAGCTCAATAATCATCGGGAACATGAGAGGTCTAGTGGAGAGGATAAAAATAAACCGCATATGCGATATTCGAATTTACTCTGTGATGTTACATCAATCTTTTAATTTGATTATTCGTATTTATTTTTCGTGACGCTAGCTTGGGGGTTAATTGCCTACGCTGAAATTATGAAATACATTTGCAGAATTGGACTTGTATAGAAAGCTAGCAATTTAAACAATGAAAAATGAGAAATGAAACACAAGGCAATGCAAAATTGATGAGAGTAATTATTGTATCGTCACACAGTAGTTTTTCAAAGCGGTTTATGAATTAAATTACAACTAGAGAAGTCAATTCCGAAATTTCTTACTAGGGGCACCATGAGGATGTTAAAAGACATGATTGATGGTTTCAGATATGGTCATCATCACGGTCTGCGAACATAAAACTGATCAATAATCCTTTATATTTTGTTTCTGGCATCATTTAAATTAGATCCATATCTCGCTTGATAGCAATTGGCCATTAAAAGTTAGATTAATTGAGTAGGTATATGATACTTTCAATTCAGGTGAGTTTAATTGTTATTGAGTTAAATAATTAGGCAACAATATTTATTGTGGAAATAGAAACAGTATGTAGGTTAGGTACTTACTTTAGTTTCTTCAAACATTCGGTAAACACCAACAGTTTATTAATTACATTCGAGATTGTAAATAATTTGTCTTAACGTTATATACGTTACTATATCTAATTGCTTGAATAATCTTAGTAACGATAATTATAAGTGATTAAACTTGGAAAGAGATGGTCAATGACATCTGTGTTTTAATAGCGCAAATCAATTATTTTATTGCGCGAAAACTCGAGAGAGGTCCCGCGGCACGTGATGAGAGGGGAGACTGGAAAATGGAAATCGACATAACCTCATCTTGATGTGAATATTTGACAGGGTGAGTCGAAATATTATTGTTTCTTCATATTATTTTACTAATTGGCTATATTGAAAGATTATCATCGACAGAAAACACGTGATTTGATGTCTAATCGTATCTAAACCGAGTTGTAGATGTGTATATTCTCTGATCGATGATATTTTTCAATAATTATATGAATATCGACTCATTCACGTGCTCACACGAGATCACTTTTGGTTGCCAGAATCTAAATCAGATAATCATTTAATATATTCTTCTTCTTATCTTTATTCAGAATCTAATTTGTCAAGTTAGTAGTCCTTCCTCATTTAAATTTGTAATGGATATGTCTTTTTAGGCTAGTCTTGCTGAGATAACGGAATAATTATTGATCTGGGTGAACTTAAATAAAGCCGAAATTCTCATTCACTGTTTCATGGGATCACGAGCACAATTTCAGTCTACTATACTGCTGTTCAATTGTTTTCTTGCAAAATATCTAAATTAACTTGTCTGACGTGTCTGTCAAATTTATGACGCGATGTATGATCACAGAGGTATATAAGAGAGTTCTTGAGTTCCATAAGCGAATGCTTTACAAAAAGACCCCATCTAAGAATTTGGAGAGAGGCTATTTCTTTCTAATTGTATGCTCCGCCTACTTTCTTGGCGCGTTATTTAAAAACAACAAATGGAGTATAAGTGGGCTGGACGTATCGGGAATGAGTAGAAAGAGAAAGTCACTAGTCAAATTCCTTACTGGAGTCAAAGAAGTACTCTTCAAGTACTCTATTCTTGATCTCTATGCGTATGATACCTCTGGCAATCTTAAATATGAATATGTGAGAGCGGCGTATATCACCCGCCGATTTTGAAATTTAATGGTGGTCACGGTTACCTGCTGCGCACTATTCCCCCACTTTCCCCCTACGTACGCACACACATAACAGACATTATGTCGAAAATAGTCTAGATAGATTCAAAAATGTTAAAAACGGGTACATCCGTGAAAACATTTTTTCGGGTCAATTACAATAATTCCCTTACACTATATACTACGTATAGTGAAGGAAATAAAAAGCAATGCTTCGGCTACCCCGAAATAAAAGAAAATAACTTTTCCAACACATACCCCATGTTGATTGCTCAAGGTTCCGTTTCATGTACCTTCACAGTGAAGCGGTTATAATTATTGCAAGCGAGATTAGGGAGAGTTTACAACAACAAGAACTTATACAAGTTACACTATGCAAGTTAGATAACATAACACGAATATACGGCAATTAGAGCTAAATTGAATAATCCAATTATTAAACAGAAGATTCCACAAATTCACTATTGTGGCGGCCGCAAGCAAAATTCCCTGCATCTTCTCGCACTCGTATCGTAAATTGAATAAAATCCTCTTTACCTAAGTAACCTCGGTTCAAGGTAGATAACGAGCAGGGCGTGTAATAATCACCGGCTCAAGAGGATAATCATTCT
This sequence comes from Endomychus coccineus, assembly GCA_958510875.1. Lineage (NCBI taxonomy): Eukaryota > Metazoa > Arthropoda > Insecta > Coleoptera > Endomychidae > Endomychus > Endomychus coccineus. The sequence goes on from OY294068.1 coordinate 197,330,317, forward strand.
TAGTGGCAACGTGTACTTCCCCGATATCGGCTACAAATACGTAGCCAGGTACTTACCAGTGAGATATAGAGATTCACAGTTCCCAAATTATAGCAGGAAAGTATTATCTGATTCAACATTTGCCTAATTTTGTATCAGGTATCACGGATATGAGTAAACTTTTTTCGAATCACAAGATATGATTTAAATATCTAAGTAATGTTCTGTTAAATATTCCTTTCATACCACTTCTCGTCTACAAATTCCTAGTTTGATGTAGGAACTTACCATCGGTATATCAATGAGCTAGAGACAGCGTTTAATCGGTTTTATACACGATAAATGCGGAAAATAACTGTTACTTGAAAATAATTACAAACTGAAATTATGTTCAGATTTAGTCGAGCAATTAATCCAAGAAGACAAGGATCTACGAACACCCTCGCGATAAAATAGTGTGCGTGGGTTGTATGAATCGAGTAGATCAAATAAGCAATTCTATAGGGTCCTCTAAGTGGCGAATATGATTTAAAAGAGTACCTGCACCTTCAATATTCCACATTTCACACTGAATTCCTGTTCAGAGAAAGAGATTTTCGTGCGTTTTGTTTTGCCAGCATTCGAAATGACATAAGGGGAGGCAAACAACTTGCCATCTGTACGTTTACAGAGCTCGCACAAACGCCTATTGGATTAATTTTCAGGCTCCATTCGTTCTGATTGAATATTTCACTATTAGTCGAGAAAATAAAGCACTAAACTAACATAGACTCAGCCTTCCAAAACTGGCGCAATAAGATGGATTGACTTGCGGTTATCTGCATTCGATTCAGAACGTAATTTGGAAATTTTGTGTCACATTTGTTTTTTGGGCAAACTCTTTATTGTATTTCTACAGCGAAAAATGCATTTTTACGAGTGCAATTGTTGAGGTGAATAAAAAAAATTAATTACTCCATGATTAATGAGTCAAACGAGCTCCAGTTGGGTTGTCGGTGATTTTCTGAGTCGCTGATCACGAATATGATGTCCAAAAAATTTGGATCATCCCCGGGGTATCCGGGGTCCTGACGCTCTAGATATTGATGAATTTCATCAAAAATTATTTTTTTATGCTTGTCTACTGATCGAGCGAGAACATAAAGGTCTCTGATGATGATTACGACTTGCAAAAACTTTCCTGGGGATACACGGATACCCCGGGGATGGTCGAAGGTGACCTCAGGGAATTTTTTGGACATCATATTCGTGAACAGCGACCCCGAAAACCCCCGAGAGCTAGAATTTGTTGTATACTATGGAGAAAAATTAACGAATTCCTAGAAGATGACGTAGATATCCGGTCTCCAGATATCCCTAGGTGCTTCAGGAAAGTTTTCGCATGTCGTAATCATCATCAGCGATCTTTATATCCTTCATCGATCAGTTGACAAGCATAAAAAAAATAAGTTTTGATGAAATTAATCAATATCCAGGGCGCCAGGACCCCCGGATACCCCGGGGATGGATCAATGTGACCTCAGGGAATTTTTTTGACATCATATTCGTGATCAGCGACCCTGAAAACCCCCGAGAAACCAACTCGAGCCCTTTTAACTCATTATTCACCGAGTAATTAATTTTTTCTTATTGACCTCAAAAGCTGCACTCGTAAAAATGCGCTTTTTGCTGTAGAAATGCAATAAAGAGTTTGTCCGAAAGAGAAATGCGGCACAAAATTTCTAAATTACATTCTGAATCGAATGCAGAAAACCGTAAGTCAATCCATATTACTGCGCCAGTTTCGGAAGGTGGCACGTTGAAAATACAGCATTGATTATATTATATGACATCTTCTATTACACTCGAGAAATATAATATGGAGTCCTGAATATGTGATACAGCACAGTACGAGAATAAAAGAATAAGAATTTTGAAAAAATCGAATCTTGTAAAATGTAACACTGATATAAAACTAAGACTCAGAAATCTATATACATATTGAATCAGATCGAGCGATGTATAGAATTAATGTGATAGTATGAGAGAGAGCCACACGCATCGTATTGTTAATAAGATGAACAGAAGAACTCGTGTTAAGCGTGAGAGAGAAAGAGCATCGTATCGTTGATAAGATAAACAGAAGAACTTGTGTTATGTGAAGGGGAGTGTGCATCACACAACTCTAAGAATTAGAGCGTACCTCTACACCTCCAGTATTTTACAATACTGAATTCATGTTCAGAGAAAGAATATTTGCGCGTTTTGTTTTGTTAATTTACGAAATGACATAAGGGGAGAGTGTTGTGTGCGTTGAGGAATTGGTAAACTGGAACTAATAGACTTGTCTATTGATCCTAAGACGAAATGTGTTTTTAATTGCATTATTGTATCGTATAAACTACAGTACCAACATTTCCGCGTACTTCATTTCGGCGAACCTCATAATTGGAACGTCACAATACAACGTAAGAAGGTACTGTTACAGTGAAGTTTAAGTAGAAACTCTTGGAAATGTCCGTTTTCATGTACACATCCACACTGTCAGACAACTAATTATTTTATAAATGAATTAATTAAAGTTTAATATTTTAACCCGCTGTGTCTACTTTGCTGTAGTCAAAGTCTCTGCGTGTTCATTGAATTAACTCTTCAAGAGAAATCTTGGTAACTGAGTAATTTAGTTTCCGACTCCTGAATTGGGGAACAAGACGTAATGGGGCAAATTGCATTTGGGATTTTCTGGAGCTCACAGGTTTGTTTTATACGATTTATAGGAATGTCTCCCTTCCATGTTTTTTTCATGTATACAGGACTTCCCTAAAGTAACGGATAAATTCTATAAGATCATTGACAGAAATATTTCAGAAAAAGCTCTGACGCTATAACATCGTAGAAAAGTTTCTATAGACATTTCCTTGGTCGGTATTCATCAGAAATCTCTTATTTCACCACGAGAGATTCCAGATAGGCGAACTAGACGAGCTCAAACTAGTCACCACTTCACTGTCAAGTTCGAGACCTGCCGAAGTTCTTCTTACCAGACTACATTTTTCTATCGAACAGCGAATTTGTGGAACTTGTTCTCTAGTGAGGTCTTTCCTTATGCCAATAACCTCCAAATCTTCCAAGAAGAATTCGTATGCCTATTTCCGCTGCCAACATTCCAACTCTGGCTCACACGAAGTTCTTCGAACATTAGAGATTTTCCTCTCGTATAGTTGAAAGAATAGAAAAAAGTACGTCGATTTTTATTTTTTGATTGCCATTTAGACATGTTATTTTCCACAAAGGCTTGTTGAACATTATCTACCATTTCTGGAGTGATTGAGTCGATTTATTGGAAAATCCTTTCATATAATGCCTCAATATTTTCAGATATATTAGTTTTTAAATAACACCATAAGAAATAGTCTAACGGGTTCAAATCTGACGATCTTGCTGGCCATTCAACAGGTCTCCATCTACTAATCCACTGATTAGGAAATAATTTATCAAAGTATTCCTCAACTGATTGTGCATAATATGGAGGCAACCTGTCTTGCTGTAACCGAATTCTGGGGTCTGTTTTATCAGGATCTTCTGCAAAAGGAAACAATATCGCTAAAGTAGGTATTAATTCATATCTAAGAAGAATGATGCAATAATCCGAGAATCCATTAAGCCACACGTTAAGCCTTTTGGGGATATTGTGTATTGGCTTCCATCATTCAATGCAGATTTTCAACCGCCCAGTAACGTCAATTTTGTTTATTGACAGTAACATTTGAACAAAATGTCGCCTCATTAGAAATGACGATATTTTTAATTAGGCAAGAATTTGCATTGGACAGTTCTATCATTGCACTCGTCAAAGTTATCATGAGACAATCCTTGCCCCAAATGCAGTTTGTGACATTTTTGTTTATGCAGAAGTCTAAAAATTGTATTTTTGACATATCAATATATAGAAGCGACACCATGAATAATAAATCAATCACCCTTATCCACTGAAAATTCTGTTGATGTACTAAGGACTAACTACCAAGTAACCGTCATCAGAATCTTCTGTACTTTAACAGTATTTTTAGTGGATATGGGTGATTCTGATTCATAGTGTTATAGTGTATCCACATAGTTCATCATGTGAAGCGACTTCCGCAAGGGTTGAATGTAGATTTTCTTGCACCCTTAGGAGAGTGTCTAATTATCTGTTTTCATCTAAGGCCGGTGGACAAACGGTCCTAGGCTTATCTCGTACATATCTGAGATCGCCAAATCTGTTTTCAATTCGACTCGCCGTTAATTGCGATACTGGAGGTGGGTTTGGATGAGTTTCATTGAACAAAATACGGACTTTTTCATGCGTCCGGCTTTTATTTCCAAGCCTCCAAACATCATTAAGACTTCAATTCTTTCGGTTTCATTTTTGCTTTCATTCCTTGAATCTTTAAAGAAATAAATAAGCTAAATCCACTGAATTATATTTGACATAAGTAATAAACAAGTTGCAAATGTTCCTTCGGCATTGCAATGCCACTTCAACAATGCTTGCTAGAATATTGGCAGTCTTATTTTCATCAACTACTATTGTAAAAGGGGTGGATTGTTGAAAATTATAGTGGCAATTTAAAAATAAAGATCGACCTTCTCGAGCATTATCCTGAAATATTTTTGTCAACGATTTTATAGAATTTGTCGTTACTTTCCAGTAAACCTCAATTGTACTTATATACATATATATCTTTTTCATTGTAAGTTTTAGTCACACTTGCTTACGCTCGGACAGCAATCACTCGAGGGAATAAAAGGTACTTTAGTTCCGTGGTATATACGCTATTTTTTTCATCGCAGCGCAGGAACTAAAACTTATATTACTACTTATATTCAACATCATGACCGATTTATATGAAATGGTATGGAAAACATTCTTCTGGTGTAAAAATTTTATTGATAAATCGTTATAAGAGAGAAAAGAGAAATGAAAAATAAAAAAAGTAGACCAACCCAAGATTTGAACCTGTGCCCTTCGAGTATAAGATCAGTGAGACTGAAATATGTTAGTCAAAAGGGAGTGGTGAAAAATTAGCTGGAGCCCAACATGTTTTGGATATAGGTCACACCATTTCTCAAGAAAGTGTATCACTTTTAAAACACAGTACACAAATATCTAGGTAATTTAGAAGGGATGGAAATGTATAAACGAAAAAGCAATTTATTAAATTCCGATTTATCTCCAGCTGAGGGTACCTATTGTTCACATTATTATCCCCGAATAGTATTTAAATAGGCACATTGCGATTTATAATTCAGTTTACTCCGATGATGGCTATTTGGTAGCCGAAAGGTCCTCAGTAATTCAATAGTATTTTTAGTGGATAAGGGTAATTATTTCTTATCAATAGTGTAATAATGAGTGCTTAAAAGCATTTTTTGGATGCTTAGTGCTTGCGAGCTCTGCTTCCAATTTTGTTGCATAATTATGTAGGCCTTGCCGCTGCGTGTAGTCAGGAGTAAAGAAGGACCCCCTGAAGCTCACCCAGTACGCGGAGTAAATATAAACAAACAAGCCGTGCTGCGTGAATGCCTATGTATTTCATTAAATTCACCTACTGTTGAATTTGTGTAATCTGAATTGAAGCTAATGAGAGTCAGACTGGAGAAATTAATGCATAAACATAACTCACCAAAACGTAAACAGCAAATGGCATGACAACCACAGCGACCAAAAGATCCGCCAGAGCTAAACTAACTATGAAATAATTCGTGGCTGTTTGTAATGTTCTTTCTCTATACACACTCAAAATCACCAATACGTTTCCGAACAACGTAAAAATTGGAAATAAGACCAAAATCAAAGCCCAATAATTATGATACGTCGAATCGAAAGTTCCGATGGGCAAGATACACGTTGAATTTGTCCCATTGCTCCCGAAACTACAATTGAACTGCCTTTCATAAGCACCATAGTCGGTTTCGTTCGATATATTTAAATGGCTAAAAAATTGATCGATATCTTCGAAGAGCAATAGATACTGATCTACCGGTGTATTCGCGAAGGTATCGTTCGCGTTATTGTTCGTCTTCGTAAAACTAACATCTATCAAGGAAACATTGGATATGTTCATTTTTTCGGGAACCATATTCGTACGTTTTTGCTGTAACTGCGTTCACATATCGTCTAAGTGGACGACGCGATGGAACATCTTGAAGCGTCTAACATCCATCCAGAATAGTCGAAAAACACAATCAGGTCCCCTTCGCTTGTGTTCCGAGACACTTGCACAAGTAACTTGAAAAATGTAGCAACATTCTCCTAAGTCATAAAGACTTTCAAGTATTTTCCCTGAGTCAAGTCCAGTGGAAAGTTAAGTTCATCGTTCATCCTGTGGCTAGCATGGAATTTAATTGATTCACTATTTGTTTTCACCACGAACGTCTAACACTATCAATTAAATGTGGGTGAAAACTCCACATAATTGTCATCATGTTTAAATAGTTTTTAATTTTGGATGGTTACTGATGATGGGTTACAACGCCGAAACTTGGTATTTTATTCGGCACTAGGTTTCATGCAGATCACAAGCGTTTGATAGAAACAAATGCTGTCACATGTGACATGCGATCGCCGGTACAACGGAAAATAGCCGCGCGTGTAGTTGAGGCGACGGGATGGACCGATCTGCTTTCCCCAAGGCAGAAGGATAACTCGCGCACGGCGCCGCCCTGTCTCCTGTTCCTGCCGATAGGAGGCGTCTCATTACACCTTCTTTAACACCGTACCGCTGACCGTTTCTCTCGTACGGAAAGATAAGGGATATGAAAAGTCTGTAGTACCGACGGAGCCCGTCCCGTCTATTCTAGTTAAAACACGGTAATCAAAGCAAACGTCGTTCTTGGAGTTCAGTAGGAGGCAGTAAAACAGACGTCTGCTTGTCGATTTCCATAGTTGTTCTTTCAGACATGAATCTATCGTTCCGCAAATAGGAAGATAAAACTTTTTCAATTTGTCAGAATAAAAGAAGGATACGTTATATCGGCAGTTCCGAATCAAGAATTTTACTACGTTGTGATTTTCTCAAATAAGTGTCAAACTTATTGTATCCATTTAATTGAATATGAAGTAGGTATACCTAGACTTTCTAGCAAATGTATGTAGGTACAGGGTCGGCAAATGTCTATGTTTGTATAGGGTAACTAGGCAACTATGGGAGATACAAAAAATGTAAGTCACATTCTCGTTCTTCGTATTTTCCAAATGTTACGTGAAATGGATTTTTTTACTAACTTTGTATTATATGTCGGGTCGCTTTTGGTGTAAGTCTTTAATAACGAAAATAATATACCGGGATATCAAAAATTATCTTGGTCAAGGGTGATTGTGGAATCTAAAACGTGTGTCTCACTTTACGTTTGAAATAATTATGTCATAATTAATTTGAAGTTTCTAAAAAAGTGCGAAATTTCGCAATTTTATACGAATATTGTAACACTCAGAAGTCTTTAGCGCTTTGGACTCCGGGATTTTCACGGGGCCTATCGAAATTAGAAGGTTCGAATTATCTGAAAACATAATTGCACGAACGCCAGACGTCCTATGTAATTAGCTACGAAACAAATCATTTTGACATATGCCTGGAGGAGCTCGCTGCGCGTAAGTTAGAGCTTATACATTTTACCTCTGTCTTGTTAATTTGGGGCAGTTTCTTGCCCCATGCGACCGGCGCCAGTTGTAATAAAGTATTTTTGGCTATGGGCCGCTAGCTTTTACCCGCTTCGTGAATATTTTAGTCTCGAGAAAATTCCCTTTGGTACGTAGTTGAGATCTGAGAATAGCTCAAACTGTTTTAATTAAATTTTCCTATTTAATGGACATTTATCGAAAAAAGAAGGGCCGTCGGGCACGGTCCGATACTAAATCTAACTACATGGAGCGAAAATGGCACGCGAAAAGTCGTCGTAAAGCCGTATTAGGTACAACCAGTTTGCACTTTTCTACTTCGCGTGCTACGGGCTTTTCACGTGAACGTCATTCGATTTATGCAAAATTAACTATTCCAAAACTGTTTTTGACCCGGATTGTGGCTATCACGACCTCTGAAAAGGTTCAAAGTTCACATAATTATTTCATAATTTGTAGTTCATTATTGTTTTACAACTGAAATAAATAGGTATGAAATTTGTAGGTTATTGATCATGTCAGTGTGACAGTGACAATTATTTCAAACGTAAAGTAAGACACACGTTTCAGATTCCACAACCACCCTTGACCAAGATAATTTTTGATATCCCGGTACTATATTCCTTTACATATTTAGTGCAGTCAAATGGATATTGGAACGTAAATCCTTGGGAAATGGATCGATTTTGATGGAACAAATAGCATTCTCTTCAGAATGTCATCAGAAAAAAAGTTGACCACAAATAAAGTTGAAAAATCTTGTCTTCCGGATGGATTCCGGGTCACAATAGCTCGACTTGATGCCGACGTTTCGCCAATCATTACAGGTGGCATCTTCAGATGCCCTGAAGATGCCACCTGTAATGGTTGGCGAAACGTCGGCATCAAGTCGAGCTATTGTGACGCGGAATCCATCCGGAAGACAAGATTTTTCAAGATTAGCTGTCCGCGGAAGTCTACTATCCAAGACAAATAAAGTTGCGCAAATTGTTTGCATTGTTTATAAACAATAAATAAACAATTCAATTCCTAAAAAATGCAAAATTTAACCGTTTCCCATACAGAATGGCTCTACTAAAATCATGTTGTAGAGGGATAATGCACTTAAAATTTAATAATATTGGAGATAGATGCTTGATTCGGTAATAAAAATTTACATATCTGGAATTTATGGTCTGAAATAGGTGTATCTTCGACTAAAGTTGGCAGTAAAATTAGAAGAAATAACATATATGCTACAATAAACTGAAACCGGTCGTCTAGAAAGAAGTAAAGAACCAATTATCTTCATATGGCGAGTTATGCAGAATGTTTTGTAGAAACAGATAGAAGCCAACTTTGTTATTTATAGAGATACAGCGTACAAATTATCAGATGTTCAAAGTATTTCTCATGCATTGTTTGGGCTGTGTACACCATTCCGTATTATTTTTCTACGATGTCAGAACCATTACTATTGGTTCTGAAAATAATGGAAAAGTCACGAAGAGTTTATAATTTCCACGCCAACTTCATACAATAGTCAATGTTCGTTTGAATTTGTTTGTTATCGAACCGTGGCTCAAAGCCACCTTTTCAATTTCTCTTAGATGTTGTAAGAGCTAGTTCGCATTTTCTAGGCAAGTGTTCAAATTATGTTCATTCAACTATCCTCCCCTTTTTCTCACTTTTTAAAAGAATCTTCGAACGTTGATATTCGTTAAAATATATTCTTTGTATTAATTTCACCTGGTAGAGCGACGCTATTAGTCGTGCAAGTAAAATTGATTCATTTCATTGTGGCTTGAATATTGGAACGAAGCATGGAAATATGCTCAAAAGAATCGTCAGATCGGAAAAGCAACGTGCCAGGGATAAGAGTGAAGATAAAGTGTTAAATCTTGACGGATAAAGGATGACTTCGGCTTTCCTAGAATATGTAAAATAACAAATAGTCAGCGCACTGCGATTTAAAGATTTGGAAGGAAACACTCTCCAGTTCCCACACATTATTTCACAGAATTCCCTTTGAATTCCCTGGGGATGAGACTTGAAGCTTCCGTATCTATTTATTGAAGATGTATATCTCATAAAAGGTACTTTGTAAACAGGTATTGAGTTTTCGCAGAAATATCGTCTCTACTAGTTCTCTAATATCTCAACCAAACGATCTAAGAGTACAATTTGATTCACTTATAAGAGTCAATTGTGTTCCTATTTGAAGATCATTGAACACAACTTGACTGCCGTTTGCTTGTTATATTTATGTTCACTGTTTTGAAATACAGGGCAGCGACGTAAATATGCTGGTATACCTTTAGGCACATTCTAATTTCAAGAATATCCGACCACGATGTTCGTTTTTCATTATTCCGCCATCGGATTCGAAATCAACGACCACAAAAATCATTTTCAAGATGTTCCATCTGATATTCACTGAGTCCATTGATTTGTTTATTAAATTCAAGCAATTTCCTTCTTTCAAATCGGGTTAGATTTCATTATTGGAGCACCCCTTGAGCCATTGCAGAAGGTTTCAAATGAATTCGATCACTGACTTAAATCCTGAGATACGACGTTCCGGCTAGTTTATGTAACAGTTGATAATCACAACTCTCAGATTGAAAGGAAACGTCTCGTTACTGAATCATGTGATGTACGGATAACACCATACATCTTAATTATACTTTAATCTCTTAAATCATAAATAATCTATGCTTGTTATGGTATTCAATTATATATAATAATAATAAACATACAATTGATTTCACATATTGAACTAAATAAATAAGGTAACTTATTTCTATATAGCCAATTGAGTAGATTCATTAGTCTTTAAGTGTTAACTAGTGTGTAACGTTGTGTTTAATAAAGATGTTAGAAACATTCTATAAATTCTAGCGATTCCCATCGAACCAGAAGGACAATAAGGCCCTATTCTTGCCCCTACCAGGGCCGTCCTGCACAATCGCGATAATTTATTTATTTACATATAAAGCTGAAAGTATGTTTGAAATGAGGATCTGATAATCTAGTAGAGTTTAATGAAACCAAAACTCATAGTCGAGAAAATATAACATTTTAGGTCCAAAATTTGTGCAGTAAGATGGATCGAAATGCGGCTTTTTAATCCAATTCCTTGATACATTTACTTCATTTGCCCACTTTTTAAATCTTATACAAATGAGAAACTGCATTTCTGCATCGAAAAAATACATTTTTTCATGTGCAATTTTTGAAGCAAATAAAAAAAATTCATTATTCGGTAATACATTTTGGAAATCGACCCTAATTTGTTACTCGGGAGTTTTTGGGGTCGCTGAACACGAATATGATGTCAGGCAACCCATATAATGTACCTGGTGGGGACCAGGGAGTTTTGGTTGGGAGGGTCATCCACGAGGTCTTCTCGAAATTTGCTTGGAAATTGAACCAAAATGTTTACTCGGAAGTTTTCGAGATCGCTAAGCACGATTCTGATATTAAAACATTATACCTGGAGGCCAGGGTGTCCTGGTTGTCTTGGTCGTCTCCTGGACATTTATGCGAGTTTTTATGTAAATGCAACGAATCTGGTTACTCAGGTGTTTTTAAAGTCGCTGACCACGAATATGATATCGAAAAAATCCATATGATGTACCTGGAGACCAGGAAGTCCTGGTTGTGGGAGTCATCTACAAGGTTTTTCCAAAAATTCGTGTTCAGCGACCTCGAAAACCCACGAGTAAACATTTTCATTCAATTTCCGAGTGAATTTCGAAAAAACTTCTTAGATTACCCTCACAACCTGGACTTCCTGGTCCGATATGGATTTTTCGACATCATATTCGTGATCAGCGACCCCAAAAACCACTGAGTAACCAAATTCATTGCATTTACATAAAAACTCGCGTAAATGTCCAGGAGACGACCGACACAACCAGGCCACCCTGGCCTCCAGGTGTATTGGGAATTTTTCTAATATCAGAATCGTGTCCAGCGACCTCGATAACCCCCGAGTATACATTTTGGTTCCATTTCCAAGAAAATTTTGAGAAAACCTTGAGGATGACTCTCACTATCAGAATTTCCTGGTCCCCAGGTACAGTATATTGTTTGTCTTTGTCATATTCATGTTGAGCGACCCCAAAAACCTCTGAGTAATAAATTTGGATCGACAAAATGTATTACCGAATAATGAATTTTTTTTTATTTGCTTCAAAAATTTCACATGAAGAAATTCATTCAGAATTTAGAAACCGATATATTTTGACTTTTCTTACAGCTAATATAATCACGTACAATTTACATGACAGACAGATCCATATATTTATGGATTATTATCACAGTTCAGACTGATTATGACAGGCAACACATTTCACGGCACAGATTCTCCAGTCTATTTCTCTCTACAATAGGCCAGATAGTTAGCGGGCTGAACAGTGCGCGAAACAAAATGAATAGTGAGCATTCCGACGAAGCGCTCTGTTCAATAACTCGAAAAGGGCTTAAGGTACTACATTAAATTTTTATACCAGTAAATTTGGGTTTGTATCAAAATTTCAAAAGGATTGCATTCACAATTTAGTCGCTACACGAGAACATACCTTGTGCCATCTTCAAGAAACGACTCCGAGCAATGGCAATGCATACATTCGACAAAACTTTCCAATATTCCATCAGTTATATTCCAAAAAACTATATAAGTGTTAGTATAATTTTCTAATAAAGTTTTCTCTCATATATCACCAAACATTGTTTTATTTTATTTGCCAACTGTGTATTACCGAGGCTGGGTGGTTTTTATTTCTGACAAGCAAAAATGGTTTGGTTTGGCCATTTTTATGTTAGTCACAACATGTACAACATAATTCAAATATTAAGGTACTTTTCTTCAATTGTGGTCATATATTTTACAATAAACGCACTGTTTAATAGAATCTTTAGCTCAAAAATAGATCAATCAATTATCTTATCAACTAAGAAACATAGATTTACTTTGGAGTATCGTCATCATTCGCAATATATTCTCAGGTCCTACTGATGAGGAATTGATTCATGGATGAGACAGCTCATTTTAATATTATGTTATACATCTTGTGTCTTCTTCAAGACCTGCAAAAGGATAGAATCTAGTCAATCGGTTTTATTCCTTATCAGTTTTTGTCAATAAATCAATGAGAACAAGCTTGAAGATTCGACAGAACAGTATTTACAACGAGATGAAAACTGGTCAATCTATTAATAATACGGTTCGGTTTGGCAGGTGTGAGCTTTGGTTTCAAGATAATGACACTTATCGTACCCGTATTAGTAAAGCCGCAACTGCCAGTTGGATCCCGTGGGATTAGATTCAGCGACTTTACAAAATGACACTGTCGATATTTTCACAAGTAAGACGAGAACATACATTACAAAATGAATTAAGGTTCGCAGCTTCTTGCGAGCGTGTCGTTTACAAATTAATGTCAACACGATCCGTAGATATAGTGACATCTCTAAGCCGCGTTGGTTTAATAGCGTACTGAAATAAATCTGCCAGCTCGAAAGATTGGGCGAGTTTAGTAAAATTTCAGATCGCTATGAATCGGTTATAAATTCATTGTAACAACTATGATAAATGTTATGTTGGCTTAACTAAAAATGATGTTTTTCATCATGTTCGTATTAATAATATTGATAAGTCCGCCGTAGCAAACCATGTCCTATAAACCGGTCATAAAATCACAAAGCTGGAACTTTTCCCCAAATACAACAATCAACCTTACTTAGGAATATTGAAAGCTACAGAAATGTACAAACATGGAGATCATTTATTAAAATATATTGAATTCGAGTCCATGGAGAAGAAAAAGATCTGGTAGTGAAGAAGGCTCATATAAATTAGATGTAAAGTCGACTGTGAACAAGCTAACATTCAAGTATATATTAATCTCATATCATTTTAGGCTATTTGATTGACCAAGTATGTTGTTGTTATGTATCCTAGATGTAACATGTTACATCCCTTATACGACGTATAGAGAAGGATGTAAAAATAATGATTGGTGTTGTTAAAGCCATACACCTCAATTAAATTTTTATCTCTTTCAACACTAAAGGGAATAGATCGTCTAACGAAGGGACTCTTATACATATAGATATATTATTATTATGAAAGGAATGGAATTTTTCGGTCGGATGTTGGACTTTATAAAACGCAAAGCATCTTGAACGAGATGTGCGACAACATATGAGGCTTCCTTTTCACGGAGTACATGTGGAAAATTAGGGAAACCTCTCAATATCAAGAGATCATGTTATTAGATCAATTTCTTGAGAGTCATACGATAAAAGAGTTCCTTTGATAATTCAATTTTGCCAATATTGCTGCCTTATACCGTAATGCCTGATCGTTTTGAAATGGACTCTAGCTTAAAACCTTCACGAACTCCGGAACAACTCGATTACTTTATATAAATGTAAACTTCAAAGGTCTGTCGGATAAATCGAACTTCGACTTCATTCTGTGCAGGTTCATTCTTCACTTTAACATAATAACATATTAACAGAAAATGAACTGAGACCAATATGAACAGTAAATACATTGCAAATGAAACAAATAAAGACTTGGAAAGACGTCAAATTTATTTCTGTCATTACTTTGAAAGGCTATGCGAATTGACCACATATGTGTTTCACAGAATCGATACTAGAACCTATATTGCATTATCATATACTAGATGTTATCTTGCGTGCTACGCCCGCAGAAAATGCTAGTACCCGTAGAAGAAGGCGTCAGCTGCAACGCCGCGATATGATTCCTCAAGTTATAATTATAAAAATTATATTGATGAGTGGAAACATCTGAAGGTGTGGAAAGACGTAAAATTATACTCTGTGTCATGTGAAAGTTCATTTGAATTGACAGGGTTATCTGTAATCATAGAATGGTATGTCATTGAATGCTACCTTACCGTTTGTCTGAAACAAAAAATGCCAGACCTACTGGAATTAACAGTTTACAAGCCTATATGCCTGACGTTGTCCTCCTCGATAAACTAGGCAAGACTAAGTATATCATCGAATTCTCTGCTCCGGCAGAGAAGTACATAGTATTGAAAGAGGAGGAAAAATGGACAATGTATCAAGATCTCCTGTTCGAGCGCGGAACGCTATACCCAGGCCACAAGGTCGTAACTTGCGCAGAACTTAATAGACCGGATGCAGAAGGAAGTAATTATGGGTTCAATAAGGCTATTTAGGGTACCAGATGGACCGATGGGGAGGATTTGGTTTTTCTGGCGCGATTTTTGCGATGTCGTCAGAGAGCGTAGCAAACCTGGTCTTGGTATATTCCGTACGAGCGACATAGATGGTAATATAGCACCCGTATGACCGCATTATGACGATGGGTGTACTCCGAAGCCTCTTTTGACGGACATGCCTACAGAAGGTGGAAAAACGTCTCAGGCGCCTTTCGACAGAACCTGCGCACCCATCACGTTTCAGCGATGAACCAAGGTATTGCCATCTTGACATGCTGCGATAAATTCCTCGTATACTTCTGGAGATCGTCCTCTCCTCAAATGAAACACTGCGCCCTTGTCCAATCCCAACCACGTTAAAAGCTTGATGGAGGTTCATCTCCCCAGAGAGAGTTTAATGTTAAATAAATGGGTGATCTGATGTCTCCGGTCGTTCAGTGGTCCAGAATAATATCCAAGAGTTCGTCCCAACCCAATGGAGGGCAGTGAGAAGTTGAATAAGAGGGGACACAAAAAGTCTCCTTGGAAAACACCCCTATTGAATGCTACCAATTCTATCAAGACTGGTCCTGTGCCTGATGTGATGGCAAAACGAGTCTTCCAGAGTGGCAACAGATGTTTTTTGCATCCCACTAGTGCGTTTGGCACCGCAAGGCACTGGAGCAAGTATAATAATAGCTCATGTGATGTTTAATCAAATGCCTTGCGGAAGTCAATCCAGGCCATGGAAAGGTTGCGCTTGTAGACTATGGAGTCCTGAGTGATGGATCAATCTATCACCAATTTCTCCCGGCAACCTTCAATGCATTCTATACACCACCCTTCTGAATGATATTATTAATTACCGGACCTATCGATCTCAACAACCTAGCATACAAGATACATCTTACTAACTTGTAGCAGGTGTTGAGACAAGTGATCGGCCGATAGTTCTTGGGATCAGACAAGTCTCCCTTCTTTGGAAGCAGCATGTAAATATGCAACCTGGAGTTTCCGGCTAATTCTGTATATTAAGAAGTAAGTGAAATGCAAGAAAATATACAATTTCCTGTTGATTTTATGATTGCAATATTATCCTCTAATTCTCTAGCTATAGCCGTATAATTATGAGATAAAAATAAAATCTGAACCATCAGAGTGAGCGCTGAAAAATGAATGGAAGTAAACGAAATATGAGAGGATATTAAAGAGAATAATTTACAATGGTAACTCGATGATAAACTAATGAAGCGAGTCATTAAGACACGTTCACCAGCCAACTTAATTTAATTAATGTGTTCCAATTACAGGTGACACAAACTAGACACAAAAAGCGACAAAACAGCCTTAATTGCACGAATTTATTGCAGACCAATATGTTGTGAGCAAATGAACGCGATTCATTTGGATTTGTCAATTGTTAGTTATCGTTGGGTGTCTATTAGATCCATTCATTCATAATTTAAGTGGATTAAACAGAAAATATACATTTAATTTAACGAAAGATGAAACACAAATGTACCCCTTAAATTTTAATTATAAAATTCGTTCATCTGAATTAATTGAGTCTTGTCAAATTCATGGACCTCTCCAGTGGCGTAACTACCGCTCGGGAAGCCGAGGCAATACCTGATGTCCAGGGACATAACATTTTTTTGTACAGTTTTTATAGAAATTGGTACTTGATCATTTGATTATTGATCAATCGAAGCAAAATGTATCATATGATTAATTGTTTAATGTAAATGAAATAATCAATTATTCCAGCGGTTCGATTAATCATTGTCATCTCTAATTCCGCTAATAAATTTTCACCTGTGACGAATATCACGCAAAGTAATGTACAAAATATGGAGTGTTTTCAATCTCTCTCTGCTGTCATTGATTTGCTGCATGGGTCATAGCCTGGATATTGGTCAGGTTTCTTACAACTTACAGTCACAAAAAAGTGTATCACGTGAAAAAAGGTTGAAGAACACTCTTCTGTCATTCCACTGTTAAGGCACAGATTAGGTATACTACATACTCTGTGGTCAAGATATCTGCCACCTACGATTTCCTTAGCATAGATATGGATTCTGCCTACTTAGGAAAATTATAGCGCTCTAGTAAAATTGAACATAATATTTTAAAAGAAAATACATTCACGATCAACTTGAAAAGTATAATACTCAAATCCTCGCGAGAATAATACTTTACTGAAATTAAATTCAAGCATACATAACAAACTGAACACGCGGTTTACATTAAATGATTTGCAAAAGTTGAGCTTGGGGATTTTGTACTTCCTTAAACGCGAAGGAGTTTCTCAATAAATTTTTGCCGGAATGAATTTTTCATCAGCGCACGAATTGAATGCAGGGATATATCTGTTAAATTTTGCATTTATACTGATGTATCCAAATGGGAACGATATAAAATGATGACAAAGAAAGAATGAAGGGTTCAGGTGAACGATATAAAATTCTAGGGGTGTTTACTCGACGGGAAACGTTCCGAATCGCTTAAGAAAATGAAAGTTTTGATGGAATACATGAAAATACACTGACCTGAAAAAAAACACCTATTACTCTCTAACTTCTCCAAAGATACAATCTATTGAGTAAAATATAATTTATTTGTTTTAATAGTACATAAGTGGTGCATAGAACTTATCGTAAATTAACTGTGAACCATAGATCTTCCCTCTTCCGTAGGAACAAAATATATTCCAAATGATTAGAATTAGAGGAACACGTGGAAACACGTCAAATTATACTCAAGTCATTGGTTGAAAGTTTATTAGAATGAACAACATATGTGTTTTACAAGGTTCTATACTATCAATCAAAAAGGGGAAGATCAAGTCCGGAGCTCTTAGACAGCTTTATTGGGTCCATTGTGCGCCCCTTAATATGTAACGGGTTGCGTTACGAGTTCTCTTTTAAAGAAATCTGTAAAGAACAGATTAGATTTCTTTCCGACTAGGAAACTTGTCTTATAAATCTCAGAGACATCTTTACGTTCATTAGCATCGATTATTGAATTTAGTCTCCGCATGCTCGATAGCGTGGAGTGGGGTAGGTTTGATAACGGAAGTCGAAGAGAACTCATTGTCGTGTGAAACTTAAACTAGGTAAGTCGAGTTTTCATAATCCGTTGATTTTGAATTCATTTCCTTAATTTTTGCTGTTGAAATTTTACTCACATCAGATACCATATAATTTGATTTGGATTTGTAACTAGACTATTAGATGTTAGGTATCTGATTGTGATTTTATTTCAACAGAGTTGTGCTCGACATGCCTAGTGTTTCCACACAATCAATTTTGCATTTAGCATGATTCCATGATTATCTTTTTCATCATTACAGGGATTATTGTCATAGTTGTATGAAATCATTCTAACGAGACGTGGGCAGTTTATTCCGACGATATTTAATTTCCATCTTTGTAGTTAACCCCACAAACTGTGCACATGGTATTTCCGCGATTTTGAAAATCGCCATTTGTAATCCTAGTACAAAGTACATAGGGTGGTCTTATTAGACAAAACGTGCAGTAAAGGTTGATAAGGGTTAGCACAAAATAAGTAGGTAACCTAATTACTGCTAATTGGGTATACATATATATTACGTCTGTCACGCTCGTTCAGAGTTAATACAATTTACATTTTTAATCCAATTGTGCATTTCAATTCAAGCAATTCAGATTTATGCTAGTTGACAAATTTTCAACATTTCATTTATTATTCTTTCAGATACAATTTAACTATTCTTTCAGTCACATTTAATTATTGCTAATTTAAGTATCAATTGTAATAAATTAATTCTTTCCGATCAAATTTAGATTGTTGTCAAAATTGATATCCCTTTAAGATCTCAATTTTGTAATAGTGTTTGTTTTACAATTTGGAGAGATAACATAATCAGTTGTGAATCGCATGGTTGTTCCGATTGATTGTGTCGCTCTTTCCTTTGGACTTAGGTCAGATACTGTTCGTATTTTGAATTTACAGGGTAAAACAACTGAGGCGCCTCTCTTCTTTTTCCCGAGACGGTTTAGTGAATATCCTGGCCGGACCGATTTCCATCTCCATCAAGTTCCAAGGAGGGTAACATTTT
Source organism: Endomychus coccineus (assembly GCA_958510875.1). NCBI lineage: Eukaryota > Metazoa > Arthropoda > Insecta > Coleoptera > Endomychidae > Endomychus > Endomychus coccineus. Next base: position 197,349,221 of record OY294068.1, read on the forward strand.
TAGTTTGAATAACCCCATTTTCACCTCTCTATTTGTATTATCCAGCTGAATTTGTATTCCACTAATTTTTTTAACTCAATTAGAGGTACACATTTACTTTATAATTGTTCATTTCAAATTCCATTTTAATTTTATATTACAAGTTGATTTAATTCTCAATTGTTCATTTTAAAATTCAATTTTAATTTTATATTACATATTGGTTCATTATAAAAATTGTAATTTATCATTTTGTTATAACCAAATTCCTCTTGGAATGAATCAAGTTGTTAAGTTGGACTTGTCTTGTTTTCTTGAATATCCATCAACTATAACCATCTCGTAGTGCCTGTGTATTCTTGACTGTGAATTCATTTATTTTTGTAGTTATTTCTAAGCAGCTGGCGCTCGGGCAATTCACAAGTCTAGAATCACAGGGCACGTTTCACTACGAGCCCTGAGATTAATTAATTTAAATTGAGCTAGTTGGGCCGATTAAAAACCGACCAAAGCGGTCAGTTTCGCATCCGTTTCAAATACAAGAATGAGGCCAATAGGCGAAGGCTGAGATTTTGCATGGATTGATATCTCTTATGGCTTCAAGCGGCATATGTGTGCTGCCGAGGTGTTGTAGCCTAAGAGAAGCCAGTGCTGGACATTCTGCTAGGATGTGAGGAGCAGTTTCATCCGCCTCTCCACATCTACTACAAGTTGGGTCTACTACAATGCCCATTGTGTGTAGATGTTTATTCAGATGACAGTGTCCTGTGAGGTGTCCTGTCACCAGTTTTAGGCCTCTACTATTCATAGAGAGTAGGGTTTTAGAGAGTTTAGGCGAGAACTTCGCTTGCCTCATGCAGGGGGAACCACGCCAGACTGAAAGCCACTGAGGGTGGTATATGAGATTCTGATCGTTGAATCGGCCACTTCGTTTCCCTTCACACCAGAGTGAGTGGGTATCCACAGTAGCTGGAGTTTGTTCCTTCTGGCTAATTCAGCCAGAGTTTCCCTGCACTCCAAGACAAACCTAGAAGTCACTCTGTGGGCGCGAAGTGCGCCCAGTGCCGCTCGGCTGTCAATGCAGATGTAAATCCGCCTACCTCGGTAGTTTAATCTCAGGTTTTCCAGGTTAAAGGTCCGTATTGCACAGAGCTCAGCCTGGAAAACTTAGGTAACGATTTCATTTTTTTACATGAAATTTGGCATGTGCTTTGTGGTCATCATGATCTACTGAGATTTGGTCAAAATATTCTAATTTGGATTAAAAAAAAACATAAATATGTATCAATTCCAGGAGGGTAGATGAGCCTATCATCTCGAAATTTGAACTGGAGGTTCCTCAAACATTGACAAAACTGAGAAAGTGACCCGTAAAAAGGTCAAAATTGGTCGAAATGTCTATTTTTTGGATTTTCAACATGGTTTCGTTTGAGTCAGGCCATAAAAATTTGAGGGCATCGTTATTAACATTAAAACAAACCTTTTTTCCTACGTCGCTAAGGCCTTCTAAAAATGATCGCAAGTTCATCTTTTTTTGCTAGGCTTACTCCACTATTTCTAACCATTTTCAATACATTTTCAGTTCATACCAGTGAGGGAAGTCAGTGATCTATGGATCACAATTAATTCAATGACATGATGATATTGCAGACTTCATTGTTTGTAGTTTGCGATAAGTGAATATTGTTTTCAACAGGAGGTACCTACTCGTTTTACATCTCGAAATTATTGTTATCACGTAACTGATTGGAATCGTATCTTCTGAGCCGCTCATTCTTTTCCCTTTCAGTTCACGGATAAAGAGAAATAAAATGAAATAAAATCACAATGATATAATCCTCTCCTCATTTGCATAAGCGTGAAATCGAATTTCTTAAACTTAGACGCTATTAGTTCGATTGATGTCAGAAGAAGCGTCGGTCGCCAAGACGGTTCTCCAATAAAATATGACGGGAAGAATTGAAACGATCATCCCTGCTATTTTATCGTCGTCTTTCAGTATTTTACGCTTTGCATACAAAGCAGAAGAGCAAGCGGACGCTGCAGGAACTAGAGAAGGAATTATAATCTCCGGCAATCTCGACTTAAGCCGTAAATGAATCTCTTAATTCGCAGAATATTGGGAATGTTCCGAAACGAATGAATTTTATATTGGGGGCTTAATTCGCAAGGATTTCAAAGAACGCAGGTAGTTCTCGAACAGCAAGGTATAATTTTCGCATTAATCCACGTTACATATCCAATTTTTTTTACACCCAAGCTTGTTTCGAAAACATAATTGTGTTCTACCTGTTTGTTAATGTGATAGATAATATTTTGAATGTTATATAAAGTTGGCCGCGTTTCAGACTACGAATGGACACTAAGCCATAGCCTACTCTATAACAAGCCCGACTACTCACGACTCATCGCTTCGGACGCCACATAGTTAGATCTACACACCAAAGATTCAGCCTATGGGTCTATATAAGTCCTAGATGCGACAAATAATCCGAGCAATCAGTGGAATGTTAGTAGATTCAGTGGCTGTCGTTATATTATTTATTTATTTATTCATTCCATTACACTAGCTCAACGGGAGAAACCCCTTGAAGAGCTTAGGAGTACATATAATATAATTACAGAGTCGGAATTAAAATAAACTAATATACACAGCTTTACAAATGTCATTAGGGTTACAACAAAATATGTCAACAGTTAAACCGAACATCTAGTAGAATCTACACATTTGGAATATTGGGGAAAATAATAACGTATTTGTTCTGCAGAGTGGTAGATACAATATTTGTGTGGAATGGGTGCGAGCAGATGAAACGTGTAAATTCAGCCTTGATAAAATCAGAAGACAGTCAACCAGGTTATGAATGACTTTATACAAAAATAAAATACTATGAATATCCCTACGTTTATATAACTCACGACAAGAGAATTTATCTAATAGAGCCTGGTGGGAAAATCCAATAGATGGATAATTAGCTTTGAAAGCTAAATAACTTAAGAAACGCTATTTGGCTTATTCAAATTTTATAATGGGAGTTCCACACAGTTGAAGCATATTCGAGCATAACACGAACGAATAAATTTTATAATATTATTATTGAATCACTATTGTTAAATAGACGACAATCCCGGCTGATAAAACCCAGCATTATGTAGGCGCCAGATGATTCAATGTGAGACGCAAATGACAATTTCACGTCAAACAAAACTCCCAAGTCTCTGAAACTATAGGAACGAGCAAGGGCTGTGTCAACAAGTTTGTAATTGTAAATAATAGGCGTAATTTTCTTGGTGAAAATCGTTATAGTGCACTTACTAATAATAAGCTCCAGATGATTGATTACACACCAAGTACTGAGTGCATCCAAGTCTGCAATGATATACAACATAAAGAATGCTTCAATGCCGAGCAAAGGTTTAAATCGACTGCATAAAGAAGAAAATTACAGACAAATAAAGAAGAAATGTCATTGATAAATAAATTATATAGGAGTGGTCCAAGTCCAGGTCCTTGAGGTACACCTGAGGTGCCATAAAATGAATACGATTTAAAACCTTTATACTCTACATATTGATATCTATCACTTAGGTAAGAATTCCAAAATTCAATCAAATGATTTGTAAATCTGTGGCTGGTACCCGAACCTATCTAACTATGTGACGTCATGTTTCAATGTTTCCTGCCTGTAATATCAGGAGTGACTATTAAGTAAGCGTGATACCTCGCACTCATATAGTTAATATTATGCTCGTAGCTGAGTAAACTAATAATTGATAAACCGAATATAGTAATGATTCTTGACCTAGGTATGAATTATATACTTGTATATTCTTGAGAAGTAGGTCACATCAACATATATGTCAACTATATTCTCGTCTTTACGTACGTTTCGGCCTCACGATCATCATCAGAAGACTAAATCGCGGGATTTCTCAGCCTAATATGTATGTGTTTGATAATAATGGCATTTCGATGTTGAAACTATTGTAACGTTTTCATGTTATTATTAAAATTGGTATAAAGCAAAGTATTCTTTCATTTAATCATAAGCTAATTGTTCTGATCATTGAGCATATTTACGCATTAATATCAATTAAAAACGTCTACATATTAACAACGAAGTAAACACGAATAATTGAAATTAAAACGAGGCAAGCAGTCTGGTGTTTAAAATGTATGACTCTGATAGAAAAGGTATTTGCTGTACCAATATTACTCTTTAATTGAATCAGTCTTCGACATATATACAATTTAAAAAATCACAAAGCTTGTAGAAATTTGCAAGTGTATTTAATCAATTAAATTTGTATAAATTTGATTCAATGATTGTACATCGATTCTATGATTCACAGACTTAGCATCACCTTTATGTGAATCATCTCTTTTATAATAATTGATTTCTTTACTTGAAATATTAACATTTTTGGAATAGAACTGATGGTTATAATCAAAACAATGTTGTCGTACCTAGATTATCTTCTCGCTGTCCTTTCACTTTTTACAATGCTAGGTCTAATACAAATTTATTATCTAGATGTCCGATATTTGTCATCACAACAAACTTCAATGTTATTTGTTCACAATGTGACTTATTTTTCAATAGTATTCAGTGTCTTATAAGGTAGGTAAGGTTATTTGTCACCATGTTCTACAAATTTAGCCAGTTTATTTCCGTTATTCCTATTAGATATTATTAAGCTATTGCATATAGCTTTTATCGCGGGCTTTGAGCACGGCGACCGAATCAAGAAAAAAAAAACAAAAGACAAATACCGTAACGAAAATCTAAAAAAACAAAAAACAAATACCGTAACGAAATATCCTAAGACCCACCACTCCGCCTACCATGTAGCTCGGCCGAGCTTAAAATTGTCGAAATGTTAACTTTGAACCTTTTAAAAGGTCGTGATAGCCCCAAAGTGGGTCGAAAACTGTTTTGAATTGGTTAATTTTCGATAAATCGAATGACGTTCACGTGAGAAGCGCGTAGCTCGCGAGTTAGAAAAGTGCAAATTTACGGTACATAGAACGTCTTAACGAGAACTTTTCGCATGCGGTTTTCGCTCCATGTCGTTAGTTTATGAACGGGGCCAACTAAATAGCATAGTCTCGGGCCCCAAAATGTCGATTAAATAGGAAAATTTAACTAAAACAGTTTGAGGTATTCTCAGCTCTCACCTACTAGCATCTGACATGCGACGTGGAAAGGAAATTTTCTAGCTACTTAAATATACCGAAAGCGGGAAAAAAGCTAGCGGCCCATAGCCCAAAATACTTTATTACAACTGGCGCCGGCCGCACGGGGTTCGAAACGGCCCCAAATTAACAAAATAGAGGTAAAATGTATAAGCTCTAACTTACGCGCAGCAAGCTCCTCGAGGATATGTCAAAATTATTACGTTCGTAGCTAATTACATAAGACGTCTGGCGTTCATGCAAACTTTTTATACAATTCGAACTTTCTAATTTCGATAGGCCACGTGAAAATCCCGGAGCCGGAAGCGCTATCGAGATCTGAACGTTAAAACTTTCGTATAAAATTGTGTTTACAAGTCAACTGACACTTGTCACCATAGATAACTCTACTACCGGTAGTAGAGTTATCCATGCTTGTCACAGAATACTCTTCATAGAGATCAAGATGATACTCTTTTTTACTCATAATTCGTGAAGATTTTGAAGGGGTAGTGGATGTTTTTCTGCCCAACTTTTTCCAGTGGCGTAGTGCTATGCAATAGCTTTACCGCGGCAGTCCCCGAGTGCCACTCGTTTAATTTTTTTGTTATATATTTCTTGTTATTCTTGATATTATGTTGCTCTGTATTGTTTAAAGCTGTAAGGGTATCGTTTGACGTGAAACAGTTTATTTGAGAATGAACGCAAGAACAAAAGTCTGCCCCAGAAGGAGTCTCCATAAGCTGATAGTTTGAGATAACCAAAAACCACATGGCTTAGCGCACCCTTAAATAATAATTAGTAACTATGGCGATAGGAAATTTAATTAAGTTTACGTTCTAACAAGATCGTAGTCAAGTTTATAACCCCGAGGATATGTATTCGAACAAATCTACAACTGGTTGAAAGATATGAAGCGGGCGCAATTAATGACGTCATTATCGAATAGGTCCTTCGTGTATCCGTGTCAGTTTTCCCAATGCTACATTCCCGTTCCGTTCTCTTTCTCGCTCGTTCGTAAACGAAACTGTTTTCATTTCGAGCAATTATGAATCTATGCAATAGCATTAATCGTCTAAATTGAATTGTTCCCTTCCTCCAAGATAATATAATGACGAGTCGTCTCAATTACGAATTCAGACGGCATGTATATGTTATTACAATGAACTATTGTTTTCCGAGAAGCCTCGCTATTTATCTATAGAGAATGTTTTAAACAGTCCTGCCCGAATACTGTCAGAAGCAGTATAATAATAAAGCATGTTGGAGGGTGTTATGTTCGAGACTATGGCCAGTTACGTCATTCAAATTGTGTAAAATCCAGTTTTCAAAAAAAAAGATATCAATATAGGATGTCTGGAAAAAAATAAGAAACAAATTTCATAAAAGATATTGTATGGAAATGTTTCAGTAAAGAGCTATGGCTATTTATTAATTTCATTTTTCTGAAATCGCTCAAGAATGCCTACTTTCCCGGACCGAACACGGTCTATTCTATTGAAAAAAAAATTCGTTAAGTTCTCAATTGAGTTGATTATAATTCACGTTGAACCGACCAAATTGTAATTTCTGTTTTTCTACAATTTTGTGGACTTGCTTGATTTGTAAATTTTACAAAATTTAATCGACGTTGAATTGACAATAGCCATAGAGCAATCTTATTGAGGAGTTATTTGTCGATAAAGTTGTCATAAATAACGAATGTGTTGTTCCTGAAGTCGTATGAAAGTTTTCAAGAGCAACGACTTGTATATATTCACAAATTATGCTGTGGCATATGTGACTCAGTTCATAATAAGCTCGTAGGACTGGGGATCCTACGTATCACGTTTTATATCCATTTGACTGTGAATTCTCAAGTCTATAGAAAACCGTATTCATATAACGATGGGGAAATCCCTTTTGAATTATTTGTTACGAAAGATATTAATATTTCATTATGTGCATACATTAAGCATCAAATGTTGGATGTCAAACAGCAAGCCAGCGCCCGTAGAAGATACATATCTCGACTGCACGCACTTTGGTGCATCATGCATCCTCAATGCCGTGATTTTTCCGCACAGATGTTGCTGCATTAGAACCAGATCTAGCCGCACCAGCACCACCTATGGTGCGTTGCAACAGATCTGGTAGAGCAAGTCTGCTTCGAAAAACCGAAGATGATCTTAGAACTAGGTGAACCTGAATCAACGTCAGGGTCTCCGTACGACCACACGAGCTGGTAGAATTGGACACGTTGATTAATGACGAGCTTCCGGAATTCGCGGACCTCTGGGAAATCAACGAGGCCGCTTATGGTGCCGCAAAGCGACTCGTTCCGGAAGGGCGGAGTGAAAGACCGTACGACTGGATGGAGTAAACCGAACGGCGCGGCGGTAGTCTACCAGACTACCTTCGACAAAATTATGTCATCTGCTCAGGATATTATGTTACAGTTTATATTGCAATTGCAGAGTGTGTTGATATAAATTAGGAAAAGTATCGGGCCTAATACTGTACGCTGTGGAACTTCTATATTAACTGTCATTGGGTCACTTAACTACCGTTAATTTTAAGTATTTGACTCCTATTCTAAATAGCTTTTTATTAGAGTATGCGTCTTTCACCTGATTCCATAGCTAGAGAGTATATTCTAATAATTCTTTATGTAGGATCGTGTCGAAAGCCTTAGATAGAATCTTAAAATAATTATTAAATAACAAATATTAACAAGTAATTATAAATTGAGCTGGACATGTCCGCCTTCCATGTCAATGCAACTTTCTAACCGAAATAAAGCTTCGTTTTCAATTGGAACCGAGTAGACCATTGATTTTAAATAACCCCAAAGAAAAAATCTAACGAGGTGAACGAGGAGGTCACGCAACTGGACCGTTACGGCCTATCCATTCTGAGGGTAAACTTAATCTAAATGATTTCGAATTCGACCACTAGGAATGGGTAGGAGCTCCAACATGCAAAAACCACCTTTCTAATTTAATTGCATATGGCTCATCTATTATCTATGAGATATGTAGTGTCCAAAAAATTGAAATATGTTGAAGTTGAATATCTTGCGGTTAATAGATTGAAGGCGTTGAAAATTTCCATCAAAGCCCGTCTCCTGCTACTAATTCCTAAGATTCGAAAGCATTATTCAAATAATGGTTGATAAATATGGTAGAAGAGTCAATGAGTTAAAATGCTTTATGGTATTACAGCATCGAATCATATTTACAAATTTCCTTTTTGCTCTCTTGAAATGTTTAATAATTAATAACTACAAAACAAAATTATTTGGTTGAAATTTCTCTTATACACGCTTATCTACAGGTAAAAATAACTTCCAATCAGACTTGGACACCTTAGCAACAGGTGTAACATATAATTATCTACAACAAAGAGAAGACTCTGTTTAAATGCGATATTTATCACCTGTTTTACAGTACCGGCTAAGCGCCATTATGACTAAACGATACTATGGTATTGTACGTCTCTTCTCCAAGCATCTTGTTGATGACTTTGTTTCAGCGATGACCTCATCTGGAAATAGATAAAAATCGCAGGGGGCAAATCTGAAGAATATGGAGGATGACGAACCAATTCGTAAAGCAATTCATGCAATTTTGCCATTGCGACTAAGGACCTGTGCCTTGTTCTGGTGGAAAATCACATTTTTCTTTGCCAAATACGGTCGCTTTTGCTTCAAATCGGCGTCGAATCGATCCAACGATACCGTGTGCATTCCAAAAAACTGTCGCCATGACTTTGTTGACCGATAAACTCACTGTGGCCTTGTTCGGCTTCGATTCGCAAGGACAAGTCCACTGTTTTGATTGTTATTTGGTTTCAGGTATCAGGTGTGTTGTGATGGATCCATGTTTCGTTTGGTCAGCGTAATGTTTTTTCCACGCAAGAAATAATGTTTAATCAAGATGCGAAATTCACTTTTTTCCATGTTTACAAGGTTACTTGCTTTCGATGGGTGTCAAATCAGAACTAAATGACATAACAGCCTGATAATCTTATTAATGCGTTCTAGTTAAAGATGGTACATCACAAATGTCACATGAGATTTTCGATTGAGGCACCATCTGTTTTGTTTTTCAAGGACCATTCGCCTTGCCCTCGTATAGAGAGTATTGCTATTAGCCCCTAGCTTCGTCATTTAAATGAGTGATGTGTACAATGTTCCATGACGAGAATTTAATAATGGCCTCTCATCATATCAATATTATGAGGTGACTGGAATACACAATCTGAGAATCGAAGATATAGCGAGTTTGTAAAAGATTTGACGATTGCCAAAGATGGATGACAGATGAAAGCAAAATATATTGCATCCCACAAAAACTCTTGCCATCTTCATTAGTGGCGTAGAATGCCACCGCTTCGTAGTAAATTATTCAAATAAATGTAAATTATTATATGATAAGCAGAAATGATCAAAGTTGGAAGTATTAAGAAAATGAATGGCAAGTTGTATCTTGCCTACTATAAGATTTCCTAAATTTGCTAATATGTTATTAATACACAATTCTCGGGAAATAGGTCACATTAACACATATATTATTATTTTTACCCTCGTCTTTACGTACGTTTCGGTCTCACGACCATCATCAGAAGACTTATTAATACAATAACCTGATTACTTAGAAATACTGTAATAACACAAAGCGTCCTTATCGCACAAATTTCGTTTAAATGCCAACGTCGCGAAACGAACGGAGACAAGAAATCGGTACTATAACACAGCAATGTTGCAGCGTAAAAATTAAAAATCCACTATTAAGTAGAATCATCAATAAATACGAACACATTTCATAAATGTCTGCGAGAGACTAACAGACAAAGAGTTCTATCCTATCAACTAATTTCCGTAGACGTTGTTTCTTTATTTACAAATATACCAGTCGATTTGGCATTGAATAGCATCAAAAAACGTTGGGCAGAGATTAAAAACCACACACCTCTAGATCAATCGGAATTTATAAATGCTGTGAAGTTTTGTTTAGAATGCACTTATTTTCAGTACGGTGAACAATATTTTGGACAAATATTCGGCACAGCAATGGGATCTCCTATTTCTGCTACCATTGCTAACCTCGTTATGGAATGCCTGGAGGAATCTGTTATAAGTTCATTAGATTTTCGGCCCGTATTTTTTAAACGGTATGTAGATGATTGCCTTATGTGTGTTCCCAATGACAAAATTCAGTACGTGATTAATAAATTTAACAATTTCCACTGTAAACTTCAATTTACCTGTGAAATAGAAGTTAACAAAAACATAAATTTCTTAGATATGAACATTAGGCATGATGCAGATGGAGAAATAAAAACTTCGTGGTTTACTAAAGAAGTTTGGTCTCAACGCTATCTTCACTTCAATTCCGTTGCACCAACTTGTTATAAAAAAAGCGTCATAAACAGTCTTACAGACCGCGCAATTAAATTGTCCCACCCAGAGGACCGTCCCAAAAATCTAAAAATTGTTCGTAATACACTGGAATTGAATGGCTACCCAAAAACTTTTTTCAATCCTATTATTAAAGAGAGAATAAACAAAATTTATAATGGAGCGTCATATAAAAATAACGTAAAAGGTAATTCAGACAATTATATAACTTTACCATACATTCCGGAGACCTCAGAGAAAATTAAGAAATGTTTGAAAAAGTATGATATAAACGTAGCGCATAAACCTACTAACTGTGTTGGGAAATATTTCTCAAATCTAAAACCTGTAGTTCCTAAAGATAAACAAACCCACACAGTATACAAATTAAATTGTTTAGATTGTGATGGGACCTATACTGGTATCTCTAAACAATATTTACAAAAAAGAATGTATGGCCATAAGTATAGCACAAGAAACAAAAACTTAGAAAATTCCACCGCGCTTGCTAAACATTGCTTTGATTATAACCATCAATTTGATTACAAGAATGTTAATATTTTAACTAAGGAAACCAATTATTATAAAAGATCTATTCTGGAGATGATTCATATAAAACGTGACTCCAAGTCTGTTAATCATAGGAGTGACGTTCAAACACTAAGTCATATTTATACTAATTTAATTAATTAATATTCTTGCAAATTCCTACTTACGTCCTTATAATGTAAAAGTTTACTTTAGGTAGAATTGTCTAAAGTATTTCTCACAGGCCAGAGACCTTCTTTTATCACCTAATAAATTATGACATCTGGCGCTTAAATGAACACTTGAGATGGTCTCGTATGTTAGCAAAGAGGATAGAACTCTTTGTCTGTTAGTCTCTCGCAGACATTTATGAAATGTGTTCGTATTTATTGATGATTCTACTTAATAGTGGATTTTTAATTTTTACGCTGCAACATTGCTGTGTTATAGTACCGATTTCTTGTCTCCGTTCGTTTCGCGACGTTGGCATTTAAACGAAATTTGTGCGATAAGGACGCTTTGTGTTATTACAGTATTTCTAAGTAATCAGGTTATTGTATTAATAAGTCTTCTGATGATGGTCGTGAGACCGAAACGTACGTAAAGACGAGGGTAAAAATAATAATATATGTGTTAATGTGACCTATTTCCCGAGAATTGTGTATTAATTCATACGTGGGTCAAGAATCTTTATTATTATTTGCTAATATGTTAACTACATATTGAATAGTTCCAGCATTAAGAATGTGTAAATTCATGTTGAACTTATAAAGTTATGAAAACAGTTTATAGCTCAGATGATGACACTCTTTGTTGAAACATAAAATAGTGGATAATAAAAACATTCAGTTTATTTAGTGTAAATTAGTGGTTTTATTTCCATAACTCTATGTTATATTATCTTCAAGTTGTTGGAGTATTAAACAGATTCAGTATCCAAGAAAACCGTTATTCTAATCCACTTTTTCTAAATTGCAGCCTCCCAATATCCTTGTACAGTATAAACAAGAAACTGTGTTTTGTAGATTATCTGTTTTATTTTTGACGTTATAGTGATAGTTTTATTATCAATCATGGTGGGTTTTTTCTTCAATCGACTACTTGTAATTAATAAAACTGACATGTGGCAACATTATCTTCAAAAATTGTTCAAATTGTTCTTGTGCTCCAAAATCGATCTATATTGCCCACCGTATACTTACACCAACAAAGTCAACTATCACTGGATATGACCAAGTAGTCCAGGCTATGAACCGGAAAATAAAATCGTTTTTTGCATTAGCTTCAGGAGGTTCTCATGATCATTCATACACCTTAAAACCTCTTGGGAACCCCAACCCCACCCATTGGGGCAAAAATGGCCCGAAATCTCCAAGTTTAGAATCGTATTTTCAACAAAAAAGGTATTTTGGCATTTCGAGTGCACCTAGGAGGTTTTTTGGGTAGCTGAACACAAATCCGCAGCCAGATTTACTTGCAATCCATCGTAGGGGTGGTAAAATCGACAAAATTGGCTAATTTCGCACCCCTAATATGTTATTTTGCAATTTACGTGTTTTAGGCATTTCGAATGCACCAAGAGGGTTTTCTGGGTCGCTGATTACGAATCCGTAGCCACATTTACTTGCAATCCATCGTAGGGGTGGTCAAATCGACAAAATTTGCTAATTTCGCACCCCTAACATGTTATTTTGCAATTTACGTGTTTTAGGCATTTCGAATGCACCAAGAGGGTTTTCTGGGTCGCTGATTACGAATCCGAAGCCACATTTACTTGCAATCCATCGTAGGGGTGGTCAAATCGACAAAATTGGCTAATTTCGCACCCCTAATATGTTATTTTGCAATTTACGTGTTTTAGGCATTTCGAATGCACCAAGAGGGTTTTCTGGGTCGCTGATTACGAATCCGTATCCACATTTACTTGCAATCCATCGTAGGGGTGGTCAAATCAACAAAATTGGCTAATTTCGCACCCCTAATATGTTATTTTGCAATTTACGTGTTTTAGGCATTTCGAATGCACCAAGAGGGTTTTCTGGGTCGCTGATTACGAATCCGTATCCACATTTACTTGCAATCCATCGTAGGGGTGGTCAAATCGACAAAATTGGCTAATTTCGCACCCCTAATATGTTATTTTGCAATTTACGTGTTTTAGGCATTTCGAATGCACCAAGAGGGTTTTCTGGGTCGTTGATTACGAATCCGTAGCCACATTTACTTGCAATCCATCGTAGGGGTGGTCAAATCAACAAAATTGGCTAATTTCGCACCCCTAATATGTTATTTTGCAATTTACGTGTTTTAGGCATTTCGAATGCACCAAGAGGGTTTTCTGGGTCGCTGATTACGAATCCGTATCCACATTTACTTGCAATCCATCGTAGGGGTGGTCAAATCAACAAAATTGGCTAATTTCGCACCCCTAATATGTTATTTTGCAATTTACGTGTTTTAGGCATTTCGAATGCACCAAGAGGGTTTTCTGGGTCGCTGATTACGAATCCGTATCCACATTTACTTGCAATCCATCGTAGGGGTGGTCAAATCAACAAAATTGGCTAATTTCGCACCCCTAATATGTTATTTTGCAATTTACGTGTTTTAGGCATTTCGAATGCACCAAGAGGGTTTTCTGGGTCGTTGATTACGAATCCGTAGCCACATTTACTTGCAATCCATCGTAGGGGTGGTCAAATCCAGGCGCGGCTCCTCGAAGGAGGCTAAGGAGGCTCAGCCTCCTCACCAATTTATCTTAATGATCATTCTCCATTTTATTTCCTGTTTCTCTGATAATTTTTAAAATTTTACAATTAATTCCCCGTTCTCAGTAGTTATTTGTAATCTGGAAACAGTGCCCTGAGGCTAGACTCTCTATATATCTCAAACGCTGAGCATGTATTGTTCAACGCAGTTACCGTTTTTCCGACCAGTCCGAACGCCAACTGGGTAAATCAGCGAAAACGGCAACATCCTCTGGAGGCTAGCCTGCGGCAGCCGCTAGCAATCTATGACATACGAGACGTGCGTTCTGCCGACTGCTGAGTAGGTCAGTCAGTGCTTGTTTGTTTATGTGTTGTCACGCCAAGTAAGGTTAGATTGTTTTCTGTTGTGAATTTAAAATGAGTGTTAGTGAGTTAGTTGCTGCCTTTTAGAAAATCCATTTAGTGAATTAATATATGATAAAAGTGTTTCTTTTGAATAAACGGCCTTTACCGGATTTGAAAGGATTAGTAATGTCAGGTAACTATCAAAATCGATCATTGTTAATACTAATAGTAGTATTGACAAGACGAAGTTTTAAAAAAATCATTGATTTCCCTGTAATGCTCCAACTCGATGGAATTTTACATCACGTGCAGTATTTACCATCCATAAAAATAAAGACAAATTAATTGAAACATTTGATTTTGTATTAAACAGTGATAACTTTTCAACAGATCAGGTTTCATTAAATGCTGCTGTTGGTTTAAAATCTTATTTAGAAAATGAAGAATTTTTGTTTTTTCTTGATAATTTTAAATTAATATTTGAACAAACTGATCTTATTTTTCAAATTTTACAACATAAATTCAAGAGATCGTTTGAAACATCTCATTGGAAAAATTTCAAGTTTCCGTAATACAGAATTTCATTTTAATATTTTATTTGAAAATTTTTCAACTGATGAGGCTCCTCCCGCGAAAAGGAGGAAAACATATAATTTGGTAGACAAGAAACTACATTAAGTATAAACAACTTTTATATGAAATTGTAGATACAATTAAAGGTCAAATTGAGATTCGATTTTCCGATTTACATGAATTGAAGTTTTTTGACTTGACGAATAGAAGATTTTTCGAATCTTTTTCAAAAGAGTTCCCCAAAACACTTTAAGATAACTTAGTTCTAAAATATAAATTTTTTGATAAAATAGCACGGCACAATGAATTGTGCGTTATATACTCGGATAAAGATATTTTAGGCCAGTATGACAGTCACGCCGATATGATAAAATATATGATAGACAATGATTTGCAACAAGTTTCACCTCAGTTTTATAAACTACTTTGTTTGACAGTCACCATTTCTGTCACGTCGGCATCGGTGGAGAGATCATTTTCTACTCTCAAACGAATTAAAACTTACATGCCAAATACAATGGGCCAAAATCGTTTATACAATGTTAGTTTAATATCTATTGAAAAAGATTTAGTAAAACACTTAAAACAAAATGATACATTTTTTGATAATATTATTGATCATTTTTCGCAAACTAAAGACCGTAGAATTCCGTTAATATATGAAAAAAATTATAAAATTAATAAAAAAAACAAAATATGAAAAATTCCAAAAAAAAGAAAAAACGTTAAAAATCAAAAAAAAATAAAAGACAAAACGAACAAATAATTTTTTGGCAAGAGAAACTCTATACCTCCACGTTGGTTCTTGCTGGGTAACAATTAATTTTGTCACTGAAGTAGCTGGTACGGTCGCTGTGCAAAGGTTAAAAGGCTGTGAATATAGTATATTTTTACAAAAACGTTTTATGTCCAGCCTCCTCTCTCAAAAATTCACGAGCCGCCACTGGTCAAATCGACAAAATTGGCTAATTTCGCACCCCTAATATGTTATTTTGCAATTTACGTGTTTTAGGAATTTCGAATGCACCAAGAGGGTTTTCTGGGTCGCTGATTACGAATCCGAAGCCACATTTACTTGCAATCCATCGTAGGGGTGGTCAAATCGACAAAATTGGCTAATTTCGCACCCCTAATATGTTATTTTGCAATTTACGTGTTTTAGGCATTTCGAATGCACCAAGAGGGTTTTCTGGGTCGCTGATTACGAATCCGTAGCCACATTCACTTGCAATCCATCGTAGGGGTGGTCAAATCGACAAAATTGGCTAATTTCGCACCCCTAATATGTTATTTTGCAATTTACGTGTTTTAGGCATTTCGAATGCACCAAGGAGGTTTTCTGGGTCGCTGATTACGAATCCGTAGCCACATTTACTTGCAATCCATCGTAGGGGTGGTCAAATCGACAAAATTGGCTAATTTCGCACCCCTTATATGTTATTTTGCAATTTACGTGTTTTAGGCATTTCGAATGCACCAAGGAGGTTTTCTGGGTCGCTGATTACGAATCCGTAGCCACATTTACTTGCAATCCATCGTAGGGGTGGTCAAATCGACAAAATTGGCTAATTTCGCACCCTTAATATGTTATTTTGCAATTTACGTGTTTTAGGCATTTCGAATGCACCAAGAAGGTTTTCTGGGTCGCTGATTACGAATCCGTAGCCACATTTACTTGCAATCCATCGTAGGGGTGGTCAAATCGACAAAATTGGCTAATTTCGCACCCCTAATATGTTATTTTGCAATTTACGTGTTTTAGGCATTTCGAATGCACCAAGAGGGTTTTCTGGGTCGCTGATTACGAATCCATAGCCACATTTACTTGCAATCCATCGTAGGGGTGGTCAAATCGACAAAATTGGCTAATTTCGCACCCCTAATATGTTATTTTGCAATTTACGTGTTTTAGGCATTTCGAATGCACCAAAAGGGTTTTCTGGGTCGCTGATTACGAATCATTAGCCACATTTACTTGCAATCCATCGTAGGGGTGGTCAAATAGACAAAATTGGCTAATTTCGCCCCCCTAATATGTTATTTTGCAATTTACGTGTTTTAGGCATTTCGAATGCACCAAGAGGGTTTTCTGGGTCGCTGATTACGAATCCGTAGCCACATTTACTTGCAATCCATCGTAGGGGTGGTCAAATCGACAAAATTGGCTAATTTCGCACCCCTAATATGTTATTTTGCAATTTACGTGTTTTAGGCATTTCGAATGCACCAAGGAGGTTTTCTGGGTCGCTGATTACGAATCCGAAGCCACATTTACTTGCAATCCATCGTAGGGGTGGTCAAATCGACAAAATTGGCTAATTTCGCACCCCTAATATGTTATTTTGCAATTTACGTGTTTTAGGCATTTCGAATGCACCAAGAGGGTTTTCTGGGTCGCTGATTACGAATCCGTATCCACATTTACTTGCAATCCATCGTAGGGGTGGTCAAATCGACAAAATTGGCTAATTTCGCACCCCTAATATGTTATTTTGCAATTTACGTGTTTTAGGCATTTCGAATGCACCAAGAGGGTTTTCTGGGTCGCTGATTACGAATCCGTAGCCACATTTACTTGCAATCCATCGTAGGGGTGGTCAAATCGACAAAATTGGCTAATTTCGCACCCCTAATATGTTATTTTGCAATTTACGTGTTTTAGGCATTTCGAATGCACCAAGGAGGTTTTCTGGGTCGCTGATTACGAATCCGTAGCCACATTTACTTGCAATCCATCGTAGGGGTGGTCAAATCGACAAAATTGGCTAATTTCGCACCCCTAATATGTTATTTTGCAATTTACGTGTTTAAGGCATTCCGAATGCACCAAGGAGGTTTTCTGGGTCGCTGATTACGAATCCGTAGCCACATTTACTTGCAATCCATCGTAGGGG
This sequence comes from Endomychus coccineus, assembly GCA_958510875.1. Classification (NCBI taxonomy): domain Eukaryota; kingdom Metazoa; phylum Arthropoda; class Insecta; order Coleoptera; family Endomychidae; genus Endomychus; species Endomychus coccineus. Next base: position 197,366,804 of record OY294068.1, read on the forward strand.
TGGTCAAATCGACAAAATTGGCTAATTTCGGACCCCTTATATGTTATTTTGCAATTTACGTGTTTTAGGCATTTCGAATGCACCAAGAGGGTTTTCTGGGTCGCTGATTACGAATCCATAGCCACATTTACTTGCAATCCATCGTAGGGGTGGTCAAATCGACAAAATTGGCTAATTTCGCACCCCTAATATGTTATTTTGCAATTTACGTGTTTTAGGCATTTCGAATGCACCAAGAGGGTTTTCTGGGTCGCTGATTACGAATCCGTAGCCACATTTACTTGCAATCCATCGTAGGGGTGGTCAAATAGACAAAATTGGCTAATTTCGCACCCCTAATATGTTATTTTGCAATTTACGTGTTTTAGGCATTTCGAATGCACCAAGAGGGTTTTCTGGGTCGCTGATTACGAATCCGTAGCCACATTTACTTGCAATCCATCGTAGGGGTGGTCAAATCGACAAAATTGGCTAATTTCGCACCCCTAATATGTTATTTTGCAATTTACGTGTTTTAGGCATTTCGAATGCACCAAGGAGGTTTTCTGGGTCGCTGATTACGAATCCGTAGCCACATTTACTTGCAATCCATCGTAGGGGTGGTCAAATCGACAAAATTGGCTAATTTCGCACCCCTTATATGTTATTTTGCAATTTACGTGTTTTAGGCATTTCGAATGCACCAAGGAGGTTTTCTGGGTCGCTGATTACGAATCCGTAGCCACATTTACTTGCAATCCATCGTAGGGGTGGTCAAATCGACAAAATTGGCTAATTTCGCACCCCTAATATGTTATTTTGCAATTTACGTGTTTTAGGCATTTCGAATGCACCAAGAAGGTTTTCTGGGTCGCTGATTACGAATCCGTAGCCACATTTACTTGCAATCCATCGTAGGGGTGGTCAAATCGACAAAATTGGCTAATTTCGCACCCCTAATATGTTATTTTGCAATTTACGTATTTTAGGCATTTCGAATGCACCAAGAGGGTTTTCTGGGTCGCTGATTACGAATCCATAGCCACATTCACTTGCAATCCATCGTAGGGGTGGTCAAATCGATAAAATTGGCTAATTTCGCACCCCTAATATGTTATTTTGCAATTTACGTGTTTTAGGCATTTCGAATGCACCAAGAGGGTTTTCTGGGTCGCTGATTACGAATCCGTAGCCACATTTACTTGCAATCCATCGTAGGGGTGGTCAAATAGACAAAATTGGCTAATTTCGCACCCCTAATATGTTATTTTGCAATTTACGTGTTTTAGGCATTTCGAATGCACCAAGAGGGTTTTCTGGGTCGCTGATTACGAATCCGAAGCCACATTTACTTGCAATCCATCGTAGGGGTGGTCAAATCGACAAAATTGGCTAATTTCGCACCCCTAATATGTTATTTTGCAATTTACGTGTTTTAGGCATTTCGAATGCACCAAGGAGGTTTTCTGGGTCGCTGATTACGAATCCGTAGCCACATTTACTTGCAATCCATCGTAGGGGTGGTCAAATCGACAAAATTGGCTAATTTCGCACCCCTAATATGTTATTTTGCAATTTACGTGTTTTAGGCATTTCGAATGCACCAAGAGGGTTTTCTGGGTCGCTGATTACGAATCCGTATCCACATTTACTTGCAATCCATCGTAGGGGTGGTCAAATCGACAAAATTGGCTAATTTCGCACCCCTAATATGTTATTTTGCAATTTACGTGTTTTAGGCATTTCGAATGCACCAAGAGGGTTTTCTGGGTCGCTGATTACGAATCCGTAGCCACATTTACTTGCAATCCATCGTAGGGGTGGTCAAATAGACAAAATTGGCTAATTTCGCACCCCTAATATGTTATTTTGCAATTTACGTGTTTTAGGCATTTCGAATGCACCAAGAGGGTTTTCTGGGTCGCTGATTACGAATCCGTAGCCACATTTACTTGCAATCCATCGTAGGGGTGGTCAAATCGACAAAATTGGCTAATTTCGCACCCCTAATATGTTATTTTGCAATTTACGTGTTTTAGGCATTTCGAATGCACCAAGGAGGTTTTCTGGGTCGCTGATTACGAATCCGTAGCCACATTTACTTGCAATCCATCGTAGGGGTGGTCAAATCGACAAAATTGGCTAATTTCGCACCCCTAATATGTTATTTTGCAATTTACGTGTTTAAGGCATTTCGAATGCACGAAGGAGGTTTTCTGGGTCGCTGATTACGAATCCGTAGCCACATTTACTTGCAATCCATCGTAGGGGTGGTCAAATCGACAAAATTGGCTAATTTCGCACCCCTTATATGTTATTTTGCAATTTACGTGTTTTAGGCATTTCGAATGCACCAAGAGGGTTTTCTGGGTCGCTGATTACGAATCCATAGCCACATTTACTTGCAATCCATCGTAGGGGTGGTCAAATCGACAAAATTGGCTAATTTCGCACCCCTAATATGTTATTTTGCAATTTACGTGTTTTAGGCATTTCGAATGCACCAAGAGGGTTTTCTGGGTCGCTGATTACGAATCCGTAGCCACATTTACTTGCAATCCATCGTAGGGGTGGTCAAATAGACAAAATTGGCTAATTTCGCACCCCTAATATGTTATTTTGCAATTTACGTGTTTTAGGCATTTCGAATGCACCAAGAGGGTTTTCTGGGTCGCTGATTACGAATCCGTAGCCACATTTACTTGCAATCCATCGTAGGGGTGGTCAAATCGACAAAATTGGCTAATTTCGCACCCCTAATATGTTATTTTGCAATTTACGTGTTTTAGGCATTTCGAATGCACCAAGGAGGTTTTCTGGGTCGCTGATTACGAATCCGTAGCCACATTTACTTGCAATCCATCGTAGGGGTGGTCAAATCGACGAAATTGGCTAATTTCGCACCCCTTATATGTTATTTTGCAATTTACGTGTTTTAGGCATTTCGAATGCACCAAGGAGGTTTTCTGGGTCGCTGATTACGAATCCGTAGCCACATTTACTTGCAATCCATCGTAGGGGTGGTCAAATCGACAAAATTGGCTAATTTCGCACCCCTAATATGTTATTTTGCAATTTACGTGTTTTAGGCATTTCGAATGCACCAAGAAGGTTTTCTGGGTCGCTGATTACGAATCCGTAGCCACATTTACTTGCAATCCATCGTAGGGGTGGTCAAATCGACAAAATTGGCTAATTTCGCACCCCTAATATGTTATTTTGCAATTTACGTGTTTTAGGCATTTCGAATGCACCAAGAGGGTTTTCTGGGTCGCTGATTACGAATCCATAGCCACATTTACTTGCAATCCATCGTAGGGGTGGTCAAATCGATAAAATTGGCTAATTTCGCACCCCTAATATGTTATTTTGCAATTTACGTGTTTTAGGCATTTCGAATGCACCAAGAGGGTTTTCTGGGTCGCTGATTACGAATCCGTAGCCACATTTACTTGCAATCCATCGTAGGGGTGGTCAAATAGACAAAATTGGCTAATTTCGCACCCCTAATATGTTATTTTGCAATTTACGTGTTTTAGGCATTTCGAATGCACCAAGAGGGTTTTCTGGGTCGCTGATTACGAATCCGAAGCCACATTTACTTGCAATCCATCGTAGGGGTGGTCAAATCGACAAAATTGGCTAATTTCGCACCCCTAATATGTTATTTTGCAATTTACGTGTTTTAGGCATTTCGAATGCACCAAGGAGGTTTTCTGGGTCGCTGATTACGAATCCGTAGCCACATTTACTTGCAATCCATCGTAGGGGTGGTCAAATCGACAAAATTGGCTAATTTCGCACCCCTAATATGTTATTTTGCAATTTACGTGTTTTAGGCATTTCGAATGCACCAAGGAGGTTTTCTGGGTCGCTGATTACGAATCCGTAGCCACATTTACTTGCAATCCATCGTAGGGGTGGTCGTATCGACAAAATTGGCTAATTTCGCACCCCTGATATGTTATTTTGCAATTTACGTGTTTTAGGCATTTCGAATGCACCAAGAAGGTTTTCTGGGTCGCTGATTACGAATCCGTAGCCACATTTACTTGCAATCCATCGTAGGGGTGGTCAAATCGACAAAATTGGCTAATTTCGCACCCCTAATATGTTATTCTGCAATTTACGTGTTTTAGGCATTTCGAATGCACCAAGAGGGTTTTCTGGGTCGCTGATTACGAATCCATAGCCACATTTACTTGCAATTCATCGTAGGGGTGGTCAAATCGAAAAAATTGGCTAATTTCGCACCCCTAATATGTTATTTTGCAATTTACGTGTTTTAGGCATTTCGAATGCACCAAGAGGGTTTTCTGGGTCGCTGATTACGAATCCGTACCCACATTTAGTTGCAATCCATCGTACGGGTGGTCAAATCGACAAAATTGGCTAATTTCGCACCCCTAATATGTTATTTTGCAATTTACGTGTTTTAGGCATTTCGAATGCACCAAGAGGGTTTTCTGGGTCGCTGATTACGAATCCGTAGCCACATTTACTTGCAATCCATCGTAGGGGTGGTCAAATAGACAAAATTGGCTAATTTCGCACCCCTAATATGTTATTTTGCAATTTACGTGTTTTAGGCATTTCGAATGCACCAAGAGGGTTTTCTGGGTCGCTGATTACGAATCCGTAGCCACATTTACTTGCAATCCATCGTAGGGGTGGTCAAATCGACAAAATTGGCTAATTTCGCACCCCTAATATGTTATTTTGCAATTTACGTGTTTTAGGCATTTCGAATGCACCAAGGAGGTTTTCTGGGTCGCTGATTACGAATCCGTAGCCACATTTACTTGCAATCCATCGTAGGGGTGGTCAAATCGACAAAATTGGCTAATTTCGCACCCCTAATATGTTATTTTGCAATTTACGTGTTTTAGGCATTTCGAATGCACCAAGGAGGTTTTCTGGGTCGCTGATTACGAATCCATAGCCACATTTACTTGCAATCCATCGTAGGGGTGGTCAAATCGACAAAATTGGCTAATTTCGCACCCCTAATATGTTATTTTGCAATGTACGTGTTTTAGGCATTTCGAATGCACCAAGAAGGTTTTCTGGGTCGCTGATTACGAATCCGTAGCCACATTTACTTGCAATCCATCGTAGGGGTGGTCAAATAGACAAAATTGGCTAATTTCGCACCCCTAATATGTTATTTTGCAATTTGCGTGTTTTAGGCATTTCGAATGCACCAAGAGGGTTTTCTGGGTCGCTGATTACGAATCCGTAGCCACATTTACTTGCAATCCATCGTAGGGGTGGTCAAATCGACAAAATTGGCTAATTTCGCACCCCTAATATGTTATTTTGCAATTTACGTGTTTTAGGCATTTCGAATGCACCAAGGAGGTTTTCTGGGTCGCTGATTACGAATCCGTAGCCACATTTACTTGCAATCCATCGTAGGGGTGGTCAAATCGACAAAATTGGCTAATTTCGCACCCCTAATATGTTATTTTGCAATTTACATGTTTTAGGCATTTCGAATGCACCAAGGAGGTTTTCTGGGTCGCTGATTACGAATCCGTAGCCACATTTACTTGCAATCCATCGTAGGGGTGGTCGTATCGACAAAATTGGCTAATTTCGCACCCCTAATATGTTATTTTGCAATTTACGTGTTTTAGGCATTTCGAATGCACCAAGGTTTTCTGGGTCGCTGATTACGAATCCGTAGCCACATTTACTTGCAATCCATCGTAGGGGTGGTCAAATCGACAAAATTGGCTAATTTCGCACCCCTAATATGTTATTTTGCAATTTACGTGTTTTAGGCATTTCGAATGCACCAAGAGGGTTTTCTGGGTCGCTGATTACGAATCCATAGCCACATTTACTTGCAATTCATCGTAGGGGTGGTCAAATCGAAAAAATTGGCTAATTTCGCACCCCTAATATGTTATTTTGCAATTTACGTGTTTTAGGCATTTCGAATGCACCAAGAGGGTTTTCTGGGTCGCTGATTACGAATCCGTACCCACATTTAGTTGCAATCCATCGTACGGGTGGTCAAATCGACAAAATTGGCTAATTTCGCACCCCTAATATGTTATTTTGCAATTTACGTGTTTTAGGCATTTCGAATGCACCAAGAGGGTTTTCTGGGTCGCTGATTACGAATCCGTAGCCACATTTACTTGCAATCCATCGTAGGGGTGGTCAAATAGACAAAATTGGCTAATTTCGCACCCCTAATATGTTATTTTGCAATTTACGTGTTTTAGGCATTTCGAATGCACCAAGAGGGTTTTCTGGGTCGCTGATTACGAATCCGTAGCCACATTTACTTGCAATCCATCGTAGGGGTGGTCAAATCGACAAAATTGGCTAATTTCGCACCCCTAATATGTTATTTTGCAATTTACGTGTTTTAGGCATTTCGAATGCACCAAGGAGGTTTTCTGGGTCGCTGATTACGAATCCGTAGCCACATTTACTTGCAATCCATCGTAGGGGTGGTCAAATCGACAAAATTGGCTAATTTCGCACCCCTAATATGTTATTTTGCAATTTACGTGTTTTAGGCATTTCGAATGCACCAAGGAGGTTTTCTGGGTCGCTGATTACGAATCCATAGCCACATTTACTTGCAATCCATCGTAGGGGTGGTCAAATCGACAAAATTGGCTAATTTCGCACCCCTAATATGTTATTTTGCAATGTACGTGTTTTAGGCATTTCGAATGCACCAAGAAGGTTTTCTGGGTCGCTGATTACGAATCCGTAGCCACATTTACTTGCAATCCATCGTAGGGGTGGTCAAATAGACAAAATTGGCTAATTTCGCACCCCTAATATGTTATTTTGCAATTTGCGTGTTTTAGGCATTTCGAATGCACCAAGAGGGTTTTCTGGGTCGCTGATTACGAATCCGTAGCCACATTTACTTGCAATCCATCGTAGGGGTGGTCAAATCGACAAAATTGGCTAATTTCGCACCCCTAATATGTTATTTTGCAATTTACGTGTTTTAGGCATTTCGAATGCACCAAGGAGGTTTTCTGGGTCGCTGATTACGAATCCGTAGCCACATTTAGTTGCAATCCATCGTACGGGTGGTCAAATCGACAAAATTGGCTAATTTCGCACCCCTAATATGTTATTTTGCAATTTACGTGTTTTAGGCATTTCGAATGCACCAAGAGGGTTTTCTGGGTCGCTGATTACGAATCCGTAGCCACATTTACTTGCAATCCATCGTAGGGGTGGTAAAATCGCCGAAATTAACCAATTTTGCACCCCTAATGTTATTTTGCAATTTACGTGTTTTAGGCATTTCGAATGCACCAAGGAGGTTTTCTGGGTCGCTGATTACGAATCCGTAGCCACATTTACTTGCAATCCATCGTAGGGGTGGTCAAATCGACAAAATTGGCTAATTTCGCACCCCTAATATGTTATTTTGCAATTTACATGTTTTAGGCATTTCGAATGCACCAAGGAGGTTTTCTGGGTCGCTGATTACGAATCCGTAGCCACATTTACTTGCAATCCATCGTAGGGGTGGTCGTATCGACAAAATTGGCTAATTTCGCACCCCTAATATGTTATTTTGCAATTTACGTGTTTTAGGCATTTCGAATGCACCAAGGTTTTCTGGGTCGCTGATTACGAATCCGTAGCCACATTTACTTGCAATCCATCGTAGGGGTGGTCAAATCGACAAAATTGGCTAATTTCGCACCCCTAATATGTTATTTTGCAATTTACGTGTTTTAGGCATTTCGAATGCACCAAGAGGGTTTTCTGGGTCGCTGATTACGAATCCATAGCCACATTTACTTGCAATTCATCGTAGGGGTGGTCAAATCGAAAAAATTGGCTAATTTCGCACCCCTAATATGTTATTTTGCAATTTACGTGTTTTAGGCATTTCGAATGCACCAAGAGGGTTTTCTGGGTCGCTGATTACGAATCCGTACCCACATTTAGTTGCAATCCATCGTACGGGTGGTCAAATCGACAAAATTGGCTAATTTCGCACCCCTAATATGTTATTTTGCAATTTACGTGTTTTAGGCATTTCGAATGCACCAAGAGGGTTTTCTGGGTCGCTGATTACGAATCCGTAGCCACATTTACTTGCAATCCATCGTAGGGGTGGTAAAATCGCCGAAATTAACCAATTTTGCACCCCTAATGTTATTTTGCAATTTACGTGTTTTTGGCATTTCGAATGCACCAATGCACTCCGAAGTAATTTTAAAATGCAAAAACAGTAAAAATTTAGAAGCGTGTCAAATTAGCCATTTTGGTAAATTTCCCACCCCTACAATGATATTCGAGTAAATCTGACGTCGGAATCGTATTCAGCGACCCAAAAAACCGCCTTCGTGCATTCGAAATGCCTAAAACACGTAAATTGCAAAATAACATATAAGGGGTGCAAAATTGGCCAATTTTGTCGATTTTACTCCCCCTTCGATGGATTGCAAGTAAATCTGGCTACGGATTCGTAATCAGCGACCCAAAAAACGCAATGCCAAAATATCTTTTTTTGTAGAAGATGCAATTCAACCTCCCAAGAGGTTTAAAGGTGTTTTTTTTTAATTATAGCTAAAATCCCGGTTCATACCTGGACTAAAAGAAGGTATTTTGATGACAACAATTAAGGAAACAAATTTGGTAAATAATACACGTATCATCGAAAATAAATTTATTAATATTTTTTTTTTCAATAAATACTTATATAAACCTGTGTTAAATAATCACAAAATAACGGAACGTTGCCAATTTTTCTACAATAATACAGAGAACGATACATAAAACATAACACTTATCTACTGAAAACAAACAAAAAATCGAATTTGAAAATGCTGTGATCTATTTATATTGAATTGTTATTATGAAAGTGTAAAAAAATCACATATCCTCTTATTTACAACAGAATATCTATACATATTTACATTTTATAATATCTTATTGGTTTACGGATAGATAATATTATCGCAAATATAAATCCAACAATTTTAAGGAGAAATAATTTAACATTATCACTGTTTTGAATGTTAGTCTAATAAATATTTCATTATTTCAGATAGTGATAATTTTTCTATTTTCGTACATTGAATTTTATGATTTATATTTATTTGTGAAATTTGTAAAACAATTTTTTTTTTCTTTCAATCTTCTATCGATCACCGTAAGTCAGTCGTAGTTTGTTAACATTTTGTTTTACACCTCGTTAGATCCATTATCCTACCATTCCACGCCCACTTGGTGCAGATCTCAAGAATGTTAGTCCGAATTTTCAATTCAACGTGAAAGCAAATCCGGAAATAAATAAAACACAACTTCGTTTAATTACCCAAAATGAAACAGGTCTACAGAGAAATCAATTCCAATATTGTCGAAATAATCCTACTACCCTTGTCGTAATGCAATAAATTCAGAAGGGGGTCCCTGATTTTTTCTTCTAATAAGGCGAACAGTTCATCTTTCATCATTTTTATCATTTCGGCAATCTAAGAAGAAAAAGTTGTGTCATCAATACAACCATACTGAAAATACGTCATTCAAAATTTTTTCTTCATTGGAAAAAATATCAGAAATATTTACCTTGTGTTCTTCAACTTGAAACATCATCCAACCGTTTTCCAATGAGATAAAAGTACAGCCATTGTGAACTTTGATATCTAGATCGAAACCCGAAAATAGTACCATAGAAATAACAGGAACCATACAGCAATCCCTGAAGAATATCTTACTTGTTCTCACTTTTTCTTGATAAACTAAATACGGACTTGGATAGTTGCTTTTCGTATAATTGACAGAGCTTGGATGCATGAAAACCTGAAAAAACAATTATTTATAATTAATTAGTTCTGTTATTGATTCAAGTTTGCAGGAATAATAGACCTAAAAATTCCTAGGACGCACATTTTTATATTGAAATTATCTTCCTATAAAGATAGATTTTGTAGTGACCATAACAATTTTTTTCAAATAAATTGTAATATTTTGATGCAATAAATTCGATGCTAAAAAAGTTTCATTTTAATGCGCCAATAACTATTCATAATAATGGTTTGAAAAATATTTAAATATGCAAAACAATAATTTTAATAACTATTAAAAATAATGCACTCAATTCCCACCCAAAATAAATTTATTGTTAAGATGTTCATTCATATTCTGAATTTCTTTGAGTTTTACCAGTAATTTTTAAATTAATTTTAATTTTAAAATAAAATTATTGATATTATTAATTACCGAACCTAATTTTTAATGTCACAATTATTTTCAATTTATTTATTTTAATTTAAAATCTAATTTGAAAAATAAAATAAATGTCGCAAAATTGTAATAATGCACTCAATTCCCACCCAAAAGAAATTTATTGTTAAGATTTTGTCATTCATATTCTGAAGTTCTTTGCGTTTTACCAGTAATTTTTCAACTAATTTTAATTTTAAAATAAAGTTATTGATATTATTAATTACCGAACCTAATTTTTAATGTGATGATTATCTTCAATTTATTTATTTTAATTTAAAATCTAATTTGGAAAATAAAATTAATGTCGCAAAATTGTAATAATGCACTCAATTCCACCCAAAAGAAATTTATTGTTAAGATTTTGTCATTCATATTCTGAATTTCTTTGAGTTTTACCTGTAATTTTTAAATTAATTTTAATTTTAAAATAAAACTATTGGTATTATTAATTAGCGAACCTAATTTTTTATGTCATAATTATCTTCATTTTATTTATTTTAATTTATTTTAATTTAAAATCTGATTTGAAAAATAAAATAAATGTCGCAATGTAATAATGCACTCAATTCCCACCCAAAAGAAATTTATTGTTAAGATTTTGTCATTCATATTCTGAATTTCCTTGCGTTATACCTGTAATTTTTAAATAAATTTTGATTTTAAAATAAAATTATTGGTATTATTAATTACCGAACGTGATTTTTAATGTCATAATTATCTTCAATTTATTTATTTTAATTTAAAATCTAATTTGAAAAATAAAATAAATGTCGCAAAATTGTAATAATGCACTCAATTCCCACCCAAAAGAAATTTATTGTTAAGATTTTGTCATTCATATTCTGAAGTTCTTTGCGTTTTACCAGTAATTTTTTAACTAATTTTAATTTTAAAATAAAGTTATTGATATTATTAATTACCGAACCTAATTTTTAATGTGATGATTATCTTCAATTTATTTATTTTAATTTAAAATCTAATTTGGAAAATAAAATTAATGTCGCAAAATTGTAATAATGCACTCAATTCCCACCCAAAAGAAATTTATTGTTAAGATTTTGTCATTCATATTCTGAATTTCTTTGAGTAATTTTTAAATTAATTTTAATTTTAAAATAAAATTATTGGTATTATTAATTAGAGAACCTAATTTTTTATGTCATAATTATCTTCATTTTATTTATTTTAATTTATTTTAATTTAAAATCTGATTTGAAAAATAAAATAAATGTCGCAATGTAATAATGCACTCAATTCCCACCCAAAAGAAATTTATTGTCAAGATTTTGTCATTCATATTCTGAATTTCCTTGCGTTATACCTGTAATTTTTAAATAAATTTTGATTTTAAAATAAAATTATTGGTATTATTAATTACCGAACGTGATTTTTAATGTCATAATTATCTTCAATTTATTTATTTTAACTTAAAATCTAATTTGAAAAATAAAATAATGTCGCAAAATTGTACATATATTTCTAAAATATCTCAGAATAATTTTCCATATTTATTTTAGTTAAATATTTTACAACTTATAAATTCGAATATTATTCTTAAAAACTACTGAAACCGTACATAATGTTGCAAGAAGTTGAAAAAACTGACTCACCATTTCCTGAACAGTCGCAAAACGTAAGTCCTTGGGCTGAATATTTTTCGGCACAGCTCCAGCGGAACTCATTATGAAAGACTTCGAAGGCGTTAATATCTTAATTACATTAGGATAAAGAGCTGCACAAAGAACTGACGATAAGAGTCGATAATTTTCGCCGTTTTTGTTACACTGAAACAGAGTTTATTTATTCATTTATTCACCATATGAAAAGCATATAAAAAAATTTCACAGCACATAAAAAGTTAATATCGATGGTAATTTTAGAGATCTAGCTACATTAGCTTACCTCTGTACCAGTCAGGTTCAATATTTCATCTTGACCCGTTCTTCTTCGCCCCTGCAAATTAGTCGGGACAAAACCAATATCAACTAGAAACTCCAATAGTTGGTATTTAATATCAGCTATTGTGACCAACGTTCTGAATGACAAATAATTTTCATTCGCGAAATTTCTCCCAGCCAATGAACTCTTTTTATAAAGCTGCAACCATTTCTGAAAAATATTTGGTTAATTTACAAGATTTGAATGAATAATAAATTTTGAATAAAACAATTGAATTTCATAAATAATAGCATATTCTTTTATTTTATGAATTATAAGCATTTGTTGAATATGTTCTGTAATTATGAATATTTAATGATTTAAATAACTAATTTAATGTTCGACAAGTATGGAAATATTTATAAAAATATGTTCTGGAATGAAGAGAAATTATTTTAAATGATAAGTCATTTCAAAAATTATCTAAATAATTAATACTGAAAAGCCCAAAACATTCTCATTTCGTTAATTTAGCAAATTTTATCATTCATATTTTTTATATATTTGAAAAGTTTCTAACTGTAACAACTTCTGGAATAGAATTAATAATAAGATAAAAACACTAAAAATCATTCAAATTAATTAAAGAAAATGAAGACAAATTGTTTTAGATAATAAATAATTTCAAGTATTATCTAAATAATAAATACTGAAATACCCAAAACATTCTTATTTCGTTAATTTCGCCATTTTTTGGTATTTACATTTTTTAAATATTTGAAAAGTTCGTAACTGTTACAACTTCTGGAATATACTTAATAATAACATAAAAACCCTAAAAATAATTCAAATTAATTAAAGACAAATAAAAGAAATTGTTTTAGATAATAAGTCATTTCAAGAAATATTCCCATTTCGTTAATTTAGCAAATTTTATTATTTACGTTTTTTAAGTATTTGAAAAGTTTGTAACTGTAACAACTTCTGGAATAGACATAATGATAACAAAAAAACTAAAAGCAATTTAAATTAATTTTACCTTGTAAGCTATAAGAACCGTTATTTGGTCACTAAACCCAGTCGCGAAATTCATTTTCTTCGCATTAGCCAGTTCCTTCTTCCCGAATGGCGTCAAGAACGGATTCTTGAAACTCAAACAAGCGGCCATCGTCAAAGCGGCATCGACACAGGAGAAAATGGCGCCGTATAGTATCAATTTTCCGATTCTCACGTCGACCGGAAGTGCGGCCAAATGGAGTCCTAGAGGCGTGAGATCGACGTTTTTGTCTAGAGCACCTACGCTTTGTAATCGGCTGATGGACGAGTCGATATGATCGACAATCGGTGGTTCGATGAACGCGCCTAGGTAACATCAAAATAGTATTTCAGTAAGGTTAAAAGAACAATTTGAAAAAAGTAGCGTCGTTGAAAACCCTGCGAATAGGATTAAATGTCGTTTCTTTTTATTTCTACTTTAAAAATGCAATACAAAAACTATTATTATCCATTAGATTTCAGATTTCAAATCACAAAATTTTTGGAAACAAAAAGAAACAACTTAGATAATTTCTAAATAAATAAGATCAATTAATTATATCAAAGATTATTATTATTTTTTAACATTTATGTCCCTATCAAGTCTCCGCATGTGTATCCAAGTTTGGGTAAAACACGATTTTTGGCAAAATTGCTGAAATTTTTCTAGAAAAATAATTGATTTGTAAATATTTGGTTATTGGTTATTCTTTTGAAATAGTTGAATTTTGGCAAAATTAAAACTCCAGACTCTGTAATTCAATTATCATAAGCTCCAGGAAATGGGAAAAAAATTGAAGCTGTTGATAGCAAAAAATCATTGTTGTCCTTTCATGAAAATATGTGAATATAAAAGAAAAGCCGGCGGAATTTAATTGTGCAATTTTTAAAATTCATAACTTCTAAAGGGGGCCCCCTATTGAGACTCACCCAATACTTCTTTCACGTCTCGATCTTCGAACGTCGGCAGCACTTTAATATTCAACACCATTTGTTCCAAAGGGATCCTGTGGATTTCGGGAATAGGTTCATTGAGCATATGGTGTTGAAATCTATGGTTGGTATACAGATGAATGCAAACACCGGACATGACACGACCTGCTCTGCCTTTACGTTGTAACGCGTTCGCTTTCGTCACCCATACCGTTTCCAAACTCTCCATGTTTCTATTGGGGTCGAAACGTTTCTCTTTCATTTTGCCCACCTCTATCACGAACACGCAATCGTCGATGGTGATCGACGTTTCGGCCAGATTCGTCGATAGAATGATTTTCCTCACTCCCCGTTTCGGTTTCCTATCAGCAAAAAAGATATTAAATAAATATTTCAGGGAAATAAATGGAATTTAACCCCTTACCTGAAAATAGCGCTTTGCTCTTCGCTGGAGAGAGACGAATGCAACGGAAGAAGTAAATATTTCTTGTTCCTGACACCGAAATCTGGATGATCTCGAAGTTGGTCGTATAAACTTGTAATTTCGGCGATTCCGGGAAGAAATATTAAAATGGTACCTTCTTTGGGATGGTCATGATCACCTTCCACCATCCAAGATAGGACGTATTCGATGAGGTCGTTGTTGATTCTTTCGTTGTCCATTAGGAACAGATTTTTGCAAGTCGTTTTCGAAAAATCTGATTAGGAAAAATACATCAATTTAATTCATAAATACCCGAAATAAGTATCAATTACATGATATATTTATAGTGCGGTCAAATGGGTATTGGACCAGTAAATCCTTGGGAAATGGATCGATTTTGATGGAATAAAGTGCATTCTCTTCAAAATGTCATCAGAAAAAAAGTTGATCACAAATAAAGTTGAGCAAATTGTTTATATTGTTTATAAGCAATAAATAAACAATTCAATTCGCTTATTTTTGACCGTTTTGATCGGATAAAGACTTTTTGTTATAAACAAAAATTGTTTATATTGTTTATAATAAATAAATAAACAATTTAATTACCTCAGCTTGGAGATAAATAACATAAATATTTCTAAAAGATGTAAAATTTGACCGTTTTTGATCGAATAAAGACTATTTTTTATTATAAACAATTTATTTATCAACAAAATAGATTAAGTCGACCAAAACTGCGACTTTAGGGTCGTTTTCGGATAATTTTGGTATTCTGAGTTCGAGTTTATCGTCAAGATCTTCGAATGTATACCCACAAATTTGCTAATTTGTTATAAAAAAACTATATTTATTATTAAATATATGAATTTGACTAAAATGTCGAGTTTATAGTCGTTGTCGGATAATTTTGCCCTCTTGAGTACAATTTTATTGCTATTATGTTCTTTAAATGCATTCTCGTGGAAATTTTCGAAAGCAAATTAGAAAAAAATAATAAAAATGTTGATATTTTAGTATGACAAAGTATCAATAAATATATATATAGAATTGAACATATTAATTTTTTTAAGGAGATATGGAAGGGAAAACAATTATTTAAAAATAGTGGCATGCCATTTATTACATTAAAGCTTACATTTCATCAATTTTGTCAAAAAAATCAAGTTATGAGTGTGCATTTTATATAAAAATTAATAAAAACGTCACATTACCTTTTTCTTTATTTGTTAATAAATAATTTGTTTATAACAATTTAAAGTTCATAATAGCAATAAAATCGTATTCAGGAGATCAAAATTATCCGAAAGCAACTTTAAACATTTTGGTCAAAGTAATAATAAATCTAATTTGTTTATAACAAATTAGCAGATTTATGGGAATACATTCGACGATATTGACGATATAATCGAACTCAGAATAACAAAATTATCCGAAAACTACCCTAAATTAGGAGTTTTGGTCGAATTCATCTATTTTGTTAATAAATAAATTGTTTATAATAAAAAATAGTCTTTATCCGATCAAAGACGGTCAAATATTAAATTTTTTAGAAATTTTTATGTTATCTCCAAACTGAGCTGATTAAATTGTTTATTTATTGTTCATAAACAATGTAAACAATTTGCGCAACTTTATTTGTGGTCTACTTTTTTCTGATGTCATTCTGTCCCATTAAAATCGATCCATTTCCCAAGGATTTACGGGTTTGACCTATTTTTATACCCATTTGACTGCATTATTATAATTTTTCGGTCGGCCACCAAAATCTGCTGAGAATAACTGAAACGCATGTGACGTCACGATTCTACTTTTTGTATGATAAAATAAATAAGGGTTTCGCGATCCGTGGTTTAATTATTACAGTCGCCCTTGCATGGTCTACGTGGCTAGTGAAAAATCTTAGTACCACATGTACCTTAATCTTAACGGGTCTTCCGATTATAGAAAATCTAACAAAATGTTCTAGGTCGTCCTTTAACTGCAATTCAAGAATTTTCAGGTTACGATTCTTTCAGATATATTAAGGCATTTCCGACAATCAACATTGAAGGTGCAAAAATTTATATTAATGCACAAAACTTGCATGAAAATGATATTCGCAATAAAAATATGTAGAATTTGGATGCATTTATTTGCGTCAATCGATTCGAACCATTTTCTTCGACGGTTAATTTCTTTTGGACATAAATAAAAGTGTTGTTGAGACTATTTTTCAATTAATTTTTGCATAGGGGTACAATTCAAATGCAGCCTTTGTGTACCTCTTTTTTTTTCCCTTTGGCGGAGTCAGCTTGAAATATATGCTTGGAAACAGTGGACCAAAAAAAAAGAAGCAAATAATTTGCAATCTGTCAAGATTGCATGAGAACCGTAGATCCTAAAAAATTTCAGCCAAAAAATCTGAATATTAGAATGTTAAAGCTCCAAAACGATTTTTTTAAGTTTCAATACGACCATTTTTCACCGAAATAAAGCATGTCAAAAATCACGGAAAAATTTGGAATTTTTTTTGCTTCTTTAATTTTTTTGAGTAGTGTATTATCTGCCTACATTGATGGGTAAAGCCAAGTCAACATATTTGTTCTTTACTATCGAAACCAGATAAATTTTCGTAGACCCCCGCTTACAACTGGTGAACCTGTCAGTTTTCAACAATCAACAAAGCATTCTTGATAGGTAAACTAAGCATCTCATTGGTTAATTTTGAAAATACTTAGCGTCGGTTTTGAAGGCCCATAAAAGGCATCTGAAGACAAGCCAAATCAGTTAGCCATCAACATCTGAAGAGTCAAGGTACTCAAGCTAATCATAAAATTTCCATAACCTTAGATTATTGGATGAACATCGGTGAACCCAAGTGTTCCCGTAGCTTCGTAAGGTTGAAAGTAACCGAAGCAAATAAGTAATTTATACAAGTCAAGTAGTATTCCCAGTCTTCGAACAAAGTTTTTAAAAGTTATTATAACCATAATTCACAAGTAGCATCGTATAATAGTTAGTCTTCGACAACGTTCCAATACATCATTTAAGGTTTTATATCTTTTGAAAAAGAATAAGACAAGTTAACAATTATCAACAGTTCCTGATTTCTAAAGAAGTAACCACATTGTTTACCTGTGATTTGTGTATAGCATAGAAATTGTGTACCTACGGGTAAAGTGAATTATCAAATTAATAAGAAAATCAAGCCAAGTGAACATTGCCTACATTTTTAAAAACATATTCTTGGATATAAACTAAACGTAAGTTTATTTATTATTTCTCCATTGTATTATTATCTGTCTGTAAATCTGAAAGAAAGATTGTAGATTATAACTTTGTAAACAAATATTAATAGTAAATAATTTTGAGGTTAGATCATAGATCTATTTGAACATAAAATTATTAAAATTGATACTCGAGATAAAAAATAGAGTCATAGAAATTTAAATATGAAAGTTTTTAACATTCAAAGAACATTGTGTTTAATTCCATAGATATAAAATAAAAAGGTAAAAGTTCATTATTCAAATCAAAACAAACATAAGATTTAAAATACAAATAAAAGCTAGCCGGTAGAATTCAAAACATTGAAACATTCAAATCAATATTCAAATTAATTCAAATCATAATTAAAGAATAAAACTCAGTAAAGAGTTTTTATATCAATTGGCGCCCAACGTGGGGCAAAATAAATTGTTTTCATATCAATATATATATATATATATATATATATATATATATATATATATATATATATATATATATATATATATATATATATATATATTCTTTTGTTGATATTCTTGAACCATTTGTAATATTTGTATGTTTTCTTGGTATATTGGTTCGTATATATACTGATAATGAAATAAAAATTCTGTTTTGACGTTTCGACAACGTTTATTGCCTTTATCAAAAATTGTTAATTGAATTAGTGTTTCCATGTAATTTAGAAAAGAATAGATGATTTTGATTAATGAAATGCGTCTGCAGCCGACTTGTGTTTTAAGATCCAATTAAAACTGCAGAAAACATTGGATCGGTTGTGAGTGAAAGAGTAATGTATGGCTAACTACAATTTGAAATAGATTGAATTTGATTAAATACAAGACATTCCAATATTGTACAATTATAAATATCTATGAATTATTGAATGAATTAGTTACTCTATGATAAGTATTTCTATCATAACTATTCAAGTTTAAGATAATTCTATGGAATTTAACCTCAAAATTGTTACTCTATAGTGTCATAGTTAAATAATACTTCATCTTTTTTAGGTTGAATTTTAAATAGACAATGGAAAGTGGTACTTCAAATTAATAAAATTTTGTTAAGTTTGAATTAGATTATTGTACAGTTTCGAAAGATTGGAATCTATTTTGTCATTTACACAATTGTTCTTTTTAATTTGAATAGATTCTAATATCAAACGTTTGTTGTCGTTTGTTTCAATATTTAAAATTTTTGTATTGTTGTAGTCGAAAGTATGGTTAGTGTCTTTCACATGTTTATTGAGCGCAGTTGATGAATTTTTGGTATATTTGTGGCCATTTAATCTTTTTTCGAGGTATTGTGAAGATTGGCCAATATATACCTTTTCGCAATCTTTGCAAGGGATGGAATAAACAGTATGGGTTATTTTTTTGAAAGGTACGCTGCTTTTTAATTTTGTAAAGAGACTTTTCTGATTTAAATAACTCTTATGACATATATGTAGGTCATAAGGTTTCACTATATTACAAATTTTCTCTGAAAGTCCACTGATATATGGTAGTGATATGTAATGCCTATCATTAGTTTTCTCATTATTGGTATTGATTCCACCAAATGAGTTATAAAATTTATGAATTTTGTCTTTAGTTATCGAATTTACTAAATCAATGGGATAACCATTTCTTATTAAAGTTTCTTTTGTTTTTGTAATAGATATAGTTCTCAGTTCAGGAGAACTTAGTCGAATAGCTCTATCTATTAGATTTATAATAACATTTTTCTTATATTTTTTAGGTATATTAGAATTGAAATTAGTATACCTTCCTGACCAAGTAGGTTTGGTATACCATTTTGTTAGAATTTTGTTATCATTTGATTTTCTTACTAAAGTTAAATCTAAAAAATTTATTTCGTTATGATTTTCTAATTCAATCGTAAATTGTAACTTATGGTGAAAGGAATTGAAAGAATTCAAAAATTCATTACATTTGTTTTCAGGGATTGCAGCAATACAATCATCAACATATCTTTTGAAGAAGGCTATATTATAATTTAGTTGAGATACTACTTTTTCTTCAAGGAATTCCATTACTATTTGGGCTATGATACTTGATATTGGAGAGCCCATTGCACAACCATCTAATTGTTTATAACAATCATCTTTATATTGTAAAAAATTAGCGGTGAATGTATATTCTATAGCTGTTAAGAACTCATTCATAGGTAAATTTGTATATAGTTTTATTTCATCCCATTTATTTTGAATTATTTGTTTAGCTAATTCTAAAGGGATATTTGTATATAAAGATGTGACATCTAGTGATACTAAGATATAGTTTTTAGGTATTGTAATTTTGTTAATGAATTCCTTGAAATCCCAAGAATCTTTGATGTAAAACTCATTTTTGTAAGCTATGTTTTTTAGTATGTTGGATAAGTATTTAGCCATTTCATAAAAAGGTGATTGAATGCTGCATACTACAGGTCGCATCGGTATATTAGGTTTATGAATTTTGGGTAAACCATATATTTTTGGAGGATGAGCATTATGTATCGTTAATTGTCTATGAATGTATTTTGAAATATATTTCTTTTCAAACCATTTTTTTACTAAGTTATTATTTTTAGTTTGGTAAATATTAGTTGGGTTGTTATTTAGTTTCTTATATACTTCAGGATCATTCAACATTGTAGACATTTTATCCTCATATTCATTTGTGTCCATGATAACAGTTTTATTACCTTTATCTGCTTTTAAGATAGTAATTTGTGGGTTAGATTTGATGAATTGTTTGGTTTCTTTGAAATTTTTGATTGATTTGTTATTTTTATTATTAAATTTATTATTTTTAACTGTTTGTTTGAAATTAGTTATTGTGTTTATACATTTTGATCTTATCTCATTTGCTATTTGAGTAGGTTTTTTAGCAATTTCAGTTTCAAGTGAAGAAATTATGTTATTGATAGGTATTTGTCTTTCGTTATATAGAGTATTACTAAATTTCTCACCGAGAGCTAAAGTGTCTATTACATTTTTTGGAACATTTGTTTGAGATAAATTCATTAGCCAATTATTATCAACTATGAGATCTCTTTTGTTATTGTTATTTAATTTATTTATTTTCTCAATATTTCTATGTTTAATTTTATTAAAGTTTTTTTCAAATTTTTGAGTTTCTAATTCTAAATACGTATTGTAGATTTGGGTAGGTAGGATATTTTTCATTGTAGATTTGGTTCTGCTTATGTTATTTTCAGTTTGTTTTACATTTTTACAAGTGTCAGATATTAAGAGGTTTAATACTTTTAATTGAAACGTTTCTTTGAATTGAAGATAAGTATTATCTAAGTACTCACTATTGAAAATGATGTGATCATCATTGATTTTTAAAAATTTTGGTATTATTCTTAAACTTTTTAGTCGTAATAAGTATATTTTCCTATATAGGTTTTTTATTTTTCAAGAATACACTACTCTCAACATCAATATACATACATCGTAATAATCATGGCTTTTTATAAGAAAATTGAAGAAGATTATGGATTCTACACCGTCCAATTATTGAAAACGTTCTCAAAAATGATGAATACCTTTGCCAATCAAAAAAATAGGAAAATATACTTATTACGACTAAAAAGTTTAAGAATAATACCAAAATTTTTAAAAATCAATGATGATCACATCATTTTCAATAGTGAGTACTTAGATAATACTTATCTTCAATTCAAAGAAACGTTTCAATTAAAAGTATTAAACCTCTTAATATCTGACACTTGTAAAAATGTAAAACAAACTGAAAATAACATAAGCAGAACCAAATCTACAATGAAAAATATCCTACCTACCCAAATCTACAATACGTATTTAGAATTAGAAACTCAAAAATTTGAAAAAAACTTTAATAAAATTAAACATAGAAATATTGAGAAAATAAATAAATTAAATAACAATAACAAAAGAGATCTCATAGTTGATAATAATTGGCTAATGAATTTATCTCAAACAAATGTTCCAAAAAATGTAATAGACACTTTAGCTCTCGGTGAGAAATTTAGTAATACTCTATATAACGAAAGACAAATACCTATCAATAACATAATTTCTTCACTTGAAACTGAAATTGCTAAAAAACCTACTCAAATAGCAAATGAGATAAGATCAAAATGTATAAACACAATAACTAATTTCAAACAAACAGTTAAAAATAATAAATTTAATAATAAAAATAACAAATCAATCAAAAATTTCAAAGAAACCAAACAATTCATCAAATCTAACCCACAAATTACTATCTTAAAAGCAGATAAAGGTAATAAAACTGTTATCATGGACACAAATGAATATGAGGATAAAATGTCTACAATGTTGAATGATCCTGAAGTATATAAGAAACTAAATAACAACCCAACTAATATTTACCAAACTAAAAATAATAACTTAGTAAAAAAATGGTTTGAAAAGAAATATATTTCAAAATACATTCATAGACAATTAACGATACATAATGCTCATCCTCCAAAAATATATGGTTTACCCAAAATTCATAAACCTAATATACCGATGCGACCTGTAGTATGCAGCATTCAATCACCTTTTTATGAAATGGCTAAATACTTATCCAACATACTAAAAAACATAGCTTACAAAAATGAGTTTTACATCAAAGATTCTTGGGATTTCAAGGAATTCATTAACAAAATTACAATACCTAAAAACTATATCTTAGTATCACTAGATGTCACATCTTTATATACAAATATCCCTTTAGAATTAGCTAAACAAATAATTCAAAATAAATGGGATGAAATAAAACTATATACAAATTTACCTATGAATGAGTTCTTAACAGCTATAGAATATACATTCACCGCTAATTTTTTACAATATAAAGATGATTGTTATAAACAATTAGATGGTTGTGCAATGGGCTCTCCAATATCAAGTATCATAGCCCAAATAGTAATGGAATTCCTTGAAGAAAAAGTAGTATCTCAACTAAATTATAATATAGCCTTCTTCAAAAGATATGTTGATGATTGTATTGCTGCAATCCCTGAAAACAAATGTAATGAATTTTTGAATTCTTTCAATTCCTTTCACCATAAGTTACAATTTACGATTGAATTAGAAAATCATAACGAAATAAATTTTTTAGATTTAACTTTAGTAAGAAAATCAAATGATAACAAAATTCTAACAAAATGGTATACCAAACCTACTTGGTCAGGAAGGTATACTAATTTCAATTCTAATATACCTAAAAAATATAAGAAAAATGTTATTATAAATCTAATAGATAGAGCTATTCGACTAAGTTCTCCTGAACTGAGAACTATATCTATTACAAAAACAAAAGAAACTTTAATAAGAAATGGTTATCCCATTGATTTAGTAAATTCGATAACTAAAGACAAAATTCATAAATTTTATAACTCATTTGGTGGAATCAATACCAATAATGAGAAAACTAATGATAGGCATTACATATCACTACCATATATCAGTGGACTTTCAGAGAAAATTTGTAATATAGTGAAACCTTATGACCTACATATATGTCATAAGAGTTATTTAAATCAGAAAAGTCTCTTTACAAAATTAAAAAGCAGCGTACCTTTCAAAAAAATAACCCATACTGTTTATTCCATCCCTTGCAAAGATTGCGAAAAGGTATATATTGGCCAATCTTCACAATACCTCGAAAAAAGATTAAATGGCCACAAATATACCAAAAATTCATCAACTGCGCTCAATAAACATGTGAAAGACACTAACCATACTTTCGACTACAACAATACAAAAATTTTAAATATTGAAACAAACGACAACAAACGTTTGATATTAGAATCTATTCAAATTAAAAAGAACAATTGTGTAAATGACAAAATAGATTCCAATCTTTCGAAACTGTACAATAATCTAATTCAAACTTAACAAAATTTTATTAATTTGAAGTACCACTTTCCATTGTCTATTTAAAATTCAACCTAAAAAAGATGAAGTATTATTTAACTATGACACTATAGAGTAACAATTTTGAGGTTAAATTCCATAGAATTATCTTAAACTTGAATAGTTATGATAGAAATACTTATCATAGAGTAACTAATTCATTCAATAATTCATAGATATTTATAATTGTACAATATTGGAATGTCTTGTATTTAATCAAATTCAATCTATTTCAAATTGTAGTTAGCCATACATTACTCTTTCACTCACAACCGATCCAATGTTTTCTGCAGTTTTAATTGGATCTTAAAACACAAGTCGGCTGCAGACGCATTTCATTAATCAAAATCATCTATTCTTTTCTAAATTACATGGAAACACTAATTCAATTAACAATTTTTGATAAAGGCAATAAACGTTGTCGAAACGTCAAAACAGAATTTTTATTTCATTATCAGTATATATACGAACCAATATACCAAGAAAACATACAAATATATATATATATATATATATATATATATATATATATATATATATATATATATATATATATATATATATATATATATATATAATAAATGTAATGTGATGTTATTGTTATAGTCCTTGTTAAACTAGTCTAAGATGTCAAGGTATCTGTGCCAAACAATATGTTTAATATATTAACGCAACATTAAACATATTGCATTGTGGGTCAGCTCCGAGATCTAAACATATACTTATAATAACATTACTAAATAGAAATAAGGTCGCATTCTATAATTTGGGGATTTTAGGTAATCTCGTATAGGGATGGAAGATACATATACTACATTGTGATGGATTCATGTTTCGTCCACGGTTATGAAACGGCGCAAAAAGTCTTTCTTAACGCGCTTGAACATCGCCAAACACTCCTTTGAAGTTGTCACACGGTCGCGCTTGTTGTCAACAGAGCAAATGCGGCACTCATCTGGCCGATAGCTTTAGTTTGCGAAAAATGATCAATAATATTATCAAAAAATTTATCATTTTGTGTTTTACTAAATCTTTTTCAATAGATATCAAACTAACATTGTATAAACGATTTTGGCCCATTGTATTTCGCATGTAAGTTTTAATTCGTTGGAGAGAAGAAAATGATCCTCCACCGATGCCGACGTGACAGGAATGGTGACTGTCAAACAAAGTAGTTTATAAAACTGAGGTAAAACTTGTTGCAAATCATTGTCTATCATATATTTTATCATATCGGCGTGAATGTCGTACTGGCCTAAAATATCTTTATCCGAGTATATAACGCATAATTCATTGTGCAGTGCTAATTTATCAAAAAATTTATATTTTAGAACTAAGTTATACAAAAAACTTCAATTCATGTAAATCGGAAAATCGAATCTCAATTTGACCTTTAATAGTATCTAAAATTTCATAAAAAAAAGTTGTTTATAATGTAGTTTCTTGTCTACCAAATTATATCTTTTCCTCCTTCAACAATATTCTGTTTACCCGTTAATTTAAACTTAATACTCTATGTAATATGTTCCTGCAATTTTTCATGTCTGTCTATACCACAAGCTGAATTTTTCAAATCATCATAGCCCAAGTGCCCCCAACATGAAGTTGTATCAGATGGAAATAGCAAGCAATACCAGCAATATAATTTATTGTGTACCTCAGATCCCGTTAACCTTAAATATTTTTTACAATTATCAGTATCAAATCATCGATTTTGAAACATACCTGTCATCACTAATCTTATCAGCAACTAAATCACTACTCAGTTTAACGTTTAATAACCAAAGAACTCTTTGTTAATAACTCACCGAACGACCGAACAGATAAATTATAACTTAACCTTACATCGCTTCACGAAACAAAAACAACAATTGCCAGAGCAATTTTGCAGCCGCGGCAAGTAATCGTATTTTATACGACCGCCGGGCAACGAGGTCTATACCTCGTTGCGCCGGGAGCGTACGAGAAGCTAGCCTCCATAGGCTGTTGCCATATTCGCTGTTTTCCCCTATTTGTGAATTGAACTGGTTGGAAAAACGGCAACTGTGTTGACCACACGTATTTAGCGTTTGAGATAGAGAATCTAGCCTCTGGCCACTGTTGCCAGATAAAAAATAACTACTGAGAACGGGGAATTAATTGTAAAATTTAAAGAATTATCAGAGAAACAGGAAATAAAATGAAGAATGATCATTAAGATAAATTGGTGAGGAGGCTGAGCCTCCTTAGTCTCCTTCGAGGAGCCGCCACTGAAATCTTTACCAATAATAGTCACTCTGTTCAATTTTCCACGCTTGCAAAGCAGATATATAAATAAAATAAAAACTTGAGCAAATCGCGTTGAAAATTCCAAAGGTACATACTCTGATATCTGGCCATCATCTGTCTGAAATTCAAGTTCTCGTCCCTCAGTCCGTCTTTGGGTCGAGCGCCGTTCAAACAAACGTCGCTAATTTCTAAATGAGTGTCGAAAAAGTCAGAATCTTTTTTTATCTTCCTGGCGAATTCCGAGCCTTCCTCCAAGACGTAGCTACTCGCTTCCAAAATATCCTCAAGAAAGTACTGTTCCACTGGGAACGTTCGACCTGGCACTTTAATAACGGGCACGTTCCCAAAATAATTCGAGAACAGTTCGATGTTCATTGTAGCGCTCATCAATATGACCTTCAGATCAGGTCGGACAGCCAGCAAATCTCGGAGAATCAACAATAAGAAGTCGCTAGAATAATAAAAAATTCCAGCTCCAATTCAGTATTTTTTGAGGTTATTTGTTTTTAATAACTTTAATAAAAATTGAAGTGAAGGAATAAGAAGAATATATTTACCTCTCCTCACTTCTTTCATGGACTTCATCAACAACCACATGGGTTACTAGAGACAGCGTGGGATCGCTTTCCAATCGCCGCAGCAGTATCCCAGTAGTGCAAAAAGTAAGTCTCGTCCTCGAAGACATCTTGCTCTCTAACCTAATCTGATAACCAACCACATTACCCACTTCTTCCACCCTTTCCTCGGCCACTCTTTCCGCCACACCAATCGCAGATATCCTTCTGGGTTGTGTGCAAACGATGTCAACGTGCTTCTTCACTTTCTTGTACTGCATCATCCAATCTTCTAGAATATACTGGGGAACTTGAGTGCTCTTGCCGCATCCTGTCTCGCCGTGAATCACGGTAACTTGAGACCGTTCGATGGTGCTCAGAATCTCTTTCATGTAGGTGTAGACTGGTAGTACTCGACGGCTGCTCAAGTGTCGAAGATAGTCAGCGTTTTGGAATTTGAGTGGGAAATTCAACACCAATTTCGCATCCTCCGCCAAAACTTCTTCGTAACTCAACGTTTTCTTGTTGTTACGATTCGTTCGGCCTTTCACATAATGAGTGCCGGATTTGAGCATATGCGGCTTGTTAGTTCTTTTCTCAAACAACTTAACATTCGGTTTGATGAAATCTACTTCTTCTTTCAACACTTCTTCTATTTCATCGGCATTTTTCAATATTTCTGTGATGGTATACACACATGGAACGCCGTCTTCTGCTAGAATTTTTGCTTCTTTCAAGAGCCTCTTACAGATGTGCAGATTGACTAAAGGAGGTAATATAGCATTTGTTTTCAAGAAAATTATCGGAGCTTCAAACGGATATTTCGTCCCTGGGGGAAACCTAATTTCCAAATCGAAAGAAAAATCTTCCAAATGTGCGTTATTGTTAACAGCCACAACTGGGATTTCATGAGAAAATCGACATTTATCACCATATTTACAATGCCCTCTAACTAAATTTCTACATAACTGTTTGTTATTATTATATGTTGGTTTTTTCTTAATATCTTTGTGTTTATGATGAAAGATATTGATTAAATAATCTAATTTCAAAGTCAATATCCATACATTGCCTTTGACTTTTTCATGAAACAATGTCTCATAAATCGATTCTAGGGAACTTTTTTCATCTAACCTGAGTTCTAGTAGCTCATTCTCTGATGGAATATTATCTTTGTTTGAGAATTTTTTGTCCAAATCAAAATCGAAATATTTGCTGTAGAGTAAAGCCAGAGAATTTTCTACATTGCCTAAACAATAATCAAAAGCTTCCATACAATGGTTTGTATGGAATCCATAACTGAAAATAACAATTATCATAAGCCATTAAACCAAATTCGAATAAAATTCACCTTTCAAGCCTAAATAAAGCAAACTGTTTGAGTCTTTCATTTTCTTCAGTTTGGTTGTCCACTTTGTTTGAAAAGTCATATCCCCCTTTCACAACTAAACTGCCCTGTCCCATCCAAAATTTCCTACCAAGGTTTGATTTTACATCTTCATAATCTGCAGCAGTGCTAAGTTTGAACTCCTGAAAATTATGTTATTATGTATTTAATAAATTCCTTGATATTTTAGAGACTAATGATGGGTCATGAATATTCAGATTATGCATTTTCATAAGCCATTTTACATGGAATGTTCACAATAAATTCCAATATGTAGACTTTAACTGGTTATCATATCTACTAGTGATAATTATATGAAACTTTCTCTGCATTAGATTTTTTAGCAAAATTAAATTTTCACAAGATTAGTGTATTTACCGGCCCATGAATGTACAACAATGTTTCCAATATGTTTTCCTGTAAATTTTCAGTTAATCTCAGAAACTGCAACTCTTCTTTTACTATATTCTTGGGTGCACTTGATTCAATATTCCTGAAATGAATGTGTTACATTGCTTCCTTACTCTCAATTGCAGACATACCCTATTTTAACCTTGGGTATTTCACGAAGCAAAATATCCGCCGCATTAATTGCACTTTCACCATTCATTCTGATTATTTTTCGCTAACTAAAAATTTACTGAAAACACTTGTGAAAAGGGGTATAACCTTAAAATTTGACAGATGTGAGTACTGAGTAGTTCTTTCGTACCGTCACGTCATGTTGCGCAATATTATGGAACATAAAGTGAAGTGTCTATAGAATCGTGATTAAAACACAGTACATTCACAGAACAAAACAAGAATTTTCAATTTTCTTTTAAATAGAGTGATATTTAACAAAGTAAAATTTCTTGTTTTTATCTGTAAAAATGGAATATCACAAAATAACGGACAGCTCCATTCAAATTCCACAGAATATCTATAGAATAACACTATATTGTGATTATGATGTTTCTAGTGATTATCTGGTTATGACTTCTGTGCATATTTTATAATGTTTATTTGTTGTTCTCATAAACATAACGTCTTCTCTAGAGATTAGATGAGATATTGTATTATCTATGGTTCGGATTTGATATAGATATTGGAAATAAATTAATTATTGTTATTTGCAGATTATTTGATTTAAGAGCGAGTTGAATTTTATTAGGGTTTGAATTAGAACATCTTAAACAGTACAAACGAAATGCACGAAGCATATGAGACATCGTCTTTAATCAATTTGTCCAACCAGATAGAGTCTGTAGCAGCTTATGGTAAATTGATCTTATTTTATGAACAACTGTTAATTTTTTTTCCTGTAGATGACAATCTACTGCTTGGTACGAGACAGGGGTTCTTGTTCATGTACAATGTAAACAAAGAGGAAGATGATAAATATAATGTTCAGCTTATGAGGTTCAATAAGGCATTCAGTAAAAAGCCTGTAACTCAATTGGAAGTGATTCCAGATTATCACCTTTTAGTTAGTTTGACTGGTAAACACTTAATTCCTCAATAAACTAATTGAGAATTTAAGTGGACGATGTGTTTCAGATAGTATTGTACAAATACATGATATTACAACAATTAATTTCACTACAATTCATCAGCTGCAGCGAACCAGAGGAGCAACATATTTTGCTTTAAATATCAAGGTAAAGGACACATTTATTGACCTATATGCATAAATACTTTATATGTTATATTTGAAAAGTAGGAAATCTTTTTTATTTTAAATTGAATGAAGACTACTTGTTTCTTCAGCATGAAAAGTCTCTAACTGGAGAAGGTGCAGTCCTTGTACGGATGGCAGTAGTTGTTAAAAGAAAACTACAACTGTATTATCTTAAAAATAATGAGTTTAAAACCTTAATCGAGGAAATCAGTTTGAGTGAAACACCGAGAGCTCTAATTTGGTCTCAAGAGAGTATCTGTGTGGGATTCCGAGGAGAATATGCCTTATTAGATTTGAATGATAATGGAAAGCAAACTGAACTGTTTCCAACAAGTGGAAGCAGATCGAGTGAACCATGCATGGCAAGAGTATCCGATAGGGCATTTGCTCTATGTCGGGAATCACAAACAGTATTAGTGAATGTCAAAGGAGAAACGGAAGTCACTACAGCTTTACGATGGTCTGATGTACCACTCGCTCTGGCATGGGATGAACCTTACGCTCTGTCTGCTTTATCCGAAGGTATCGAGGTGGCAACTCCAGATGCATCGGGAACTGTGCAAATGTTCAATAATTTAGGTGAATATTAATATAGTAAGGTCCTCGGTAGATTTTACATTATATTATATTTTAGGAAAAATCAGGTTTTTGGTTCCTTGTCGACAAGGATTCGTATATGCAGCTTCGGTCAGTCAAGTTTGGGCAATAACTTCGGTCGATATTGCCAAACAGAGAAGGTTACTATTAGAAGCCAAACAGTTCCAATTGGCTCTGAAATTAACGGTGAGTGAATTTCTGCAGTATCTGATTTAATTTCGATCAGTAACATTGAAATGCATATTCTCAGTGTGTCAAATATGCTGGTTCTGTGTCATCAGACATTTCTGTAACATCTGGGGTTCCCCAGGGATCCCATATAGGTCCACTACTCTTTATTATTTATTGATGATATATCAGAAGTAATACAACACAGCTGCTATTTGCTATTTGAGGATGATGCTCTTGAATATTTATGTTTTTTGTAAATTGGCATGTCCGTAAATAAATAAATAAATAAATATCTTCAAGGCGATCTCAGACGAATCCGAAGAGGATAAAAACGACAAAGTTCATCAGATCCAAACGTTGCTTGCTTACGATCTCTTCGCGAACAAACACTTTCAACAGAGCATGAAGGAATTCGCCAAACTAAAAACTGATCCGTACGACGTGATACGCCTCTTTCCGGAACTGCTTCCGCAACAATCCGGCGAAGCGCCTCCTCAAGATTTACCAACTCTGGTCGGTAAAGATCTCGAAACTGGCATCTTGGCTCTTATCGATTATCTCACAGACATCAGACATCCGTTGAAGAGGGAGGTGTCGAATAGTAGCGAATCGAAAGGGAAATCCGCTTTGCAATTGTTGCAAATTATCGACACCACTTTACTGAAATGCTACTTGCAAACCAACGATGCGTTGGTGGCGCCTCTCTTGAGACTCAATCGTTGTCATTTGGCCGAAGCCGAAAAGGTTTTACGCAAAATGGGACGACACAACGAGCTGGTCATACTTTATAACACCAAAGGTCAGCATCGGAAGGCTCTCGAACTGTTGAAATCGGAAAACGCGATCGACCGAACTGTGAAATATTTGCAGCATCTCGCGCCGGAACACGTGGGACTGATCCTCGAGTTCTCCGACTGGGTGCTAACGGCCTCGCCGGACGAAGGATTGAGAATTTTCATCGAAGAATCGTCCGACGTGGAACCGCCACCGAGACCTCGCGTTCTCGATTTTCTCCTGAGGTCGCATTCGTCTTCCGTCATACCGTACCTGGAGCACGTGGTGAACGTTTGGAACGATACGAATCCGTTGTTTCACAACGCGTTGATTCATCAGTACAAGGAACAGGTGTTGGCGAGTAACGCGGACAGTTCGAGTACGAGAAGATTGTTGATTGATTTTCTGGAGAAGAGTCAAAATTATACGCCCGAATCGGTACTGGCTAATTTTCCGCTTGAAGGATTGTTGGAGGAGCGAGCGCTGATTTTGGGTCGATTGGGAAGGCACGATCAAGCTCTCTCTATCTACGTTCGTGTGTTAGGGGATGTCGATAAAGCTCTGAAGTATTGCGCCAAAGTTTACGAACAGAAAGCTCCAAGAAGTAAAGGGGTAAGTAATTTATGATCACTCCAGTAGTTTTGTCGGCCACAGCGGGTCAATAGTTAAAGTTTTTCTTAGCCTTGTGAAAACAAAAATTGATTTTACGTCAATTAGTTTTCTTACAACTTCAAATTTCTTACTCGAGAAGGTCTTTCTCCTTAAAACATCAAAGATTGGCTAGATACGGGGAAAATTCACCGTCTTATTCGGTGGTAAATTGGTCAAAATGGTTTCGAATGGGGCAGGAATTCTTGAAGGATGACGCTCGATTCGAACGGTGCTTATATGTAAACTAGAAAAAATGAACTTTAGGGGTACAGGATGAAATCTAATAGGAAGCTATTTAAAAGAATTAATGAAAGTATTAGCTCTGAACAAATTTTGAGATGTGGCGTTCCCCAGGGAACATCCTCGGTCCACTTCTGTTTATCCTATATATAAATGACATTCTTAAGGAGCTAAATGAGGGGGAGATAATAGCCTTTGCGGATGATACGGCGTTAGTTATACGAGGGGAAACATGGTCTAGTGTATTCCAGGTGACAGAAGATTATATGATTCACAAGAAATCACTTGACACTAAACGTAGATACCGGGATATCAAAAATTATCTTGGTCAAGGGTGGTTGTGGAATCTAAAACGTGGGTCTTACTTTACGTTTGAAATAATTATGTCATAATTAATTTGAAGTTTCTAAAAGTGCGAAATTTCGCAATTTTATACGAATATTGTAACACTCAGAAGTCTTTAGCGCTTTGGACTCCGGGATTTTCACGTGGCCTATCGAAATTAGAAGGTTCGAATTATCTTAAAAGCATAATTGCATGAACGCCAGACGTCCTATGTAATTAGCTACGAACGAAATCATTTTGACATATGCCTCGAGGAGCTCGCTGCGCGTAAGTTAGAGTTTATACATTTTACCTCGGTCTTGTTAATTTGGGGCCGTTTCTTGCCCCGTGCGACCGGCGCCAGTTGTAATACAGTGTTTTTGGCTATGGGCCGCTAGCTTTTACCCGCTTCGTGTATATTTTAGTCGCGAGAAAATTCCCTTTGGTACGTCGCACGTTAGACGCGCGTAGCTGAGATCTGAGAATAGCTCAAACTGTTATAATTAAATTTTCCTATTTAATGGACATTTATCGAAAAAAGAAGGGCCGGCGGACACGGTCCGATACTAAATCTGACTACATGGAGTGAAAACGGCACGCGAAAAGTCGTCGTAAAGCCGTATTAGGTACAACCAGTTTGCGCGTGCTACGGGCTTCTCACGTGAACGTCATTCGATTTACGGAAAATTAACTATTTCAAAACAGTTTTTGACCCGGATTGTGGCTATCACGACCTCTGAAAAGGTTCAAAGTTCACATAATTATTTCATAATTTGTAGTTCATTATTGTTTTACAACTGAAATAAATATGTATGAAATTAGTAGGTTATTGATGATGTCAGTGTGACAGTGACATAATTATTTCAAACGTAAAGTAAGACACGCGTTTTAGATTCCACAACCACCCTTGACCGATATAATTTTTGATATCCCGGTATAACATATTTCTAACATATGGAAGTTACGCTAATAGCTCTCTAGAAAAATGTACTGTCCAAATACATAATATATGCTGCTCTATGATAAATTGCGACTACACTATATTGAAGAGAGTAAAATCTTGCAGATACTTAGGCCTAATCATTGACGATAAATTGAAGTGGATTGAGTATATCACACAAATCAATAAAAAACTAGGTATTTTATTTATTTGTTTTATAAATTACGCTCCCTCCGTATTAAATAAACGTCAACTTTTAATGATTTATTATGCACTATTCTGGACAGTCTCGACATATGGCATCATAGCTAGGGGAGGAACCTACAATAAAGCACTAAAATCTATAAATAATATACAAAAAATGATAATAAAGATATATAAATAACCAAAGTAGTACCATTTGATCAATTATTTATGGAAAAAACGGACAGGTCCATTAAAATAATAGACAATATTTTGGATGTAGCATAATTTTGATGTGAGTTTGAAATTTTTAACAGTTTTTGCAATACGTCGAAAGAATTCTGTAGAAGCAGAAATAGCTGTTAACATATTTTTTGGGAGTTGGGTTGACGTTGTGTATAACACGTCCAGATACGTTGAATCATTTCTGTCCAGCATTTGTCGTCCTTTTGTCTTAGCATACCTTAATTTTATTTAAATGTGCTGTTATTCATTGACTTTGAATATGCCGATAGACAAAGTTTCTGTTCTCAGATTGAACAGTGACAACACGTCTATCACTTCCGGACAGCTGTTTCGCTCTCTCATGACCCAGACAATGAAGTCACTAATCAACCATCTCCGGCAGAAATATAAATATCACAACGACGGCATCGAATAACACACAGTTCATTCTGGAGAACCAAAACTTTGCCTATCGAATGATTTAAACACGAAATGTGTTTATATTCACTTTGCTGTATGTATGTCACTGACCGCATAATTTGTAGGTTTACGTCTCTCTGTTGAAACTCATCTTAGATCCGGAATCTTGGGCGCCTTTGGGTGGTGTTGCGTCACCGAAAACCGCCCAGCCCAATCTAGAATTAGCGCTAAAGATTCTGGAGGAACATGCGTCTCACGTTGATCCCTTAGAGGCGCTTCAATCCTTGCCGGATACGGTACCGGTGGCTAGGATTCGATCGTTTCTTCTAGTCGCTTTACAGAAGTCGCTACGGGAACGTCGTAGGGCGCAGTTGTTGAGAGGATTGCTTTATGCTGAACACTTGCAAAGTCAAGAATTACGATTTAGATTGCAAGCTCAGAAGGTGCTGATTACCGAATTGAACGTCTGTCCAGTTTGCAAAAAGAGATTCGGCAATCAAAGGTAAGTTATTATTGTCAATAGCGCCTTTTGCGGGTGTGGAGTTTGTTTGTTTGGATTATGAGTGAAGAATATTTCACATGGTATTTTTTTTGTAGTGCCTTGGTGCGATATCCGAATGGTGACGTTGTGCATTATTCATGTCAAGAAAAGAAGTTCTAACTGCTGTGATTGAATACATTTTTTATTATAAAAACCCTTCATTATGATATAGTCATTATTTTATAAGCATACTATGTATATACTTCCACAAATATATCTATTGGATAATTATTGTATTAATTATTACAAACAAGTATACCAAGTTATATACACATTATGATTGGTTTGAGAACATAATGGGCCTCTTGATCAGAATTTAAAAATAGAAATATGTAAGAAAATAGCAAAATCCCATCTCAATTTTTGGCTAGTTAGTAGATATATTGCCTATAAATGCGACATAGACGAGTATTTTTAAAACTCGCTAGAAAATACAAGGTAAAGTCACATTGTATGGATGGTAGTATATTCAAAATATTTCAATATTTATTCATTAATTTCAGATTTACTCAAATTAACATTTTTAAAAGTACCCTAAAATCAATCGTCTTGCGATCTGATGAGGGTGAATGATTCGAGTTTGCCCTGCAGACGCCATGATGTCTCCATAATATGGACAATGAATATTCAGAGAGCTATCAAATAATGATTAGCGTCTATTAGACAAGCGTGATACTTCCCACCCAAAAAGTTGCTCCTAATGACGAGCGAATTAGCTGTTGATATATCGAATTCAATGTTCAACTTTCGTCTGTGATTCTGGCCGAGGCGTTTAAGACCCCGCTAGCATATTTTGCTTCCCGATGGCGTAGGTTCGAAACTCCTAGCGGCAATGTTATCACCATAGTGATATAGTTATCTATGGTTATCTCACTGATTAGTTGGTATACTTTTAACGGGTTAGTTTTTCATATATCTGGTTATACCACGGACGTATACGACCGTAGGTTATCTTCTTCTGCTTAATAATATTTTGGCCTTTACGCTTTGATAATTGGCCAGCACAATTTCTTCCAAATTACTTTCCTAATCCCAATTACAAGTAGAGACATATTAATAAGGACATCACAGGGATTTTAGACTTTTCTCGCTTCGGGGCAACGGCGAAGCATTACACAACCCGAAGTGTTGCCTCGGAATAGACCCAGGAAGGGATAGGTATATCTGAAAGAGAGGGTTACAGATTTATATTGTTATAGTTTAAAAATGAAAGGATTAATTTAGAAGCTTCTAATGTTAAATTTTGCAGAATTTGTTGTATTTGGAAAGGTGCATTAAAACCAATTTTCCTCAATTCTTTATACAAATCAACTAGATTGGTAGGTAATTTGAAATGTGGTTGATCTATGTTCCTTCTTTGTACACATTTAATTTTTCTTGCCATAGAATACTTGTATTAATAAAGTGCTTGTACATTCGAGTGGGGGGGTAACGCTTGCCTAATAGCTTATCGTCAAATAGTATATCTATGATTGTGTACATAGAAAATATTATTCACAATGAATTTGTGAGTTGAATATTTCGTTTTTGAAATAGATTGCTCTACATATTTCTAATTAGATATACTATGCTGCTCTATAATATGTGAGAACTGATAAACTATAAAAGAGTTCACATTGTGGATACACTATAACACTATCAATAAGAAATAATTACACTTATCCCCTAAAAGTGCTACCAAGAACTTGGTAGCCTAAAGGTGCTGGTCCTCAGTACTTTTAGTTGATAAGGGTGATTATTTCTGATTTATAGTGGTGTGTATAATTTATCTATGTTCGAATACAGTGGAAGGTTCATAAAACTTTGAATATGACGGAAATCTCCTTAGAACATACAGGTTCATATTATCTATGGAAATCCTACTGTACTCTAAGATTGTAACCGATTATTATTTGTTGTTAGTCAACTAACAAATTTAGGGGTTATCTTTCTGTACTTCACCTTCATGACATCCTAATCCTACTTTACCGCTCATAATTTTATATAGGCTTTTCCGGTACCGTTCGTTCATGTGCATCCTAAATTACTTTTACGTACATTATAAATGTAAAGACAGGTATTGTGAAGTATAATAATGAGATGGATAATAACATTTGTGTTCAGCTTTAGAATTTTTTTGTTCGCGAAAGCTAACGTCCTAAGTAATGAAAATCTACAAGATATGTTTATTTATGATGATTGCATCGAAGGTTATTCTTTACAAGTGAACATAGGAAAAATTTATTGAAAAATACTATTTTAGGTTCATTTCTGGACATTCAAAATCAAGAAGATGTATTGAAACAATTCAACAGAGCATCTGGTGAGTCGATTAGAACAACATATGTTCTATTTGTGCAAGAATCGTGATTAAAACAAATTTTAATATTCTCACATCTTAGATTATTATCAAGAAAATATTATAGAAACTGCCAAAGTTGTTGAAGAAAAGAGTGATTTGACAAAACTCAGTGAGTTGGCCAGTTTCAACAAGATTGAAAATGTTTTTGAATTAATTAAAGAAAGTGTGAGTTACAAGTTATTGGTAATTGCAATTATTCCTAAATATTGTAACATTTCAGGGGCCATCACATCAAAAAATGTTTACGGTGTTATTAATTTTGGGAGATGAAAGATACCAAAGTGATGGATCTAGAATAAAAGAAGCTCAACAAAATGCTGCAAAATTGGCTCTCGCACAAACTAATTATAATCATCCACCTATAAAAATGAAAAAACCTAAAGATATTACTTTGACACCAACAGTGTTGTTGAATAACATTTGTTTGCAGAAAGGATTCAAAGTGCAGTATTTCTTGCTTGGAAAGAATGATTTGGAGGTTATACATCATATTTTCATAGAATCGGTAATACATAAATCATTTTCAGAGCCTACTGAATTCCAAAAATCAAGTTGTGGTCGATCATGAATCGAGGAGCTATCTTAAGATATTGAACGATTCTATTTCCCTCGCTAACCGAAGTAGTGTTTTGAAAACTGGGGAGTATGATAACATTTCAGGACCTTTTACGGTGAAGGTGGAAGTTGAAGGTAAATATTATTATGGAAGTGGTCGGTCAATTCAAGCTGCCAAACACGAAGCTGCTTTGAAAGCAGTCGAAGATCTGAGATCATATACTATCGGTGACTACTGCAGTACAGATGGTAAGTAGACATAATTAACACCTTCCAGAAATTGCACCAAATTGATTCTAGGTTACGATGCAGAATGTAAACAAATGAAAAACAGTTTAAAGTCACCGATCAGTTTGGTGCACGAGGCTGCCAGTGTACGAAATATCGATGTGGAATTTACGGAAATTCAATCGAGTGGGCCATCGCACAAACCGATTTTTTTGTTTCGTTGCACTTTAGGTTCGTTCACGACGGAAGGTGAAGGTAGCTCCAAGAAAAAAGCAAAGAATGATGCGGCACTAAAGATGCTGAACAACTTATCGAAACTGCCAGATATCCCACTTGATGTTAAAATGGAGAAAATTCAAGCAAAACACACTAAAAAGAACAAGAAGAAAAAAAAGAAAGTAATCAAGAACAGTTTCGATAAAATCGCAAAGGTGTTTGATGATGCAATAAGTTTTTTTTCGGACAAGTTTACCGGCTCTCGAGAAAATGGAAGGGTAAGAAAGTTGTATTATCTTTGTCCAATTTAATTTTTTTTTTGTTTTGTTTGCTTCATTTATTTCAAGGCTGATTCCTCTTATGACGACTCTAGTGATTATAGTGACAACTCAAAATCGGTGAATAAAAAATCCTCAAGAAGCTCTGATATGCTTCCTTCTGCAAAAGAGGAATTACTGAAAATTGGGAATATGTTACATTTTGAGGTGAATCTGCAAAATTTGAACAAACATGAACATTTGTTTTATTCTATAGTGCAATTGGGACTGAAGCCTTCCAGGGTAAATATAAGCAACCAATAAAAACTAATATATCTCGAAAATCATATTTACAAATTTTCCACATAAGTTCACTTCCCAATTGAATAAAATAGTTACTTAGTTCAATATTACTTACTTATTTTTATTACAAACAAATCAATTTTAGATATGCTTAGGTGCTGGTATTGATGGTATGATGGCTCATGAAAAGAGCTCTTCGAATGCTTTGAAATTCCTATTTAGAAGTGGCTTTCTTGAAAAGTTATCTGTGGAAAATAACATCGAGAGGTGTGTATATCGATTTCTTACAGTTTTAGGTAACATTTATTCATCTTTAGTTTATTTTTGTATATGCTTACTTTCAGATTTCCTTATGAAAAATTTATATGGCTGCAAGAAGATGCTGAGAGTGTATAAAAATACTTACTGAAAAATGTGAGAGGTTCTACAAAACAACATTTGATGTGATACATGAGGCATTTGCACTCGAATATCTCGTAACCTTACCTGATGATTGATATATTACTTTTATAATTGATAGAATCTAATAAATTTTTATAACAATTCCAGTATTTTATTTATCTTATGTTTTTAGTTGAATACTTATACAATATTTTTCTTTTGGCTTGTTAAAGCATAAGGTTCAAATCTCAATAAAACAAGTTGTCTTAATTTGTGTATGATAATATATCAGCTGTTCGAACAACCACAGGAATTTACATAGAAAATTAAACTTTTCATAGAGAACGATATTTTATTTGAGTTTCAACATAGAGAAATCACCAAATGCCCAAATTTGAGATTATTTTGAGGAGATATTCTATGAGCTGTCAAAATCGTGACTAGGTTATAATTTTGTTATTGTTTAATAATCGACAATAATTTGCGTACGCAATGTTTATATATCCTTTATCAGTCCTAGTGACAGTATTAATAGATTGTGTTTTAGTTTAAATACTACGCACAAACATATTTTAGTGAAATGTCTAAGATGTTGGAGGCGTTTTGTGCTATTCTAATCTTATTCACAAATGTATATGCAGATGTGTTTTTTTATCAGCCGGAACAAATACACATTGCATACGGGCAAACAATCAGAGATATCGTTGTCACATGGTCCACTTTTAACGAAACTAAAGAGTCTTTTGTTGAATACGGTATTGGTGGGCTCATACTTAAAGCCAAAGGCTCATCGAGAGAGTTTGTTGATGGAGGGAGTGCAAAACATACTCAATATATACATAAAGTTCTGCTGAAAAATTTAACTCCAGGAAGTAAATATGGTAGGTTTTTGTAATGTATAAGTATTATAGAATTCTTATGTAGTACTGCCACACAAGGCAGTTATTCATTTGCCTTAATCTATTAGATTGAGTAGTTTATAAATTATATTGAAGTCATGTGTGTTGAAAATAAAGTGAAGGTCAGATTTTATAGATTCTAACATGAAGTTATATCCCTAATTTTTTATTAGAGGGTAGTTGAATCAAATTGGGTTGGGAAGTTTCCAATATAGCGGCATTGTTGAATTAAATCTTCTTTTATATGAACTAAGAATTAATTATAGGATCCATTGTAATCTTCTGATATTTTTGGAAATGTTATTGTTTTGATTTCGAAAGTGCAATCAATAGTTTTATTAATCTTTGCAATGTAATGCACAATTTACACATGATTTTGAAAGAATAGAAGGGTTTAATTAATTTATTAATATAATGTAATATATCTTACAACATAAAGCAAAATATCTACATAAAAAAGACACTTACAACTCACACCTGGATTAAATAAATATAATACATTAAAAAGAAACTTAAATGACAATATTTGATTTAAGAATTACTAAGTTTTCGTTGAATGTGATGTAGAGAATTTATATATTCAAATTTCATTATGTACTCGAACTTTTGAACTAATCTAACAATCTAAGTAAAAACTAATGTCACTTCTTTAAAGTCTTACATAAGTTAGGCTTGATCATTTGATTATCTCATTGTATTTTATTCTCATACGAAAACCAAATGAATGGAATCGAATGGAATTCTAATATGAAATGGTGTTTTAGAGTACCATTGCGGAAGTAATCAGGGATGGTCGAATATGTTTTGGTTTAACACACCTCCTGCCGATAAAAATTGGCAACCCCACTTAGCGATTTTCGGTGATATGGGAAACGAAAATGCGCAGTCGTTGACGAGATTGCAAGAAGAAACGCAGAGGGGAATGTACGATGCCATCTTGCACGTTGGTGATTTCGCTTACGACATGAACTCTGTAAGTAGCTATGATGTTCGTCTTTTTAAATATCGACCCGCTAAGATCGAATAATTACATCGTAGGAAAATGCCGAAATTGGAGATGAGTTCATGAGACAAATCGAACCTATTGCTGCTTACCTACCTTACATGACCTGTCCAGGAAATCATGAAGAAGCTTAGTAAGTAGGAGAAGCAATCAATATTTTATACTGCGGTAACAGATATCAAACTTGCTCGTATCGATTAAAAATCGTTGACAATCTTGAATAGTTTTAGTTAGAATTGTTCAAGCACGTGACATCCTCAGTATGAGTTATTAACTGTGACTACAACTAATGTAAAAATGTATTATATTTGTGAATGAATACTTGAGCAGGTAGTTTTGTTGACCTTGAGTACAGAAGACCTTTAAATGAGTTACACCATGTTGCCAGATGTACAATTATTCCCATTATATTCACAGTTGCCACATTCTCAAGTTTATGGAAACTATATCAAATAGATATTGCCCACAAGCCGGGTTTATTTTATAGTGATTGATAACGTTTATTAGGGAATATGGTATACACATAATATATTTTTGAAAAAATAAATATAATCGTGAATTTTTGTGCTATTAAATCATGAAGAAAAACAAGGGTTATGTCAGGTTCAATGCTCTGTCCGCCGTCTGCGTTAGGTTTATACTTTAGGATAGACCCTAGTTAGGTTGTGTTTTTTAAAATTCTATAGATAAGAAATAATCACCCTGAATCCGCCGGATTATATCTATTTGTTTGAATGGGTTTTCTGTATATGTTATTACCATCTTTTATAATGTTAATATCAAGAAAAGGAAGCTGCTTATCTGTTTCTATTGTGAAAGTGAATTACATTGGCTATTAAGCGTGTTCAAAAAGCCATGTAAATTAAAATCACGAAAATCTCGTCAAAATGTGTATTCTAAACCATTCTCGCGATTACAAAAAACGATTTTGAACATGCTTAATAGCAAAAGTAACAAAAAAAAATGCTCACCTACCAGAACGTACGCTAAAAAAATACAATTGAGTTCTTTTTTTGCAAGAAAAAGGTATACATTACGTTAAACATCATCAACTTCCGGTGCCAATTGGCCAATTTCCGGGCGATTATGAATTATTTCGTTATCTTTGAATTTGGTAGATTGATAGCTGAAAAAACCAATTGAGTTTATTTTTTGCAAGAAAATGGTCTAAATAATGGTGAATTCCATCAACTTCCCGTTCCAGCCAACTTCCGGTCGATTATGAATGACCTTGTCATCTTTGGATTCGGTATAATGATTGCTAGCCCAAAAAAATCAATTGTGTTCATTTTTTGCAACAAAAAGGTATACATTATGATAAATCATCAACTTCCGGTGCCAATTGGCCAATTTCCGGGCGATTATGAATGATCTCGTTATCTTTGAATTTGGTATAGAGATTGTTAGCTCGAAAAAACCAATTGGATCCATTTTTTGCAAGAAAAAGGTCTAAATTTTGGTAATTTCCATCAATTTCGGGTTCTAATTGGCCAGCTTCCGGGCGATCATGAATGATCCTGTCATCTTTGGACTCGGTATAGTGATTGCTAGCTCAAAAAAACCAATTGAGTCCATTTTTTGCAAGAAAAAGGTATACATTATGTTAAATATCATCAACTTCCGGTGTCAATTGGCCAATTTCCAGGCGATTATGAATGATCTCGTTATCTTTGAATGTGGTATTGATAGCTCAAAAAAACCAATTGAGTTTATTTTTTGCAAGAAAATGGTCTAAATTATGGTGAATTCCATGAACTTCCGGGCGATTATGAATGACCTTGTCATCTTTGTATTCGGTATAGTGATTGCTAGCTCAAAAAAAACAATCAACTTCGGGTGCCAATTGGCCAATTTACAGGTGATGATGAATAATTATGTTATTTTTGACGTCGGAATCGTAATTAGAGACCCCAAAAACCCCCCGAGTCGGCATTTCTGTCTCAAAATAACAATTTTTTTGGGATCTGGAAAATTTGTTAATTTAAATTGTTTATAAACGGTCAATTTGTTAATAAAACAATTGTTGTGCCAATTTTCCATGGTGAGACTGGGTCACCAATGATTCTTAGGACATCAAAAACATTTTGCAACAAGTTTCGGACGAAGATCAACTGTACAAAGAAATTCCGAAATAAAATCTTTAAATTACTGTACTATTTGGGATAAATGAGAACCTAGGCTAAGGATATGGACTTGTACAAATGCGATTGACGTTCGATTTGTTTCTATTTCTATTTCAGCAACTTTAGCAACTACAGAGAACGCTTCACCATGCCAGGCGGAGTGAATTCGTTTATGTACAGTATCGATATCGGCCCTCTACACGTCATATCCATATCGACGGAAGTCTATTATTTCTTGAACTACGGCATAAAACCGTTAGTTTTCCAATACGAATGGTTGGAAAACGACCTGATCAAGGCGAATCTACCGGAGAACAGGGAAAAACATCCGTGGATAGTGGTGATGGGACACAGGCCCATGTATTGCAGTAACACGGACGGCGACGATTGCACCAATCACGAAACGATGACGAGGGTGGGCCTGCCCTTTTTCCATATTTTCGGGCTGGAGGAGTTACTGTACAACTACGGCGTCGATCTGGAGATCTGGGCTCACGAACATTCCTACGAGAGATTGTGGCCCATTTACAATTATACGGTTAGTAACATTTACTTTAAAAGCGAGTTTCAAAAAAAATTTGCATGATATATCGTGGATCGCCGCGCAAGCCAGAGAGCCGGCTATAAGCTCACCTTTTTTTCTATATCCAACTAGACATACGTAAAAATTTGAAATTTCGAACCCTGTGTAGGATTTTTTTGTGAATGTTTTGCCCACCCTGTTTGGTTTTCTTGGGAGTTGAGTTGAGACTCCGATATATAATTGATAGTTTGTTATGCATTCTAATTTTGATAATTGAGGAAAGTTCAATGATGACACTCACCCCTGGACTTATTTGCAATATTTTACTAGATGTACAACGGGAGTTACGAGGCCCCGTACGTGAATCCGAAGGCCCCGGTTCACATTGTAACGGGATCGGCCGGATGCAAAGAAAACACGGACAACTTCGTCAAGAATAGGCCCGAATGGTCGGCGTTCGCCAGCAGCGACTACGGTTATACCAGACTCAAAGCTTACAACAGTACGCATCTCTATATCGAACAGGTTTCTGACGACAAGAATGGGGCCGTTATCGACTCGTTCTGGTTGGTGAAACACACCCACGGGCAGTATCCCCACTCGAAAATGGACTGGGCCAAATTGGACACCTTCAGGCTAAGTCATTTGTCGTCTGGTTGACCAGCGGTCGTTGGCGGAAAAATAAATTAATTCTATAATTATAATAATCCGTAGGGAATTATATTATCAAGGCTATAATTTTGGGAAAATATAAACACTTGACCGTCTGAAACGAAAAAATGGAAATTTCTTTTATCTCTAGAATACACGTTTTTAGATATATATTGTTGAAATAGCACGGGTAACTTCTATAACCAATTTATTATCTAAAATCGTTATAAACATAAACTAGCAATATTCTCTAGCAATAAAATTTAAACGTGCAAAAATCAGAATCA
Organism: Endomychus coccineus; assembly: GCA_958510875.1. NCBI lineage: Eukaryota > Metazoa > Arthropoda > Insecta > Coleoptera > Endomychidae > Endomychus > Endomychus coccineus. The sequence continues at coordinate 197,411,136 of OY294068.1, forward strand.
AATAATTGAGAATTAACGTCCTCCGATTGCGACGTGAAATAAAATTATTTTACCACTAAATTTGTGACGAATTTTCTATTTACATTTTCTCAAATATATCGAATATATTATACCAATTAATAACCATAGCAATATTCATAAGTAGGCAGCATATGGTTGGAGCTTTATTGGGATTTACAGAGTATCTGTTACATATCCAGAGATCAGTCAAAACAAAACACCAAATTATAATTAATAAAATAAAATACTGTTATTAGTAATGGAATATCAACTATTTTTTTGCATTTTATTTAAATGCTTACACTAAGAATGTTGTACTGTGAAATATAATTTTTTCTTACGTTTTAATAATGATTTTTATTTGGAAGAAATTGATTTTTATGCAAAATTTTCCATAATATTCATTTTTTCAGTATCATAGACAACAGGCATTTTTTGTCTTTATTTTATAACATAATTCATACATTCTCGCAGAAAATAAGTGTCCTAATTTAAAAAGAAGGAAATTCATGTTTTATCAAAGAATTATTTTAAAATTGAATGAATATGTGTCTGAAGATTGCATAAATATTAAAGGTAAATTAAATATATAATAAGATAGGAAATTAGAGTTGTTGTATATTTTTTCTGCGAAATATTTCAAATATTATTTGATGTTTAATTAATTTTGTTTTGTTCATTTTAGAAATTCTTATTTTGTTTGTAGGATGATGTAAATATTTCAGTTAAAAATTATATTTTTCGACCTACATGGGGTACAAGGTTAAAAACTTGTTAAAAAAAATTACTTGATCTTCAAAATCGTTCTAATGCCAAAATTTACGATACACACATATCTTTAAATACTAATAAATATTTTGACTGATTTTTGATGAGCGATGTTATTTAAACCTAACGAAAAAAATCTCATACTCTAAACTAAAAGAATTAGGCAAATTCAAAGCTCAATAGTGCTCAAAATGCAGTTGATACGTTACCTGATTGTTGCGATCTATTTTGTGATATGTAATTTTATTATTTATCTAATCTTACTATATTGTTTTGTAAAAATGAGGGCGTGGATTGAATTGACAATTTATAAATATTATATATTACTTTTCTATACCTATAAAATAGAGAAATCACCAAAGATGACCATTTGTTTTATTTCTTTCCTGCTTTAATCTTCTTCAACTTCTCCATTGATGAAAATTCGCGAAAGAAAAGAACATAAATATTTCAACTGTTTAGGATGTTTAGTAAACCCAGGAATCGAATTATCTTCGAGAACTATATGCATCGTTACAAGCTCTGTCGCAACTCGAAGCCATTAAAAGGAAATTATCTGATCGATTTTTCGTCAGAAATGCAACAATATGTGGTGCCTTGAATAAGGACGATTTCCTAAAACGAGAAGAATTACCCACTATCTCAGACGTGAATATTATTAAACGTTGCATATCTTGGGCATCGTAGGTGATACATGTCTGCCCCAAATATTTATCGAATTTTGAAAAGAATAATTCGTCAAGCGCATGCGAGTTAGTCAGTAAATCAGTATGAAAGTGTTGAAATTCACTGTGTGTATCACATACGATTCATGAAGTGCAGCAATCATAATAAAACGAAATGACAAGTGAAGGTGATGAAAAATGAAACACTTACTACTGAATAGGACCGCTAGTAAAAAAAATTGAATTTGTAATTATATGTAAAGAAGACATTACACAATTAACATCTCACGTTAAATTGTTCAATGTTCAATATTGAAACTAGGGTTCAGATATTGGACACATTCTGTGGGAACCTACTTGAATTCTTCAATTGCTTTATTATATTACCAGTTACTAATATTTTGTTGGATCCATAACACACATCCTTATGAGCTGCCTATTTTTCCATGGTAAAAATTCAAGTTCACGAGTTGTACATACTTATTTCAGCTTCGTCAAGTCGATAAGTTATATAAGTGGAATTCCAGGCGGTATTAAAGTATTGAAACACTATGATGTGTGTATCACATAAGATCTATAATGTGTGTGAGATAACTTTATATTGTATGTGTATCATATGTGATGCACATATCCTTGCAATTATGTTCAAATACATCCAGAAAGAATAAATTCCAAAGATTTTTGCAAAGAACGGTTTATTTATATTTAATGAAACTGTACTTAATTTTAATATTTATTATTAATTATACTAAGGATTCGGAGCTGTTCAATTTACCTGAAGTGATTATCTAAGGACCATTGATTGATATTTTAGCAAAATTACCGGTTATTCACAAATCACTACAAAGGTATATTAAACAAATAACCTCATTTTGTTTTATTTTATTAGATGTTCAATGGTAGTTACGAAGCCCCATACATGAATCCTAAGGCCCCGATCCACATTGTAACGGGATCGGCCGGATGCAAGGAAGGCAGAGCGTCATTCAGCACAAATAGGCCCAAATGGTCGGCGTTCGCCAGCAGCGACTACGGTTATACCAGACTCAAGGCTTACAACAGTACGCATCTCTATATCGAACAGGTTTCGGACGACAAGAATGGGGCCGTTATCGACTCGTTCTGGCTGGTGAAACACACCCACGGGCAGTATCCCCACTCGAAAATGGACTGGGCCAAATTGGACACCTTCAGACTGAGTCATTCGTCGTCTGGTTGACCCAAAGTCGTTGCCGGAAAATAAATTAATTCTACAAGTAAATATTCGTAGGGAATTATATTATCAATGCTATAATTTTGGGAAAATATAAATACTTGGCCGTCTGAAACGAAAAAATGGAAATTTCTTATATCTCTAGAATACACGTTTTTAGATAGATATTGTTGAAATAGCACGGGTACCTTCTATAACCAATTCATTATCTAAAATCGTTATAAACATAAACTAGCAATATTCTCTAGCAATAAAATTTAAACGTGCAAAAATCAAAATCAAATTAATTGAGAATTAATGTCTACCGATTGCGACGTGGAATAAAATTATTTTATCGCTAAACTTGATGATGAATTTTCTGTTTACATTTTCTCAAATATATCGAATATATTATACCAATTAATAACCATAGCAATATTCATAAGTAGGCAGCATATGGTGGGAGCTTTATTGTGATTTACAGAGTATCTGTTACATATCCAGAGATCAGCCAAACAAAAAATCAAATTATAATTAATAAAATACAATACTTTTATTAGCAATGGAATATCAACAATTTTTTTGCGTTTTATTTAAATGGTTACACTAAGAATGTTGTACTGTGAAATACAATTTAGTTTTTTACGTTGTAATGATGATTTTTATTTAGAAAAAATTTAATTTTTATGCAAAATTTATACATATTAATTTTTTCAGTATCATAGACAACAGGCATTTTTTGTCTTTATTTTATAACATAATTCATACATTCTCGAAGAAAATATGTGTCTTAATTTAAAAAGAAGGAAATCGATTTTTTATCAAAGAATTATTTTAAAATTGAATGAATATGTGTCTGAAGATTGCATAAATATTAAATATCATATAATAAAATAGGAAATTTGAGTTCTTGTATATTTGTTCAGCGAAATATTTCAGATTATTTGGTGATATTTAATTAATTTTGTTTTGTTCATTTTAGAAATTCTTATTTTGTTTGTAGGAGGATGTAAATATTTCAGTTAAAAATTATATTTTTCGACCTACATGGGGTACAAGGTTAAATAAAAGCTTGTTAAAAAAAATAACTTGATCTTCAAAATCGTTCAATTCCAAAATTTACGACACAAATATCTTTAAATACTAATAAATAATTTGACTGATTCTTGGAGAGTGATGTTATTTAAACCTAACGAAAAAAAACTCCTACTTTCGACAATAGGAATTAAACAAATTCAAAGCTGATAGTGCTCAAAATGTAGTTGATACGTTACCTGATTGTTGCGATCTATTTTGTGATATGTAATTTTATTATTTATCTAATCTTACTATATTGTTTTGTAAAAATGAGGACGTGGATTGGATTGACAATTTATAAATATTATATATTACTTTTCTATACCTATAATATAAAGAAATCACCAAAGATGACCATTTGTTTCATTTCTTTCCTTCTTTAATCTTCTTCAACTTCTCCATTGATGAAAAATCGCGAAAGAAAAGAACGTAAATATTTCAAGTTTTGGATGTTTAGTAACCCCAGGAATCGAATCATTTTCGAGAACTGTATGCATCTTTACAAGCTATGTCTAAAGTCTAAGCCATTAAAAGGAAATTATCTGATGGATTTTTCGTAAGGAATGCAACAAAATATGTGGTGACCTGAATACGGACGATTTAGTTAAACGAGAAGGAGTACCTAACATCTCAAACGTGATCACGAATATTATTAAGCCTTGCATATCCTGTGCATCATAGGTGATACATAATGTCTGCTCCAAATGTTTATCGAGTTCCGAAAAAAGAATAATTCGTCAAGCGCATGGGTTAGTCAGTGAATCAGTGTGAAAGGGTTGAAATTCACTGTGTGTATCACATACGATTCATAAAGTGCAGCAATCTTAATAAAACGAAATGACAAGTGAAGGTGATGAAAACTTAAATACGTACTGCTGAACAGAACCGTTAGTTAGAAAAAGAAGTGAATTTGTAATTATACGCAGACATTACACAATTTAACGTCTCCCGTTAAACTGTTCAATATTGAAACTAGGGTTCAGACATTGGGCACATTCTGTGGGAACCTACTTAAATTCTTCAATTGTTTTATGATCTTACTAGTCGCTAATATTTTTGTTGAATCCATAACATATCTTTTATATGATGGTAAAAGTTTCAGTTCATGAGTTGTACATTATTTCAGCTTCGTCAAGTCGATAATGTAAATGCAATTCCAGGCTGCATTGAAGGATTGAAATACAATGTTGTATGTATCATATGTGATACACATAGCCTTGCAATTTTGTTCAAATACATCGCGATGATATATACTGCGATGACCTTGCCGCTTGGAGTCGTCAAACCGACTGCACTATCATCACCGTTGCGGCAACAACATTGAATTCGGTATACAACTGTTAATGCGCTCGCAACTTGTCTAATCCTTGTATCCGCTGACGCGTTATTAAAGTAACAGGCAGTAGAACATACACTTTGAGTCTGTATTTTATCAATAGGAAGTAATTAATGAAAATTCAGGAACACTTACAAAAATAATTGCTCGCATTGCACACTTCCTGTAAAAAAACGTCAAGCAACGATATTCAAAATTTATTTACAACAGTCGTTACAAATTACTGTATCATATCAAAATAAAATCATAAATCATTTGTTAAAATCCTTTAAATGTTGATGTGAAAGTGCACATAATGTTTTTAATTTATTTATTGTCGCCGGTTGGCAGGCCTTTGTCAGATTGTGACTAAGATCGAACGGATCTTGTATGCAAAACTCCGACAGAGCTCTGAAATGTTCCGGATCTTCTTCATTATTTATCTTGTCTACGTAACTCTTCATCTCTACCGGTAATAAACCACCACTCAAATCGTCGTAAAATTGATGTTTACGTATAGTTTCTCCCAATAATGGACACACCACCTATAGAAATAATAGCATTATGCTACAAGTCAACGAGGGAGGAATAATTACACTCGTACTAGTAGTCCAGTCAATGGCAGCTTTGATTCGTAAATTCTCTCTTAAATCACCGATTTTGATCTAAAATTGCTCATTCGATTCGTAATCACCTATAGTCAAAGGCCGACCACATCCCAAATGGGGGAAAATATTTATACGGCTAATAAACAATAAATAACAATAAATAAACGACGATTCTAGCACAATATTTAAAAAAAAATGGCTAATTTGGACTGATTTTGGATGGTAATGTTAATATTCATTCAATTGAACGGCAGAAACAATATTTATAACAATTTGTTAGTCGATTTCGGATAATTTAGACTTGATAAGCACGAATCCTTGGTCAATATGTTCGTCAATTGTTTATAAAACATTATATTGTTAATTAACAAATTAACAAATAAAAAAAAGTTGACACGAGGTTGTGTTTAAAGTTAATTTCGGATAATTTAGACTTGACGAGAAAGTCTCTATATGTTCGTCAGTAGTTTATAAAACATCAGATTGTTAACTAACAATTTTTTAATTAACAAGTTAACATACAAACAAAATTGGCGCCAAATTTGAATCATAATTGTTTATTGATCGACCTCTTTCCTCCCCTTTTGACTACGGACCTGATTGTTTTCTCGCCGAACAATTGACGGTCATATAGCCCAAAGATTCTTGCTCATCAAGGCTAAATTATCTGAAATTGACTTTAAACTCAACCTCGCGTCAACCTTTTTTGTTTGTTAATTTGTTAATTAACAATATGTTTTATAAACAATTGACGAACATATTGACCAAAGATTCTTGCTCATAAAGACTAAATTATCCGAAATCGACTGTAAACTCAAAGTTCGCGCCAATTTTTTTCAATAAATATTGATTCTGCCGTCCAATTGAATGAATATACAGGGTGTCCCAATATTGCTGGGACACAGAGCTACCACGTATTCTAGAGGTCAAAATAAGTCGATTGAGCCCAATTTACCTGTATACCAAAATGTACCGTTTGTCCGTGAGAAGAGTTCAAAGTTTACTAAAAAAAATACATTTTTGTATGTTGTTCCGAAGTGCTTTATACAAATTTAATGAAATTTGGTAAATGTGTATTCTAGATGATTAGCTTACTTTTAGTAATCAAAAAAACCCAAAGAAAATTGTAGAGGGGTTGGAACCACCCTCACCCCTTGGCATTTTTTCCCCCATTTTTGTAGGGGTGGGAATACGGTTTTAAGACTTTTTTATCTGGAAGGCCTACTCATTATCTTCATTTTCTTACTCTTGTAAAAACTCCGTATTTTGCGTAGTTTTCAAGAAAAAAAATGTTTTCGCAAACACTGATAACCGATTTTCGGGTATAGGTTTAATAAAATTATTAGACACAAATTACACAATACATTTACACAAGACAAACAATAATTTTTATAACAAGTGTTCAATGTGACCTCCACCTTCATTAATACAGAGGTCAATTCGACGTAAAAAATTGAAATGCACTCTTCTTAAAACATCGTCATTTTCTCGTAGCGCATTTACAGCATTTTGAATTCTATTCCACAGTTGTTCGATGTTATTTATTTGAACCTCGTACACTTGTCTTTTTAATTCTCCCCAGATGAAGGGTTTAAATCTGGAGACCGCGGAGGCCATTGAATGGGTGCTTCTTGTCCCCTACCTATCCACCTGCCACCAAATTGTTCACCAAGATATTCTCTTACCGCACGTGCAAAATGAGGTGGTGCACCATCATGCATGAAGAACGTATTTCTACGCAAGTTAAGAGGCAAGTCTTCTAATAATTCTGGCAAATTTTGTTGAAGGAAACGGAGGTAACTATCGCCATTCAGACGATCAGGTAATCGTAACGGTCCGACTATAAATTCGCCAATAATTCCGACCCAGACATTAATTTTAAATTCACGTTGATAATGTCTACTTTTAATGGCATGTGGATTTTCATCTGCATAAACATGATCGTTGTGTAGGTTTGTCATACCGCGACGTGTAAAACAAGACTCATCAGTAAACAAGATCTTAGTATGGAATCCGTTGTCGACTACTCTGCGCTCCCGAATAGTTTGTAAAAAACTTAAACGTAATTCGTAGTCAGGTGGCAACAATTCTTGCACTGGCTGGATGTGAAATGGCCGAATTAATTGATCTCTAATGATTCGACTTACAGTGCTTTTTGGAATTCCAGCTTCTCGTTGCAATCTTCTAGTACTGGTATTAGGATTGTTATCAATCATTTGAAGAACAGCTTCTTCCGCAATAGGTGTTCGAGCTTGTCGAGGTCTTCCAGCGTTAACTCTTACTGGGGTCAACCTCCCCGTTTCTCGAAGACGTCTTTCGATTCGGGCAAAAGTTTTATGGTTTGGAATTCTCCGGTTTGGATACCTCTCTTGATACACGCGAACACTTTCGCGGCAGTTACCTTGACAATATCCAAGAACTAATAACATGTCGGTCTGTTCATTAAAAGGAAAATTCATAATTGTGGGACGTCAAAGGAACAGCAACAACAGCAATAACAATTAAACAAAAACAGTGATGACAATAAGAAATAATAAAAAAACAAGCAAAAGAGAACAAATAACTGACACATTTACTGTTAACAATAAACTATGTTTCCTGTCAAAATCATAACATTTGGTTTTGTCTTTGTGTCCGCGGCCAACTAAATTTTGTATTACAATTTTATTAAACCTATACCCGAAAATCGGTTATCAGTGTTTGCGAAAACATTTTTTTTCTTGAAAACTACGCAAAATACGGAGTTTTTACAAGAGTAAGAAAATGAAGATAATGAGTAGGCCTTCCAGATAAAAAAGTCTTAAAACCGTATTCCCACCCCTACAAAAATGGGGGAAAAAATGCCAAGGGGTGAGGGTGGTTCCAACCCCTCTACAATTTTCTTTGGGTTTTTTTGATTACTAAAAGTAAGCTAATCATCTAGAATACACATTTACCAAATTTCATTAAATTTGTATAAAGCACTTCGGAACAACATACAAAAATGTATTTTTTTTAGTAAACTTTGAACTCTTCTCACGGACAAACGGTACATTTTGGTATACAGGTAAATTGGGCTCAATCGACTTATTTTGACCTCTAGAATACGTGGTAGCTCTGTGTCCCAGCAATATTGGGACACCCTGTATATGCATTACCATCCAAAATCAGTTCAAATTAACCATTTGTATGATTTTTTTTTAAATATTGTACTGGAATCGCCGTTTATTTATTATTTATTGTTTATTAGCCGTATAAGCAATTTCCCCCAGTTGGGATGTGGTCGGCCTTCGTTTGTAGGTGATTACGAATCAAATGAGCCCTATTACATCAAAATCTGTGACTTACTACGAGAGAATTTATTTAGTTTGGTCGATTTTGGGCTTCATTGTAATAATAAAATGTGTCACACGAAGCCATTATAGCGAACGTGAAGCAAAAGAAACAAAAGCCAGGAACAGTCGAAATGCCCGATTCTGCGATTATAGTTAAACACTTACGTTTGTTTTATAATCGAAGTCGGCGTAGTATTTGAAAAAATTTATAAGAAGGCCCACGAGACCGCCCTGGTACGTTTGCACAAATCCCCGGGCTTTGTCCACCGGCAAGGTATACTTGATCGTATCCCAACCTAGAAAACGAAAAAAAAAGTAATGACGTGTACGTCCAACGTAGATACCGTCGCATTACCATCGATAACGATGCTGGTCGTGGGATTCAGGGCTCGTACGGTTTTCACAGACAACAAGTAGGAACACGTTTGCAAGTAGAAAATGGCCATCATCGCGAGTGCGTAGGTGGTAATGTGCTCGTTCAAGTTGCAAAAGGACGACCATTTTTTCAATACGAGGATTAGTTGTTGTGAAATGGGTTGTATGTCGAAGCATAACCTACGAGAGAAATCTCATCATTCATTTGAGCACACCTTTCGGTAGATATCGAAGGATACTAACCTCAAAAATTTGGTATTTTCCACGCTCAAACCGTGACGGAACGAAATGTCGCAATCCAGCTCGGTACCGCGATGTTTCAGTCGGATAATTGGGGTCCTCGCTGACGGTCTACTGGTGATGTCGTAGAAATGCTGGTTGCATTTTTTGAACAACTCGCGAGCCGTCTTGATGAGTTTGTGCTGATTTTGCACGTCCTGATATTTGACGCCGTCGTACATACCACCGATATCTATGAAGACGTCCAAATCGCTGGTCTGCGTAAGGAAAATTACTTCATCAGGTGGAATACATGAAACGGGTGTTTATAGGATTTGGATTAGATATGATTTATTCATTTTTATTGCTATAGTTCATAGACAAGTGTTAATACACTTTACCGAACACATAGCAGAATGGCTAGTGAAGGAATTTGGCAACTTCCAACCTCCACGAAGATTGTTTGCAAAAAGTTCTTTGGAACAAGTTGCAAACTTGAAGCCCTAGTTTCATTTGATGTTGTTCCACTGTTCACAAATTCTAGAGAAATGACTTTAAAATATTAATATCCCCGATACATACGGTACAGTATATTTGATCCTTACTCTTTATGAATGAAGCAAAATTATTTCACTTTCAACAAAAATGTCTATAAAAAAACAAGCGGATTTGCAACGGGCGGGCAATCCATTCTCCCCTTTTCTGGGAAATATTATACTAAGCGAACTTACATACTCAAAATCAAAATAAAATCAGTCTCCATAAGTTTGGCGCAGATATGTCTACAAAAATAAACGGGGTTTTCAAAGGAGAAACGCAAACTCTAGAAACAATTTTAGGTAACAAAAGAGATTGACACAAAAAAGTGCTTTTTTAATATGTAGACCTACGGAAAATCCAATTTTCATAAAAAATAAGTTACTAATTGTTTCATAAAGAACATTTCTAAATTTTAAAATATAATCAAGTCTAATAAGTCGATACAGGGTCTCCAAACTTTCCAGCCTTAGGACTACACTGTTTACTCCAGTTAGTTCCAAGGACCAAAATCCTTTTAGTTTTCTTGCCATTATCTATAATTTCTATTTCTATCTATCTTTATTGTTACGACCGCGACACTTGACGACACCTGGTGATAACACGCGGAAATAGGTAGTGGTAGGACCCTTTATCGATAACAAATAGCGCTAGTAGTACTTTCGAAAGCGCAGTAGCAATTAAGCATTCACGAATAATCTTCTTGTTTCGAGAAAGTTTCGGTATATTCCACCCACTCATAAATGAAAGTAATTGGAGTATAAAAACGCTAGCGGCGCGACCGCGAGTCAGTCCGCCTAGGGAAGGGGAACGGAGCGTGTTGTGAAATAAAGTAGTGCGTAACTCCTTAAGACGTGCTTGTGCGTGTTTAAAAGACACCTTCGTAACAGTATTTTGATATGTTTTTGTATGTGATTTACTACGATGGAAAAGAAGCGAAAAGTAGACAGTGAATGCAGAACATTCAAAGATCAATGGGACTTTCAATATTTCGTAATTCAGTCCAGTAAGAAGCCACTATGTTTGATTTGCAATGAAACCAAAGCCGTTCTGAAAGAATATAACATTAAACGTCATTACGAAACGAAACATTTTCAAAATTAGTTTGCGGACAGAAATATTGAAGCTTTAAAGCGCGGATTGAAATCACAGCAATCTTTGTTTACATAACTCAATACTGAACAAGAGGCTGCAACTCGTGCCGGCTTTCGAGTGGCTCTTGAAATTGCGAAACGTGAAAAACCATTCACCGATGGAGAAATGTTCAAAGAATGCGTAATTGCAGTAACCGAAGAAATGTGCCCCCAAAAGGTATATTTATTTAAAACTGTCAGTATGTCAGCAAACATCGTGGCTCGGAGGGTAGAAGACATCGCAGAAAATATATCATCTTAACTGTCTCGACAAAAATTGACATCTTGAGTGGTTTTCCCTGGCCTTGGATGAGTCAACGGATGTGCCAGATACTGCTGAGGTGTTGATTTTTATTCGAGGAGTAGATAAAAGGTATGAAGAACTTCTTGATATCGATAGTATTCACGGCACGACTACTGGGGAAGATATTCTTAAGGGAGTTGAAAATGCCATTAATAAAAAGAACCTTCAATGGAAAAACTTGAAATCTATTACTACTGTTGGAGGCAAAAACATGAGTGGTAAACATAAAGGATTGGTTGCTCTTGTGTCAAAGGCTGTAGAAAATGATGTGGTTCGAAACCATTAGTCTTACATTGTATCATTCATCAACAGTCCTTGTGCGGGAAATGTTTAGATATGTCTGAAGTTGTAAAACCAGTCATATCAGTTGTTAATTTCATCAAATCCACTAGGCTGAATCACCGACAATTCCGCGAGAATGACTTACCATATCATACTGCCGTAAGCTGGCTTTGTTGCGGAAAAGTCCTTCGGCGCTTTTTTGAACTTCGCGCAGTGATCGAAATTTTTTTGAATGCCCTCTTACCGAATTACAAAATAGCGAATGGCTGTGGAAGTTAGCATTCTATGTCGATTTGACAAAACATATGAAGGAACTGAATTTGAAATTGCAAGTTATGATGTTAGTGTTCATTTCAATTATTTGTTAGTTATTAAGCTTTACCTAGCAAGTAAATAAAACCGAGTTATTATCATTCTGCGCCTTTTTATCCAACTTATCACAATGTAGTATAGGAATCTTCCATTTCTATACGAGATTACCTAAAATCCCTAAGTTATAGAATGCGACCTTATTTCTATTTAGTAATGTTATTAAGTATATGTTTAGATCTCGGAGCTGACCCACAAGCAATATGTTTATGTTGTGTTAATATATTAAACATATTGTGTGGCACAGATACCTTGAATTCTTAGACTAGATAACTAGGACATAATAACAATAACATCACATTAAATTATAATATATATATACTTATGTAGGACATACATTCATTCATAATAGATTGTACATTAGTATTTGTACTATTATTATGTAGAGCGAGACTTCAAGTCGTAATGGCGTCAAGCTCTACCTTAAGTAAAGTAACTCTTTTCTAAGTGTTGTGTTTCAATCCACTATGCCTCCACCAGGACCACGGGTCAGGTTAGGGCGAACCGCCCAACATTAAAACCTCTTCCCCACAGGACGACCGTTGACAACAATCTAACTTTACAACAACAACAACAATAACAACAAGAAGCCATTAGCTGTCGCGGGTCAGATTGATGACACTGGCGGGCCGGATTTGGCCCGCGGGCGTAGTTTGGAGACCACTGGTCTATATAAAGTTTGCATTGTCGCGATAACTAGTTAATTATTGAATATTAATGAACTTGCAATATGTTTAGGCGCGTTTATGAGAGCCTAAAATTTGCGTAACTATTTTTTTATAACATTTAGAGAAGTTTTCAAAATAAGGCATCGACTTTTCACGAATTATGTTTTCACTTTCCATTTTTCATTAAATAGGGATAATTACACCTGCAAACACTTAATTATGTTTGATTTAACAATATTTTTGAAACAAATTTGACAGGTATTTGCAATAAACAATAATATCACACCCCATTACAATAATTCTATTTTTTTGTAATATTGAGCATTATTTGAAAGCAAAATGTTACTTGTGACACACAATTATAGAGAGAAATCGATGTAGAATCTGATTACGGAAAACTGTCGATTTAAAAAAAAACGCAACTTGATATTTTTCTGAAAAAAAAGGTACGCTGTGGAATAAAATCGTTTGCGAGTTACGTTGATTTTTTTTGTAGATCAGATATAACCGGGACAATAAACGACCAGCGACAAAGCGAACACTTACCTTGTTGCCCAGCCCTGAAATTCTGGATCCAAAGGGATACGCTTTGCAATCGCCGAAAATCGACGTTAACGCCTTCTCCATGTCCCTACAACAAGCGACGACGTCACCACCGAAATTCAAAACGTCTTCGGCCTCGTTCAACAACACCAACGCTTCGTTGTTTAGGAATTTTTCGGACGCGAACAGCTTCTTGACGTTATCGTCCAACGCGATCGCTGAAATGTGAATGTTTACATAGTCGATAATCGATTGTAACTCATTATACCCTTCTTTTTCTCGACTTTGCGTCCGTTGGTGGACAAGTGACGGTTCAGCGACAGTTCGTCGCCGAATATGATTACGTTGCAGGTGATACACTCGTATTCACACACCTTTTCTCGTCTACTTTTGGCTATCAATTCGTGTCTGCAACAACGGTTGGATTAGGGTGTGAACATAAATTGATCAGGACTTTCTTCCTGCGTTATCAAAAATAATTCTTTAGGGAGTTAATGGGAACACTTGAGTCTCCAATTGGGACTCACAATTAAAGTTTATTGCTCAAAATAATCCCCCTGACAACAATGTTTGAAGTAATCGGAAACGATTTTCCAAGTTTCTTCTACGTTTCCTTCACATCTTTGGTTTTATTTAATCACGACAAGAAAATGTATCGTTAATATTGGTAAAGGAAAACAAGTCGATCGCACCCTTAAACTTTTTTCAGAGTTTTGGCAATCATCAGTTCAGATGTGTACTGAGTCCTTAGTTGCACCCCATTCTAACAAATTAGCAAATTTGTGGGTATACATTCGATATTGACGATAAAATCGAACTCTGAACACCAAAATTATCCGAAAACGACCCTAAAGTCGGAGTTTTGGTCGAATTCATCTATTTTCTTAATAAATAAATTGTTTATAACAAATCTTTATCCGATCAAAAACTGTCAAATTTTGCATTTATTAGAAATTTTTTATACAATCTCAAAAATGAGCTAATTGAATTGTTTATTTATTGTTTATAAGCAATATAAACAATTTTCGCAACTTTATTTGTGGTCAACTTTTTTTCTGATGATATTTTGAAGAGAATGTCCCATCAAAATCGATCCATTTCCCAAGGATTTACGAGTCCAATACCCATTTGACTGCACTACTTAGAAAATTTGCTAGAACTTCGATCTAACTTACTTATTCGGACCTTTTACGAAATGATTGGACCAGGATTGTTCGTCGAAAAACCTCAAATTGCAAATCTCACAATAATAAATATAATCCAGGGGAGGCATGTTCGCTTGTTGTAAGTGGTGCGGTTGGGCCAGATGGACGTTTATTTCGTGCCTTTCGAAGCGATTCTTCATGCCTTTGCAAACGGTACAAATAATGGACGAGCCGCCGCTCGCTTTAAGTATTGGTATGTGATCCTTGAACCTGTGAGGAATCCATTGTAAGGGGTCGTTCGACTTCGGATTCATCACCGATTTTATTATATCGTGGGATCCTTCTTTGCCTAAAATCGTGGATAATTTTATTAGGACAATTGAAAAGATAATAATTTACCGGTTAACCGGAAGTTGATATCGACTTACTTTAAAAGAAGACCCAAAACATTTAACTTTAGAAGTTGTAGAATTAAAATCAAATTCAGACAAATAAATAATTATAATAATAACAAATTTATTTTCGCCATTTAATACAATATAATAATAAATAATAATTACTTAAATTAAATTATATAAAATAATATACAGTAATAAGAAAATAAATGATTTACCATTTAAGCCAAACTGGTTTGAACATGATGGGATATAGCATAAAGGCAAAAACAAAAATCAAAGAGAAAAGAAAAAGAAAACATAGAAAGGACCAATTATCAAATAATAAAATTTAATACGATTTATGTTAATTAATTATATTTATTTAATATGCCTATGAACATAATGTATGTAATCTAGCTTTTACAATTATCATCCATTTTTTAAATCTTGTGATTTAAAAAAAAATAAACTACAAGTAAGTAGATGGTAGATTTTTCTCAAGATAAGTAAGTGACACTTATACGTAAATTCATTGGAAATAGGTCACATTAACACATATGTTTACTATATTTTCGGCTTTACGTACGTTTCGGTCGTATGACCATCATCAGAAGACGTTTGAAAACTAATTCATCAACTACAACGCAGAATTTTTTCAACTAATTGTACTAAGTTCTAAGCCTCTTTACCATATTAATTTTAATTAACAATGTCTACGTTGCAACAACGATCAGAATACCAACAACGATCAGAATACGATTAATTGAAATTGTAGCACATTAACCTTCAAATATATGAATATGAAATGAAAAACTACTACACAGTAATTTTTCTATAGTGGTTTACAAAAGATATTTGGTCTCAACGATATCTTCACTATAATTCAGTTGCACCAACAACTCATAAAAGAAGTGTCCATCATCATCTCTTTTGGGGAGGGGGCTTAGCCCCCTGATGCACTTAGGCCACTTAGTTGGGCCCATTGTGCGCCCCGTGGTCACAGCCTATTCTATTCTAGCAGGTTTGTGGTCCGCCAGAAACCCAGAATATTGCCAGTACTGGCTTCCATAAGTTCATCTGGGAGCAGTTTTGATTCTCCTAAGTGTCGGTGCCTGAGGGATGCTAATGCTGGGCATTCCTACCGGATGTGAGAGGCAGTTTCTTCCGCCTCTCTGCATTTCGTACATATTGGGTCATCTGTGATGCCCATAGTGTGGAGATGTTTGTTAAGACGACAGTGTTACAAACATACTCACAGATCGCGCTGTAAAATTGTCACTGCCATAAAACCGTCCAAAAAAATTAGCTCGTAATACATTGGAAAGAAATGGCTACCCGAAAAGGTTTTTTAACCTCATCAATAAAGAAAGAATAAACAAAATCTATAACATCCAATATTACCATTACTCTAAACAAAATTTAGAAAAAAGAATGTAGGGCCATAAGTATAGCACTAAAAACAAAAACTTAGAAAATACTACTGCTCTTGCTAAACACTGTTTTGATTATAACCATCAGTTCAATTATACAAAAGCCTAAAATATTAGCTAAAGAAACAAATTATTATAAAAGACCTAGCCTGGAGTTGATTCACATAAAAAAGTGCTAATTCTGTAGACAGTTGAACCGATGTACAATCATTGAGTCAAATTTATATAAATTTAATTAATTAGGCACTTTCAAATGTCTATGTATTTCTTAATAATGTTTAAAATTGTGTTTATGTAGAAAGCTGATACAATCATTATGCAGGGTGTTGAAATTTAAAAAAAATACGTTTTTTGTGAATATCTCCAGAACCGTTTATCGTACAGAAAACAGCTTTTGTAAGCATTTTCTACTCGTAGTAAGGTATGTTTCGTGAGATAAATTTTTTTTTAGTCATAATTGGTGAAGATATTGAAGGGCTAGTGAGTGTTTTTCTCCCCAACTTCTACGCCACTGGAAAAAGTACGGTTTTGAGACGCCCATTTGAACCACCAATGTTTTCTACACAAAAAGTTGATTTAAATCAACTTTCATGTTGAAAAACATGGTCAATTTTTTGGTTTTGTTACTTGTTCTAACGTTTAACTCAATTTTGTTTAATTAGTAACAAAAAAATTGTATTTCAAAACATTGACAATGCTTTTCAACATAAAAGTTGATTTTTTTCGAAAACGGTCAACTTTAGAGCTTATGACCAAGTACCTTTTTTGTGTAGAAAACATTGGCGGTTCAAATGGGCGTCTCAAAACCTTACTTTTTCCAGTGGCGTAGAAGTTGGGGAAAAAAACACCCACTACCCCTTCAAAATCTTCACCAATTATGACTAAAAAAAAATTTTTTTATTGCACAAAACATAGCCTACTATGAGTAGAGATTGCTTACTAAAGCTGTTTTCTGTACGATGAACGGTTCCGGAGATATTCGCAAAAAGCAATTTTTTTTTCAATTTCAACAGCCTGTATCTCTTAAACGAATTGATTTAGAGAAAAATGTTATATGAAAGACCCCTATTATTTTTAGAAGTTCTATCGTTTGCCGAAGTTATGAACGAAAAAACTGAAACACCCTGTATATTTTTAACAGCAGTAACAGCAAACCACATATATCTTTCATATGAAGAATATTCCTATGTTCATTCTTACCTGAATTCGATGGAATTCCAACCTCCCCTTCAGACCTTGCATTGGCGAGTGCAGTCTTCGATTTTGATTTCTCTGGCGTTTTGGGTTTGGCGGTAATTTTGTTGACATTGTGCTCGATCGAAGACGGTGTGATTGGTAAAGCATCATCAAACCGTTCTTCATCTTTTAAAAGCTTCAGATTTCCATAGACCTGTAGTTGTGCATCTAACAGAAAATACTGGGTCTGTTTGGCCGAAGACATGTGTAAATGTATAACCTTCATCTTGTGTTGATGATTGGCAATGTGACTTACAAGATCGGTCTTCCTCACATACATTTTGCATAGTACACATTTCAATAATGCCATATCTTGGTCAGGTAAAAAGAAAACTTGATGGGATTGATGTGCCGGATCTTGCTTATACCAAGTTTCATGATAGCTTTTAAGGATACATACAGGCCCAGGTTCGGACGCAAATTTCAAATGCCGCTGACCAAATACATGATTCGTAACACTATGCTTAGATATTCTAGCATGATAACCCAAGTCGCAAATGCATAGAAGACAAACTGCACGATGGCTACCTCCTTTTTGAATAGTGTACTCTTTTATTTTGTCTATTCTTCTAACGGATGTCATTAAACTCTCAGGATATATCACCCTTTCGATGGCTTCGTCATATTTTATTGTAAAATTAAACTTGAATGAATTTAAAGTTTGATTTTGGTTTGAATCAGCTGCATCAATATTACTATTAGGCAAGTCAGAAGAGGTATCTTCGTCCGCTCTCTTTTCTTCATCAAAAACACTACTTCCACTTCCAGACTCATAATTACTCGATGGACCATTCATATCGTTTGTGTCATTATTGCTTCCTTCCGCTCTTTGATGATTTATGTTCAAATCAAGATGCAGATCTGGAACTTCATTATGTTTCTTGACAACTTCTGTTACATACTGCAAACTTTGCAGGTTGTTACAACTTTCAGCTGTATCCAAATTCTCAGCATTGTCCAATTTGGTGCTTTCTACAGTCCTGAAGTCTGTTTTCAATGACTCTACGAATAGTTTTTCAAAATGTTCATGATTTTGCAAAATTGACCAGGTATCTTGGAAAGGCTTCACAACAATGTGTTTGTTGCACGATCCACACTTATATTGCCGTTCTTTCTTATTATATGACTTACCTACCTCTGATATTGCTGACTCTAACTGTTTCTTTAAATTCAATAACAAATATAAATGCTCTTCTTTCTCTGAATCACTACATGTTAAAAGCGATAATCTAGCTGTACTATTGAACCAATATGAAAATTGTTGAATTTGATCTTTCACATTAAGGCCCAAGTTGTTTACATTTAATGTCAAATAAGATTGGTCTTCTATGGAGTTTAAGGTTAAATTTTCATCCGAAACGAATAAATTTTCAGCTACGTGTTCACCCATTAGCACCATATTTGAACTGTTAGATTATTTTATACCAAACTTGCCATTTTTATACGAAAATCGACTGTTGTAGACGAAACAATGATAGAGATTTCAAAACAGTACAGAACAAAAATTTGTTATCGCTTTGTTGGCTTGCCTATCTTATCATAAACATAAGCCCTTTCCTTTTCCTCTTATCTTGTTGAAATAATGATAAAATTATTTGTCCATCTCCATCGTCCTGGTTCTGTATCTTGGAAAGCTATGACTCACAGAATAATAATTTCATAGAGTAACTAAAAGTAAAATGACGACTGTAGGGCAACAAAATAGTTATCATCTCCACCACTACTTTCGTATAGAGCAGCGCTTCAGCCCATCTACTATTTATTATGAACATCCAAAATAAACGTCCTTCCAAAATGGGTATTGATTGCAATATTAAGTGAAATTTGAACTTGGAGACAGCTGTTGCGATAAAAATGGACGTTAAATGGTAGAAAAGATTGAAATTCATGACTGATTAAACAATTATATCGTTTAGCCCTTTACATGTGATGTGAAATTTTATCAATATTGTAAAATAAACTCTACCATGTTTATATCACTTTTATTTGTAACGTCAGTTACTCGAGTTTCAGACGGTATTCTAATACTGATGCCTAATTTTGCTGGAACTCTAGTTAAAGTTACAAATAAAAGTGATATCAACAAAGTAGTGTGTAATTTAACAATCTTAAGTGATACTTTTATCAAATCGGTGGGTGCGCTAATAGAATAATTAAAGTCTTGTGGAGATACAATTATCCACATTAAAGTCAAAAACAAGAACTTGTGGGTTTTGAGGACTCCCTAATAGCTTTCAAATTACGAATTAAAACTAGGAATAAATAAACCTACAATTTGTTGTTACTTCTCTGAAGTTGATTGAGACAATTAAATGATGGCAAATAAATATTTTTGCAAATAATTGAAAACATATTTATTATATGGGCAATGCTAAATTAAAGGATACGACCAGGGGGGGGGGGACTTGCCAGGGCAATTTTTTTCCGTTTCTACATCATATTTGATCTCGTTTACCGGCATATAGAGATTAAAATACCCTTTAAGAGGTTTTTTAATTTTTGGATTGTTTTTCAACTAAAATGTCAAAAAACTGTTGGTAAACGAGTTCAAATACGATGTTGAAACGGAAAAAAATTGTCTCGGCAAGTACCGCAGAACCCCCCCCCCCCCCTCTTGGCCGTCTCCTATAATTTAGAATTTTCCATATCTACTTCATCTATTACAAGTAATAACTTACCTTCTGGCTGGAGTCTCCTTATTCAAATTTATAGATACATTTTTTTTTCGGTTTTATAGAAGACGAATTCAATAAGAAATAAAGATCAATTATACTAAAAACAATATTTATTTTATATAACTTTTTCTTAAAAGCACACATTTTATATGTAAAATATATTACGTAAACTCTAAAAATCATTACAAGTAATAATATGACTCCTCCCTTATCTTTGCCAAGCAAAGCTCTTAAATAAAATTATTGCAACATAAATTTAAATACAAGAACGAACACAGCAGTTAAGTTTGTCAACATTACTGATATAGTTTGAAGGTACATTAAAATTATTATATGTATAGGACAAAATTGTACAATACTTTTTATAAATAAAACACTGGCTTTCACTGAGTGTTCCTTTCTTGTGCTCCAGTCAACTGTTTGTAAATCACATTGTTTATATATTATATTTATTACAGACTATACATTAAAATATTACTACAATGTGCAAACTACAAGAAAAAAATATATTATATTATGCTAATATAAAAAAAGGGGCGAAGACCGAATAACTCAGTCTATTCAGGTAAAGCTTAGGGAAATGTATTATCGATAGAGTAGCACATTTTAGCTGAAAATGAAAGACAACAGTTAGATATTAATTAATATTAAATTTTTAAAATAGAAAATTGCCTATTTTACTAATTTGTAATTATTTAAATTGCTTTATTTTCTAAATATCGATCGAAATACTCACGTTTTCTTGAGAGTAAAAAAGCTGCGGCGTTTCGAATCTTCTCTCTGAGCTGAAGCAGGTAATGTTTGAGAACGGGAAGGTCCCGACGACTCACTGTCCACGTGAGCTGTGATGTGAGAAATCCAATTATTCATTTCAGAGTCATTAGAAGCGTGCAAAAGGAATTCGGCTCCACTTTCCAATCTGCGATAAATGATTAATCGGTTACAAGAACGCTTACGCGTAAATATTTAGCACTTACTTCAATCTAAACACGTGTTTCTTCTTCTTGTAATCGTTGGCCACGCTGACCGCCGCTTTCTGTAGTAAAAGAGGACTTTCCGCTTTGAACGTCTGATCTGGAGAGGTGTGAGCAGATTTCATATCTTTGTAGAAGGACAATTTGGTGCCTTGTAGTACCACGTAAACTTTATCCCACGATCTGTTCGAGGCTTTAGTCGTTGTGTTTTCCCATTCGTGTTTTCGTACTAATGAACCCTCGAAATTGCCATCGTCGCCTGGACTACTGCGCTCTAAGGTAGAAAGTTAGTTAGTGATTTAGCCTACGATGCAGTAGTTGTAAAGCTGCTGCATACATAACATGGATTCAAAAATACAGTACAATTATATTTAGCAGCTATCAAATATCTTATATTGTAACACAAGAATCTTAACGGACTAGTGAAAATGGAGAATTTTGGAGTGATCCTACGATAATCTATATTCAGATTGACTCAAGTTATCTGGAATCCGATAGAGGTCAGGTTCTATCGAATCCTGACACCTGACAGTTGACATATGTCAAAGTCATTTGAATCGTCTACTCTACCATGGTTATAGTTCTATGCACTCAAGGATTGTAATATAACGCTGCAAAATATGTATAATACCACTTCATGAAAGTACTCTTCGCATATAAATTCCGAAGGGTATATTGCATTTACTCAAGCTTATTCTAAAATAGTTTCAAGTAAGCCCTAGAGCAAAAATAATCCGTGTCTGTCTGGATGAACATGGATACACCCTTTTCTGAAGGGGTGAAAATGAAAAAAAATCATTACTTCCAAAGTATACATTGATTGAATCGTTTCAAAACTTTTACAGTAAACTCAAGATAATTTAAAACTGCTTTCATCGAAATTTCAACAAAAAGAATTATCGAAATAAAGTTAAATTTACGCCGCACTTCAACAGTTTATATATAACGGCGTTGTCTACGTGCTCACTGGATTGACTCGAGTTCGATTCCCGGAAGTGGATTATTTATTTTTGCACATTTTCTTAAAAACATTATTAATTTGAATATTATTTAGTTGTGTAACGATAATGAAATACATAATTTATTTCATTATCTTTACACAAATGCGAAGAGTATCTTATGGAATATGAAACAATTATATACAAATCAGACACCAAATCATATGATTTACTAAGAGTAACTTTGCCTATTCAAGAAGCAGCAACACATTTCTAGTTTCTTAGTGCGATAGAGGCCAATATGTTTTCAAATTTACTGAAATTCTTATGACAAAGGTCAATTTCTGCTGATTAATAGAAATACAGAAATTAGCTTAGTCAAGCATTCTTGAAGAAGCGTCGTTGTACCTAGTCGTGTTTAATTCAGTAAATTAGAGGAAATTAAGTTTCTCATAATTTTGAAAATAATAATGAATATTCTCAGGATAACTTTTAATGAAGTGCCTTGAACACGAAGTCTTATAAAGACAGTTCATCTCAGGAAGTTTACATCAAGTTTCGAATTTATCATTATATGTAGTCCAGGCATTTAAGTTTTGTCCGAATTTCGGCAAGTTCTAATTTTGGCCTATTTTGACGCGCTGAACACGATAGTGTAGTTTACATTTGGATTCATTCTGTGCTCGAAAAACTATGGCCATTTTTGGACCCAAATGACCATAGTTTTTCGAGCACAGGGTTAATCCGAATTTAAACTACATCTTCGTCTTCAGCGCGTCAAAAGACAAGAATAGACCAAAAGCAGAACCTGCTGGAATTCGGACAAAAATCGTCGATTTTCATCCTTAAATGCCTGGACTATTAAACAAAATGAAAGTTTTTACTCGTATCAACTTTGCTTTATGCCAAACGAAGATACGAATTATACAATTGGCTACGAATGAAAGTAATATTAAACTTGGTTGAACAATATACTGCTTTCATTTTAAATTATAAGATAAGAAATAAGTAAATTTCGCACTACATCTATTTACAATAACAATAATGATGATTTCTATTGCTTTAGTCATTTAGTCTTATCTCACTCGTTTCGAGAATACTTATCTTATCGATAAGAGTCAAATTACACAACTACTTGTAATCGTGGCAAACGATTAAACATTTATAATAATCAGTTTACACAATGAACATTAATACCTGGCAACGTCGCAGTGTCGTCGTCGCTGACTGCTCCTGAAGATTTCGAAGAACCCTTCTTCCATCTGAAACTACGGAAGGGGGACTTGCTCCTAGAACGATCCTTACGTTTCGGCTTTTCTTCCGATCTCGATACTTCGAAAAATCCGCAAATAAAGCAACGTTCACATCACAAAAAAAGCATGCTTTTCGCTAATAATAATAATAAAACCAGGTAGAGTAAACCACATGTTGTACTTACCGATTGGTTGCTTTGTCCTGATGGAGATGGGAGACGTCGATTGAGCTTTCGGAGGAGGAGTTCGCCTAATATCGCTGTCTCGTCCATGCACTACATAATAACATGCTCATGCATTAAATTCATGCAAACTTGACACTTATAATGCGTCTAAGTGTATACAGTGTATCGGGAAATAATGGAATATGTCGCATATTTCAGTATATACTCATTCTGTTATAGGCAGGAAATTGAAAGCCTGCTTACTGGCCAGAGGGAAAACCCTGTGGTATTGAAAACAAATCATCGTTCTCGACTATGATCGTTTATCCAAAAATGGAGGCAAAAAGGAGAAGCATCACCATGAAAATTTAGACGATTCGGAGGGCATATTATGCAGCACTCCTGCACAAACTGCGACAAAATATTCGGGAGAAAAGACGTGAAAGGCGGTGGTGCGTTTGTTGCACGAAAAAGCAGCCATGCCTACTGATGGAATTACGCAAGCCGCCATTCGGGTACCACAGTGACTATTATCTGTTCAGTAATGTGAAAGAGATGAAGGTTACAGTTTGGGCACGGGAATTGAATTGTTGCTGAAACGATGTAATGAGTGATTGATGTCACGGCGGAATAGGAGAAATAAGTACGCCGTTTTTTCCTTAGTTACGCCCGGATTCTTTGGCACTGCCCCCTCATATTAGGGATGTTCGATACTGTATTGATTTTTGGGAGGATCGATAATTTAGTGACCGATTCACGATATTTGATACCGATACATACAAGTATTTACAGATAAAAACAAGAAATGATTTCAAAATGTTCCTTATATCTAATTTCAAACGATCTACATGTTTGACCAATGTATAGGGCATTATATTCCTCACAAGTTAACTTATAAACCCCCGACTTCCAAAATTTATTTGATTTAGTTTTTGCATTGAAAAATATGTTTGAAAGTTTTTGGCTTTAGATGGAAGCTACGTTTATTTTTATTTTCTTAAATGTATTCGAAATTTAATCAGATATTGGCCCGAAGTACGTCAAGGCAACATTTTTTTCTCAGCTATTTGTTGCACGTTAGGATAAATTTGATTAATAGGCAATTTTAAAGATTTTTTCATGATTAAATTATTTATTAACGAGACAGAATAGCCGTTCTGTAACGCAATGTTTCTTATAGTGTCTAATTCAGTCAAAAGCGCTGATTTTTCCAATGGTATGGACACGACTCTATGTATCATAGATTCTTTGTTCACCCTGTTAAATTCCACGTAATGCAATCATTAGAAAGTGGTTCTGGCGGGGATCGTCCCTCTACAGCTCCATATAAAAACAGTGGCCGCGGGTATGACGCAAGTATTTATTATTCTTTTAATTACGAGTCAAATAAGCGTTTTGAAGAATAATATCATGTTTCTTCCTGTCCGTAAGTCCTTACTTCATTTTAATTCGGAATTTTAAGATAAATAACCTGATTATTGTGTAATTTTCATTTGGTGATATCCTGACTCGAACAATGGATCTATACTGTTCCCTTCAATATTTGTGGGATCGATACTTTTGTTACGATCCGTATCAATACAAAATATCGATACTTTCCACAGTATCGAACATCCCTACCTCGTATATTGTATTGTACTTACTTTTCCCTCACATTAAAAAAAATGAGGGCGCAGTGATAAATAATGAACAACTCCAATTTAAAACATATCGTCACAAAATAAGTTCATACTGAGATATCTGACATATTCCAAACCATCAGGATTTGCTATAAAATATTTATTTATTTAGATTTGGTTTGCCGCGTCCGGAATGGTCTCAACGTGACCTATTTAACAGACAATTTTTCGAGGTAAATGAACTTTCTTCATCTCCACAACGACCAAAGATTAAATATTGGTTAAAACGTTTCCAGATTTCCCCAGAATGTTTGAAATGAATGGAAAAGTATTCAGTAATTTATCAGTTAATGCAAATATTTTTTCAGTAATTGGACACAATGGCACTAAATTAAAAAAAAATGTAATAGATTAAAGAAATTAGATACAAATTAATTAATCTCATGTTGGCTGTTGCAAGATAAAAATGATTAGAGAGAACTTATCATTATTATCTGGCAAAACCCAACGTGAGATAAATGAATATATTCATAGTCATTTGTATCGAATTTCATACATTTGGTGTCGCCATCTGGCGCACTCGAGTAGTAACTTGTGTAAAGAGAAATCTATCAGTCAATGTCGTACATTGTTTGATTACTTAGTGTGACATGTATTCGCAGATGGCGTGAAATATTTTGGTCTTTTGATCATCCTCCTTGTCGGTTATCGTACCTTTAACAAAGATCTAGACTAGAGACCTTATCAAAATTTAATTAATTGACAACATCTTCAATACAAACATGATTTAATTGATCTAAATGGAGCAAAACTCCCACGTTTAAGCAAAATTTCAACGAATTCTATTGTACAGTCTGGGCTGAACGGTCGGCAAAAGAGAAAAGCGTCTTTAGTAGTCACACATGATGTAGACATGAAACGCTGGATATGTTATGTACTTCAAACAACATGCATTAACATACGCCATTTGGTTTCCGATTCGTGATATTTAAAATCTTATTTTCAACTATGACGTGAATGAAATCGTGAAGAAACATTCAAAATTGATGAATCTGATACTGTGAGAACGAGAAACATAATGAAAAAATTAAAGAACAAACATAAAAAGCTATTTGATACCAAAAAAAGGGGTTGTTAGTTGATAAAATACATTCTAAAGCATAAGAATAGATTACTTACCTGTCTATAGAATGAATTATTCGAAATAAATTGCTTGTTTAGTTTATTATTCTGATGAGTAATAGTAAGAACATGAAAGTTATTAGCTGTAAATTGTGCAATTCTATTATATTAATGACATTCAGTCATTCACTGGGAAATACATTCACGGACAATTTGCAAAACATTTCAAAAACACTGATTTTTACTTAAATTGTTCAACTACTTGTTCCAATAGAAAAATTCGGTATAAAAACTGGTCTGTAATCTAAAAAAGAAGAATTTGAACGAATTTTCACGTAGTAAACGCGGAAAAATCAATGTTTTTGACATGCCCACATCCGCAAGCATACGAAATTAATTGTTTGTCGCAATTTTAAATGTGCATTTGACTTTACAGTATAAAAGCAATAGGAACCATCACCATACATTTACATACAGATATAAGAGGAAAAGTGTTTACCTTCACCTGGTGAACTAGCTTTTAAAGAAGAAGTTCTCTGACTTCCAGCTGCGTTAAATTTCAAACAGAGGTACATTTTCAAACTCAAACGCTATAGTTTTGTAATTTGCACAAACTAATTTGAGTAAAATCAATACATGTTTTCCGTTATCGCAACAACAAAAAAAGGTAATTCTTAAAGCAATATTTATTCATATAAATATAGTAAAACCTCTCGGTGAACATCACTATGAATTTTTTAACAATCAGTACAATTTTTTTAAATATACCTTCCTAAGAAAGGTCTACAGATAACATAAAGTAGTACATGAAAGATTGTATTTGTTTGAGCGAATTTAAATTAAAGCAACATGGAAACAACAAAAACGAAAGCTTTTGATACAAGATGATTATTAGTGCGCTGAAAAAAAAAACAAAAAAATGGTGAACAACAGGTAACTGAAAACGTAAATATCTGGACTTTACCGAGAGGTTTTACTGTAAAGGTTATTAATGTTATGGTTAAATCAGATCCTTGCGGATAATTTTCATTTTACTTTGGAAACGTTTTCGTAATTTGTGCAAATTACATTTGGCGAATAAAGAAATGTTTTTGTCAAGTATTAAAGTCAATTCGTTGATAATAATAAGAATATGCAGAGGTTTTGATTCCGAAACTTTGGACATCCCCTTTCTACAAAAAATGGAATACCACGGTACAACTGGTCTTACACTTTAGTGGTTTAGTAGATTTTTTTATACAGAGAACGAATAAAAAAATTGTTTCTTCTTATAATAGGAGAGTTACCTCAGGAATTCCACAAGGTTCCATATTGTCTTACCTATTTCTTTTATACCTTAATGATTTTATTTTAATCCAAGACCTTAATCTCATTTAATCTTTTTGCTGATTATATTGTAGAGTTCTTGATCTAGTATTGCCAACGCAACTGACAAGTCGCGGTAGATATGTTGTTCGAAACCGCACTAATCTACACGACTAGTCGCAACAATTTATCAATTAGTCAATACTATATAGATAATTTTCCATTATGAGTATTGTGCTACTGTACTTGTAGTGGTACAGTAGTTATTATAATTTGATTGATTAATGGAACTGTTCTTCTCGTTGTTGATAATTTTGTTTTTGTTAATTCAAAATTTTTTGTCAACGTTGTTGTTAACTGTTTTATAAAACAACTTTTTTTCAACAGCCAGAAGAATCGTTTTATTATTCAACTGTAGTACCACCAGAATTGGTAACCCCGAAGTGATGTCCAGAGGATCTCATCAACCAACCACTACCATTGATGAAGTTCGGGATTTTCCTGATGGTTGTGAATAATAAAACATAATGTTGTTACAAAAATGACCCCTAGTATGTTTTTTGGGTCGCTGAACACGATTCCGCTGTTATTTTTTCCAAAAAACTCTCTCCAGATGAAAAATTCGGAAAATTCGAGATTTTTCTGAGACAGTTATGAATAATAAAGTATAATTTTGTTACAAAAATGACCCCTAGAATGGTTTTTGGGTCTCTGAACACGATTCCGCTGTTATTTTTCCCAAAAAACTCTCTCCACATGGAAAATTCGGGAAATTTGATATTTTCCTGAGACGGTTATGAATAATAAAGTACAATTTTGTTACAAAAATGACCCCTAGTATGTTTTTTGGGTCGCTGAACACGATTCCGCTGTTATTTTTTCCAAAAAACTCTCTCCACATGGAAAATTCTGGAAATTTGAGATTTTCCTGAGACGGTTATGAATAATAAAGTATAATTTTGTTACAAAAATGACCCCTAGTATGTTTTTTGGGTCGCTGAACACGATTCCGCTGTTATTTTTCCCAAAAAAACTCTCTCCAGATGGAAAATTCGGGAAATTTGAGATTTTCACGAGACGGTTATGAATAATGAAGTATAATTCTGTTACAAAAATGACCCCTAGTATGTTTTTTGGGTCGCTGAACACGATTCCGCTGTTATTTTTCCCAAAAAACTCTCTTCACATGGAAAATTCGGGAAATTTGATATTTTCCTGAGACGGTTATGAATAATAAAGTACAATTTTGTTACAAAAATGACCCCTAGTATGTTTTTTGGGTCGCTGAACACGATTCCGCTGTTATTTTTTCCAAAAAACTCTCTCCACATGGAAAATTCTGGAAATTTGATATTTTCCTGAGACGGTTATGAATAATAAAGTATAATTTTGTTACAAAAATGACCCCTAGTATGTTTTTTGGGTCGCTGAACACGATTCCGCTGTTATTTTTCCCAAAAAACTCTCTCCAGATGGAAAATTCGGGAAATTTGAGATTTTCACGAGACGGTTATGAATAATGAAGTATAATTCTGTTACAAAAATGACCCCTAGTATGTTTTTTGGGTCGCTGAACACGATTCCGCTGTTATTTTTCCCAAAAAACTCTCTCCACATGGAAAATTCGGGAAATTTGATATTTTCCTGAGACGGTTATGAATAATAAAGTACAATTTTGTTACAAAAATGACCCCTAGTATGTTTTTTTGGGTCGCTGAACACGATTCCGCTGTTATTTTTTCCAAAAAACTCTCTCCACATGGAAAATTCTGGAAATTTGAGATTTTCCTGAGACGGTTATGAATAATAAAGTACAATTTTGTTACAAAAATGACCCCTAGTATGTTTTTTGGGTCGCTGAACACGATTCCGCTGTTATTTTTCCCAAAAAAACTCTCTCCAGATGGAAAATTCGGGAAATTTGAGATTTTCCTGAAACGGTTATGAATAATAAAGTATAATTCTGTTACAAAAATGACCCCTAGAATGTTTTTTGGGTCGCTGAACACGATTCCGCTGTTATTTTTCCCAAAAAACTCTCTCCAGATGGAAAATTCGGGAAATTTGAGATTTTCACGAGACGGTTATGAATAATAAAGTACAATTTTGTTACAAAAATGACCTCTAGTATGTTTTTTGGGTCGCTGAACACGATTCCGCTGTTATTTTACCCAAAAAACTCTCTTCAGATGGAAAATTCGGAAAATTTGAGATTTTCCTGAAACGGTTATGAATAATAAAGTATAATTCTGTTACAAAAATGACCCCTAGTATGTTTGTTGGGTCGCTGATCACGATTCCGCTGTTATTTTTCCCAAAAAACTCTCTCCAGATAGAAAATTCGGAAAATTTGAGATTTTCCTGAGACGGTTATGAATAATAAAGTACAATTTTGTTACAAAAATGACCCCTAGTATTTTTTTTGGGTTGCTGAACACGATTCCGCGGTTATTGTTCTCGGAAAACTCCCTCTAAATGGGAAATCCCGCGGTCTTGATAGTTATGAATGATTTATGAGGTATTAGGAACAGAATGCAAAATTTTTTTTGAAATTCTAGCTTACCTTATTTTTATTATTTTTTTCCGGTTCGTTGCCTAAAAAATTCCATGTCATTAGCGTGAATTGAGTCGTTTAATAAACCAGTTAGTGTTACTGCTCAACATAGCCTAGAAAATTCAATTCACCTTCCTGCAAAACCGAACCGAACAATCAAAAAAGTCAAATTGAACTAAAATTACTTGACAAAAACACTCTTCCAGTTAATAACGAAAGTAATTCGGAACCAATCACCAACAACTTATAAACAGCTTTACAAGAAATCAGTGAATCGCCGACGGTTATTATTAAACGTGTGCGCTTTTGTTAAACACAAATGGTATGGATGAAAATGAATGTTTCAACATTAGAGGACGTACCTGTTCTTTCTTCAGCAGCAGGACTACCGGTGTCAGGTCCATCAACTTCAGCTTCAACTGCGACAGGCTGAGCGGTGGCTTGAGCGGCTCTTCGTTCCGCTTCTTCTTGTTCCCGCCTAGCTCGCTCTTCAGCCTCTCTAGCTTCACGTTTCCTCTCCATCTCTCTCAATTCGAACTATGGAAATGGACAAAAGTTGCTCTATAAACGTGTTTTACGATTGAACTGGGCATAATGGAAGCTAGGTTGGTGCATCGAACATGCAACATTCTCACATTGAAGTCGTAATTCAAAATCTAAGATGTAATCAATGGCAATATTATTATTAGTGTTATTCTTTTAACATTTTGAAAATATAATATAAATTGATTAAATTGTGCGTATTCAGTTGTTTTGTGTACCGAATTAAATAAATTTCCACTATCTTTCTTCTTTTTTTTTCTTTCAGTGCCAATTTGATTTTATCTAGAATTTTTCGAGATAAATCGAATCGACATCATTGTGTACGATTGTAAAGCAGGAGGTTTGTTTCTAATTATAGTGCCAAATATCATCATTATCACCACACTTAAAAATAACAGGTTTGTGATCACACGCATCTCGGAAACGGAATTTAATTTCGGAAATATTTTCATGTTCTAGTTCCGAACACAATTATAATCCCGGGAAAATGATCGAATATTTTTGGCACATAGGGTTTCAAAGGATGTAATTTGTAATAAATTGTCCAGGAAACGAGAGATCGCATCAAAATAATATATTAAATGACTCTAAAATACATGTAGGATGATTGTTCTGCTGCCTTATACCGGGATAGCAAAAATTATCTTGGTCAAGGGTAGTTGTGTCAAATTAATTAATTTGAAGCTTCTAAAAGTGAGAAATTTCGCAATTTTATACGAATGTTATAACACTCAGAAGTCTCTAGCGCTTTAGACTCCGGGATTTTCACGTGGCCTATCGAAATTAGAAGGTTCGAATTGTATAAAAACACAATTGCATGAAAGCCAGACGTCCTATGTGATTAGCTACGAACGTAATCATTTTGACATATGCCTCGAGGAGCTAGCTACGCGTCAGTTAGAGTTTATACTTTTTACCTCGATCTTGTTAATTCGGGGCCGTTTTATGCCCCGTGCGGCCGGCGCCAGTTGTAATAAAGTGTTTTCGGCTATAGGCAGCTAGCTTTTAACTGCTTTTGGTTATATTTTAGTAGCTAGAAAATTCCCTTTGGTACGTCGCACGTTAGACGCGCGTAGCTGAGACCTGAGAGTACCTGTTTATATTTTAATTAAGTTTTCCTATTTAATCGACATTTTGGGGTCCGAGAGCTATTTAGTTGGCCCCGTTCATAAACTAACGACATGGAGCGAAAACCGCATGCGAAAAGTCCTCGTAAAGACTTTCTATGTTCCGAAGATTTGCACTTTTCTAACTCGCGAGCTACGCGCTCCTCACGTGAACGTCATTCGATTTATCGAAAATTAACCAATTTAAAACAGTTTTCGACCCCGTTTGTGGCTATTGCGACCTTGTAAAAGGTTCAAAGTTAACATTTCGTTTTACATTCCACAACCACCCTTGACCAAGATAATTTTTGATATCCCGGTATTTAATAATGCACAGCAGCAGAATTTAAATGTCAAGTATTTAAAAAACGTGAAAATTTAAGATTTTCATTTTTATAACATGGATTGAAGTTTCTTTCTAAAAATCCATAATATTATTATTAGAATTATACGAACATTTCATTGATATTAAATACATATCAATCAATCAAACAATCAAAACGGGGGCGAACAAGTCCGGAGCACTACGACCGCTTGATTGGATCCATTGTACGCCCCTTAATACAAGAATCAGTCCAGCAGGCCCAAGGCAGTACCGAAGACTAATATGGCTTCAAACGGCATATGTGTGCTGCCGAGATGTTGTAGCCTAAGAGAAGCCAGTGCCGGACATTCTGCTAGGATGTGAGAGGCAGTTTCATCCGCCTCTCCACATCTACTACAAGTTGGGTCTTCAACATTGCGTGTAGATGTTTATCCAGATGACAATGTCCTGTCACCAGTTTTAGGCTTCTCCTGTTCATAAAAAGTAGGGTTTTAGAGAGTTTAGGCGAGAACTCCCTAATGTGGAGCTTGGCTTGCTTCATGCCGGGGGCACCACGCCAGACCGAGAGCCACTGTCTATCCAGTAGCTCCTTGAGGGCGTGGAGCCCGGTGGTCGATGAGATTCCGATCGTTGAATCGGAGCCAGGGGCTCTCAAGCAACCCTGTTTGGCCAGTTCATCGGTCACTTCGTTTCCTTTCACTCCAGAGTGGGGCGGGCACCCACACTAGCTGGAGTTTGTTCCTTCTGGTTAATTCAGCCAGAGTTTCCCTGCATTCCAAGACAACCTAGAAGTCGCTCTGTGGGAGCGAAGTGCGCCCAGGGCCGCTCAGCTGTCAGTGCAGATGTAAATCCGCTTACATCGGTTTAATCCAAGGTTTTCCAGGGCACAGACCTCAGCCTGAAAACGGTTGCGTGGGCACCTAGGGGAACTGGAATCTACCTTCTGGGCGTACACGAGTAGACTCCGGCTCCGCTAGACTCGCCAATTTTAGACCCGTCCGTGAACCACATGAGTACCCCTGGCGGAAGCGGCCCAAAGTCCTTGTTCTCCCAGTCCGTGCTCTGTGTTATGAGGACGTCTGGTGTTTGAAACCTGACAGCAGGCGCTGTCGCCTCCTGCCACTGTTTTGATATGGAGATGTAGAGGGACGATCCCGACCAGAACCTCCAGAGCCCTGGCGGGGCGGTCCTCATAGCCCCCGTTATCCTCACGCAGGCAAGTCGTTGGGCCTTATCCAGCTCCAGACGGGACAGAACACCGTTTCGACTGTTCTTTGGTCCCTGGTGTGTTGTGATGGTTCCATGTTTCGTCCACGGTTACGAAACGACGCAAAAAAACGATTTTTCGCATATTAACGAACAATTTAAGAAGCGCGCAATAAATAAAAATGTTAATACAACATTTCAAGAAAATTTTAAGCTCAAAATTGACTCTAAATATGGAAGCGTGTATGAGCTATCGAGATTTAAAAAAACGTGATTTTTTCGAAAAAATCATTTTTGCAATACAATATTTTTAAATTTTTTGAAAACGATCTTTTTTAGTTAGTAGAGAGCTACACTTCCATCAAGTTTCGTGAAAAAATGATTTGTTTTCACACGAAGATATGAGCGTTTCAAAAAAAAAAGCGTTTTTTAACGGTTTTTTGCAAATAAATAATTCATTTTCGATTTTTTGACATCGGATTTCCACAGATCGATCCGTATTTAATAGTTCTACAACTTTTGTATACATTTTTTTTTCATTTTATGGCACCATGACGAGAGTAAAATGGAAAATTTCCGATTTTGTGATGTCAACCACAACCCGGACGAAATTTGGCACCATAATTCGAAGCGAAGCTGGTTATAAATTCAATTAGACTTACCGGGACCTTTTTAGTTGTGAAAGGAAAAGATTTTCTGTACGACGACCTTAAGCCCCCCTTCTCTCTCTTGCTACTCCTAAATTTGATATTGCTACCGGACACATTTTGCAAATACTTACTGTCGACGCGTTTCCCGTTGTCGTAAATTTTGAAAAACTGCGTTTGGCCGCTCTCCATGAAACTACAAAACTTTTCGGCAATTATGAAATCTTGACAGATAAATTTTATGTTGTGCACGTCAATCGAATTCGCCGAATTGAATTCTTCGGAGATGGCTCCGAAGCTATTCGGCCTCGCTCCTCCCGTGAGCGAAACCGAACGGGTGAACGTCGGCCGCCCGTTAAGTTCCACGTCGCTCGGTACGAACTCTTCCGGAATAACACGACTAGGATTGGGATAATTTAAGAGTGACGTGGAACGGATAAACGGAGGTTTCGACCGGTGAACTTTAGGAGCGGACAAGTTCGTACTAACTCGGGTAATTACCGGAGGGGATTCCCCTAAATTGTTAATTTCGTCGTTTTTATGCAGGAAACTTTTACGCTTATTCAACCCGTCTTTGTCAGGATAATATTTTAGGACGCCGTCTATGGTGAACCTTCGGCGACAACGCGATTTTGGATTGTAAAATCTGTCCATGCTATTAATGATGGACTTGACGTATTTCGCGAAATGTGTCTTAGGAAGTTGAACGAAGGCGGGCTTTGGTTTTTCTACAGAGGAAGAAATAGCGTAACAGTAGTCAGAGTTAATAACAGGTTCATGCATTGGAATTTCCCATTTAAGACAACCACTTTTTTCTAACTACAAACAAGCAAATTAAAACATAACAATAAGAAACATTAAATACACCATTCAACATGCAAAAAAAATACGTATCCGTATCATTTTTTCAAGATTCGACTCGAACAACATTGATTTCTTGAATATTTTCTATTTTGTGGCGATTACCAAAAGTGAAAATCTGTTGTAATTGAATTTCGATTCAAACCAAAAAACAAACATACATTTAGTTACTTCAATGGGACACCCTATATATTATTCCGAATTGAATTATACCCATCTTCTCCATACCTGCATTATAGGGTTTCCCATAATTATGTGGGGTATTTCTGAAATTATGTCCAATACTATATGAAAATTATGCGAGTTCAACGTCCAAACGTAACAATCTTGACATAATTTTTTTTGCAGGCATAACTTTTTGACATTGGTCCAGTTTGTTGACAAATTGTCATTTTTCAAATATTGCAACAACTGAATAAGGGAATAGGGGAAAAGAGAAATTATTTTTATTAATAACTAGAAAGTTGTGGAAAAATAATGAAATAAACAACAATTGAGGCAAATTATTGTTTTCCACGACAAACTAGTTATAATAGAATAATTTCCAAAAATTGCTTTTGTTATTAAATTGGAAATATATCAAAAATTAATAACTTTAGGTATAATAAAAATGAAAGAAAACAATTGAGGTAAATTATCGTTTTCCACGGCAAACTAGTTAGTTAATAGAATAATTTCTAAAAATCATTTTTGTTATTAAATTGGAAAAATCCCAAAAATTAATAATTTTAGATATACTAATAATGAAAGCACATAATATGTCTTTTTTTCTTTTTGATATAAAATACAGTTTGATTAAAAAAAAAGTGGGTGTTCGA
This sequence comes from Endomychus coccineus, assembly GCA_958510875.1. Lineage (NCBI taxonomy): Eukaryota > Metazoa > Arthropoda > Insecta > Coleoptera > Endomychidae > Endomychus > Endomychus coccineus. The sequence continues at coordinate 197,446,803 of OY294068.1, forward strand.
CTTTTGGCTCGTCCTGTATTCAATTGCTACAATATTTAAGAATCATTAATTTCTTAGATATTTCCATTGTAATAATAAACAGAAATATTTAGAAATTATTTTATTAATAACTAGAAAGTTTTGGAAAAATAATGAAATAAAAAACAATTGAGGCAAATTATTGTTTTCCACGACAAACTAGTTATATTGAATAATTTCTAAAAATCATTTTTGTGATTAATTTGGAAAAATCACAAAAATTAAAATAACTTTAGGTATAATAAAAATGTAAGCACCTAAAATGCCTTTTTTTCTTTTTGATATAAAATACAGAGGGTTTCTTTTTTTTTAAGTGGGTGTTTGACTTTTGGCTCGCGCTGTATTCAATTGCCGCAATATTTAATAATCATTAATTTCTTAGATATTTCCAATGTAATAATAAAAAGAGATATTTAGAAATTATTTTATTAATAACTGGAAAGTCGTGGAAAAATTAAAGAGTAAGACAAATTGTTAAACAAAAATAATGAAATAGAAAACAATTGGGGTAAATTATCGTTTTCCACGGCAAACTAGTTATAATAGAATAATTTCTAAAAATAATTTTTGTTATTAAATTGGAAAAATCACAAAAATTAATAATTTTAGATATACTAATAATGAAAGCACATAATATGTCTTTTTTTCTTTTTGATATAAAATACAGGGTTTGATTAAAAAAAAGTGGGTGTTCGACTTTTGGCTCGTCCTGTATTCAATTGCTGCAATATTTAAGAATCATTAATTTCTTAGATATTTCCAATGTAATAATAAACAGAAATACTTAGAAATTATTTTATTAATAACTTGAAAGTCGTGGAAAAATTAAAGTAAGACAAATTTTGAAACAAAAATAATGAAATAGAAATCAATTGAGGTAAATTATTGTTTTCCACGGCAAACTAGTTATACTAGAATAATACCAAAAATAATTTTTGTTATTAATTTGGAAATATCTCACAAATTAATAATTTTAGGTATAATAAAAATGAAAGGACATAAAACGTCTTTTTTCTTTTTGATATAAAATGCAGGGTTCTATTTTTTAGAAAGTGGGTGTTCGACTTTTGGCTCGCCCTGTATTCAATTACTGCAATATTTAATAATCATTAATTTCTTAGATATTTCCAATGTAATAATAAAAAGAGATATTTAGAAATTATTTTATTAATAACTAGAAAGTCGTGGAAAAATAACAGTGAGACAAATTTTTAAACAAAAATAATGAAATAAAAAACAATTGAGGAAAATTATTGTTTTCCACGACAAACTAGTTATAATAGAATAATTTCTAAAAATCATTTTTGTTATTAAATTGTAAAAATCTCAAAAATTAATAACTTTAGGTATAATAAAAAAGTAAGCACCTAAAATGTCTTTTTTCTTCTTGGTATAAAATACAGGCTTTCATTAAAAAAAAAAGTGGGTGCTCGACTTTTGGCTCGCCCTGTATTCAATTGCTGCAATATTTGAGAATAATTAATTTCTTAGATATTTCCAATGTAATAATAAAAAGAGATATTTAGAAATTATTTTATTAATACTAGAAAATCGTGGAAAAATGAAAGTAAGACAAATTTTTAAAATGAAGAAATAGAAAACAACTGAAGTAAATTATCGTTTTCCAGGGTAGTTATAATAGAATAATTCCAGAAAAAAATTTTGTTATTGAATTGGAAATATCTCAGACATTAATAATTATAATATAAAATAAATATATATAAATATAATAAAAATGAAAGCACATAAAGTGTCTTTTTTCATTAAAAAAAATGGGTGTTAGACATTTGGCTCGCCCTGTATTCAATTGCTGCAATATTTAATAAATTGCAATTTTTCATAAAACTGGACCAATTGCAAGTACGGGGAAGATGAACATAAACTTAAATTCGGAATAATATATATAGGATGTCCTATTCAAGAAAATGGATGTTTAGTTCGCGCTAGTAATATGGAACAACCTGTACATATGAAAATAATTTTAAAATGTAAATTTTACAGATAAATTAAAATTAAAATGGTTTGGAGATTTATATTTAAAAAAAAATTGAATATTGAGAAAAAATGATGAATAATTTAAGGAAAGAAGAAAGTATCTTTAGGTGAAAACCGAATGACAATTAAACATTTATATTACGAAAAATTTAAACAAGTTATCACCTCAAGCAACAAGTACAAACAAATATAAAAAATCCCTTTTTTAGCCAACCCTTCGATAAATAAATGTTAGTTTACACAAAAACACCGAATATGCAAAAACGGGGCGATGCTGTGGTAGAAAAAAAAACTTGGTAATACTCACGGTTGTTAGCCTCTCGAGGGCACTAAATCTTTCTTCTTGTGCGGCGGCGGATTTTTCAAACGCCTCGTGTTTCTTTATCAGATTTTCCACGCCGTCGATCGTATGTCCCAACTCCGAACTCATCAGATAGGGTTCTTGGGCGATCAGCCAGGCTTCCGCAACGGCAGCGTCTCTCGCGAATTGATATACTTCGAGAATTAATTGCAAATTTTCCCATCTGAAGAGAAAAATCATTTTTAATCGACAACGTTCTGGATAAACGCGGGGATAACTATATTTTTTACAATATTATATTTTTTATAGCATATCCATATCGTTGGAATCAGAAAAGAAGGTCGATTTCAAAAATATAATAATATAGTGTTCCATTTAAAAATCAAAAGTTAGTAGCATCTTCAAAATTGCGATGCTCGTTTGTTTCTTCTGATTACAGATTCTGGCGATTTATAAAAATCTTGCAACTTCGGTAATTTAAATTTTTTTCTATCTCCAAAAAATAAGCGAGATTGGGTCTGCCAAAATATGCGGGACAGCCTGTACACAACAAATTTTCGACTAAAAATTTATCTAAAAGTCTACCAGTGACGTAGTCACGAAGTACGTTCGGACCTTTTCGAGGAAAAAATTAGTGCGCAACGGCGAAATTTCAATTTTTTTTACAATTCTTGTTTACTTTGATAAAAAAGAAGCACCCTTCAAAATAAGCGAGATAAGGGTCGGACAAAATATGCGGGAGACCCTGTACGCAACAAATTTTCAACTAAAAATGTCTACTACCAGTGGCGTAGACACGAGGTACGTTCGGTCCTTTTCGAGGAAAAAATTAGTGCGCGACGGCGAAATTTTTAACTTTTTTTCTTGTTTACTTTCGTAAAACAGAAGCAGCACCCTTCTATATTTCCATAGGATTCCCGTTTACCAGCAAAATGATTTTTTATACCAGCTTGATCTGTCCAAAATGTGAAAAGGCCAAAAATTCGGGTGTATAAGTGACCTAAATGTCAAACTGTCTTCATTTCGTAGATATCCGTGAACGTCTAATAGTCCATCCATCGTGAATGACCCTGTATAACAATGGAAAAGATTCTCTACATAGATCACGAACATCACAACTAATCATCGTTCAGTAACATTTACAAACTTTCTCGTTCCGCTGTTGAGCCCGAGAGAGCGAAACAGCTGCCCGGAACTGTTGGATATTTGAACGCTACCGATTATCCTTAATAGAGATACCTTACCATTTGTCCTCACCTGAAAGTTCGTGGAAAATGTATCAAGAAAAAAAAGATAAACGACTTACCGTTCTTCCCATCTTTGCAGAACGGAATTCCTCTTCTTACCCAAATCCACCAGCTTCTCCTTGATCTCTTCGCTCGCGTAATGACTGCGTTTGAGTAATTCCTTGCCCAACGAAATGCAAGCCGTGAAATTGTCCTCTCTCGCGTCGATTTCCGCCTTCAAACTCTGATGGTTGTTCATCAACAGTTCGACGCCGCTCACGTCTCGAGGTTTTTCGCTGGTATTCATTTGTCTGATCACGTCGTCCATCCATTGCATCAACGTTCGCACCAAATTGAAGAACTTGAACAGATCGCCGGTATCGGCCAGCTTGCCGCGTCTCTGATCGCACGCGGCTTGCAACGCCGACCACGCGGCCAACACTTCTTGTTCCCTGTTGGTGATCTCCTTGGCTCGGTCGCCCGCGTAGCTGGCTTGTAACTTGGCCGACTCCTCTTGGATCTGTTGCACTTGCGACTGTAACGTTTGCAAATCTTGCAGGAAGTTCAGGTGCTTGCGTTGCAACGTCGATACGGACCCGGCGTCCCGGCCCAACTCGTCCGACATGGCCACCTGTTTCTCGATGATGCGTCCCAGCACGTCTTTACAATCGTGGAAAAATTTGTGCAACTCTCGGGACGCGGCGAGCATTTGCGTTCGCGTTTCGATCAGTTCGAGAAGGTCTTGCCACGCTTCGTTCAGGCCGTCCTTCCATTCGGCTATCGTTGCCGAATCGGAATGACCAGAAGCTATCAGCTGATCGGCTACGTCGTTTACGCCGGTCACTCTTTCGCTTCCGATCGTTTCGGTGTCTTTCGCGAACTCTTTGAATCGCTCCCACAGCAAGGTGACGTGATCGTAATCTTGTCCTAGTTCTTGTGACGCGGCCACGACTTCCCTGTCGGCTATCCATTGTTCCAAATCACCCACATCTCTGTTCAGCAGGAATAATTGGAGTGCCTCGTCCAATTTCGCTCGTCTTTCTCCTGCGAGGTCTTTAAGGCCGGCGTACAATTTGTCGAGTTGGGACTGTTTGACGGCTACGTGTTCGGCCAAAGGATGTCCTTCGGCTCCCAAGGCCCTGACGGTTTCTCCCAGGCTTCGTATGTTATCGGCGTAGGCTTCGACTGCGGCTTCCAAACTTTCGTGTTTCTTCATGAAATTTCGCGCGGACGTTTCGTCTTTTCCCCGATCGTCGACCATCATGTATAGTTCTTGTTCGCTCATCCAGCTTTCGGCTTCGTTGGCATCGAACAGGTATTGTTGAGCCCGTTCGTTGCGTAATAGATTCTCCTTTCTTAGTTCAACGGCGTCTTTGAGAGCCTGCCAGGCCTGGTGAAGTTCACCGATCAGCCGACTGAATTCGGTTGAATCTTCGTGACCTATAAAAAAATAATGGAATGTGGTTTTTGGCAGCCAAAGTTTGAAAAACGTATATCTGAACAGATACGCCCTTAGCGGGATTGGACGAGAAATGTGATGCGCGGCGAGCGTAGCGAGCGAAGCAGTCTGACATCCACTCAAATTGGATACTTAAGCTTTTGTAAATCAATATGTCAAGTTTGAAATTCAAAATGACCGAACAATTCATGGAAAACGTGATTTATTTTCTTGATAAACCCTATGATTTAATAATAAATTATATATGAAGGACTAAAGTGTGATTTTCAATCAAGACAGATTAAAAGGCACTATAACCCCGCAATATACCACCCATATAGAGCCAAAAATTTAAAAATTCATAAACGGATGCAAAAAAATATTCAACATTACTGATTTATATATGAAATTGTGAAAAACATTCTTTTGATAAAAATATTATTTTAATAAATCGTTATGAAAAAGTTGTTCAAAAGAAAAAAGAAAAATGCCACCTCTCCAAGATTTGAACCTGTGCCCTCACCTTTATAAGATCAGTGCTCTACCCTTGGAACTAAAAATTATAATCCACAATGAATTGATGAAAAATCACTAACGTACTAGCTGTAAATTGTGAATCAATTAAAAAATTCCGCCAGAATAAAAATGAATAGTTTTTGCAATTCAGTTACGAAAAGTAATCTTTTTGGAGCTGTGTTATTCTTAAAAGTGGTTCATTTTCATGTTAAAACTAGTTTATCTAACACCGAGTGCTAAAATAAGTTTATTTTAACACTAGTGCTAAAATTAGTTTACTAACAAACACATACTGCTTTTGACTTACTTGGCAGCAAATTTGCTACTACAGCTTTTGCAACTTCAACGTCCGAAGGTATACTCTTCAGATTCGCTCATTTTCAAACACAAAATTAAGGTATAAATGTGGATATTTTGACAAATATGTCTTGACATTGGCGCTTTGGAACTCATACCACGATTTTTGCATTGTTATCTCCAGAGAAACAAACAAAAATGACTTCGATACTATCTAAATGAAAATGTTTCAAAATGAGTTCATTTCAACACTGAGTGCTGAAATGGACAACAGATCAGGATGCATTCGACGGTGAAAGATATGCAGACAAAAGGACCCCAAATTATTTTTGTCCAAAACTTATTCCTGCCCCCCCCCCCCCACAATACCCTTAAATTAGCCAATTTCTGGGGGGCTCATGAGGCAATAAATAAAAATTGAGAAAATAATTGAATAATACTGCCGAATAGACCTGAAAATGTCTACTCGGGGGTTTTCAGGGTCGCTGATCACGATTCCGTCGTCAGATTTCACAAATTCCTCTTCCCCCCTTCTCCCCCCCCCCAAAAATGGCTTCGATACTATCTAAATGAAAATGTTTCAACACCGAGTGCTAAAATGAGTTTATTTTAACACTGAGTGCTGAAATGAGATCATTCAAGCAGTAGTGCTAAAATGAGTTTTGTAAATTAAACACATATTGCTTTTGACTTACTTGGCAGCAAATTTGATACCACACTTTTTGCAACTTCTTAAACGTCCGAAGATATGGATGGACTCTCCAAATTAGCTCAGTTTTAAGCACAAAATTAAATTATAAATGTGGATATTTTGACAAACATATCTTGACATTGGCGCTTTTCGAAAGTAACTCTTATATCACGATATTTGCATTGTTACCTCCATAGAAACAAACAAAATGGCTTTGATACTATCTAAATGAAAATGTTTCAACACTGAGTGTTAAAATGAGTTTATTTCAACACTGAGTGCTAAAATGAGATCATATTAGCACTAGTGCTAAAATGGGTTTAGAAACAGTTGGCAGCAAATTTGTTACCACAGTTTTTGCAACTTCTTAAACGTCCGAAGGTTCGCTAATTTTTAAACACAAACTTAAGTTGTTTATGGATATTTTTACAAATAAGTCTTGATTTTGCAGTCTTGATTTTTGCAGTGTTATATATAGAAACAAACAAAAATTGCTTTGATACTATTAAATAAAAAGCTAAAATGATTGCTAAAATGACATAATTTCAGCACTAGTGCTAAAATGACATAATTTCAACACTAGTGCTAAAATGAGATAACTTTAGCACTAGTGCTAAAATGAGTTTAGTAACAAACACATATTGCTTTCGACTTAATTGGCAGCAAATTTGCTACCAGTTTTTGCAACTTCTGAAACTTCCGAAGGAGATTCGCTCATTTTTAAACACAAAATTAAGGTATAAATGTGGATATTTGGACAAACATGTCTTGACGTTGGCGCTTTTCCATGGTAACTCTTATATCACTTTTTTTGCATTGTTATCTGCAGAGATACAAATAAAAATGGCTTTGATACTATCTAAATGAGAATGAAACGTAATGAAAATTATTATTTTTTTCGTAACAACTGAATTACAAAAAATCTTGTGAAAACACGATGCAAAACGGCGATATCTAGTGCAGAAAACATCCAATTTAGACCTGTTAACACGAAAAAACCGAAAATAATAAACCAAGTAGAGAAGCACATACCTTCGTCGATCAATTTCTGTCCATTATTGCATACGGTGTTAATTCTCGGTTCGTGATTATCGATTTCGGTTCGTAGCGACTGGTTCTTCTTTTCCAACATGTGCACGTGGAACAAACTGTTGCCGAATTCGGTGGAAGCGGCCAGCGGTAATTTCTCCGCGATCCACAACAATTCCTCCTCGACGTCTCGTCTGAACTGGAACGCCTCCTTCTTCTTTTCCAACACCCTTTGTCTTTCCAACAGCGGTTGTTTGAATTGTTGGAACCGTTGTTCCACTTGCGTCTTCTTCACCTTGATTTCCTCCATATTTTTGTCGGGCACGGTCGTTTCGAGGTGTTGCGCTTGCTTTTCCAGATCGCTGACTTGACGCGCTTTCACCGCCATTTGCGTTTCTATCATCTGTAAAGGAGCGACAGTGTGATCGTACGATTTAAACGATCAGACCAATGTGGCGTTTAAGTTCTCAGCTATATGTTATTTGTTACAAATTTAAATGAATCAATTTCAACAATGAATAATACCTAATCAATTGACCATTTGACGAGGTAATATATTATAACTCCCAGGTTGACCTACATATATGGTCACATTAGCAACATTCCCCACATTTCATAATTATGTTTGCATTGAATTATCAAAATCATGAGCAACAACAAGAAATTTGAGGTATACTCATTCAAGTCCATACATTTCATAGATTTTGGTCATACTAAAGCCTAAAGTTTAAAATGTTCGTCTAGATCTTGGTTACGGTTATTGAACGTTACCCTACTACAATTGTATAAGAGACAATAGGTCTCAGAAGAACCAAGCACCTTTCTCAAGTCGATTTGCAAGGTGTTCTTCAGAGGTTGGTTTAAGAGACCAGAATCTTCAGTGCTATTAAAAAAAACAATTTTGCGCGGAAATTAGCGTTTTAGGGTGTCTCTAAGACATTGTTGTAGCCCGACGGCTACCAAATTGAGGAGCGGGCAAAATTTTTTCCAAGTATCGACCAATGGTGGTTCCTCTGAAGGGATCGGAGACAGGTTTGGATGCCTTCCCCAGTAGCCCGCCCATTGTTAGACACCACATGACTGGGAAAAGGAATCTACCTCCCAGTACCCTGCTTTTTGACTGCTTGTACTGTGTTCTTCCACTGGTAATTTCTGAAGACGGCGAAGAAGTTGGAATAGCATTTCAATTTTTTCCCTGTTTCAGTTATTCTTCAAAAATCATCACTACCACTGCTAATTTCTGGAGGAAATCAGAATGTTGGGACGAACTCTTTCAATCTTTTTGGCCTGTTTCGGTAATTCTTCAGGAATTATTACCTCCATTGCTGATGTCCTGAGAAAATCGGAAAGATTGTACTAAAACTTTTGCCTGTCCGATTTCCTTAATGTCCACTTCATCTGATGACTTCTCGAGAAAATCAGAAAGTTGGGGACAAAGCCTTTTAGTCTTTCTGGCCTGTTTCAACAATTCTTCAGAAATTACAACTCAATTGCTAATTTCTGGAGAAAATCGGAAAGATTCTACAAAATCTTTTGCCTGTGTCGGATTTCCTTAAAAAATTACCACTGCTTCTGATAATTACTGCAGAAAATCAGAAAGTTGGGAAAAAGTCTCAATCTTTTTGGTCTGTTTCGATAATTCTTCAGAAATTACAACTCCACCGCTTGTTTTTGGAGAAAATCGAAAAGATTCTACAAAATCTTTTGCTTATGTCGGATTTTCTTAAAAAATTACCACTTTTCCTGATAATTTTTGGAATCTCTTGTGAAAATCGGAAAGATTGTACGAAATATTTTGCCTGTCGGATTTTCTTTGAAAAATTTCCATTTCGTCTGGTGATTCCTGGAGAAAATCAGAAAATTGGGGAAAAAGCTCAACTTTTTTGGCCTGTTTCGATGATTCTTCAGAAATTACCACTCCATTGCTTATTTCTGGAGAAAATCGGAAAGATTCTACAAAATCTTTTGCCTGTGTCGGATTTCCTTAAAAAATTACCACTGCTTCTGATAATTACTGCAGAAAATCAGAAAGTTGGGAAAAAGTCTCAATCTTTTTGGTCTGTTTCGATAATTCTTCAGAAATTACAACTCCACCGCTTGTTTTTGGAGAAAATCGAAAAGATTCTACAAAATCTTTTGCTTATGTCGGATTTTCTTAAAAAATTACCACTTTTCCTGATAATTTTTGGAATCTCTTGTGAAAATCGGAAAGATTGTACGAAATATTTTGCCTGTCGGATTTTCTTTGAAAAATTTCCATTTCGTCTGGTGATTCCTGGAGAAAATCAGAAAATTGGGGAAAAAGCTCAACTTTTTTGGCCTGTTTCGATGATTCTTCAGAAATTACCACTCCATTGCTTATTTCTGGAGAAAATCGGGAAGATTCTACAAATTCTTTTGCCTGTGTCGGATTTCCTTAAAAAATTACCACTGCTTCTGATAATTACTGCAGAAAATCAGAAAGTTGGGAAAAAGTCTCAATCTTTTTGGTCTGTTTCGATAATTCTTTAGAAATTACAACTCCACCGCTTGTTTTTGGAGAAAATCGAAAAGATTCTACAAAATCTTCTGCTTATGTCGGATTTTCTTAAAAAATTACCACTTTTCCTGATAATTTTTGGAACCTCTTGTGAAAATCGGAAAGATTGTACGAAATATTTTGCCTGTCGGATTTTCTTTGAAAAATTTCCATTTCGTCTGGTGATTCCTGGAGAAAATCAGAAAATTGGGGAAAAAGCTCAACTTTTTTGGCCTGTTTCGATGATTCTTCAGAAATTACCACTCCATTGCTTATTTCTGGAGAAAATCGGGAAGATTCTACAAATTCTTTTGCCTGTGTCGGATTTCCTTAAAAAATTACCACTGCCTGTGATAATTTCTGGAGAAAATCAGAAAGTTTAATTTTTTTTTGGTCTATTTCAATTATTATTCAGAAATTATTACTCCCGCCGGTAATTTATTGGGAAAAACAGAAAGTTGTGACAAAATCTTCTACTTTTTTGGCTGTTTCGATAATGCTCCAGAAATTATCGCTACCGGTGCTAATTTCTGGAGAAAATCGAAATGATTCTACAAAATCTTTCGCCTGTTTCGGACTTTCTTCAGAAATTACCACTTCATCTGATAATTTCTAAAAAAAAATCAGAAATTTAAGTCTTTGAATTTTTTTGGCCCATTTCGGTAATTCTCCAGAAATTATCGATGGAATTGCTAAATTCTGGAGAAAAACTGAAACATTCCACAAAATCTACAAAGCTCTTTTGCCTGTTTCGTATTTCTATTAGAAATTACCACTTCATCTGATAATTTCTAAAAAAAATCAGAAACTAGGAGTCTTTCAATATTTTTTGGCCCATTTCGGTAATTCTCCAGAAATTATCGATGGAATTGCTAAATTCTGGAGAAAAACTGAAACATTCCACAAAATCTACAAAGCTCTTTTGCCTGTTTCGTATTTCTATTAGAAATTACCACTTCATCTGATAATTTCTAAAAAAAATCAGAAACTAGGAGTCTTTCAATATTTTTTGGCCCATTTCGGTAATTCTCCAGAAATTATCGATGGAATTGCTAAATTCTGGAGAAAAACTGAAACATTCCACAAAATCTACAAAGCTCTTTTGCCTGTTTCGTATTTCTATTAGAAATTACCACTTCATCTGATAATTTCTAAAAAAAATCAGAAACTAGGAGTCTTTCAATTTTTTTTGGCCCATTTCAGCAATTCTCCAGAAATTATCAATAGAATTGCTAAATTCTGGAGAAAAACTGAAACATTCCACAAAATCTACAAAGTTCTTTTGCCTGTTTCATTGGAATTAGAAAATTGTCACTTTCACCAGCATTTTCTAGAGAAAATCGGAAAACCATGTCGAACAATTTTGTTTGTACGTTTCCGATGTACTGAAAATAATTTCGACGGTTCCTAGGAAACAAGATGCTTAAAATTTAAACATTGTGATGAAACATTTTCGTTATTAAATTATATAGCTGAGAACTAATAAAAAATGTGATTAAAGTAAAAAAAAACACTCACCTGTTGTTTCTGCATGAGGATGTTAACGGAAGCCAAATCGGCACCAGTATCATCGCTTATGATTTGTTTTTCGAGTTCGGTCAAGAACGAATCGATATCGTCGCACGTCTGATGGATCAACACCTCGCGATTCGCGTCGAACAATCGTTCGCCCTTCTCCTTGGTCGTTTGTTCCAAAACGTCGAACTGATCGGCCAATTCGTCGATCTTCGGTCGGATGACGGCCGCGTATTCCGGTTTCTCGCGCGCCAAATCCTCCCCGGCCTTTTGCAAATTGTGCAAACGCTCCTTGTTCGCCGCGATTTCCGCCTCGCACGCCTGATGTCGCGTCCATTTCGAATGAACCGTCTTTGCAGAACGATACGTTTCATCCTGGGCCGTAATGTGTTTCTCCTGGATCCATTCGGCCAGTTCGTCGCAATCGCGCAAAAACTGTTGCAATTCCAATTGATCGCGCAGTTTCTCCATCAGATCGACGGCTTTTTCGCGGTTCGCGGTACGACGTTCGTCGATGTTGTCCGCACGTTTGCCGATCTTGTCCGCGGCGTAGTGACCTTCTTCCTGGAGACGTCGCACGAATTGGACGACTGTGTTGAGTTTGTCCTCGTTCGCTTCCATGGTGGTGAGGAAGGCTTCGTGACTTTTCAGTTGGTTTTCGGCGTGTTCCAAGTTGGCCGGCGACTCGTCTTTGTTGAGAGAATGTTCCTGTTGATTGAGGATCACTTCGGCTTGGCGGGTGTCGCGATTCAACAGTTGCAAACTGAGCGACTGCGACAGCAACTGTTGTCTGTTCTCCCACATTTGGTGAATCTCCGCCCAACCGTCTTTGAGTGCTTTGAGACGTTCCCGGAGGAACATGTACTGCGAATCGTCTTGCGTACTCGGTTCTGCCGTTATCTTCTCCCCGTATTCCATCATCTTGTTGTAATCGTCCGTGTAATTGTCGATTTCCTCGCGTATGCTCTGGTGTTGCGACAGCAAGTTTTCCGCTTCGGCCAATGTGCTTGGAGTGTCTTCGGACGCGATGTCCGTCTGAGTTTTGGTCAGCCACGTTTGGAAATGATCCAAGTCGCGTAAAAATCTGTGCAGATCGCCGGCCTCTTCCAATTTGGCGTCGCGTTCCTTCAACATCAAAGTCAACCGTTCCCAGATGATCTGGATCTGTGTGATGCGTTCGCGGATCAGCGCGGCTTCTTCCGGATGTTCGGCGTTGATCACGTCCGCTTCCTTTTCGAGCGAGGTAAGTTTGGCCTGGATGGCGGCCAGATCTCGTTCCATGCCGGATAGGCGACGTTGCAACGTCATTATGCCGGTCAGGTCCATTTCCAGGTTATCGGTGGTGGTGATGATGCGTATTTTATCCTCGATCCACGATACGGTTTCGCGACATTCGATGTGGAACGATTGGACGCCGTGCGCGGAATTGAGTTCGTCGCGTTTCGCTTCGGCTTTTTCGCGCAGTTCCGCCCATTTCTGGTTCAGTTGATTTTGTCTGGCGGTGATTTGTTCCGAATGGGGATGTTCGACGTGCAACAATTGACGAGCGAGTTGATTGACGACGGCGACGCGCGACGCGTTAGCGTTCATCTCCTTCTCGAAACCGTCGTAGCGATGTTTCATGATTTCGACGTCTTCGATATCGCCCGCAGTCACCATCGTTTGCAACATGCGGTCCTTCTCGCTGATCCATTGTTCGACACCGTCGCTTTCCGAGAGGAGTTTGTACAGCGACAGAGCGTCGAGCAGACGCTGCTTCCTCAATTTGGCCAATTCTAACAGTTCCTTGTAGCGATTGTCGATCGAAGTTAATCGTTTGGCTACTTCTGGCGAATTGGCGACTTCTGGTCCCAATTGGTCGGCTTGTTGATGGAGGGCGTCGATTGTGCTCGAGTAATTCTTCAGTTCTTCCGTGACGTCTCTGTGTTTCTTGAGAAGAGACTGGGCGTTACCCTCGTCCCTGCCGACGTCTTCGCTAGATACCAATCTCAGGGTGTCTAGCATCCATATATCGACGTCGTCCGCGTCGGCGAACAGTTGATGGTAATCTACCGCTTCTTCGAGACGTTTCCTGCGATTCGCCGCTTGATCCAATAGGTGTTTCCAGGCGTCTCCAATCTCTTGTAGACGGTCTTGGACGCTTCCGGCGCCGAAATGACCAGATTTCACTAGTTCGTCGCCGACTCCCACGACGGCTTCGAGTTGGGGTTCGTGCGCCGCTATTTCGTTCTCCAACGCTTTGTGCTTGCCGAGTAGTAGATTGACGGTGGTCAAATCGTGACCGATGTCGCCCGCGGATACGATCTGTTCCTTTTCTTTGATCCAGTTATCCTCGTCGGCCATGTCCCAATAGAATTGCCACAGTTTGCGGCTTTCTTCGAGACGGGAACGTTTTTCGACGGCCAAACGAACCAGTTCGGCGTAGGCGTCTTCCAGCTGCTGTACTCGTTCCAAAACCATCGCGGGATCGCACGGTTTGTAGCCGTCTTCGCCTTCGACGTCTACGAACTTTTGCGATTGACTAGCGACGTTTTTCACTCTTTCGCCCAATATATTGATGTCGGCTTCTAAGAGATTGTGTTTTTGCAATAGATCTTCGACTCCCATCAAATGTTTTCCGTAATCGTCGGTAAGAAGACGGGCTTTCAATTCCTCCATGGCATCTGTAATATTTTTTACCGATAACAATTATTATCCAACACCCTTATACAATGTGTTTCGTCTGAAAAACGCACATTAGAAGTATTTTGAGTTCTAACGATGATGGCAGTCTGAATATTCGTACACGACCATAATCGATTATTGCGGTTCATTGAAAATGTTACACGATGGTGGCACTTCCGGTATGACCGGAAATGAACCGCAACCTCTTATTTTAAATAGAAATCTATATTTTTATTACGATTTCAGATTATCCACAGCCCTTTCGAGTAGATGTCCATCAGTCTTCCCTATACCAAAGCCTAGTCGTTTTTGTAATATTCAGACCTTTTTGAAATACTAAAAAAAGTCATTATAACTTGAAAAATATCAAACATGCTATTCTCCTTCATTTAGTAAATAAAAGAAACATTTGGAAAAAAAAAAGATACGGGTACAAATTTGAGCGATATTCAATTGTTTTCCCAATAAAAAATACACAAAAGAAAGATTTTTTGTTCGTTCTGATGCTCCAGAACGATTTCTGAATATTCAAAAATGACTGATTCGTTGATTTTCAAAGAGGAAGGTGTAAACTCTGAATTTTTCAAAAATGGTTATACTTAGTAGGTACATGAATAGCTGATCTTAAAACGCAATAAAAATATAGCTTTCCGTTCAAAACAACGGAGTTGATTTTCACTTCCGATATAACTGGAAGTGCTGCCTCCTTGAAAATATTTTCATTCGGCACCACATACCACACAATAGATTGAAATTGTGTACAAATTTTTAAAGCAAAAAATGCTTCCTGTAAAGCGCATTTTAAACAGAACACTCTGTATATTCGAAGTAGAAAGACGTCGAAATTTCACATTTGAATAAATTCAACACAGAAAATTGTTTTAAAAATTTTTTACCAATTCAAATACTGAAGAAAATGGGTGTGGTTTTTAATGTTTTTCCACAAAAGCTGGGACGTAACGCGTTTGAGAAAATAATTGAAAATGAAAAAACTTTATTTCGATCATTCACCTGAATCGTTTCAGATTTTTTCTCTAACTTCTCCACTTTTAGACATTTTCGAGTGGCCATATCTGAGAAATTTTTCAAAAAAAAAATCTATACTTAGTAGGTACATGAATGGCTGATGGGATCTAAAAACGCAATGAAAAAATCTAGCTTTCCCTTCAAAACAACCAAGTATAACCAAAAGTGTTGCCACCTTGAAAATATTTTCATTCCGCACCACAGAATCGATTAAAATTGTGTACATTAAAACAAAAAATACTTAATCTAATGCGCGTTTTAGACAGAACACTCTGTATATTCGAAGTAGAAAGTGTTAATTGGACGTCAAAATTTCACTTATGAATAGATTCAACACAAAACATTATGTTTAAATTTTTTTATCAATTAAAATACTGAAGAAAACTGACGGTTTTTCATGTTTTTCCGGAAAAACTGGGACAGAACGCGGTCAATTGAAAATAAAAGAACTTGTATTTTGATCATTTCCCCACTTTTAGGAATTTTCGAGTTGATCTGGGAAATTATTCAGAAAAATGTTCGTATTTTCGGCCAAAAAAGGTTAAGTATTTTTTTTACACTTAGACTACACGAGAGGGAAACCTATAATGTTCGAAGAACATCGTGTGAGCCAGCGGTGGAATGTTAGATAAAGAGTCCCACAATTTCGCTGTTCGATAAAAAAATGAAGTCTGTTAGGAAGAAGTTCGGCAGGTCTAGAGTTTGACAGTGAAGTGGTGACTTGTTTGAGCTCGTCTAGTCCGCCTATCTGTATTTTTCTTGAAGGTTTGGAGGTTATAGGCATAGGGAAAGACCTCACTAGGCAGAGTTCCATAACTTCGCCGTTTGGTAGAAAAATGAAGTCTGATAGGTGTCGAGGTTGACAATGAAGGGGTGACTTGTTTGAGCTCGTCTAGTCCGCTTTTCTGTATTTTTCTTGAAGGTTTGGAGGTTATTGGCATGGGGAAAGACTTCATTAGGTAAAGAGTTCCACAACTTCGCTATTCGATACAAAAATTGAAGTCTCGAAGGAAGAAGTTCGGTAGATCTCGAGTTTGAAAGTGAAATGGTGACTAGTTTGAGCTCGTCTACTCCGCCGATCTGTATTTTTCTTGAAGGTTTGGTGGTTATAGGCATAGAGAAAGACCTCACTAGGCAGAGTTCCATAACTTCGCCGTTTGGTAGAAAAATGAAGTCTGATAGGTGTCGAGGTTGACAATGAAGGGGCGACTTGTTTGAGCTCGTCTAGTCCGCCATTCTGTATGTTGGAAGATATAGAAATGGGGAAATACCTCAATAGGTAAAGAGTTCAACAACTTCGCTGTTCGATAAAAAAAATGAAGTCTAGTAGGAAGAAGTTCAGCAGGTCTCGAGTTTGACAGTGAAGTGGTGACTTGTTTGAGCTCGTCTAGTCCGCCTATCTGGAATCTCTCGTGGTAGAACAGACGAGATTTCTGATTAACACCGACCATGAAAATATCTATAGAAAAGAGAGATATCCCACCTTTCTTAAATGTTCTAGAGTGGTCAATGAAATCGTAAGCGTAACATCATCAATCAGACGAATAGCTCTCTTCTGGGTATAATCCAAGAGCTTCAGCGTATGTTTGGGCGCCGAACTCCAAACATGTGAACAGTACTTCAGGACAGGTCGAATCAATGCTTTGAAGATTATGAGGAGCTGCTGAGATGTAAAAAGTAAAAGAAAAGTTTTTGGGAAGCGGTTTTGGCAATGGACCTGACATGATCATCCCATGAGACGAAACCCCTTGCGCATTTCTTTTTTTCCATTTTCTATTGGCGTCATTTCTAACCCAGAACAAGGTTTCATGGAAATACATTCTGTAGAATTCAAATAAAAGATGAATTCCTCCATTGACTGGACTACAACTGTTAACTCCTGCCACTAAAAACTTACTCACCTTGTATATTTTATTGAAAAAAAAGGCAATTCGGCGCTCCCCGAAAGGTTTTCCGATATATATATCGGTTTTTATGTTTGATCGGTTTGTTCATTATACTTTAATTATCAAATTCATTAGTTTTAAAAGAAAGAGTACGATTTTTTCCCGCTAGTATGTGTTAAGATTTAAAGATATTGCAATTAAAGAAACAGCACTCACCTAAAATATGTAACATTTCCTGGAAGTTCTGTTGCAGATGGAGGGACAATTCTAGTCTATGTCTACGGGCTCGCAGCAATTCCAATAGATAATTCCATAGGCGTTGGACGTTTTCTTTTCTCGCATTGATCCTGTCCATATCGTGGTACTTCTCCAGTTCCAATTCGGCGGCGACCGCCACCACCGCTTGCACCCTCTCCTCGTAGGCCAGGATGTCGGTTTCGATGGCTTCGTGTTTCTTGGCGGCCGCTTCCACGGCGGCCAGATCGTGACCGAAGTTGTCTTGCGAAACGAGACGTTGGTTCTCGCTCAGCCACGTCTCGCGCATACTCGCTTTCCTGTTGAACCTGGCGGCGAGCTGTTCGAGTTTTTCCTGTCGTATCAATTCCTCACGTAAGGCGAGCTCGCGCTCGTGTTCAGACTTTTCGAGTCTCTCCCAGGCTTTGTTGATGTCGGAGATCATCTTGCCCTCTTTGGGCGTGTAAGGACGTTGGTTGTTCGCTCGCATTTTAGATTGGAGCGTGAACAGGAGGATCTCCAGATTACCTTTCTCTACGAATTTCGGCGGTTTTTCCACAGTTCTGTAATTGTTGAACTGTCCCAATTGTTGTTGTACACCTACCAGACTGTTGATGAATTCTCGTTCACCCAATGCTTTGATCGTGGTCTCGATCCACGTCAATAGATCGCTAGTGAAGGATTCGTAGTCTTTTATCATGCGATCGTTTTCCATCGCGATTCCAACGACTTTTCCAATACGTTTCCCTTGTACAGTTTCTTGTTTCATTTTGCTAAAGTAATGATAGTACGTTACTACATACGTAATGATTGATTTTTCATCCGGTTGTTCTACAAAAACATCCTCGGCATCTAACAACTTGGTCAAACCCAGTTTATCTTCTGCTACGTTGAAGGCGTTATTTAAATTGTGAATAGGATTCGATTTGGACAGTCTATCGAAGTTTATCAAATCGGCCCTGTGTTTGTGGATGATGGCGTTGAAGGCTAGACCGTCTCGCCAGGACGTCGTGAAATTTCTCACGTTAACATTGTGATAGCCGGCAGTTTTCATCTGACACCACAGGAGCAGAGCGTCTTTGGCAGACTTCGTTTCCTGGTTGTCCGTTTCCTCGATTGTGATGTCCTGAATTTGGAAGCGTAGGATGATCGTCCAGATGAGACCGAGAGAGAGACGAGCGTTGCCGTCTACGATATCGTGCGAACCCATATTTTCTAAATGAACACGTTGCTCTTTGAGGAACTGGAGCGCCTTATCTACGTTTTCTAAACAGTGGATTCGCATCTTCCCCTTCGTAGGCCGAGGTAAGCGTTCGCCCGATAGAACTTCGAGGAGTTTGATTAGATTTTTTCCGTCCCGCATGTCTGTATATAGATCCGTGATGCGGGAATTTACCCGTACAAGGTGCGAATTCACCCATTTCTGGAAGGTTTTCTTTTGTACGCTCTCTCTTTCGTCTGGAAATAAAATTGGATCATATAAGACAAGACAGTTTTCATATGTCCTCAGGATATGATTAAACTCCGAAAATGAGACTTGGGAACTTAAAAGTTACTAATAATGTGAGATGCCAATTGAAGAATAAACCGGAATTGGTCCTGGTTTAAAATTGTAGAAACAGTATGCAAGCTATGTGGATAATTATCCTGAATACAAACTATACAAAAGATTTCAATACGGGAAAATATTTTTAAGGTATGAGTAATCACAGTAAAGAGAGAATGTATTTAAAATAAATACAGAAACAATTATTCTTCTACTTATATTTAAGTTGTCTGTCGTGTAAACTGGAAAACATGTAATTTTGTTCACATCAATATTATATTAAACTGAAAAATGAAGCTGTAACTATATCTATTTGTATATCTCGACAAAACGATCTTCGAAGATGGGCCATCCTGTCAAAATGTTAGCACTAAAACTGTGAAAACGATGAAAGTTGGTGGCGCAGTGTATATTTTAGGTATTTCAAGCTGTTTGTACAGCAGATTTTATTCCTACTGCAGAACCAACAAAAACCTTCCATCATCGTTGTGAATAATGAATATGCTGCCAAATACCCCCAAGAAATATGATAATACCTTGAAACCACTGTTGTTGATCTTGGTAAGAATAAATAATAAACAAGGTTTTCTTAAGGATCATAATTCAGAAACAGTAGTTTTCAAATTCATTGAATCGATTGTAACATCCTTGGAAAATAAAGAAATCCCATGCTGACTATTTCTTGATTTCTCCAAGGCTTTTGAAACGGTTGATCATAAGATCCTTCTTGCAAAACTAGAGAAATACGGAATCAGAGATACAATTAGCCTTGATGGCAAGCAAATCACTACAAATCGGAGTTCCTCAACGTAACATAATTGGCCCACTTTTGTTCTTAATCTGTATTAATGATCAACCTGGAGTTATTTCGGATGCTAGAAAGTTACTCATCAATTATGCAGATGACAGTAATATTAAAGGATCTGCAAATGACCTTTCCCTTCTCGAACACATACAGATCACGTTGTTATAGATAGTTATTTTAATGTGTTTGTGCAATAACCTCAAGTTATAACAGCAAATTTAATATTCACAACAGCAAATTTTATACAAATAAATGAATATCATTTTAAACCTATACCATTCCTCTTCTGAAGTTCAATTTTTTATACCTGTATTTGGAACTCTTAGTTATCAGAATATTTTTATTTTTTATATAGTTTATGAACATTTTGTAAAATATATGCAAGCTGTAATGAATTCGTTTAATTTTCACTCAGTTAATTGAAGAGTGAATTCAAAAGCGTAAGTAATGTATTTTATTTGATGCTACAAAAGTTAGTAAGCTCTTAATTTCATACTATGTTGAACAGGGCCCACCCACATCGATAACATTATCAAATCATTAATAAGTATGCAACAGAAAATGAAATACACGTCCACATGATCAAAAATAATTATTAAATTAATATGAAAGATAATCTTTTCCAGCTTGTTTGGATCCAAAAATGGATTCTACCGGGATATCAAAAATTATAGGGTGGTTATGCGATCTAAAACATGTGTCTTACTTTACGTTTGAAATAACTATGTCATAATTAATTTGAAGTTTCTAAAAGTGCGAAATTTCTCCATTTTATACGAATATTGTAACACTCAGAAGTCTTTAGCGCTTTGGACTCCGGGATTTTCACGTGTCCTATCGAAATTAGAAGGTTCGAATTATCTAAAAACATAATTGCATGAACGCCAAACGTCCTATATAATTAGCTATGAACGAAATCATTTTGACATGCTTCGAGGAGCTCGCTGCGCGTAAGTTAGAGTTTATACATTTTACCTCGGTCTTGTTAATTTGGGACCGTTTCTTGCCCCGTGCGACCGGCGCCAGTTGTAATAAAGTGTTTTTGGCTATGGGCCGCTAGCTTTTACCCGCTTCGTGTATATTTTAGTCGCGAGAAAATTCCCTTTGGTACGTCGCACGTTAGACGTGCGTAGCTGAGATCTGAGAATAGCTCAAACTGTTTCAATTAAATTTTCCAATTTAATGGACATTTATCGAAAAAAGAAGGGCCGTCGGGCACGGTCCGATACTAAATCTAACTACATGAAGCGAAAACGGCACGCGAAAAGTCGTCGTAAAGCCGTATTAGATACAACCAGTTTGCACTTTTCTAACTCGCGTGCCACGGGCTTCTCACGTGAACGTCATTCGATTTACGGAAAATTAACTATTTCAAAACAGTTTTTGACCCGGCTATCACGACCTCTGAAAAGGTTCAAAGTTCACATAATTATTTCATAATTTGTAGTTCATTATTGTTTTACAACTGAAATAAATAGGTATGAAATTTGTAGATTATTGATGATGTCAATGTGACAATGACATAGTTATTTCAAACGTAAAGTAAGACACACATTTTAGATTCCACAACCACCCTTGACCAAGATAATTTTTGATATCCCGGTACTTGAATATTTGATGAGATATTATTTCCATGTTACTAAAACAGTGGTTGATTTAAAAATTTTGATAATCGGGGTATTTTGAGTGTTTGTTCCCATAAATAATAACAATTACTTAAACATCACAATATGGATTAATACTATTAACTTGAAGCTGAAAGTTAATTTTCCATATATTCATCTAAATCTTTCAGGTATATGATGAGTTATATCTTAACAATGGGTCAAGTAAACACTCAAAAAACATTTTGTAACCTTGAACCATCTAAAAATTGCCATTCACTGTCTTTCCGTCATTTAATACTAAAATATAAATTTTATGGTCCTATTGAAATTGAATTCGATGCAAGCAGAACCAGTACACATTTGGTAAACAATAAAACAGTTTGTGAATTACGTTCAAAATTACTTGTTTTATTTCATATAAAAAATTTATTCGTAACACAGTTTATTGTATCAAATGGGTAGTTGAATTCAAAAACCATGAAGACCTGCTCAAACTGACTACAATGGCTGATCTGGAGCCTTGACCTAATTTCCTTGATTGGGCCAACAAACCACGTCACTATTTGTTGAGTTGCCATTTGAAGAAATAACCGATGACGTTTAACTTTTGTAATCATGACGTCGTCTACGTTAAAAATTGAGAAACATTCAGATTGAGACGCGTGTATTCGTTGGAAACTTTTGATTTTTATCTGATATTGAATTTGTAAATTTTTTATCCACCCAATCTATCAAGGAAAAACAAGAAAGAGTATTTCGAAATTGGCAATTGGGGAGTTAACACAACTTGCATAATACAAAAAAAGTAGATAGATTCTCAAAAGATAAAAATATGCCTGTATCTACTGGATTTTATTTGGTTTCGCTAGCATGTTCTCCCTAATTAGAAGTATTTCATAGATTAATCAATTTTCATTCTACTGTATGATTGGTTCAGTTCACAGACGCCACTAATAATCGAAATAATAAGATAATTTAGAGGGGTTCCTACGTTTCACAAATAATAGGCAGAATGACCCAGGATTTTTGTTTCGCATATTTTCCTCATCGGACTAGAAATTGCAGTTGAATATTTTGTATTATTTCATTAAACATACGGTCAAATCCAATCTGGGATAGCTTTCGCGACGTGCATTTCGCATTAGTTATTCGCAAAAACTACTCACCTCTCAATTCCAAAACTATATTATCGAAATAATTTTGTTGTGCTTCACTGGAATTCATTTCACTGTATACACGGAACGTTAATGAAGAATATCAACGAAATTATAACTCACTCAGGAAATTGTTGGTTTCTTGATAAAACCCTAACTGATAACACAGGAAAACAAATAATAACAACCTACAAACATAGGTAAATAGTCGTTAGAGCAGAAATGCCGTTATTGGTAATTTGAATATTCAAAACACCAATCAAAATTATTATGCGTTAATGGTTTATTTTCGGATGAATCAACATTTGATAAACTCAAAAACATTAGTTAATCTCTTCAGGTATTCAAGTTCTATATCTAAGTTGACATATATGTTATTTTCCAAATCGCAGTTTTGAGATTGGTAACGTCAGGAAAAGAATGTAGAATGAAACTGTCGGAGCTACATATTATTAAATGTTTGAATAAACATATATGTAGAGTGAACTAAATATTGATATTAGAAAAACTGTACTTTTATACGTTCTGTTAACTAGATGATCACCTATCTAGAAGAAGTAGTATTTTCAATTTTCTTGAACGCTTGAGTTTTATCAGAAGCCAAAGATTTCTTGAATAGCAGTCTGAAAGTGAGTTATTCTTTTAATAGTTGAATATCGTTTTGTGCCGTAATTGAATCAATTTCTGCAGGTGCTGTAAGACAATGGAAATGCTTCGATAATAGTTTTGGAATCAAGGTAAGTGAATTTTGAATCCTTGTTAGCAGCTGAATGTAACGTGACACGTAGCTATATTTGAAGGAATGAAGAATGGTAGAATAAGAACTTGTACATTTGCAACACCAAATCTTAAGCTAATTTCATATTAACTTCACGAAGAATATTGGGGGTACGAAAATTTAATATTCGTAAAGTAAAACAAATAAAAAATACAGTACTGATTTACAGTATAAAGGGGAGTTTCAGCTCTCGATGGTTGTTCATGTTCCGAAACGTCGGCTCTTGTAGAGCAGAAGCTTCGCAGTTGGTTAGCATATGTATAGCGGTGTTTCTTCTGATTTTGTGCAGAATCTACACATTCCATCATTCACCAAGTCAATTTTACTCTTATGGCCGTTGAGTTTGAAGTATCCCCACATGGTTCCCAGGTTGTTCTTACTCAACCTTACACTTTCCAATACATTCTCTTCCCTAAATTTATCTAGGATTCATTTTAAGTACTTTGTACTTTCTGTTCTGAGGATTTCCTATATGGTATACCTGCCTATACCGCAGAAAGGTTTCGGTCGTATTATAGGCTCTCTTGGGTGCAGGGGCGTCTGCCTGTTCATTTCCTTCAATTCCTGTACGTCCTGTAACCCAGAGGAGGATAATTCTGTTCTGCACTACTAAGGTGTTCAGCTTAGTGTCGCAGTTAAGAACCATTATCGCTCGATGTTGATTGCTTTCTCCATCACTTTAGAGATCACAGATAATAGTGTAATTAAGGAGGAACAGCCCCACGTTTTACCTGCTATCCTTCTCACACCATCAGGGCACGTGTCGCCTTCTTGTTTATATTCTTCAAGTGCTGACTTGTCTGCCAGCTCATATACACTCCTAATTGCAAAAACCTCGGCGTCTGCATCTGCCAGTCTCCAGTTGAAGATATGTAAATATTTATTTAATTTCCACTAATATGTACGTGTGGAACGGACAATAAAACATACAATAATTTCTATCGTTCTATCTCAAGTATTCGATCAAAACGACTAGATTTACAAATAAGTGAAAAAATGGTCATTGAACATTGCTTACCGGCTAATGCCTTGATCCTCGACCTTTCGAAAAGCCTAGATGATGAGTTTCCACCATCATATTCGTAGTCTTCTACAATTTCTTGTTGCAGCGTCGGATCCCATCTAACTATGCTTATATCTGTCGTCATGATGGATCACCAGCTGGGCTGGCTGAAAATAAATAAATGTTTAGTTGACGTTCAACAAGGCAATATGTTATCTGGAAAGCAATAAGCTCATAGTTGTGAGAGAAACGCAAACAATTAATAACAGCTTTTTGAAGTAACTATACCCAATCAGTACGATAGTTTATTCATTTACGAATATTCTTATTTTTCTACGACCAATAGACCCGGAGATGCATCAAAAATGCACAATTATATACGGTCCCGATTTTCCTAAATTACTCATACTTAACCTCGTAACAAAAATATAAAAAAAAGAGGAAGCCTTAAAAGAAAGTATAAACTTACTTATCCAATTTTAAACTACCAAGAAAAAAGGGAAAAAATAATAATTTTACAATCTAAGTTTGCTACAGAGAAAAGAGATATTAAATAAAAATACTTCACAAGCTGTAATATCTAGCCAACTGTTCTTTTTGTAACACTATAAATTCACAAAGTTTTTTCCTCAAGTTAAAACTTATTAATTTTCTATGCTGTCCTAAGACAAGTTGGGACTTTCTAACCAATAACGATATATACTCCTCGGAGAGTAGTTTGCAGTCAAATATCACTCCAAGATTCCAAGCGCTATTTGAAGCTTTCAGTACCTGGTTCCGAATCTTAAGCCGCATATCAGTATATTCCTCCGCATCAGTCATCAAACCAGAATTAAAGATAATATAGGTTCACTACTTGTATAGTCCAAAGGCAAAATACATCACAGGTGGGTTATGGCTTTCGCATATTTGCAAAAATCATTCACCTATTAATCCCAAAACATCATTTTGGTGTGCTTCCGTCATATCACTACCGACACCAAACATCAACATAAGAAATGACTAAAATTGATGAAGTATATGAGACGATTTTAAGCTATTGCATATAGCTTTTATCGCGGGCTTTGAGCGCGGCGACCGAATCAAGAAAAAAAAACAAAAGATTTAGATTTCCGTAACGGAAATCTAAAAAAACAAAAAACAAATACTGTAACGAAATATCCTGACACCCACCATTCCGCCTACCATGTAGCTCGGCCAAGCTTAAAATTGTCGAAATGTTTCGAAATGTTAACTTTGAACCTTTTAAAAGGTCGTGATAGCCCCAAACTGGGTCGAAAACTGTTTTGAATTGGTTAATTTTCGATAAATCGAATGACGTTCACGTGAGAAGCGCGTAGCTCGCGAGTTAGAAAAAGTGCAAATTTACGGTACATAGAACGTCTTAACGAAGACTTTTCGCTCCATGTCGTTAGTTTATGAACGGGGCCAACTAAATAGCATAGTCTCGGGCCCCAAAATGTCGATTAAATAGAAAAATTTAATGAAAACTGTTTTAGATATTCTCAGCTGTCACCTACTAGCAACTGACGTGCCACGTACGAAAGGGAATTTTCTAGCTACTTAAATATACCGAAAGCGGGTAAAAGCTAGCGGCCCATAGCCCAAAATACTTTATTACAACTGGCGCCGGCCGCACGGGGTTCGAAACGGCCCCAAATTAACAAAATAGAGGTAAAATGTATAAACTCTAACTTACGTGCAGCGAGCTCCTGGAGGCATATGTCAAAATGTTTGCGTTCGTAGCTAGTTACATAAGACGTCTGGGGTTCATGCAATTGTGTTTTTATACATTTCGAACCTTCTAATTTCGATAGGCCACGTGAGAATCCCGGAGCCGGAAGCGTTATCGAGATCTGAACGTTAAAACTTTCGTATAAAATTGTGTTTGCAAGTAACTGTCACCATAGATAACTCTAATACCGGTAGTAGAGTTATCTATGCTTGTCACAGAATACTCTTCATAGAGATCAAAATGATACTCTTACGTGACGCCTTTTATGTTTCCCCTACGTGGCGTCTTTTGGTACTACACTATATGTTC
Source organism: Endomychus coccineus (assembly GCA_958510875.1). Taxonomy (NCBI): domain Eukaryota; kingdom Metazoa; phylum Arthropoda; class Insecta; order Coleoptera; family Endomychidae; genus Endomychus; species Endomychus coccineus. Next base: position 197,473,094 of record OY294068.1, read on the forward strand.
AACAGTCGATAGAAAATTTGATTTTGAGGAAAAAAGTTCCTATTAACATATATGCAGACGCTTAGTTTTTGAGATACAGGGTGTTGAAATTGAAACAAAAATTTCGTTTTTTGCAAATATCTCCGGAACTGTTTATCGTACAGAAAACATCTTTTGCGAACATTTTCTACTCTTAGGAAGCTATGTTCTATGCGACCAAAAATTTTTTTTACTCATAATTCGTGAAGATTTTGAAGGGGTAGTGGATGTTTTTCTGCCCAACTTTTTCCAGTGGCGTAGTGCTATGCAATAGCTTTACCGCGGCAGTCCCCGAGTGCCACACGTTTCATTTTTTTTTACATAGTCTGGACTATTTTGACATCAAGTGTGACAATTATTTCGTTCCATGGACTTCATATACGTTATTATAAAATAATGATATAAACTATAGAATGAAATGGCACAACTCCAATTTAGTTTCAAGAAATCGATAACTTCCTTGCCAAAATGAATTCGCTCAGTAACCGGGAAATGACATATTCGGTTCAAAAAATCATCTACAAAGGTTACTTGATGTAAAATAGCGGAAATCCAAAACTTCTGATAAATTATGGGAACAATTCGATTGCATTGAGATATTTTTGATTCTTGAACAGATTGAACGAATACGAATAAATAATTGATCACACATTTGATAATATCATGTGTTTTCATGTATATTGAAGATTGTTTACCGAAAAGGATAGTTCCGGCACATATCATTTGAATGTGAATTTATACTTGAAATCTGATTCAAACATGTGAAACTTGACTCGAAGCCCAAAATTCGAAACATTGTTTATCGAAGCTTGTTGGAGTGTGTACACATTAATATCAATTTTTGACTATTGGTATATTGCGAACCAGAAAATTATTTCCTCATGATTTTTTAGCAAATTAACCACTTGCGGAAATATACTTACCTCTCACTGTTTCATTTCTTATTTTCGCAATGAAATAAATTCCCCAGGCTACAGTTTCTCAACGACGGAATTATTGATTAAACATACCGGCACTTTCAGTTAATTGGAGAACCAATTCCATCGAGGAATTGGGTGAAGGAAGACGAACAATTCCAGGACGCAATCAAGGAAACAATAGGAACGTTTGGAAATGATGAACCCGGCGCTCTATTGTAAATGGGAGCAAATCTGGGTGAATCGATCAGGATGGCGGCTAGAACGAGTGAACGTCGACGACGGCGGCGTTTCGACGCCTGCCTGCCTGACCTGCACACTGCAGAATAGCCGATTATGAGACCGAGCGAGAACGAAGGCTTGATACGAGAGGACATTCCCATACGCTATATAGCATAGTGTCAATAAAAATAATGCGAAAATCGCGACTCCGTTATTAAAAAATTTCCCGTTTACCATCGAGTTTTCTCGATCAATTACCGCAAAGATATTTGTGAGCAGTGTATCGCGAAACACTTGCAAGTGTTGAGTTACTCAGTTACTGACAATGTAAATAAACACCTTCCAACAGATTTGAAGCATCGCATGTGGGACATTAAAAAAGTATTGGTTTTCGAGGCGAACATAAATTCGACCATAAAATATACACAATATAACACATACTTCTCACAAATTCAGTTCGGTGCAAAGATTTTTTAGATTATTAACACGAAAGGAGTTATTTATTCATGAATGTGATTGAACTTGGAAACTTAGGTGAAAGTACAATGTGCTAATTTGACCATAGTACAGATGCCTATTTTGTTGTGGGTATAATTCAATTATAGTAACCGAGGTAGTAAAGTAACACTTCAACAAGCTTTTTCAAATGGAGAGAATATAAGAGAGGCCGTCGTCCCGAGATCCCGAGAAGGTTAAGCAGAATATAACTGAAATTGGGGTACAAGACGACTAATTAAATGATTCAACATTTGTCGCTACAGAGTTATTTTTTTAGTTGTAAGATTTAGGTAGTTGGCATCACACAAATTGTAGTATGAAATAATTGCAATACCCAAATTGCCCGTACAGACGTTCTTGATATTTTAAATATACAGGGTGTCCTCGAACTGCGTGGCCAAAATAAAGCCGAAGATTCTTTGATTCGAAAAAAAGTTGATGAGCCTTTTTACTTTTGCCTCAAGTGTCTTGTTTACCCGGTAGAAGGCTTCAAAATTGCAAAAATAATTTTGTTTTTTCGGTATAACTTGAGAACGTGATGAAGAACTTTTACAATATTTAGCAGGTGAGTTACTGTCAATAATGGCCATTTTTGAGAGTGGAGCACAGAGCCTTAGAGACCATAGAAATGGCTCAAACTTGAGGATGTAACGGGAAAAGTGTCCAGAACATTTTTGTGGTCAATGTAATTCACTCGATATTTTTTATGTAGATAGCTTATCTAATTTGAAAACTTTTCTTACTCTTAGAAAATTTTGATAAAATCAACGGATTAGCTTGAAAAAATTAATTTTCGAGTCTGCAATTTTGGCTTACTAAGTTTACTTGATTAAAATACCTTAGTTGCCTCTGCTTTTCTAATGTCATTTTGGCATTTGAAGAATTTATTCTCAAAACTGTGAGTTTTTACTTTGCTTTCCGTAACAATTTTATAAAATTATGGCTCAAAATTTCACTAACACTGAAATGGTTGATACGTTATTGATTTATGGACTTTGTCGTTGCAATGGCCGGAGAAGGGAAAGATATCCGCATCGCAGAATTCCAAATCGGCAAACCTTCGCGAAACTGGCAAATTTGAAGCAAATCGCAGAGAAACTGGACGCAGACGGACAAGAAGGACGTTAGAGCTCGAAGAAGCGATACTGGAAGCGGTTAAAACTGAACCTAGGATAAGCACACTACGTTTGGGACTTCGTATTGGAGCCTCAAAATCATTAGTTCATAATGTACTGAAAGAAGAACTATTGTATCCCTATCATATTAAAACAGTTCAAGACTTATTGCCCATGGATCCAGGTCATCGGCTAGATTTCTGTCGGCATATTGTCCAAAGACAAAACGCAAACCCCAATTTTTGTAGAAGAATTCTGTTCACGGACGAAGATACTTTCACGAGATGTGGTCTTTTTAACCTCCATAATGAACATTTCTATGTTGATGAAAATCCTCAAGAAACGGAAGTTACATATTTTCAGAATCAAACTAAAATCAATGTTTGGGTTGGAATTGTGGATAACTTTATTATTGGCCCTACCGTTATACCCGATCGATTGAACGGGGAGAACTACTTGAACTTTTTGGAACAAAGGCTACTTGAACTGTTGGAAGACTTGCCCTTACACATTCGTCGTGGCCTGGTTTATCCATGATGGTGCACCTCCTCATTTCACATTAGCTGTGAGGCGACATTTGAATGCGGAATATCCAGATCGCTGGATAGGTAGAGGACACGATGCACCAGTGAACTGGCCGGCCCGCTCCCCTGATTTGACGCCCTGCGACTTCTTTCTATGGGGCGCTTTGAAGTCGAAAGTTTATGCAGCTCCAGTAAACACACGAGAGGAATTGTTGCAACGAATTAATCATGAAGCGGATTTATTGAAGAATGATCCTGAAGTACTAGCCAGAGTTCAATCCAATTTCTTGAAACGAATTAATTTGTGTATTCAGGAAAATGGGCAACATTTCGAACAATTGATGCCTTAGCGATTTCCCAAAAAGTTTTGTTGTTTCTTTTAATTTAGCATTTGTTTTTCCAAAATAATCACATCGTTTCCCCATTTCTATTGTTTTTATTATTCGTGTTTTACCGAGGTATTAACCATTTCAGTGTTAGTGAAATTTTGAGCCATAATTTTGTAAATTTTTACGGAAAGCAAAGTAAAAACTGACAGTTTTGAGAATAAATTCTCCAAATGCCAAAATGACATTAGAAAAGCAAAGGCAACTAAGGTATTTTAATCAAGTAAAATTAGTAAGCCAAAATTGCAGACTCGAAAATTATTTTTTTCAAGCTAATCCGTTGATTTTATCAAAATTTTCTAAGAGTAAGAAAAGTTTTCAAATTAGATAAGCTATCTACATAAAAAAATATAGAGTGAATTACATCGACAACAAAAAAGTTCTGGACACTTTTCCCGTTACATCCTCAAGTTTGAGCCATTTCTATGGTCTCTAAAGCTCTATCTCCGCTCTCAAAAACGGCTATTATTGACAGTAACTCACCTGCCAAATATTGTAAAAGTCATCCATCACGTTCTCAAGTTATACCGAAAAAACAAAATTATTTTTGCAACTTTGAAGCCCTCTACCGGCTAAACAAGACACTTGAGGCAAAAGTAAAATGCTCATCAAATTTTTTTCGAATCAAAGAATCTTCAGTTTTAGTTTAGCCACGCAGTTCGAGGACACCCTGTATAAACACTAATTTATTATGAAGAGTTAAGCAAAAGCTTTAATAATACATCCAGTACTAGCAGAAATATTTCTTCTCAAAATCAATAAAAGAGTGCTAAATATACAGCACTTATGTTGATAAGCTGCCAGATAAAAAAGCGGAAAAAGTCTTAAAAAAATTATTAAAATTAAATATTAAGAATATTGAATTATGTGTTTGATTTTTAATTTTCATTTTTTCTTTTATAGTATAAACGAAACTTTAGAAAATGTTTATTTCAGCTGTAATTATTTTAAGACATGACTAGGATTGATATTAATTTTACACAGGTTTCTTAATCACCAGACTCAAGAAATTATAATAAATTGAATGATTCATTATTGCCCATGAAATTGATTTGGTATTTTTTCATATTTTGTCAGCATTATTGAAATACGAAATTATGTAACGTTTATATAAGAATTAAGACATTTATGATAACGTATAATACTGATAAAGTAATATCTACTTATTTATTTATAAAGTAGCTCGCTAAATGTTGACAGGAAAGTGAACAAATATATACGAAATGAATTAATTTAAAAGGAACTTCACTGTGCGCAAGTAATAAAATTCTAAATTCTATCTAATTTTTGATTATTTATTTAAATCTCGGTTGATAGAAAGATACATTAATTTTTTGTAACAATTTTGAGAATGAAATAAACGCCGAATGTCTGGCCATTACCCACGGAAAAATTTTGTTAGATTCAATGCTGTATTTCTCTACATTTTAATATAAAAATTATTTATTAAACGGAATTTCGTTAATGCATATAATAAATTACCATAAAATAACGCTTTCAATAATCATTTTATGTATCTATTTATTTATAATTTAATTTGACTTTGATATATGTAAAATGCATAATAAATGTAATAAATGATGTGAAATTTTTATTAAAAATTAATCTTTCATACTATTCCCACGATTTTTTACACTTTTTTGTTCTACAAAATTAAAAAAATAGTTAATACATACATCTAATGAAGTATTGTCTTTGTAATCTCACATTTACGAGATTACAAACTAATCTAAATTTTATATTGGAAAAAAAGCAGCCATTTAAGTTTTCATTATATGTATAATGAATATATGAACAAGAATCAAATCCAACAAGGAGTGTACCTGCAATTAAGTTTTATAATCCAATTCGCCCAATCACAAATTACAACATAAGAACCAGTATGGCCACTTTCGGAAACCGAATTCTAAAAGAGATACACAGTAAACTATTTCTGTATCTAATCTTTGTATTACGTAATCTTAATTCAAACTTATCTATTCGAACACGAGAGTGTACTCTGAATTTATAGATAATGTTCGTTTGACTGATTGCGAAGGCAAAAAAATCTTCAGCTGAAGTAATGTTTACATTGCATTCAGCTACTCGCTATAAACTCATAGAATCGATCAAAACTATTCAATAATAAACTATGGAAGAGTTCACACTGTGGATACTCTATAACACTGTAAATAATAAATAATCACAGTCATCCACTAAAAATACTCTTAAAGAACTGAGGACCTTTCGGCTACCAAGTAGCCATCATCAGAGTAAACTAAATTATAAATCAAAATGTGTTTAAGTACCCTACTATTATTATAGTATTTAACAGGCACATTTCGCTTTATAATTTAGTTTACTCTGATGATGGCTACTTGGTAGCCCTCAGTATTTTAAGAGTATTTTTAATGGATAACGTTGATTATTATTTCTTATTTATAGTATCCACAGTGTGAACTTTTATAGTTTATTATTGAATGCAATGCAACGAAAAAATTGTGTAAGATTCAAAGGCTCTATGAATACGGACAACTGGGGCACCAAAAATCCTACGGCTAGAATAAAAGAAACATTTAGCAATACAAAAGACTACGAAAAAGAGCGTAACATCACCAAAGAAGAATCCCAGGGAGGCCTAAAGCTTCGGTGGAAGGTTAAAGACTCTCTGAAGAGAGAGCATCCAATATTCATGGCACCAAAGGACGACATGGGTAAAGTCTTCATGTTTACATCGAACATTCAAACCATCCTTGGAAACAAAGAAGAGTGAAGGCAGAGGAATGTCCACATTGACCGACCATGGGATGCAGAACAGCAGAAGGTCCGGGGGTTGGAATCTTTGGGCACAAAATCAAATACTAGGAAGTCATGGCTAAGTACACTAGTATCTTTCAAACGGAAGTTCATACAATTGTCCTCAACTCTACCTGGACAAAAGATACAACAAGAAGGACCTAGTAATCATGTTCTTAGCTGCATAATAAACCAAGCCCCTTGGAGGCGCAGATCGCAATCACCCTGCGTTGAATCCCAAGACACAGGAATTGAAGGTAATGAGCAGACCGAGTCGTAATCCTCTGTAGTCAATGAGAAAGAACGTCAAGACACACAACACAACAGTAAAGCTAATTACAACATTGGAGTCGGGAAACATAATCCATCTGAATGTTCTGAAACTGCCAGGCGTACTGTAAAACAGTACGAAGAGGGAGATACAATAGTCCAATAGGCTGTACCATGGTACCCTGATCATTGCCCTAAACGATCTGAAATGCGTGTGACGATTTGCAAGGATTTCGTTTCTTGTTCTAGAATATCAACTGTGGTGGCAACCTTGCAACACCGACACCTCTTGCCAATCGTAATGGTAACAACGATTCAGGTAATGCGCCAGTCCAGTTTGCATTATTATCGCCAAATAGTATTTATATTTAAACAGGCTACCAAGTAGCCATCATCAGAGTAAACTAAATTATAAATCAAAATGTGTTTAAGTACCCTACTATTATTATAGTATTTAACAGGCACATTTCGCTTTATAATTTAGTTTACTCTGATGATGGCTACTTGGTAGCCCTCAGTATTTTAAGAGTATTTTTAATGGATAACGTTGATTATTATTTCTTATTTATAGTATCCACAGTGTGAACTTTTATAGTTTATTATTGAATGCAATGCAACGAAAAAATTGTGTAAGATTCAAAGGCTCTATGAATACGGACAACTGGGGCACCAAAAATCCTACGGCTAGAATAAAAGAAACATTTAGCAATACAAAAGACTACGAAAAAGAGCGTAACATCACCAAAGAAGAATCCCAGGGAGGCCTAAAGCTTCGGTGGAAGGTTAAAGACTCTCTGAAGAGAGAGCATCCAATATTCATGGCACCAAAGGACGACATGGGCAAAGTCTTCATGTTTACATCGAACATTCAAACCATCCTTGGAAACAAAGAAGAGTGAAGGCAGAGGAATGTCCACATTGACCGACCATGGGATGCAGAACAGCAGAAGGTCCGGGGGTTGGAATCTTTGGGCACAAAATCAAATACTAGGAAGTCATGGCTAAGTACACTAGTATCTTTCAAACGGAAGTTCATACAATTGTCCTCAACTCTACCTGGACAAAAGATACAACAAGAAGGACCTAGTAATCATGTTCTTAGCTGCATAATAAACCAAGCCCCTTGGAGGCGCAGATCGCAATCACCCTGCGTTGAATCCCAAGACACAGGAATTGAAGGTAATGAGCAGACCGAGTCGTAATCCTCTGTAGTCAATGAGAAAGAACGTCAAGACACACAACACAACAGTAAAGCTAATTACAACATTGGAGTCGGGAAACATAATTCATCTGAATGTTCTGAAACTGCCAGGCGTACTGTAAAACAGTACGAAGAGGGAGATACAATAGTCCAATAGGCTGTACCATGGTACCCTGATCATTGCCCTAAACGATCTGAAATGCGTGTGACGATTTGCAAGGATTTCGTTTCTTGTTCTAGAATATCAACTGTGGTGGCAACCTTGCAACACCGACACCTCTTGCCAATCGTAATGGTAACAACGATTCAGGTAATGCGCCAGTCCAGTTTGCATTATTATCGCCAAATAGTATTTATATTTAAACAGGCACATTTTGATTTATAATTTAGTTTACTCTAATGTTGGCTACTTGGCAGTCGAAATGTCCTCATTACTTTAAGAGTAACTTCTCAATACTTCAGTAGTTGAGAGTGATTATTTCTTATTTATAGAACTATTCAATATTGTGCCCAATGATACCCAGCAACTGTATAAACCTATAAAACGCTACAATCACAATTTTTAGCAGATTAAATAAACAATACAATCTTATCAATTAAAAATCATGAATAAATTAAATCATGGAAATACTGCAGCACCTCATATTTCCGGTTCGGACAACCCGATAGACGCACAGGTTATTGTTTTGTTATATGACGTAGCTGAAGGATTAGAACGAGGGAGGAGGGTAGTTTGGACCCACCACTCTCTTCCTCAACTAACCGACTGTCGGCTACGCCTTTTCATTACTCATGTTCCATGTCAAAAATTTTCCCCAAGGATTGCTAATAAAAGATACCTGTAGAGCAATAGTTAGATCTATTTATTCAGTTATCCACCCTGTTTAGCTCCATTATTTCATTTTGAACAAGTATACTTCAGATGTTAACGGTAACCTTTACATCACTAACATGAAGCACTTAACACTTTAACGATTGACTTCATTTAATTATCCAAATATTTGGCTTGGAGACCTCCTACACTCTACACGATTGGTTAAAATAGAATTCACGATCATAAATGCAACATAGCCGGTTTGTTTGTCCAATTTGTCTGTCTATGATGTCATCATTGTTGACATTCCTTGGATGCGAAATTGCACAGTGATGCCACATCGGTTGATCTAACACATTAAGTCGAATACGGTGAATTTCAAAACCTGTGTCAAGTACAGTTCGACCATTACAAGGAAGGCAATCCTGATTTGATTTTTATTTAAATCTCAATTTCCTCAAGCTTCCAGAAACTGGCGTTACTTTACATTGCAGTTTAGTGCCATAACTCTGAAGTCCAATATCGCTGGTTCTATTAGATAGGTAGTTCTGAAGTTTCATATTGTTTTTGTATGAAAAAATTTGACTTTTTTTATTGTACTTGCAATTAATGAAAGTTAGTGCATCTATCGCATCTTCTACTTCCTTCCTCACAGTCCTCACATTGGCTTTGGCAAATGCAAATGAATGGTTTGCTCTATTCACATTAAAATTCACCAGGAATGCAAAGAAACTCCGATTTCATTAGATGTTAGGCCGCCAAGGCCTAGTCTATCGTTTTCGGAGTATTAGAAGTGTGATTTTTTTTTCTCTTTTCTATTCCTACAATGCTACACATATGGGCAAATCCCAAGGCATATTATATACGTAAAATAACGCGTGCGATGCGTTTGAAGGTTACATAATCTGCCAGTTTTAGAAACGGTGAACGCTATCGATCTAAGTCGGACTGAGCGAAAATACTCGTTGCGGCTGACGGTAGAAAAAGGTCAAATACCCTTTGCCAATGCATACAAACACCGTTCCGACTCGATTGTTCTCAATTATTGTAGGAAGAGCGGTAATGCCAATGACATAGCCTGTGGGTCGGACCACTGACACTTGTTACATCACCGTTCGTTAACTGGTATATTAAATGTCATTTACATTTAACAACTCCCACTAGTGTAATCCATTCATTCAAGCTACAATACTGGCCTTATTTACATTCGCTAAATCTAAATTGATATATTCCATCAAGGGATGTAAAACTTTTAGCTGTCCGGGGAATGTAGGCGTGTAATTTCACGACGAAAAATAACGACTGATAGAAAATCATTAGGAAATGTTTAAAATCATATAAATAAAGGAATGATACCAGGAAGAATAATATTATTAACTACAAACGAATTTGAATTTGAAAAGAGTCGTGGCGATTCAACCAAATCCCCCATCAATAATTGGCTTGGTGGCTTTTGAACAATGTTGTTGTGAACGCGATGGACAAAATTAATGTGCCGATTAAAATAATAGCAAATGTTTCAAAACTATATGGATCTTCAAGAAATATGATAGAATTTTATTTAGAACAGTCGCATAGCTTAATGGTGCGCTTACGGTTATCACTTACATTATAGGAAAGAAAGGTACAAAACACAGAATAACATGACATAAATCAAAACAAACTTGATTCATCACATATTGTTGATAATACTGAAAACTTTTGTTCAACATTCTGAGAATTCCAATGAAAAAAAGTCTGAAATTAGGGCAACCCGTTTTAAAAACCTAATAAGGACCAAAACAACGCTTAAATTCAACCATAGAACAATGAGCCCTCAATGCTGCAATTAATTAGAAATTCGATTCAAATTATCTTTACTGAATTATTTTCCAGCAAGTACACAATTATGAAGTTTCGGCAATTTTATGAATGCTTTTTATCAATATCAAATTAGTTTTATTCATTCTAATGATATTAAATCCGAGAAAAAATTATTGAAAAATTAACATAACGATGCGAGTTCAGGGCAGATTCGCGATTTTTCATTGATCAGCATAACCAACGAACATCTAATGAAAACCCACCAATTGGAAGTATGCTAACACATGCTCTTTAATCGCATAAGACCAATAATTTCGATTCGGCGATCGTCAGCTCCTCCAGAAACCAAAGTAGTTAAGTCGCATCTCAAGATTTATTGATTATATCTAATCTCCAATTCTCCAAGAATAGGAGATTACAAAAAGTTGGGGATCAACTGTTTAGGAAATTAATATAGCGAGTTTAATGTTAATCCATGGCTGCGACGGTTATTTTTTGCAAGTACATATATTGAAGAGGTTAGATTATGTTGGTAAAATTTAAGTTCAAAATTAAGGTTACCGATAACGTTAATGCTATGTTTATATCACTTTTATTTTCTCTAGAAACCGTAATATTTTGTTAATGTTTGTTATTATAACAAAAGGTAAGCTAGCAATTTGACATCTGCGACTAGCCACAATACCAGAAGATCGCCACTGAATAACAATAACTGTTCATTTATGTAATTTCCAGTTCTTCTTATTTATATTTAGCATCTTGAGACACAATCAGATCAATCTCTGGCTTAGGAAAAATCCAGGTTTGGGTTATATAGTAACGAATTAGATCAATAATTTTAATAAATGACCTACTTTTTTTTCGAAATACTCCAAGAAATAGCAAATATTATTTATGTCTAATTATTTGAGGATTTTGATATTTATAGACATATTTCTGTTACAGGTTGCTTAATTTTGAATAATGTGTATATGTTACTTGTTTTCCATATTATAATTAAATCTCCACGGCATAATGAAAGATGTTTTATTTATTAGGTCATGTATGGTAATGATTATGTAGTTGCACATATGTATTATTTAATAATTGAAGCTGTTAATAACAAAATTTGTCATTTAATGTGATTACATTAATTTCAGTTCATTACATACTAAAATTTTCCATTGAAGAAATGCAAAACAAGTTGCATATAGATGCTTCATGGAAATATGATTAAATTCAAAATGAACGATGATTAATTCTATATCGTTGATGTAATTTTGTACATAATACTATTATGTATTGTTGCTGAATCATAAAAACCGATCGAAGACGATTATAACTTGATAATTCATGAAATTTAAATCAATGTAAATTATTCACGTTCTTGCCACTTGTCACGTGGTCAGAATTATCTTCATCTCTGTCTAATACCTGGCTGGAATAGGTCTTCTGTCTCTCTTACGTGTTGGAGTCATCGACTGAACAGCGGTGCGTATACCATGCGCTATCCATGTATGTATATATAATATCTATGGGTTATGCATACGATGAAGAAATTAAGAAATTTCTCTCTGCATAATTATGTCCTCCAGGATAATTTTTTGACAGATAGGTATTCGTGAATTTCTTATTGTTACTCTACTATCTAATGACCCCACGGAACTAATACTATTTATAGAAGTGACTTAAACTTTGATGACTAGTTTATATATGGAATACTATCAGTCTCACTAGTGAATATCTCGAATTCACTATCATCATGAAAGTCATTCCAAAATGTAATCATTCATCAGATACAGTATATTTGAATTATTTACTTTCAACATTTTTAACTTGCAAATCTCATGAACATTGATAAGAACATGAATTATTTAGGAATAGAAGTAGATCATTTCAATTTGTGCAAAAGAACCTCACCCACCTATAATACATTCATGAAGAATATTGTCTGAAGAAATACAAGTACAACGATTTACGTTTTAATTACTATTACATAAACATGTTCACCAAGCACATAATGTGAAGCACTGTAATAAAAAATTAAAGTACTTGGTTGTATACTTAATTATTTTCAAGGTTGTCCACTATAGATATGAGTCATCACTCTCATCACTTTTATAAATAGTCTATTAGATTATCAAATTAGCATATTAAGTAATCTTGAATTAGATGATACTCATAATACTTATATATATTGTATTCATCAGCCTTTATAAATATCGAACACGGGAAGAATGGGTAGGTAATTAAGTTGAAAATTTAGGTCATCAGCATAATTATACCGCCCTCTAGTCAAAGCAGGTGTCTCAACCTAAGGTGTCATAACTAATCCCTTGTTTGTCAAGTAATTAATTATAATAATACAATTGAGAAAGCTCGCGGTATACTATTAAGTAACGTGCCGATTGAAGTAATAAAATTATAACCGTGTTCAAAATATAAGGATCTTTATGGAATAGGTATAATAGCATTAGTTTTTTTTTACAATTAATAGCTTAATAATACGCTTAGGGTCAGTGACGTTGGTCAGAAAGGCAGGCGCTTCAATTTCATAACAAAACACAAAATATGACATAAATCATAAACAAACTTGATTTGATAATAAATCTTGATGAAAATACAGGCAATTCCACTGTTACATTCTGTGAAGAAACATCGTAATTCAAAAGGAAACATCTGAAATTAGAGCAACCAGTTTTTGAAAACCAATAAAGACCAAAACAACATTAAAAATAAACAATATAACAGTGAGCTCTCAACTTGGACCTTGGCATTTCGTTAGATATTCGATTCTAATCATCTCCCCAATTTATCTTTCATCAGGTAAGAATACATAGCGTATTTCTTACGATTTTTATACTCTGGTTACACCTATTCCGTCGGCCATTTTTCGAATGTCCTCCAGTTTATATTTATCGACTAATTCTAGACCAGTTTAAAGTTCACTTACCTTCAATGACTTATGTAATCTTATTTCGAAATCCACTAGAGACCTAAATATAAACAATTTTATTCAAGTTATTCGATATATCACACATTCACCACCGCTACGCAACCGCCCTTCATGACTACACAAACAGCCAATATTATGTATCTGTCAATAAGCATGCGCAGGGAGCGGACACAGCCCCGACCATAGAGACAGATATAGTGAACTACCAACCATTAAACTGTCAAGCTCGTTCGATTTATGATAATAATAAACGAGAAAAAAGTAGGGCATACAGATGTGCCTTTGTCTTAATTGTAGGTAACGCGACGTTCTCGCAATGGCAAAGTTTGAGCTCAATATAAGATTTTACCTTCCTGCCAGGCTTCATTTTTCTATCGAACGGCAAAGTTATGGAACTTTTTACCTAGTGAAACTTTCAAGAAAAATTCGAATGCCTATTTCCTCCCAACATTCCACTGCTGTCTAACACGATGTTCTTAGAACATTATAGGTTTTCCTCTCGTGTAGTCAAAGTATAGAAGAAAAAACTTGATCTTGATGTTCACCCTAGATATATCATTTATCTAGGATGTCCACAAGTTCATTATGATAAACTAGATTTCAAAAGTTCAACTATTGTGAAGAGGGCCTGGGAACATGAAAAATATTCGCAATTGCTTTGATATCTTCCTTTTCTATGTGACTGGTGTGCTGTGCGGTGTTGAGTTCATTCTTCGTTAGCTCAGCATCTCTCTATCTCACTCACTCTCATTAATTTCATTGTCGGAAATGTGTACGTGTTCACTTTTAAATTAAAATTTCCGGAAATTATGCAAGGTACAAGGTGAAATCCGATAAAGTTGGGGATTTACCCAATTTCAGTTGTAAACCAATTAGAATGGAACAAACAGTATCTGAATTAGATAACTAATATTATTATAACCTAATTCGAAGATCATTACCACGTAGGCGTAGAAATAAAAATACTTGATAATAGGGATAAAAGGTACGTACGAACTTTAGATGAGTTTTTCTGTGATAATAACACTAATAAAATCTTTTAGTGTTATTATGGCTGATAATAGCAGATTCGATGAAAACTATGGTACCAGGAATCAAAGATTGCATTATGCAGGTTATCCATCTAAAACCTATTACAGGCCCAATACATATTATCGTGATAAACTCAACGAAATCGGTATTAAAAAGGATTTAAGGGAGTTACTAGATAGAAAAAGATCGCAGGATCATGCGGTTGGTTGTTCAAAATTTGTTATCGGTTGTCTAATAAACAAAACCTTTATTTCAGAACAACAAAACACCCCTAGAATCAACAAATGATTCGAACAGTAAAACAAATGTGGAGGTAATAGTATAATTACTATATTTTAATACATTTTAATGATTTCTTTGTTAAATAGGTGAAAGAAACTTTTCAACCGATTGAGTTAGATAGAGCTTCTTTTCTTAGGTCAAATAGAAATCATGGCAACAGTCGGATAATTGAGGGAACTGCAATAGAGAATGCAGACATACAAAATCCCAGCAATATAAAAGTAGAAGTGAGCTCACAGTCAGGTTCAAGGCGATGTATACTGGATGAAACGGTAACTTTATCCACTATTAAACACATACCAGATACTGTGGAAAGTGCAGTTCATTCTCAACATCACAATAGAAAAAATGTGAGGGGAACGGGCTCAAGCCGAAATTATGGTGGTATCAAACAAGATAACTTTGATACAGACACCAGAAATAAGGAGGGTGGTGGAAATACTGATTTTGTGCACAGTCAAAACCCTCACAACGACAATAGAGGCAAGAGGGGAACTGGAAGTAGAGTTATGAACCGTCAAGGTAATACCAATGTGGGAATCAATTTAGACAATGTAGATGAAACTAACAAAATGATAAAAGAAACTTCGTATTTACTAGTTAATTCTGTAGAGAATTGGGATGATGATGATATAAATGATGCAAACTTGGTGAGTAACAATCTAAAAGATGTAATCGAGGATGAAAATATAAAAATTCCTATAGATGATCAAAATAAGACTGGACAGGAAAGAATTAGGTACGAAAAAAATTCAATGGAAGTACAAAATGGAGCTACTCGTTATCAAAAAAATCAAAGATCAAAAGTTGGATACAACAAAAGTATGAAACATAATAAAGATTCTCAGTTTGAATGTGAAAATGAAGGGTTCCAAGATGGGAATCGACAACCACCAAACAGCTACAGTGACAATCAAAGAGAAAGTTCTAGACCTAGATATAACAGAAATGTGCATTTCAATGAAGATTCACGAGTCGAGAAGGAAGATAATGCAAATCGATTCACAAATGAATATCAGAATGAGGTTCAAAAGCCAAACCGAAGCAATGAAAGTAGAGCAAAAAAAGTCATTACCAATAACATTTATCACAAAGGAGATCCAATATACAAAACCAGAGATACTGTGATTCATTCTACTAGTGAAAATCAAGAAAATCAAAATTTGGATCAACAACCAAACAGAAATAATGATCAAAGACGAAAATCTAGTTTCAGACACTCCAAAACTACAAATTACAATAAAATATCAAAAGGCAACAATGATGATGCTTCTAATTTCGCATGTGGAGATCTAGAAAATCCGGATTTGGTACAACCACCAAACAGAAATGGTGAACAAAGAGGAAAACCAGGTAGAAATGAAGATGATTTAAGCCATTTTACTGAAAATGAATCAAATCTAGATTCAAATCCAAAGAGAAACAATGGAATACAAAGAAGAAATCCTGGATTCAAATACAATAATAATATGAATCACAATAAAGGTCCATCAGGTAGAAATGAAGATGATTTAAGTAAATTTGCTGGAGAAAATGAAGCAAATCCAGATTCCAATCCAAACAGGAACAGTGGAATACAAAGAAGAAATCCTGGATTCAAATACAATAATAACATGATCCCCAATAAAGGTCCATCAGGTAGAAATGAAGATGATTTAAGTAAGTTTGCTGGAGAAAATGAAGCAAATCAAGATTCAAATCCAAACAGGAACAGTGGAGTTCAAAGAAGAAATCCTGGATTCAAATACAATAATATGAATCACAATAAAGGTCCATCAGGTATAAATGAAGATGATTACAAAGAAGATCCAACAGACAAAACCAGAGATACTGTGATTCATTCTACAAGTGAAAATCAAGAAAATCAAAATTTGGATCAACAACCAAACAGAAATATTGATAATCAAAGACGAAAATCTAGTTTCAGACACTCCAAAAATACAAATTACAATAAAGTATCAAAAGGCAACAATGATGATGCTTCTAATTTCGCATGTGGAGATCTAGAAAATCCGGATTTGGTACAACCACCAAACAGAAATGGTGAAATTCAAAGAGGAAAACCAGGTAGAAATGAAGATGATTTGAGTCATTTTACTGGAGAAAATGAAGCAAATCTAGATTCAAATCCAAAGAGGAACAATGAAATACAAAGAAGAAATCCTGGATTCAAATACAATAGTAACATGAACCACAATAAAGGTCCATCAGGTAGAAATGAAGATGATTTAGGTAATTTTGATGCAGAAAATGAAGCAAATCAAGATTCAAATCCAAACAGGAACAGTGGAATTCAAAGAAGAAATCCTGGATTCAAATACAATAGTAACATGAACCACAATAAAGGTCCATCAGGTAGAAATGAAGATGATTTAGGTAATTTTGATGCAGAAAATGAAGCAAATCTAGATTCAAATCCAAAGAGAAACAATGAAATACAAAGAAGAAATCCTGGATTCAAATACAATAGTAACATGAACCACAATAAAGGTCCATCAGGTAGAAATAAAGATGATTTAGGTAATTTTGATGCAGAAAATGAAGCAAATCAAGATTCAAATCCAAACAGGAACAGTGGAATTCAAAGAAGAAATCCTGGATTCAAATACAATAGTAACATGAACCACAATAAAGGTCCATCAGGTAGAAATGAAGATGATTTAGGTAATTTTGATGCAGAAAATGAAGCAAATCAAGATTCAAATCCAAACAGGAACAGTGGAATTCAAAGAAGAAATCCTGGACTCAAATACAATAGTAACATGAACCACAATAAAGGTCCATCAGGTAGAAATGAAGATGATTCAAGCCATTTTGCTGGAGATGATGAAGCAAATCCAGGTTTAGATCCACATCCAAGCAGAAACAGACAAATTCGAAGAAAAAAATCGGCTAGAAACAGTAAAAATATGAATAACAAAAGAGATCCAATCGACAACGCAAACGATGCTCCCAGATTGCAAGAATTAGATTCTGGCATGGAAAAGTCAGGAGTTCCTGAAAGTACCACGTTCCCAAAAGAATCATCACCCGAAGCGGTAAAAGAAACTTCCAACACTGAAATGAACGGA
Source organism: Endomychus coccineus (assembly GCA_958510875.1). Lineage (NCBI taxonomy): Eukaryota > Metazoa > Arthropoda > Insecta > Coleoptera > Endomychidae > Endomychus > Endomychus coccineus. The sequence goes on from OY294068.1 coordinate 197,490,957, forward strand.
GATGATAACGAAGAACAGGTTCTAGAGGTACTAAAACAAACTGCAGCAGTACCAAACTAAAATAGAAAACCACAATATTATTTAGGAATTCTTGAAAATTCTTGACTTCCGGACGGATTCTGCGTCACAACAGCACGACTTGATGCCGACGTTTCGCCAACTATTACAGGTGACATCTTCAAGCCGCGGAAGTCAAGATATTATCTAGGAATCGTGAATTTTGGAAACTATAGTTCCATTAGGGGACGTTCATAAATGACGTAACGCTAAAAATAGCCGCTTTTGCCCTCCTACCCCCCCCTTTGTCACACTATGTCACAATTTTTCTCTCCCCCCCCCCCAAAAATTACGTCACATTTAAAAAAAAATAGAAATCAATTTAATAATAGAAATGAAAATAATAATAGAAGGGAAGTAAATTGTAATAGAGTAGAAATTGGAAGGGATATTTCAGACTCTTCAAGTAAAAATAATAATAATCAGGATTTTCAGTAATGCCTGAAAATGAAAGTATAAGTCTTATTAAATGAAAAGGTTTTTTAAAACTGGAATAAGCAAGAGTAACATAATAATTGGCGCCCAACGCGGGGCCTATTTTTTAAAAGTGGAATAGCCAGTGGAACTGAATAATATATATGCATACCGACAAATTCATGACCCAGTCGATAAAAACGAAAACCATATATTAGAAAACGCGCGCTCTAATTCAAAAAATATAGAAGACGGGAATAATTTTTAATAAAGAAGTGCGCTGATTCTCTTCCCCTACCCCCCTCATGTCACGATTGTCTAGCCCCCTAAGCGCGTTACGTCATATATGGACGTCCCTTATTTAATGAAAATTGCATCTTAATTATTACAATACATGTCGAGATATCTAAACATATTGATGTGTGTTTGGATACATTTAATTTGGTACTGTTGTGTTGGCCACAGTCTCCAAAATTATCGAGTTGAAGAAACTCTGAAAAAAATTTTGATTGTGTGACATGGAAAACTTGAGAAAATATTCCTTTATAATAGTTTGTGTGATTTTAGTAAAAGTGTCTGGGAAAGTGAGCCTAAGTTAAAATGTGAATGTTGATAATTATATCAATGTTCATATTCAATATTAATTGTTACTTATTTATATATTTTATTGCTTTATCAAATTTAATATACACAATTAAATTAAACGTTTTTTAAAGTTTAATTTAAATATAAAAAAAGTGTTTAAGAGAATTATTTATTTAAATGTAATAGACATTCAATAGTCCTATTAATAGAATTATTTGAAAAGAAGAATATTGTTAGTTTTGAACTATTTAATAGCAAAACTAAGATAACAAATGGGTACCTGATCAAAATCAGAATCTTAAATTTCACTTATCTTACTAGATCTAATATAAATAAAAAGCGTCATTATATTTTTGAAATAAATATACTTTCACAGTTTGCATTGGCAGCTCATGCGCTTTAATTAAGAGAGAAAATGATTCAAGTCTATTTTATTAATTCAATATTCTGAAATGTGATTAATTATATTCTAATGACCTACTAATAATGAGAAATGTAATTGTGTGCTTCCTATTCTATAAACCAAATATTTACAAAAAGATTTATACATTTTAATACTATTTATAAAATATATACGGATTATCAATACCTTCCAGTTTTATTCCAACCTGAAAACTTTTGTTGTTGAATATCCATTTTACTCTCAAAACTAAACCTAGTATACCTGCATACCATAATGATTATTGACCCAGGTATGAATTATATTTAAATTCTTGGGAAAAAGGTCTTATTAACACTTACGTCTACTATATTTTCTTTACGTACGATTCGCACCAATAGCACTATGCGTCTGTATCTCATTAATTTCAATTAAAAATGTACGTCGCAACATCGAATAATTCAAATTTTAACATATTAATGTCTAAAATATATGAATATGTATTTGAAAATCACTACACAGTAATGTTTCTATAGTTAAAGACGTCATATCGAAAACGAGGAATAACAGTCTGACAAGCAAATTCGTTTTGCGACAAGTTCAATGCTAATTAGATGTGTTTTATAAATTTAACTCATTGATTGTACATCGGTTCTACTATTTACAGACTTAGCATCACTTATTATGTGAAGCATTTCCATGATAGATCTTTTATAATAATTGGTGTATTTAGCTAAAATATTAACATTTTTATAAAATCGAACTGATGATTATAATCAAAACAATGTTCAGCAAAAGGCGGTGGAATTTTATATGTTTTTGTTTTTAGTGCTCCGATTGAAAGCGTTGAAAATATCACAATATATAGAACCATCTTGAAGGAAAGTATATTCACGATTCAAATTCTCCTTTCAATCTAAATTTTAAGATTTATTGAATATAATATAATACAGAATTTGATAAGACATTAAAATAAATGAGACTACAATTCACAAGCTGCACTACTCGAATTTCTACGTTGGTAGTTCTCAATTTCATATTGAATCATCCTCAGGAGTTCTTCATTTTGTAAATCATTCTAAAAACAATCGGGTTTGATTTAATACAAAAATTACCATATCTTAACACTATTTCATACCTTTAAGGCCTGCTTGTAACAGAGTTTATATTCTTGATCTTTATCCAACTCTAAATTGACCAAAGTCAAGTAAGCCCATACCTCGGGTATTCTATCGTTGCAAAGAATGGCTTCTGTGAAACATTCTTCAGCGCTCAATAGATCACTAACCTACAACAATCTGCCGATCTAACTCAAAGTTATAATGCTGTGAAAATGAATTTACGTAATAATAGTAAATGCCTGCGGTCATCCAAGCATGAGGTGTCGCATTATATTTGCAAGCTGTTAACATCATTTGTCTAGCTTCTTCATTTTGTCCCAATAAACCCACACACCGGGAACAATTCACATATAACATATGCATATCATTGGGTCTATTGTAACTTTCTAGCACATGATTATATTCGTCCTTTGCCGCAGCCAACTGTCCTTTCCATAGTAAGCAATGTCCAGTCAGGGCCGCAATTCCGTAATTCTATAGAGTAGAGAATAAGATTGTTGACCTAAGCAAATTACGAAAGATACATGTAATCGGATCATATTCCTTATCAGAAACTTATTAAATGAGTAAATATAGATAAAGAAAGTCTATTGGCAAAGATACTCTGTCAACTAACAATAATCTTGACTATTTGAAAGATTCAAATCATTTACTGTAAAGTGATGGAAAGGAAACCAACAAAAAATGACTCAATTGCTTACCGAACCCACTATTGACATGGCTTGAGTCAAATGATTCAGTGCATGATCGTAATCTCCCTTATAGTAACAAATTGCAGCTAACAGATAATTGACATAGCCTGGATGATCGGCGATTTCGAAAGCCAACGCATCTTCAGCCCACTGAAATTAAGACAATTTAGCTTTAAGATTAGTCTGGCTAATCAATTAGTCCAATTACAAAATACATCCTCAACTTCAGGAGCAACATTGCCGTTCTAAAGAACAGAGTTTCTGGGCAGTCCACAGGGGTCCATATTAGGTCTTCGGCTTTCATCAAATAATCGTCTATGGTAGTATCGTCGTGTAAATACTTCATAGCCATGCTTTCTGCGAAACGCATCCCCCCAGAGTTGTTGTTTTTCTGGAAGAAAAGGAACAGGATACCCCAAACTATAAAATTCCAAAGTACAATTTATTAGATGAAAAAACAATTGATGCTTGATGTGACGAATGATACTATTCCTCTTTTAAAAAGTGTATTTTCCCAGTGCCTTGATTTTTTTCACGGTTTTGTTGTTAGCGATTCATCGATAATGGATAATCCAAAGGCAAAAAAGTGGGTTTCTGTCTGTTGGAAATCCGCTTTAGTCTTGAATAAGCTTGTAACGTTTTGTTTCTATTCTTTAAGTTGAGTGAAAACAACGCTTTTAAAAAATGGAATACCTTCTGCCCAATGGGGACGATTTGCCAAAACGGCCATCAAACAAGTTTCTGCATCTCGCAATTTCTTCTTTTCTGCCAGTAGTAGAGCATACAACAATAAGCTGAAAAACACTTGGGTTTCAGAGAAAAATTATCTCCTAGTGCATGATATGGTTACCTGTTGCTATGATCGATTTGCCTCGAAAGCGCTTCGTTAAGATATTCGAAAGCAATTTCCAGACTGTCCATTTCCAGTTGGAATATGGCATAATCGAACCATACGCTTGCATCATTATCTTGTAAGCATAATCGCTAAAAGCAAATTGAGTTAACCAAGTAATTACGGGCCTAGGTGATATAGGAAAAAGCTACAAATTCAGACATAACCTAATATGTTTTCTATATTGAGAGTTGCTTTGGTCTGTGAGACGATTTGAAATTACTCCATCTAGCTTTTTCCAGTGCTCAAAATCGAAAACGTAATGAATTTAGCAACATCACGCTGCTCACCTCCATGTAAAATTTTTCGGCCAAACTGAATTGTTTGGTTTCCGTAGCTTCCCTAGCGTACAACAGATTGTCATCCAGTGCAGAAAGCGGACCGTCTACAGCGGTCGTAGGGCAGTTTTCCTTGTTCAATACAGAGTTCGTTTGATTGATCAAGTAAATAAACAGTTGTCCCATCATTTTCAGATGTTGCGTGTGATGTGCTATGCCGTGCTGGAATTCTGCAGTATTAAACTTCCTGGTTATCAGTTGAGTAGTCACGTCTAAGAGGGTCATTGCGTATTTTTGAAACGATCCTATTCTTCGAAGGTACGCTAGAAAGTCTGATTGTTCTCTACCTGTAAGAATTAACAAAATACCTCTCAACAATTTGAGAAACACAAAATACCGGAGGAATTGTTATCTTGAATATGAATAATGTTTTTTTATTGTAATCAATATTAATTCTTACATTGACATAAACCTTTATCCTCTAGATAAGTCCCATAATTATTGATTAAATCCTGGTTTATTTCTCGAATGACTGAGTTATATTCCTCTTCTGCCACGTTCAAATTAATAACAACCTTAGGTAATTTGGGTTTTGGGCGTACCACATCGGTTAAGCTAAAATTGGAAAGACCACGTGATAATATAATTGTTTTCCTACAACATCTTGCTATTTGCCATCACTCGACGCGACCACTATACTTTTGAGAGTACATGTATAGTTCAGGCATATAAGGAGGAAAATCGACGATTTTTGCCCGAATTTCGACGAGTTCTAATTTTGATTCATTCTTATGTTTCTGACGCGCTGAACACGATGGTGTAGTTTAAATTGGGATTAACCTTGTGCTCGATAAACTGCGCTGGGACTGCAGCCAAAGAAGCTGCACTGGTTGTACACCAAGGTTATCACTAGACTTCCATAATATGGGATATGCTCTATAGTACAAGGCCTGTACGATGAATACAAAAGTTAGTGTAACGTCATCAACAAAAGGCTCATAGAAGGGATGGACCTTAAGACAGTATCGTCTGAATTTCGACGAGTTCTAATTTCGATTTATTTTTATGTGATGGAATTAGAACAGTTTCAATTGTCGTAGAGAAATTACTCACTTTTGCAATACTTCCTGGAGTGGCCTCTGTGGAACTAGCGGTTCTGTTAATTCTATTTCTATTATGATAACTGTAGAATCTTCATTATCATTGTACAACTTCACACTCGATTCGAACGGTTCTTCAGGAACTGGCGGGAGCGGCAATTTCTAAAATTTACAATTTTTTTTCGTTCAAGATCGAGTTGCCCATACTTACTGAGTTGTGAAGTCTGAATATTACCTATTTGAGTCTTTGGACTTTCGCTTCGAACTTTCTATCGACGCTAACGTAAGAGGGGGTTATTCGCAATCCCTTTCGATACATTCCGTCGTCAATTTTATAAATATGCAATTACTTACGTCCTTCATGCTTCGTTTACTGGAACCAGCAGAATCCTTAGACTTGCTCGACTTCAAACTTGTTTTGTCACTGCCACTGCCCAAACTTTTTTTTGGTTTCTCTTTGCCTTTACCCTTAGGATCCGGTTCTTCTATCGTTATTTTCACCTTAGGTACAAAATATGAATCGTCTATTCCGGTTGCCTCTACGGCTTCTTTCTCATGGTAACTAGTTAGCTGACATGCGGCTCGTAATTTAGTAACTAAAAAGCAATTTTCAGCATACTCGATCAAATATCAGGTGCCATATTTGAGTGATAAAATGTTATTTGGTCTCGGACACCAACATAACGACAGCAATTACTCCATTATATGAACTAGAATCTGGAGATGTTTGACAATTGCTTGACCAACCTAATTTGTCGGTTTGAATGTTGTTCCAGAGCCTAACTGCTTTTCTTTACGTGAATACCAATGGGCGGTAATTCTGACGTAATATATAGAGAAGCTTTCTTTATTTTTGAAGGTTCACTCCCATTTCTGGAATTCTTAGTTTGATGACACTAATAGATACCCCAATGGAGAGACTGTGTAAAAAATATTCAGAAACTAGGTCAAAAACGCCAGGAATCGCCTAAAATATATTTGGGAACAAAATACATCCCCAAAACATGCCATTCAACGATAAAATATACAACATCCTGGTGTAAAATGTCCACTCAGACACAACCCAGCACCTAATATAAAAACTACAACAAATAGCCCAAATGGGTTGGTGTAATATTATAATTATTTAATAATATTAAGAACATTTGAATATTCTTACCACCAGGATATACTAATGGCGATATATCTACTAGACCCATCAGATGTTGACCATCAGAAGTAGATTTAAGGGCTCTCTTTGAATCCGTTTTCGATGCTCTTCTGCCCTTCATATCATCTTGACTGAACGTAGGTTTCACATTACTGCATATCTGCAAGTTAATAGTGTTTTGGCAGTATCTAATGTTCAAATGTGTGAACTTATAAAATAAAGGAAGGTTTCTGGGTGACCAACAGAAGTGGCCAAGTGTCCAAAGCGGTTATCGTCGTAGAGATACTATGTTCGTATCTTGGACACAACCTTTGTTGAAACATTTTACTTACGTCTTCTCTATCGGCCATATATACTTCGATCAGAAGCCTTCTGTATTTTGCCAAGTAATCGCGTAGAGCTACCTTGTTATTTTGTAGCAACACATTCCTTTTCAAATAATTATACGTAAGTCTGGCGTTATCTGACTCTACAAACGTCGATAAATCGCCCTCTAGGCTATGTTTAACGTCACTCAAGTCCGGATTCATCCTGTAACGAGCAAAGCATGTAATCTGATTGAACATTCTTTCAGGTAGACTTTACTTGTATGCCATTGTATTGATGTTGTCACCGATTGGCGGAAAATTGGGCCAGCATTTCATTTGATACGGTTCTTCTTCTGTGTTATATCGGGAACGTTGAAATATTTGTTTTTCGGCAATCTGAAAATATCAAGGTCTTTTGAAACCACATCCTCATCTATACACCTCAAATTGAAAGTGTTTTTGGACTGCTAGTTCTTAAATTGCAAGTAGTAGGCTACTGAGTTTTATGATCACGTTTCAATCTAGAAGCTCAATGAACGAAACTCGATTGGTGGTAAATCTTAAATCAACCGTCTTTCAGAAAAACGAAAAATACTTACAGTATCGGACAGCGGTACCCACGCGCATACTATGTAGTCCATTTGGGCATTCGCCGAGGACGGGATATTCAGAATACTTTCTAACGTGAAACTCATTATGGTTGGTTCAGAGGGAAACACGATGGGGCTTTCAATAGAAACGTGAACGATCATTTTCGGAAAATTCTTGTAAGTCAACATCCGATCGTCGTCAAAATTCACCACAGGCTTCAGTTCTAGCGTTACCGAAAAAGACTCATTGCCTGAAGAAAAACATAAAACTAAAACCTAAACCCAAACATCATGATCTTTTCGAAGTAACATCAAAATTGAGCCAGACAAGCTCATGTATCGGGAAATCTAGCAAATACTGCTAGAAACACATTTTCCGGGATCATCAAATATCAACTCACTGGCAGGTTCATAACACTATGTAGGCCACCACGACACAATGGAGCTGGAAACAAGTCAAGGAAATGATAAATATCAACATACAAGGCAGGAGGAGGGGACGGGGTTATTCAGTCAATGCTCCAGCAAGGACTCAAACAACTGTCCTCAATACTGAGCACAATATATAGTCAGCTTACAACGTACACATGGAGGAAGGTAAAACTGTTCTTCAAACCGTACGACCGGGCTATATCTTACCAACCCATCAGCCTAAGTTCCTTCTTATTCAAGAGAAATTCATTGATAGATTCATAAGATATTTCCAATTGCACAAATACCAGTTTGGCCTACCAAGCAGGTCATCTTTCGAACTGGCTATACATGAGCGTTTACGCAGAAACAAAAAAAAAAGAAGAAACAAAGGCATATTCCTTGGGGCATTTCTTAACATCGAAGGGAATTTTATAATACAACCTTCGAGTGGATCAAACACACTGCGGAAGAACATATAAATAGAACCAATGGTTTGCCAAGGAATCGACGAAATGCTCCTCACAGAATGACACCATGGAGATGGCCGTGACCAGGGGTTGTCCGCAGGGCGATGTACTCTCACTCTTGCTGTGGTGCTTGGTCATTGACAAACTCTTGGAAATATTTGAAAAGGAAGGAATATACGTACAAAGATATGCGGATGATTTGACAATTTTCATCCTAGGTAAATTCTGAGGCACAACATCAGTAATACTGCAAAAAGCCTTAGGTATTTCCAAGAGCTTGTACACAGAGGCCGTACTAAAATCCGGGCAATTGTAGCCTTCACATTCAAAAATAACCTTAGCGGATACAAGGCAACATTGATGAAAGGCTATCACATAATGCCCATCAACGAGGTTAATATCTGGGAGTATTCCTAGATAGCACACTAACGTTCATCGGCCATATTAAGAACATCACAAACAGAAGTATCCGGTGCATTCTGGACCTGTAGATGTATGTTTGGTATTAAGTAGCCAAAGTAGCTACACTGGTTGTACACCAAGGTTATCACTAGACTTCCATAATATGAAATATGCTCTATAGTACAAGGTCTGTACGATTAGTACAAAAGTCAGTGTAACGTCATCAACAGTATCGTTCGGTCTTAATGGCGCGTAGCCGGTATTGCAGTGTGACAGGTGATAAATATTACAATAAAACACAGTTTTACCTCTTTCTTGTTACTGAGGACGGTTATGCGCAAAAATTAAAGTTGTCCCACTTTAATTAAAAGCGTGTAATTAATTAACAATTGATTGATTCGTTTTGGCACATTTTCGTCCATTACCAATTTATCAGAGTATGTAGAAAAACAACATCGCAAAATTGAAGAGATTGGTGTTATTTACCTAGAACCAGCGGTAACATATCCATGGTGCACATACCCACAACCGTGATATCGTCGAGATCGTTGCTTTTTTCCCATTTGCTGCGATTAAAATCGGCATCGCTCTTCTTGAGTTTCATCGAAGACCTCTTGCTACCTTTCATTTTGCTGGACGTTTCCGATGCCCTTTTCTGAACTGTTTTAACGTTCGCGACGGATCCTTTCTTTCTGGCTTTCTTACGTTTCAGATCATCCTTATCGGGAACTACTTGGCCGGTGAAACCTTCGTAAACACTAAGAGCACTATCGAAAGATCTCACTGTTCCCAAAGTTAGCATGTCGCTTCTCTCCAGTTGGCTGATTAGATCTTCATCGGGCTCTCCAAAGGTTTGGTACGCTGTAACTAGTTCATACATAACTCATTATAAAGAGGTAAATATCGCACATTTTTGAAGTTGATATAGAAGCGTGTGGTAAATTCATCCCGTATTGAGTGATGAAGCTCAATTGCGTTTGAATGACTTTCTGAATCTACAAAACTGTTACACCTGCGGTTGTGAAAATCTACATATTATTCTAGAAAACCGAAAGAGAACACAACAACAATGTATTATCTGGTGTACTATTTAGACTCGAAAAGTTATTGGACCATAATTTGTTGAGGAAGTAGGGGGCAACGCTTCATTCTCAATATTCCACGCTATCGAGAGATGCTGGAATATTTTTTTCAATGGAAGCAATAATTTGAACATGACATTATAAAGCACCAAGATTGGACGGGATTATTCCAGCCCTTTTACAATGGTATCTGGGCAATAAAATATCCAGTCTGGGTCCATTTATTGATATTGAAGGTGCTTCTGATAAAACGAACTTGAAACTCACATTAAGTGGATGGAACAAAAACATGCTGAAGCAGAAAGTAGTCATGGTAAGTCTAGGTTGTACCACAAAAAGAAGACTGCCTCTAGAGGATGCTATCTGGATGATGTAAATTCACATAAGTAATTATCTTTGCTTGTTGCGATAATTTTTACTTTTGATGTCCCATAGGCATGACTTTTCTCGATATAGGGTACTGATAGCTATATTGAACTGTTCTCTGGAATCCCCGGATAAATCACACACATTACAAAAGTAGCACGAATTGACCGCGATCGGGTTAGCATTCTGCTCTGGGAGAGTTTGGCGAGCATTAAGAATAAGAATACCCCTTCGAATGCTGTGCTTGTTGTTTCTTCAACACCTAAGGTAATTGAACAGCTAGAAATACAGTAATGAGAACCAAGTCTCTTACCAATAGGCTACCTTTCTAGTATTGTATCTTATTCTATTCTGAGATAGTATCGGCATATAAAATAGTACCTGTTTGAATTTGAATGAGGAATATTTGTCCAATAAGATGCAAAACATTGCTTTACACGTCTGGATCAAGTTATTAGAGATGGTCGTTCTGGCTCTGTTTTGACTGAATAGTTTTAGAATTATCTTACATGTGACAGGTTTCGATGCAAGAACATCTATATCCTTCGATGACAGGACGTCTATTTCGATGGAAAATGTATTTTCTGCCTCCACAGTGCGATTCACAATCAAACTTCTTTCAGTTTCATCCACTATTTGGTCATTATATTCACTTCTAATATATAGATAACTTATTGGATACACAGCTTTCTAAAATGATTGTTTACGACATTATTAACAAGCAAATACGTTGTAGTTTTTGGTGAAAGTAAGTTGCAAACATTGCATTTATTTCTATACTTTTGGCAAGAAAGTTCAATCTTTAGACTGAATTTCATTTCATTTGATGATGGAAAATATTAGTTATTGGTGTTAAAACGTACAACGAAGTTTCACCAAAATTTATAATTATACTCACAACATTCTGTAAGGATTCAATAACTATATCTACTTTTCTTATATCTTTAGGTTCCTCCTTGGGTTCCTCAATTAATATTTCCGAAGGCTGTGCGGATTTTTCTGGATCGTTGGCCTTTGCTTTTGCTTTTTTATCTTTGGCCATGTTTTCTACTTCACAGCAACTTGTGTCGGCCTTTGTCAGAATATATTAAAGCGTCAAATTCGAAGCAGATAATGTCCTAAAGGTAGGTAGCATAGAAAAGACTCGAATTTACTTTTCGAGATGTAGATGGCGCTTATTACACTTGTTCCTGGTTTATAATTAATAAAGCACTGGAGAAGTGAGTACGTTCACCCGCCATTTGTAATACAGTTTTCGCAATGCAGAAGTTTGTGGGGTTTATTTGATTTGAAGCTTGTATTTCATTGAAATACACACACAAGAGGAAACAACGCCCAGAAAGTCAGGCTTCAATGATTGGCTCATCAGCCCAGAACCTTAACTCTGAGTGAAGAAGGACCGTTGACCAAGGTACAGATAATAATAATAATAATAATAATAATATAACTTTATTGAGAATAGAAATACTCTAATGGGAGGCGAAGATCTAGCATAAGCTACTCAACTTGACCCCCCAGACGAGCAAAATAATACATACAAATTCTAAACCTAAGCCTAAATTAAATTAATACAAACAAGAAAGAAAATGACGATCCAGTATGATGACGAGTAATGAGAACACACTCTCAGCCCTCCGAAAAAATTCTGTCTCTAAGCCTCAAACGAAAGCTCTTCACTGACAAGTTTTCCTGCTGTAAACAGTACTTATTAAATATTACCGGCGCATTGTACGGAAAAGATCTACGAAACATGGAAGAACGAAATCTAGGCAAGGAAAGTGTATTTACATGTCTCAAATGAAGATCATGCACATCCTGTCTAAAAGTAAGCTTCTGTCTCAAGTAAAGTGGTGACGACAACAATTTACAAACAAACATTGAGAAGTGGTAACTGTATAACTGGTCAACCCTAAGCCATCTGAGCTCCTTTATCTTATGTGAGATGTGGTCAAACTTTGCAAAACCAAATACAAATCGAGCACATGAATTAACAATCTTCTGCAAACGATACTTGCATAGTTTATCCAAACAGGGGAAATATACCACATTGCAATAATGAAGTAGTGGAATTACTAAACACTCACAAAGTTTTTTTCGCATTTTGAAGTTAATAGTATGGTAGTTTTTCAATTTAAGTGCAAGATAGGCTTTTTTCACAACATATGAGACATGCTCTCTAAATCTCAAGTTAGTGTCAAAAATAACGCCTAAATTTCTCCCAGTCTCTACGTACTTAATAAGCTCACCGTCTATCATCAACTTAAAGTTCTGCAGGATATGAGTCCTGCGATTCCTGGGACAAAATACCATATACATGCACTTTTTTGGATTCAATTTAAGATTGTTTTCAAGCGCATAAACAGAAATAGAAGCCAAGTCACGATTTAAAGCAGCAGCAGCATGTATGACGTCCCCAGGTAAAAAGACAGACCGAATCTGAGTGTCATCCGCAAACATCTGCATCTTAGACTGGCGAATACTCTCAAACATATCGGTCGTATAAATTAGAAACAATAAGGGACCGAGCACAGGGCCCTGCGGAACCCCAGAGGTAATATAACGAACCGAAGACCTTTCACCCCTGCATTCAACAACCTGTGACCTCTCACAAAGATAAGACATAAAAAAATTACAAACTGTATCGCTGAAACCATAAAACCTCAACTTGGCTACTAGAAGGGAGTGGTCCAGCGCATCAAAGGCTTTTGAGAAATCTAATAATACCAATGCAGATGCATGTCCTTGGTCTATACTCCTCACAATATCATCCACAATATTAGCCAAGACTGCTACCGTACTGTGGCCCCTTCTAAAACCAGATTGCAGATCCGAAACAATTCCTACTTCAGTAATATATGTGTGAATCTGTCTGTATAGAATCTTTTCCAGGACTTTACCACATAGTGGTATAATGCTTATTGGTCTTAAATCGGAATATGACTCAGGATCAGTGACTTTAGGCAAGGGCTTCACAATGGAAAGTTTCCATAAGGTCGGGAAGAATCCTATCTCCAGACAGCAATTAATTATATGTGTCAAATGTAAGCAAATAGTGGGCAAACATAGTTTCAACATCTTGGAATTTATCCCATCGTTACCATAGACTTCCGAACCCATCCCTTGAACAACAGATCTAACCTCATCTGGCGTCGTGAGAACAAAATTGAAAGAATATTGGGCATCATATTTTCTACCATTCAAGCTATTAACCATGTTGGGACAGTTATCTGGAGGGCTAAACACAGAACAAAAGTAATTATTAATTTCCTCAGGATGACTTAAGCTAGCCGGTATGTCTGCTGTACGAGTATATTTAATCTTGAGGTTACCCAAAGCTCTCCATAGCTGTTTAGTATCTTTCTCCCCATCAAGGTGGTTCAAGTAGGCAATTTTTTCTCTTCAAATTGCTCCCAATGTGCAGTTACGTAACTGCTTATAGAAAATCCAGTCTTTTATTTGTTTAGTAGCTCTATATTTGCTCTGAGCTATATCTCTCAACTTCATCATTTGCTTAATGGTATCCGTTATCCAAGGAGCATAAGGCTTTGTGATAAGAGCAGATTTAAATGGAGCATGCTTATCAAAAAGCGTTAGTAAATTATAATTGAATCGTTCCACTTTACGATCAATGTCTGTCTCATAAAAAATGGCATCCCAGTCCGCAAGACATAAATCGGACTGAAAGTCGCTAAGGCTAAAGCGCCTAAAATCCCGATAGTAGACAACCTTAGGCTTTATAAGAGGCAATTCACATCTGACTCTGAGAAACACCAGCCTGTGATCCGATATAAGATCTGCGTTTAATGAACCAGACTCTGTAATAGCGATCTTCTCCGAAACATACATAACATCAATCAATTTTTCTGTTGTTGGCACTGGTCAAACAAAAAAAGAGAGCGCTGTAATAGCCCCTCGCATATACATACTCGACAAGAACAGGAACCATGTCCGAACAACAAAAACAGGTCTCCTAACTGGTCACAACCTACCTGCTGTACATGAGTGTGTTCCAAGGAACAATCTCATCTTCCCTCTTATTTTGTTAAATTTTGGTATTGTTAAAAAAAAATTTCTTGGTTCCAAATATGCAGTCAAAAAACAATTGAGCATGAAACAAAAAAGTTACCGATATACCACACTTTTATGTTCATCTAACATATTTTTCCATAAAGTCATGAGAAATGTCATTCCCTTTTACAACGATATATCATTTGATAGTATTATTTTCATAATTAGGCAAAGTTTTCGTTAAAATCGTATAATGATGAAGGTCACTATAACTGTTTCGTGGGGGTTGATAGATATGTGCTTCCTCTCACACCAGCGTAGTAACCACTTCACAAGATGGTTGGATATTGGACATAAAAAAACAATGTTCTTTGCTTACGTTTGGCGTCATTCACTGTTACTTAAATACGTATTATTTACTATGTTGGGTTTAAACACTGCCTGTATAGAGCCTTCGACATTTTTTGAATAGTCTTGCGCAGAACACTACAAATCCAAAATCTACGTTTAAGAAGGGTATAAGTTACCATGATGGCTTTTCTTCGAAGTTCTCATGTTGTAGGTATGAATTCTACATAAAAAAATTACGTAATGCTATGTATTAAGAATATTCTATTTAAAATCATAGTCGCAACTTAGACTCTGCTAATATTTATTGAAATAAAATAAAACAATTTTTTGTCTAATTTCCACAAGAGATTTTATTTTTCAATAAACACGACCGGTTTCAACGTTTACATCACATCATTCACTTAATAATGATGTTAAAGCCTAAACTGGTCGTGTTTATTGAAAATGATTTTTATTAAAATGGATTAGCATAAAATAAATAGTTCATCACTATTTCTGATAATATTTATTGATTCACCTAGTACGCTTTACAATTATTACACTGTGATTATATTAATATTTGCCGGAATTTCTTTGTTGATAGGTCGCAATTTCTTCGTTTATCGCAGTTAGGAGCTTATCATCTTCTAAATTATACTGAAAACACTCAAGAATCAATAATAAAATCATTATAAATGTATATGTATGTAACATGCCCTTAATGTCTGCCTATAGCACAGTTCATATTCTATTTCTCTATCCAATTTCAAATTCACCAAAGTCAAATACGCCCATATCTCTGGACTAGTATTATTACAAACATTTGCTTCTGTGAAACATTCTTCAGCGCTTAGAAGATCTTGTGCCTGTAAAAGTATCTCGATCTCAGTAACACTTTCGCAATTTCCTCGTTGATTGCTTTACGTTGTAATAGTAAATTCCGGCGGACATCCAGGCAAGCGGCGTCGAATGGTATTTGCAAGCTGTCAACATCAATTGCCTAGCCGTTCGATCTTCTCCCAACAAACCCAAACACGTCGCACTATTGACGTACAACATGTGCATGTCGTCGGGTCTATCGTAACAACCTAGTACATGGTAATATTCATCTTTCCCCGCTTCCAAATCGTTTTTCCATAGCAAGCAGTGTCCAGCAAGTGTTACTATCCCGTAATTCTGAATAAAATGAAGGGTAAAACAATTAAACTTTAATATGTATTTGTACAACTTTAAATACAAAGGTAATCAGGTTCCTCTAGATCGACCAGGGATACTGGCAACTAATAGTTCTGGTTTGCTGTTTCGCTCTGTCGAGCTCATCAGCAGAAGGAGTAGGCTGCAGTGCTACAGGTCGATGTCTCTATCAATACCCCATCGACAAAAATGCTAGAGAGACCGGAGCATATGACGCCATCTGTCCGACAGTAGATGTTTCACTCAAAGGAGCGAAAGATATGTCTGCAGTATTCCTGTGGTGGTTCATATCTAACAAATATTCTCTTAATTTATTAATCATTTAATATTTGATCTCTGATTAAACAAAATATAGGGAAATTCCTAATAATTAATTTAATTAGTAGTTAGATAGACAGTCGGTTCTCTTCTAGCTCTGGAATCTTAATAGGTTTGTTGGCATGAAAACCCCAAATAGCCCAAAAGACGGACGTCTAATGGTGTCATCTCTCTGAGAGATCATACAACCAGCATGTGGTTTGAAGTAAAGTAACTGTTACAAGTGCTGTAACATCCAACCTGTTGAAAATAAAATCGTTAGCTTCCTTGAAAAAAAATAGGTCAGCCATTCCCAGAAGAGGAATGTTGGGAGAGGAGTGACGCATTGGCATTTTTCTTAACTATTTGGAGGTTATGGCAATCAGGAAAGACCTCACTGGGCAAAGAGTTCCACAACTGCCGCCGTTCGGTAGTAGAATGAATTCTGGTGGAAAGAAGTTCGGCTGATATCAATTTCGTCGACCTGGAATCGCATACTGGACATCGAACTAACGAAGTAACGGGGTGATACGTGGTTACTTACCCAACCCAGTATTAACTTCGCTTCGCTCAAGAAATCCAAAGCGTGGTCGTAAGCTCCCTTATAGTAAAAAGTTGCAGCTAACAGATATTTGACATAACCCGGATGGTTGTTGATTTCAAAAGCCAGCGCATCTTCGACCCACTGAAATAATGATAATATCGTCCAATAATAGCATAGATAATAAGAGTAAGTTCATTCACCGAATACATTCGTAACTTCAGTAGTAGCATAGCGGTTCTGAAGAATAGAGTCTTCGGGCAATCCACAGAGGTCCATACTAGGTCGTCGGTATTCAGAAAATAATCGTCGTAAGCCGTATCTTCGTGTGAATACTTCATGGCCATGTCTTCTGCAAAATTCATCCCTCCGGTATTGTTATTTTTGCGGAATAAAAGGAATAAGATTGCCCATACTATAAAAAATTGAATACACGATTGAATTAGTTATAAAATATATAATTGCCGTCAAACGGGGTGAAGCGGTTCGCAATTGGTAAAACGGATCATCGACGCTTTTTTACCTAAAGTTTTCAGGATTGATAATATGCGTACGTTTTGCAACAAATAAACGTTTGAAACTGTCGGCGGCAAGCGCGGACATCGCACTAACCGTAAAGAGTCTAAGCAAGAAGTTGGTTCGCGTTGCGTATGTTTGGTATTAGTCAGTCATATTATGCTATGATATAAAAAGAAATGATAATAACTGCTATTATACCTTCTGCCCGATGAGGATGATTTTCCAAGACTGCCATTAAACATGTTTCTGATTTTTGGACTTGTTCTTTATCTGCCAATAGTAGAGCATAAAGCAGTAAACTGAAAAACACCTGAACTCAAGGAAACATCAATAAATCTCGTAATCCAACAATGATTACCTGTTGCTATGATCAATTTGTCTGGAAAGGGCTTCATCAAGATATTGGACAGCTATCGCTCGACTGTCCATTTCCAGTTGGAATATGGCATAATCAAACCACACGCTTGGATCGTACTTTTGGGAAGCTAAACGCTGAAAGTTGATAAAGTTAACTGGATCCAATAACTACGGCAGTTAGTGATTTGGAAATAATCGTCTGACAATAACTGAACATTTTATCATTGGTCCACTAGATTATTTATGGATTTCATACATAATTGTTAATGCTGGTAAGCCTCTGTCAATATCCCAAGAAAGTTTTAAAGTGAATTAACTTTATTCGTCAATAATCCTTCCTACTTGCAATTATGTTCTGCCTGGTCTTGACTGGTCAATAAATCTGAGTTTAGACTCACCTCTTTGTAGAATTTTTCAGATATCCGAAATCGTTTAGATTCCGTAGCTTCTTTGGCATACAGAAGAATCTCATGCGAAGATGAAAATGATGTCTCCGTAGCTATGGGAATGCAATGTCTCGTATTCAAAACGTAATTTGTTTGATGAACCAAATGAACATACAACTTTGGGATTACAGATCTATCTTCTTTGAGCTGTTCGAATTTCCTAGTCCCGAATTTCTTACTCACCAGCTCCTTAGTCGCTTCCGCAATTGTCGAAGCATAGTTTTGGAACGATCCTGTTCTTTGAATATAAGTTACAAAATCTGCTTGTTGAGTACCTGGAGAAAATGAACCACGCCACTTATAACAATATAGTCGTTCCTTTTATTCTTTCTTACATTGACATAGTGCTTTATCCTCGAGGTAAGAAGCATAATTTTTGGTCAAATCATTGTTTATTTCTCGAATTGCCGATTTGAATTCTTCTTCTGCCACTTTCAAAGTGACAGAAGGTTTAGTTGCTATTCTTTTCAGATCAACGACATTGATTATGCTGGAATTCAAGAAATTACGTACATTAAACGTTGACTGTTTGACCAAGAGCTCAATTTCACAAAAATATCTGTAGTAATAGGTTAATGTATAACTGTGATCTTGTGTGAGGTGCAGAACACTGCGCTTGACATTATGGTTCGTTGGGGTCTGGCCGCGGGAGTCAGGGTGAATCCTCGGAAGACCGAAATGGTTCTTTTCACGAGGAAACGAAAACTAGGACCCATACCAGAGATTCGACTGTTAGGGAGGACCTTATACCCGAAAGGCTCAGTGAAGTATTCCGAACTCTATCGGTATTTTAGAGGGGAGAGTGGTTTGCCCAAATCTGCAACTGTTTTGCTATGAAATTTCAAAATTTAACTGGGGAAATATACATACAATCACAACACAACCGGATTTCTTATTATCAAACTGGAACGTCGAAAAAAAAATCATTTAATGGGTTTGAAAGTGCAACACTTACTCTTCTATCAGCTCGGGGAAGGGACGTTTCGGAATCAACGGTTCTGTCAATTCGATCTCTATTATAATTACCGTAGGATGTCCCATCTCATTATATACCTTAACACTCGGTTCTTCCGGAATCTCCGGGGGTGGCGCCACCTGAAAGATATACATTGTCTCTTAGTTCTAGTTACGACTTATACTTCTACGTATGAGGCAGAACTTAGTTGTATTTACTTACAGATTTGCCTCCTTCACTGCTCGACTTGCCACTTGTAGAACTCCCCTTTTTTTTCTTGCCCTTCCCTTTGCCCTTGCCCTTGCCTTTGCTCTTGCCGGATTTTCCACTGCCACTGGTGGAACTTTTTCCCTTTTTTCCTTTGCGTTTACCTTTCTTGGATTTTCCACTGGTAGAACCCTTGTCTCCCACAGTTTCTAACGTCGTAATCAGTTTGGGTACAAAATATGAATCAAGTATGCCTGTCGCTCTTTCAACCTCTTTTTCCTGGTAACTCGTTAATTGACAAGCGGCACGTAGTCTGGTAACTGAAATATTTATTATTGCATTGAATATGTAAAATGAATGTTTTTTTAATGGTATAGGAGATTGTAAATTTTTGTTAATGTGTCATTAATACACAAATTTCCCAAACAAAATTCAGAAAACATTTTTTGTACAACTGTAACTTTGAATTTTCCGGTTAAACTACTATGTTATAAACAGATACTCTCTATATAATTTCACAGCATTAAAGTTAACTTACTCTATCGTTACTATAGAAATGGTTTGTTTCAATGAGAACAGTTATTTTTTGTAATTCAGTTACGAACATTCATCTTTGGGACGCTGATTGTTATTGTAAAAAATGGTTGATTTTTACACCGAGTGCTAATTTTTGTTGCAGTCTTATCTGTTTTCTTCCGTTCTTACTATGTGAATTGTGTTAACTTCTTATCAGTTAATTCTATTGAGTTATTAAATTACAAATAAATCTTTACCGCCAGGATATACTAAAGTGGATATATCTAATAACGCCATCAGATGTAGTCTATCCTTAGATTTAGATTTTTTTCCATCCTTTTTGCCTTTTTTGCCCTTCTTCTTCTTTTTGCCCTTACTCCCCTTGCTGCTTTTACTGCCTTTACCGCCTTTACTGCTTTTGCTGCTTTTGCTGCTTTTACTGCTTTTACTGCTTTTAGAGCTTTTACTGCTTTTATTGCTTTTACTGCTTTTACTGCTTTTACTGCCCTTTTTGCTTTTTTTACTTTTTTTGCTTTTAGCGTCCTCACTAACAGTTGATTTTCCATCGGCGTTGAGCTGCAAGTTGTAATATAGTTATATTAATCGAGAGAACGTCATTAGGAACTCCAAAAAGCTATGGAATACTTCAATAGCTTGATAACTGCATGATCTTCATAATATTGTCAGTTATAATAGTAACAGTAAAAAAATAATATAGGAATATATGCATATATGAGCTGGATTACACATGTATTAAGCTCAATGAGTGCTGACCTAAAACTTCGTAGTTAATTATATCCAAATATAAAACTCGTCAGTTAAAAATTGCACATAATAAACTTTTCTAACAGATCGTTGATATGGAGCAGAGACAAATTTGGTGCCAAGGCAGATCCCTGTGGAACAGCAGAGTTAATAGCTATTGTGTAGGAGGAGACTTCGTAAACCATCACATGGAGTGATTTATCTAAGAGAGATAGTGAACCACAAAGTTGAGGCGGCAAATCATAGACAGAAGATTGCCAAGTAAATCTGGGTATCAGTGCTATAGCTCTCCAGTTGATCTCTGCTGACGAAAGCCATATTGTCGGTCATTCCCGATTTTGGAACTTTTTTGCATTGGATGAGCTCTATGTTTCTTGCTTTCTCCAACACTTTAGAGATCACAGATAATAGTGCAATGGCTCTATAATTATTAGGAATATTTTGATGAAATTGGTTGAACTCTAGCTGTATTACAGCTGGAATGAAACACAACAAGTTTTTATGAAAGGGTAAGCAACCTGCAAAACACTGGTGTTAATTCTGGGGTACTTTCCTTGAGAACAACAGACTTAACTTCCTCTGGCCCAATAGCTTTTTGGTATTGAGACGAAAGACAATTTCAGGCATATGGCAATTGATAGCAGCAATATTAGAAGGGTCCTTTCCTTGTGAATGTGAAGTGGAATTTGCAGCAAACGTTTCAGCAAAATGGTTAGTATTTATCTTGTGGCTACTACCAGTATGGCAATTGCTTTGGCCAAAGTCCAAAACGAACGGGAGACATGGGGGCGTTCGATTTGTTGGTGTTATTTGCCTCTTTAAGAGCGTATATTGTGTGATCGCAGATATTTCTGACTTCTACATATTCTGTTATGGTCTCCAGGCATGAATTGTCGCGCCAACGACGGTATGCTGTTTGCCCTGAAGCGACGGCCCTAGAACAGAACCTTGGTTCACCAGATGACGGTGATTTGTTGGTATGGGGTATCTAAGTTTCCATTCCCAGCATGATCTCTTTGGTACATTACGTTGGGTCGTAGGATTCAAAACATGCATACGCTTCTCCAAGGAAACTCGGGAATAAACAAGCGAAGACTATCTCCGTCGTCTGAGTTGTAATGCCAAACTGTGTGTGGAGGTGTTGGATTAGTTCGTGGAGTGATATAGCGACAGGTCGTAGAGATGAGTGAATGGTCAGAGTTTTCCAAGAACCAGATAAACATACACACATAAATACGAAGAAAAATAGCTCAAATGATTTCGCAATTTTTTCTGATGGAGCAAAATTCTTTCCCCAATTTTCAGTATTACCAAGTGATAGAGTACACAGAACTTTCAAAATTCTTCTGATGCGCTTAGTTCGTAATCAGAATATTTCTTGACTTTCTCTAAATATTTTAAGATTGAACTGGTCTTTACTTGTAGGAAATACACTGTAGAAAAATTCCAAAATAAAGTTTTATTTTAAACCACATAGTATCTTCTTTAGGTGCCATTGTTCACCTGAAGAAGCGTATGTATGGCAAAATATGTCGTGTCATCTTTTTATAATACAAATTTGTTTTGTAATGTTTCTACAGGGTAGTATTCATTTACTCTAATATGTCTCTAAATGCTTTTGCTCACTTACGTCCTCTTTCTCGCCCATGAACACTTCGATCAGAAGCATTCTGTATTTCGCCAAATAATTACGTAAAACTATCCTATTATTTTCCAACAACACATTTCTTTTCATATAATTGTATATTAGTCTGGCATTACTTGTGTCTATAAAAGTGGATAAATCCTTCGCTAGGGTATGCTTAACGTCCGTTAAATCTGTATTTAATCTAAAATAAGAGATTCTCTGTTTATCGGACACGGTCTCGTACAATATGATGGTTACACTATTGCTCATATACACCGTTGAACTTCTGCAATAAGATCCTAATTACCCAAAAATAACGTAATTGTAATGTACAATGCCAGTTAGTGTGAAAATAAATCGATATGAAGATAAATTTTCAAGTCTGCACCCATTTCTTGCTGTTTGAAGATGTTGGGATCAACACAATGCCATTGAATCAGCTAATTGGTTTATTGCAGTAAAGGAACGGTTTAATATGAACTAAACTACATATGATATTATCTTACTTGTAAGTGGTTGTATTGACATTATCGCCAATGACTGGAGTACTGGGCCAGCATTTCATTCGGTACTGTACATTTTCTGTTTTGTAAACGGAATTTTGGAATATTTGTTTTTCCGCAATCTGAAAATAGGGGTTATTAAAAACCAGAGTGTAACAGGAATTGTATTTATTCATTTATTTCTTTATAAATACAATATGATTACCGTAGAATCAGTTTTATATCATTATTTGACTCTAAAACATATGAAGTTATGCCTAGAGGTACCTGAAAGACGTATAATTAAATTTTGCCAGTACCAACATTTTCTGGAAGACATTGAATTATTGAAGAATAAAAAGCCTATCTGAAAGCAGAGCAAACTTTTTCAAAATTCGCCAGCTTTAGACTACCATGGGCTTCTAGTTCTCAGTAGAAGAACATATTTCGCAGCTTGCATGAAATCAAGAGCAAAACGTCCAATAATATTACCAAAGAAGCGTTACTTACAATCATACATTTGACCCGCAAAAGTGTCCGATTTGAAAAATTGTGCTAACAAAAGTGATGGAAGATAATGATTGATTGATCACAGTTCATTCATAATTATCTCACCCATAGAAGGATTAATCAGCTATTCCAACACGATAACACTACTTACTGTGTCGGACAAAGGCACCCATGCACATACTTTGTAATCCATTTTACGATTCATCATAGACGGAATATTCAAGATACTTTCTAACGTGAAACTCATTATAGAAAGTTCCGATGAAAATTCAATGGGTTTCTCAATAGAAGCGGACACCAGCATTTTTGGAAAATCTTTGTAGGTCATCAATTCGTCGTCGCCGGAATGCACTAGAGGTTTCAGTTCTAGCACTGCCGAAAAATTCTTATTGCCTGAACAGAAATATTTATCGTGTAAAACTAGCATTATCAAAAAAAAATGCGAACAGAGCTAAGTTGACAGCTGTTTCACATGTCACATACCCAACACAAGTGGAATCATATCCATGGTGCATATGCCTACAACCATGGTATCGGCAAGACCTTTCTTTTTATCCCATTTGGTTGGAACGCTTTCGCCACCTCCCTTTTTCTTTTTTTTGCCGCCTTTTTTGCTAGACTTTTTCGATCCTTTCTTCGACCCTTTCTTGCCGGACTTTTTCGATCCTTTCTTCGACCGTTTCTTGCTAGACTTTTTCGATCCTTTCTTCTTCGATCCTTTCTTGCCAGACTTTTTAGATCCTTTCTTCGACCCTTTTTTGCCTTTTTTGCCTTTTTTACCCCCGACCTTATCCTTGACTATAGGTATAGGTTCGTAAACACTAATACCACTGTCGCAAGATATCGTCTTTTTTTCCAAATTCAGCGTGTCGTATGCATCCAATTGGCTCGCTATATCCGGATCAGGTTTGCCAAATGTTTGGTATACTGTAACTAGATAGTAATTCATTAAATACGTATTCATTTGTTTTTGTATCAGATGAACACTTTGGCGAATATGAAGGACACATTTTGGGGAATAATAAAGATCGTAAATGTGGGGCAAAAACGTTGTACGTGTTCGAGCTCTGAGAAATTTTAAAAATAGCTTACATGTCACTGGTTTAGATACAAGTATATCGATTTCCTTTGATGAGAGAATGTCGATTTCGATGGAAAATTTTATATCTGCTTCCACAAAATCATTAACCACCACACTTTTCTCAGATTCGTTCACCACTTTGTAATTATATTCACTTTTAACATGGAGGTAACTTACTGGATATATAGCTCTCTAAAAAAAGATCGAACAGGTTTTTACAATCCACGGGTTAAAAATTGGTATTATGTCTTTTAACAAATACGCTGCAATCTACATGTTCTATTGTTTCAAATACTAAAAGCTTGAACCTTTTAACCTGAAAGAATTATTTATTAAATCAAAAGTTTATTTACGCCCTCCCAAAAAGGGCCTGGAGTACCCCCCAAACGCCCATATTGTGGCCAGTCCGGTCCTGCTGATAATACGAGAATATCTGTCCACGGAAACTAAATCATTAATGAATAGTTTATTTGTGTATGTGTAACTAACATGAATATTTTAATCATACTTACAATATTTTGTAAGGATTGTATAACTATATCTATTTTTTGAATATCTTTAGGTTCCTCCTTGGGTTCGTCAAACTGTATCTCAGAATGTTGAGCCGAAGTCTGTGTTGATGTTCCTCCATCGCTGGCCTAAACATTTGGGAGAAATTGCTGAAGTATTGTAATGTAAGTGGAACTATATTTTACCTTCCCTTTCTTCTTCTTTTTTTTATCTTTTTTACCTTTGGCCATATAATAATATATCAATCTAAACCTACTTCTGTCAGTCTTGTCACAATAGCTATTGAAAAATGTCAAAGTAGGAGAAATTCTACAACGACGCTATTTAAATAAATTACTCTATTTTCAAACAAAAATGGGATTCCATCAAGAAACATGTATCTCTATGGTTAATTGATTTGGGGGAGTTGGTCCAATATGGAATAGAAAATAATCGTCATTGTACCGGGATATCTTGGTCAAGGGGTGTTGTGGGATCTCAAACGTGTGTCTTACTTTACTTTTGAAATAATTATGTCATAATTAATTTGAAGTTTCTAAAAGTGCGAAATTTCGCAATTTTATACGAATATTGTAACACTCAGAAGTCTTTAGCGCTTTGGACTCCGGAATTTTCACGTGGCCTATCGAAATTAGAAGGTTCGAATTATCTAAAAACATAATTGCATGAACGCCAGACGTCCTATGTAATTAGCTACGAACGGAATCATTTTGACATATGCCTCGAGGAGCCCGCTGCGCGTATGTTAGAGTTTATACATTTTACCTCGGTCTTGTTAATTTGGGACCGTTTCTTGCCCCGTGCGACCGGCGCCAGTTGTAATAAAGTGTTTTTGGCTATGAGCGGCTAGCTTTTACCCGCTTCGTGTATATTTTAGTCGCGAGAAAATTCCCTTTGGTACGTCGCACGTTAGACGTGCGTAGCTGAGAATAGCTCAAACTGTTTTAATTAAATTTTCCTATTTAATGGACATTTATCGAAAAACGAAGGGCCGTCGGGCACGGTCCGATACTAAATCTAACTACATGGAGCGAAAACGGCACGCGAAAAGTCGTCGTAAAGCCGTATTAGGTACAACCAGTTTGCACTTTTCTAACTCGCGTGCTACGGGCTTCTCACGTAAACGTCATTCGATTTACGGAAAATTAACTATTTCAACACAGTTTTCGACCCGGATTGTGGCTATCACGACCTCTGAAAAGGTTCAAAGTTCACATAATTATTTCATAATTTGTAGTTCATTATTGTTTTACAACCGAAATAAATATGTATGGAATTTGTAGGTTATTGATGATGTCAGTGTGACGGTGACATAATTATTTCAAACGTAAAGTAAGACACACGTTTTAGATTCCACAACCACCCTTGACCAACATAATTTTTAATATCCCGGTATATATTGTATGTTATGAAATATATGTGAAACTAGAGGGAGTTCTCATTTATTTTTTACTGAGCTTTAGAGTCAAAGCGTAAATTATATATTTCATTGTTGGACAATAATTTGATAGGAAACTATCTCTTTTTATTCAACATTCTTGATGTTTTTATAACCTATGATGAATATTTCTGCCATATGGAATAAGATTTAATACCTTTGAGTTAAAAAAATACTCCTCTACCCTCGGTTGTTTCCAAGTTCGTTCGGCGCTGGTATAAGAGAAGGAGGAGCCCCGTAACGGTTCTCGCGTAACGCTTTCCAGCAATTAGGTCCTTCGTAAAAACATATTCAACTTTAAATAAAACAACTAATACCAGTTCGATTTTCACAAGTTCATTAAGAATGTGACTATAGTTTTGCTACCACCGTAGCTTCTTCAAACGTATTACAAAGTACTAGTACTTTGGTTTCTTATTTATAATGAATGAATAAATGATGCAAAATTGTCCATCGATATATTAGTTGAAGTATTCCTCAATATTCGATAATTTTATGACAACCTGGCAACACTTCTCTAAAACTTAAACCACGTGATTGATGACGTACATCGGCATCATTTTGTATGAACTGTTGAGGATCTACGCCTTCGTCCATCCACTTACTTATTATAACCTATATCCTACCCAATTCCTTCAGCTTTTTTGAATTCCGGCTTTGTTCACCTTTAAAACTTGCTTTCAGTAAATAGTCGACATAACTCTGCGCTTTTGGCAGTTTCCTCGACCATATTTTGTCGACTAATCATGATAAATCTTCAAGGTTCTGTTATCGTTTCGCGGATAACGCTGAGGTTCAATAAAACAAGTTCAAGTTTTCTTTCAATTTATTTTTATCATATCAATAAGTAATAACAGAAATATAACAAGCGCTCAATAACTAAATCACGTAAATAAGTAATTCATTATTGTCTATTAAATAATATTATATAAAAGAACTGTTCCAAGACACCGAACTTTTGAATTTCATCCGTGAAGTGTTTAGGCACACAAGAAAATCGCATTTCGCGAATTAACGTTCAAATCGATAAAAAATTGGAAATATCTAATAGTTTCTCAACTAGGCTTCTGAGTGTTTGTCTTACATCAAATTATTAACAGATGATACGATTCATTTTGAGAAACTACCTCCAATATTGAATTCAAAATAAAATCCAAACTACATACAATTTACCTTAATATACTTATTTATTCTGTAAAAATATATACAAAAGCTTTTTCTCATTATATGAAATAGTATTTTATTGCAATTAAAACTAAAAAATCTCTCCAACTTATAAATCAAATTAAGTATCCAAACTAGTTGTGGAATGGAAATTAGTTTACAACTTGAAAATGATTTAATTTTTTATGACTAGGTTATAACTCGGGCCGTTCTTTAATAGCGTTGCCCTCTTTGGTCGGCTGACTGGTTGTTACAGTTCCATAATTGACTATCAACTCGTCACTCTCGTTTTGATAGAAACTGTTAGAAGGAACGCTGGCGGTACATCGCGGAGTCGACACAAGATTCGAAAATTCATCACTTCCTCTCGGTATCGTGTACATACTTCTACCTCTTAGTCGTCGACTTATAGAGCTACCTGTAAATTAAACCACAAAATGTGAGGTCTTTGGATAACGCTGAAATTTTGCGGGTGGTTTCTGCCTCAGGAAATATTAGGTTTCCCAAAATTTCAAGCCATATACTTCAATAATGAGCCGCCTGGAATATTTTTCATTTTTTTTGGAATTTTATTGATTGAAAATGAAAACACGGCATTTCTTCTGTAGAAAGACTGTACTGAGGCAAAAAAATATTCCAAATCATGGATTTTATGGGAAATTTTCCAAGGAATCCAACGCCTCCTTCAGAATCGGTCTGTCGTGTGGCGTATGCGCGCAAACTCAAAAAAACTGATTTTTTCTTCAAAAATACATATTTCCGGTGTTGCTACTGCGATCGGGCTGAAATTTTGTGTGAAGGCAGCCAAAAGTGAATACTTCAATGTGGTGTATGAATGGTCATGCATAAATTATGAAACAAAACTGCTAGAGTTAATTATCTGCATTTTCAAAAATTCCTAGGCTATTTCTTTCAAGTTCATGCTGATAGGTGAATATTAATCTCTAATCTGATTCCAGATTCGGATTTCTCGGAAAATTTTCAATCGATTATGTACTTTCAACTTTTTTTTAAGTCGATTCAATCGATATTGCGAGCATATTTTTTTCAATATTCAAATTTGTATGAAAACGCAGTGTACATCTCTTGATAAAAATTTAATTTCTTCTTCAAAAAAAAATAATCAAATAAAATTTAATACTAAAATTTATTGTTTTTTTCAAAGAAAAATAACAATATCAAAAAAAAAATTAAATAAAATTAGTTATGTAATAAAAATTATTAACAAATGATAATTTAAAAAAAAATAATCATATTAAATGAGTTTTAATACTAAAATTTATTGTTTTCTTCAAAGAAAAATAACAATATTAAAAAAAAATAATTAAATAAAATGAGTTATAATAATAAAAATTATTATTTTTTTAAAGAAGAAATTGAATTTTTATCAAGAAATATACACTGCGCTTTCATTCAAATTTGAATATATATAATTAATTAATTGATCATATTAAAAAAAAAAATTAAATAAAATGAGTTATAATAATAAAAATTATTATTTTTTTTAAAGAAATTGAATTTTTATCAAGAAATATACACTACGCTTTCATTCAAATTTGAATATATATAATTAATTAATTAATTAATCATATTAAAAAAAATTTAATAAAATGAGTTATATAATAAAAATTATTAGCAAATAATAATTTTAAAAAAATAATAATTTAATAAAATGAGTTATAATAATAAAAATTATTATTTTTTTAAAGAAGAAATTGAATTTTTATCAAGAAATGTACACTGCGCTTTCATTCAAATTTGAATATATATAATTAATTATTTAATAATATTAAAAAAAAAATTAAATAAAATGAGTTATACAATAAAAATTATTAACAAATAATAATTTTAAAAAAATAATAATTAAATAAAATGAGTTATACAATCAAAATTATTATCAAATAATAATTTTAAAAAAATAATAATTAAATAAAATGAGTTATAATAATAAAAATCATTATTTTTCTTAAAGAAATCGAATTTTTATCAAGAAATGTACACTGCGCTTTCAAACAAATTTGATTATTGGAAAAAGCATGCTCGCGGGACACTTTAAGGCGTCCTTGCTTGCTGTACTATTTATTTCTCCGCAAAAACCGACAGATGGCGAAATATATATTTGAATATTCCGCCTCTGGCGTGGAATATCCTGTGAAAATTTAAATCCTAATAGTCGATTCTTATGGGAAATTTGATGCTGAACAATTTTTTTCGATTATTATTTAACCCTTTTGCCACCAAAATCGATTTTCCGGGATAGTGGGGCATGTTTTTGGATCTCAAAAATCTGTTAAAAACGCGAAAGTTCTGCCCATTTTGTCTAAAACTACTGGACTAAATGATAACAGAATATTTAAATGGTTTTAACGTATTTTTTAAAATAATAAAATTTCATTTAGGAACTGAATATTATAATGTAAATTTTCATTCATGTGAAAAACATGTTGTTCACAAAATTGATGAATGGCAACTTTTGTAAAAAGGCTTCTGGCTCATCCATACAAGAATATCCCGACATTTCTTATCATTTTCTGTGATACTGGGAATTATATTATTTTTATTTATATTTCTACAACATACCAACTATTCCTAAATGTTCTTGAATATCTCTTTGAACATCGGAAACATCCCACATTGCTAAGAAGGCTTGACAGCATGATTGGTTGTAATCAGCCCGTACATAGGGCACATAAGAAAAACTGTAATGGTGGGCTATAGCAGCCAAACACATTTCAATGCATATCAAGAAATCCTGAAATACAAAATATGGTAAATTAAGTAAAAATAATATTTAGAATTCATTCAAGAAAGTGGATAACTTATAAAATTTAGTTTTTTTTTAATACCAATCTGCCACATTCAAAATTAATGTACCTGTAACCTTGTAGACAAGCTCAATCCACTATCGGGCGAATCAGAACCTGATTTGATGGCCCCGGAATAAACTAGAAGAGCTATTAGAACCCCTTGGCTGGAAATAAAACTGTGCAGTAGAATATCACCATCATCGATTAGATTCACTTACAAAAATGAGAAAAAAACCACTGCTTTAATGCACAAGAATTTCGGAAAAGGTCTCATTGCCTTCAGTTCAGCTATATTTGCTTTATAAAACATAACTAAGCAATACATGGCAATAAATTGTGATAAGTTGTTGACGGCTATTAAGTAGGGGAATGCAACATCTCCGCTAAATTCTCCATCTCCATACACCCCAGAAATCTTGCATATACTGAAACACAAGCTAGTCTATTACACTGAATCTACAGTGGAAGTATAAATAAGCGCATTTTGATTTTCTACGATTAGTACATTAAATTCTTACAAAGATATAGCCGTAGTCATTGGTCGCACAACTGTGTATTGCAGAATGCCATGCTTGCATATATGTACAAATTCCCTGAAATTGAATAAATACATAATTATTGAAGTATCGAAATAGGGTTTAAATGAATTACTTACCTTCCCATTTCCCAGTCGGGCAAACAGCATAAAGGGAAAATGTGTTTAACTTGGGGCTTCAACTCCAAACTAGCCTCTAAATCCATTTCCATATTCAAATAGTTCAACAGATATTTCATAAAGTTATATATCACATAAGCTTCATAACATTCTCTTATACTGTCCACATAAACTGAATTTTCTGGATAAATAAGTCCAACCCACTACAAGATAGGTCATTCATTTAAATTATTTTAGCATCTATTACATGTAATTTGCATGAAGTGCATCAATTTAGAAATTCAAATCTGACAGTTATTGTTACAAATAATTAACATTAGAACAATTCTTACCGCATTGATGGCATATATTGGAACCATCCATAATATTCTGAAAAACGAATTCTTCAATAATATTGTCAAGATCATCACATTCTTCCTATTTACCTTATAATGTGTTTTTGCAGTTTTGGTTGTGTATAGTGGATAACATGTTGTAAAATTTCCCATAACGATATCGGCACAGCAACCCAGGCAAATATACCCGCCACCAATATCTCTTGGTCGTGTTTATTAAACCCATCTTTTAGAGATCTCACCAGGAAGTAAGGGACAAACACTAGAGCGCCAATTGCGTATATAAATATAGCCACTGGTCTAATCCATAACTTCCAGTTTGTTAAACAATTCATACAACTTCCCATTGGCATCTTGCATATTTGATAATGTTGTATTTATTAATACGTTCGGCATCTATCCCTGGCTTATAGATACTATTTGGTTAATTGATTGTCAAATTGACATTCATTATGTTTCATTATCAGCTGCTGATAACATGTTCTATGTTAAGCCAAGTATATACGCACAATCCGTAACGGCAGAGTTGCCAGGTGAGTTCGCCCAATAACCCTCAGATGGCGCTGCAAATCCCCATAAAATTTGAAATAAACCCCTAAACTTTTAAATAATCTAAAAATAATATACACATTATAAAATATGTGTCTCAAACTTACTGCTTGTGATTCGTGGCACAAGTTTCCAGGGAATCGTGTGTAGCCCTCTACTTATCTAGGGTTATGAAGCAGATAACCGCGCATATTTGAATAACGGAAATGATGTTATGCTTCTTACACTTACTACTCTTGTAAATGTTGTTATTGCAAAAGAAAATATCCAGATGAAACCCCCTAAATAAATATCCCC
This sequence comes from Endomychus coccineus, assembly GCA_958510875.1. Lineage (NCBI taxonomy): Eukaryota > Metazoa > Arthropoda > Insecta > Coleoptera > Endomychidae > Endomychus > Endomychus coccineus. Next base: position 197,522,844 of record OY294068.1, read on the forward strand.
CAAAAATACCCACCAAAGCCAAAAAAAAGAACAAATTTAGGGGGAAAACCCATAACCTGGTAACACTGCGTAATGGCACTGTGGTCAACATATCTGTGAAGCATTGAGTCTGAATATCTAACTGAATTGTGTGAAGTAAGCCAGAGTTAATACAGCTTCACTTCGACTTGGAAACATTTCACGTTTCTAACTTGAAGCTCACATATGTTTTACATGAATTACATGAACAGGAAATCAGAATTTTACTTTATAATAGAACATATCACTCTCTAATTAAATAACATAAATGGTGATACAGATAATTTTATAATATTACCATACATTCCGGAGACCTCAGAGAAAATTAAGAAATGCCTTGTGGTGATACAATTAGTTTAAGAAATCACGTTTATATAGTTATAAGGCTTCTGATGAAACGTACGTAAAGACAAAAATAATAAGTATATGTGTTAGTGTGACCTATTTCCCGAGAATTTTTAATATAATTCATACCTGCGTCAAGAATCATTATGAAACTAAATTGAGTAAAATACAAATTTACATTTTAGTAATAATAATTGTTCCACTACACAGTGGCATCCTAAATACTGCGGTATACCGGTATAGGAATATAATTATTTAAGGCTTTAATGCAAATTGTCATTTTGACATCGCAATGTATGACGTCACACTGCTTGCGCGTATTTTCTAAATACAATTCCAATATGAAGATGTGAACGTGTCTGATCTCCTTTAACTTTAGTGAAAAACAAGTAATATTCAAATGTCTATTTATTTGATTGTTTACTGTCAAAAACTTCGCGTATGATTATCGAATGAAATAAAAAAATTCTTTAGGAAATAATTGTTTATTATAAATAAATACTGTGAAATAATACACTTCAAATGACCTTTGTATGTATTGTGATGTGTTGAGTACAAAAAATAATGATCACTAAATGCTTATTACTTTGGTTCCGATATGTTGATTAATAATCAATTTCTCCCTCTTGGTGTCGATTAATGGGATCTCCTTTCAACAATGATACAATCATACTGAAAAAAAAATTATAAGACCAATCAAAGGCATTGGTGAGCATCTTTAAAACTCACCAGTACAAATAGATGAAGAAAAACATCAAATAGTATCCCAAATGGATCATACAATCTCTCATGTGAATTTTCAGTTGCCCTCTATTATGTATTTCAGTGGGGTCATATACACCCAAATTTCCAGTCGGTACTTTAAAGATTTCGTATGTCATCCACAATGCCATCGGTAGATTCATTACAACGAGTAACCAGTGTCCATGCAGTAAGAGCAGAAATGACAGAAAACTGTGTGCTATCAATTTCGGTAACATCCATTGATTCAATTTGGAGCAGCATTGTTGAGCATTTAGATAGTCGCATTCTAAATCCGACAATGTAATGACCTAATATAAAATTGTTAAGGAAAATAATTATAATTAACAACCAATTCGGAATATCAGAGCTCGTTGATAAAGGATACGAAATATACCAGTAGAAATAATACTGCTCCTGTGTCGGCTAAAGCGGTTACGAAAAGAAACGGATCCGAAAATATCATTTTCAAGTTTGGGGCAACCTATTTGTGAGGTTATCTAGAAAAACAACAACATAATTTCAAATCGCATTTTGTATCAATTAGCGGAACCATCGAACAATCCGACAAAAATATCAACTTTAGGTATTTCAGTTATTTGGTATTTTCTAGCCTCTATGACATTAGCAATCCTAAACTACTTAATAATGTCAATTCATTTTCTGATTTCTGTCATGGGCAGGGAGAATACAATACAGAAGAGAAGTATTATTCCCCATGTCATTGGCAGGTACTTTTTTGTGGTGTTCGATTCGATTTCGGGAACGGGAACTCGAAGTCTGTTTTGTTAATATGAAATATGTTAATTATTAAATCATTATCAACATGCAAAAACTGTTACATTTCCATACTAGAGATTATGACAGAAATTGTAATGATAACATGAATATGCTTTTTTTTCGTCGGAAGTGAAGTGCAAAATGATTGTCAAAACAGCTTAACAATAATTATTATACATGCTATAATTATTATTGTTTGAAAAATATGTTCATTAAGGACCCTTGTGGTATTACCTGTATTATAGTAACATATTTAGCTGTGTTTTATGCAGACTACGTTATAATAAGATGGATTATTTTGCAGACTATGGTTAACAGGTAGTATTTTGATGACAAACTAAAAGCCAGTTTCTATTCAATTTCATTGTATGCTTTAGTTTGTGGGGTGCATTCCATGTAGTAATGTTCAATACTGTAATATTCCTGTTGGTGATGGCTCATGTGAGAGCAGTTTTAACAGATCCAGGCTCTGTACCGCTGCCTCAAACTAGGGTAGACTTTTCTGATATACATTCCGCCGATACAGGTTAGTGAAACCTTAGAGTTTAATTACATTTATCCTTTGTGAATTTACAGGCTGTGATTTTGTTAATTGGACTATTTGCACAAGATGTGAAACATTTAGGCCCCCTAGAGCACATCATTGCCGTATTTGCCAACGTTGTATCAGACGTATGGATCACCATTGTCCTTGGATTAACAATTGTGTAGGCGAAAGGAATCAGAAATTTTTCATACAATTCCTCCTTTATGTTGGTAAATATGAAACGATTCTGTATATACATTAATAATTATCAAATGAATTATGTTGTAGGTGCTTTATCGGCGTATTCCATTATGTTAACAGGCTTCACTTGGCTATCAGAATGTGCTACTTGTAGCGAAGATATTATTATCAAACAATTCCGAATGTAAGTTATCATTTGAGTCCATATACCTAATCTTGAGCATTGTTACTTTTCAGAATGCATTCGGTAATACTAATTTTGGAAAGTGCCGTGTTCGGAATGTTCGTATCAGCGATTTTGGTGGATCAGCTACAGGCTATTTTAGGTGATGAAACGGCAGTGGAACAAGTCCAACATCAGGGACCTTACCGGCCACACAAACCAAAATTAACCCTGCTCGGCGAAGTTTTCGGAAGAGAACATCCATTTTTGTGGATGTTACCGTGCTCGTCGGTTTCCAGAAAATTCAACACTCCTCTTTTAGATTACCATGTTTGAATGCATTCCTGGTGCAATTTTGGAATTGGTGAGCAATTTTATTAGGGACAGTTTTATATTTTCGTACAATCTGATACGAACGGGAGGAACAAGTTGAAAAACCTTGAGAGTGTAATGAATGTAGTTTTTCTATTAAATGCAGGTAGGAATATTGATGTTTATATATCTTTTTGATTTGTGTTTTGCTGGCAATCTATTAGGTTTATCGTATTAAAATGTAGAAAGATGAATGTTGTAATATATTGGAAGATAGAACAGTCTGTGATTATTTGAGTAGTTTCGTGTGGTTTCCTAGAACCCATTTGTTATATGTTTTGGGAGCAGGAAGCCTAGATCTCCATTTATAGTCCAGGCTATCAACCGGAAATTAAAAAAAAAAGACACTTCGAATCAAATCATTTTTTTTGCATTAGCTTCAGGAGGTTCTCAGGATCATTCATACACCTTAAAACCTCTTGGGAACCCCAACCCCACCAATTGGGGGCGAAAATGGCTCGAAATCTTGAATTGTATTTTCTACAAAATGAAGTATTTTGGCATTTCGAGTGCACCTAGGAGGTTTTTTGGGTCGCTGAACACGAATCCGTAGCCAGATTTCCTTGCAATCCATCGTAGGGGTGGTAAAATCGACGAAATTGGCCAATTTTGCACCCCTATATGTTAAGCTATTGCATATAGCTTTTATCGCGGGCTTTGAGCGCGGCGACCGAATCAAGTAATTCCGTAACGAAAAATAACAGGAACTCGTTTATGTTGCGCTCTCTCGGGTGACTAATATTGAAAAATTGTATATCACGACAAAAAACGATAATTCTACATTCAAGTTTTATAATAATCGAAGGCAAGCTGCATCGACTGCATCTTTGTTGCAAGAATTCAAAAGACTGCCTTTGAATAGTGTTCAGACGACAGCTCAAAGTGTCTTAGATTTCATTAGTAATAGAAATGGCATTTCAATAATGACTTTCAATTGCCAAAGTCTAAATAGTCACAAATACGATTTACAAGATTCAGTTACGAGACAAACAAATGTGTTACTTCTTACCGAAACTTGCATGGCGCATGATAATCCGATTGAAATACCTAATTTCAATTGTATTGTTCAATTCAAACGAGACACTGTTCCAGAAGGTGGGGTAGCTATTTACCAAAATAATAATAATGTAACTAATATTATGACTCCGAATATTGAAATGAATATTGCACACGTTAGCGATGTTAATGTTAGGTGCTCATTTGTTGGAGATATTTGTGCGTGCTTATGCAAACTTAGAAATGGCCTACACATAGTCATGGTAGCAATTTACATTTCTCCGAATCCAAAATTGGACGAGGTAGAGCATTTTATTCATCGCACTTTACTGGAGTACACTGAAGAAGGGTCGAGAATACTTGGTACAAATGGTAATAAATATCCACTTATCTTGGCTGGCGATTTCAACATCAACTTCGCTGATGAAAAATCAGAGCGGTTGACAACTTTTCTTTCGGAAAAATTGAATTTGAAAATGAATAATGATCCACAAGAATCCACAACAAGTCCACCATTGACGCGGTATTTTCCAGATATTTAGAGGATATCAAGTCTCAAACTTATGTCTCTTATTTCAGTTATTCAGTTACCATAAACCTATAGTTTCAATGATAACAAATTCCTGAATAACCTACATGTATTGTGAGATAATAAAAATATTTTAAACGATATTAACTTCTCATTTATTCAATAAAAGAAAAAAATTTGTTTTTTATCGGTCACCACGCTCAAAAAGTGTAACTTGAATTAAAAAATCAAAGAAATAAAAATACTGCATAAATTTAAAAAAATAAATAATTATAATTGCATAAGTTGAGAAAAATGCTATGCAATAGCTTTACCGCGGCAGTCCCCGAGTGCCGCACTTATCTTTTTGTTTTTTTGCATTAGGTTCGGGAACTTCTCAGGATCATTCATACACTTTAAAACCTCTTGGGAACCCCAACCCCACCCATTGGGGGCGAAAATGGCCCGACATCTCCAAGTTTTGAATTGTATTTTCTATAAAATAAGGTATTTTGGCATTTCGAGTGCTCCAAGGGGGTTTTTTGGGTCGCTGATCACGAATTCGTAGCCAGATTTACTTGCAACCCATCGTAGGGGTGGTAAAATCGACGAAATTGGCCAATTTAGCACCCGTATATGTTATTTTGCAATTAGGCATTTCGAATGCACCATTTACTTGAATATCATCGTAGAGGTGGGAAATTCACAAAAATGGCTAATTTGACACGCTTCTAAATTTTTATTATTTTTGCATTTTAAAATTACTTCGGAGTAAATCTGGCTTCGGAATCGTATTCAGCGACCCAAAAAAACTCCCTTGGTGCATTCGAAATGCCAAAAACACGTAAATTGCAAAATAACATGTAGGGGTGCAAAATTGGCCAATTTCGTCGATTTGACCACCTCTACGGTGGATTGCAAGTAAATATGGCTACGGATTCGTGTTCAGCGACCCAAAAAACCTCCTAGGTGCACTCGAAATGCCAAAATACCTTTTTTGTAGAAAATGCAATTCAAGACTTGGAGATTTCGGGCCATTTTCGCCCCAATGGGTGGGGTTGGGGTTCCCAAGAGGTTTTAAGGTGTATGAATGATCCTGAGAACCTCCTGAAGCTAATGCAAGAAAAAATGTTTTTTTATTATAGCTAAAATCCCGGTTCACAGCCTGGACTATTAGCAGTTGAAGTGCTATGTAAATGGAAATCTTTCTTCAAATATAGTAGTTTCTCAATAAATTAAGATCATTTTAGTATATGTTTGTTTCTAATGCTTCCAATTGTTGATTTTTATTGCAAATGAGCACGACACTACATTTGTAATATAATGGATTTTCAACAAGTAAAGACCAGTTCCATCTTGAAAATGCTGATTTTTTGATAATTTCATACTAAATCTCTAATCAAAAGTGTCACAATAAAGGTTATGATTTGTTTTTTATTGCTTTAGTTCAACAATTTCATGTTTAAATTGATTAATAGAGTTCGAGAAAGGACAAGTCTTTTTTGGGACATATGACCCAGTATACCATTCATTTTACGCCAAAAAAGCAGGTAAACGTAATTTTCTTCCAGTTTTTGATCTTTTTCGATCTCAAAGTTGCAGAATTTAGAATCGTAGGTAGGATATTTGGATTCCTTGGACAATTTTCGATCGAAAACATGCTATTACATCATTTTTTTTAAATATTTTGGTGCTTTGGAAAAGCAGTTTGAAAAAATGACTTCGTTTTTTCGTAATTTTTGAAGTTTGTTTCTTAAAACTTTAAATCGACTAAAATCGTGATCAAAATTGACTGATTTTGATGTAAAATTTCCCAAGCAATCTGATTCTGACAATTTTTTAATCCCACATGATGACCCAGAGCCACAAAGTTCAACAAAGTGCAAAAAAATACGAGGCAAAACAACGAAACCGAACATAAATTAGTGTAATTTAGTAATTTTGTCGCTCTGGGTCATCATGTGGGATTAAAAAATTGTCAGAATCAGATTGCTTGGGAAATTTTACATCAAAATCAGTCAATTTTGATCACGATTTTAGTCGATTTAAAGTTTTAAGAAACAAATTTCAAACATTACAAAAAAACAAAATTTGCAGCTACCAAAAAGCTTTTTTTCAAACTGCTTTTCCAAAGCACCAAAATATTTTTTAAAATAATGTAATAGCATGTTTTCGATCGAAAATTGTCCAAGTAATTCAAATATCCTACTTACAATTCTAAATTCTGCAACTTTGAGGTCGAAAAAAGTTAAAAACTGAAAGAAAATTACGTTTACCTGGTTTTTGGCGTAAAATTAATGGTATACTGGAGTGTAAAAACTGTTGGATGACGTTCGGGAACTGTCTTCTTGGCATATTTTACTTTATTTGAAAATTCTGTCAAAAAACTTACCTCTAAAAGACACCCGAAAGGGTATAAAAAGGTTTGATAATTATGAAAAAATCATGCGCTACATTTGCGACATAATGGATTTCCAACAAATAAAGTCTTTAAAATCTTAAAAATGCTGATTTTTTGATAATTTCATTCTAAATTTCTAATCAAAGTGTCAAAATAATGTTTATAATTTTTTTTATTGCTTTAGTTCAACAATTTCATGTTTAAATTGATTAATAGAGTTCGAGAAAGGACTGCATATTTAATAATGGCGATTTTTATTCAAAATTTTGCCTCCAAAAGTCACCAGAAATGATATAAAAGGTTTGATAGTTATGAAAAAATCAGACACTACGTTTGCGATATAATGGATTTCCAACAAATAAAGAACAGTTGAATCTTTAAAATGTTGATTTTTTGATAATTTCGTACTAAATTTCTAATTAAAGTGTCAAAATAATGGTTATAATTTTTTTAATGCTTTAGTTCACCAATTTCATATTTAAATTGATTAATAGAGTTCGAAAAAGGACTGCATATTTGATAATGGTGATTTTTATTCAAAAATTTTGTAAAAAAAAAATTTTCCTTCAAAAGTCACCAGAAATGATATAAAACGTTTTGATAATTATGAAAAAATCAGCTTAAATCTGGTCTACACAATTTGATAGTATTTTTAGCACTCATATCGCACATATAAGATGATTATTTAATCTTAATAAGATTCTTGACCCAGTATGAATTATATATAAAAATTCTCGGGAAATAGGTCACATTAACACTTTGTTATAAATATTCGTCTTTACGTACGTTTCGGTCTGACGACCATATGTCTAAACTCACTCACTATGTCTAAAAAGGGGTTTATTAAAACTAATTATAGCACAAGCGTCCAAATCGCACAATTTAACTTCAATCAAAAGAGCCCACGCCGTCGAAACGAACAGAACTACGAATAATCGAAATTGTATCGTCAGTATTATTATTACTTTAATACTGACGATACAATTTCGATTATTCGTAGTTCTGTTCGTTTCGACGGCGTGGGCTCTTTTGATTGAAGTTAAATTGTGCGATTTGGACGCTTGTGCTATAATTAGTTTTAGTAAACCCCCTTTTTAGACATAGTGAGTCTTCTGATGATGGTCGTGAGACCGAAACGTACGTAAAGACGAATATTTAAAACAAAGTGTTAATGTGACCTATTTCCCGAGAAATATACATAATTATTTAATTTGATTTCTTCAACTGCATGTTTGAACTCGAAATTTAAATTTTAATATATACAAGGGAGGTTAAAATGAACGCCAAATTATCACGTAGGGTGTGTTTAGCTTGTAAAAAATAAATAAAAACTTTATTCTAATTAAAATTCAAAATCCTCTACCTAATACTACCACCAAATATTTTGATCACTAGAGATTGCTATGCAGATATGCAACTCATGTACTCTACAAATTATTATTTTCCTGGTAGAAACAACTTTTTGGTGACATCATTATAGAAGATGATCACTTATATGCTCTTAATTGATGTATTTTTCTTATTCAATATCGATACTGTTAAATGAATGACAAAATTTTATAAAAAATAACTATCTGAAAAATGAGAAATCGTTAGTCAATCAATCAATCAATCAACACGGGGGCGGACAAGTCCGGAGCACTTAGACTGCTTGATTGGGTCCATTGTGCGCCCCTTGATACAAGAATCAATCCAGCAAACCTAAAGCCGTGCCAAAAGCTAAGATTTTGCATGGACTAATATCTCTTATTGCTTCAAGAAATCGTTAGTACTTCATAATATTTGTTTGAAGAAGCTACTGTGTTAGCGAATTTATAGTCACATTTATTTAAGTTCAAAATGGATTTTCATCACGTAATGACTGATTGTATCCAAATGAGAAATATTTTTTTTTAAGATTATAGTGGAACTGATCTCTTTTATTTTGATGGCCATTGACTTTAACGGTTAACCCTTACCTTGAAAACTTTAATACTTTGAGGGTATTATAACAAAACTTGCATGGTTATAATGAACTGAATATCACATTTATACTGACTTGTAATTATACATCGACTTCACAATACTGAATGTTCCATTTTCCTCAGTAAAATAATAAAGGAATACTGTTTATAGTTCCATGGTCAAGAGAGGGCAGAGACAATTATAAAACTCTAAAGTGGCTTAGAATTGTATGACTTTTGAATATCAAAAATGTGTAGTTGTAAATATTTTTAGGTGTAATATTCCGAAAAAAAGTGCTGAATTCTTCAATGCTTTGAAATTATCACAACAGTACAAAGGAAATGTGGGTTTCAGAAAATATTAATACTAATAAAATAATAACGCGATGAATATTCGAAAATTAATTGGAATGTAATTATGAAATCTACATGTAACGAAATAATAAATTATTATAGTTAATTTGATTGTCACAATATTTAGAACAACTCGTGTAAAAATGAGAGGTTTGTGTGTAGTTATTTAGCATAATCTCATTATTTTGAATGTGATAATTTATGTATATATATTAAGGTGTATCATTTCTCTCTCTTTTATATGACTGATATAAATGAAATGTACCAATTTTTTTATATTTCGGGTATTTCGATTAGAGTAGATTATATTTTTATATTGTTTAATCAAATTATATTTCAGTGTAATTTTGATTCACTTAAATATTTTACATAATTTTTATAAGTAGTCAAAATCAGGTTTAGTGATAGTTAAGTTTTATTTTAATAATTGTAAGTATTTATTTTATCCTATTTACAATTAAGTAGATTGATCATGTAGCAATATGTACAAAATTAATTTCAGTATCATCAAAACCACTTGGCGATAGCCAACAGGCAACAGTGAAGCTGAAACTTTTTACTAGGGTTTTTGAGGAGTAACTATTTACTTACTTTCCAAGATTATTTATTATTTTAAATTGATTATAACTTATTTAGATATTACGTTAATCGAAATGACGAATTAATGACAGAAAATGCATATATCAAAGTTAATTTACATCCCATATTTATTCTGAATATGAATATTTAATTAATTTTTAAACTTTTTAATTAACTTCAAAAACCCTTTATTTCAATATTATGTACATATGTTTGTTGAGCATTCTTTTATAATTTATCACTTGTTATTTTTTCATAGTTTATTATTAAATGAATCTAGTTCTGGCAAATATTCTAATGTGAAATAGACATTAAATTTGTTTTATCGATTGTACTCTAAAGATTTGGATTGTCTCATTTACCATTTCTTTTACATAATATAGTTCCTATAATGTAGGCAACTAATATATCACTCGGTGGTATTACTAGTTGCAACACACATTCTAAATAACGGTGAGTTATTCATAATCCATGGTTATGTATTTAATACGATATAAAAATCACTTGTAGGTATACAACCAACATAACATTAACTTGTATTACTAGTTAAATAAGACTAGTGTGCCTTCATTTTTGTTGGCTGATATCATAATGTCGCAAATTAGGCAACTAATATAATGTGTATTGTTGGTAGTATGAATGGATGTTCAATAAGTGACAAATGTCGTTTTGCAAGATCCTTCCATGGTAGGCAACCAATATAACACTAGCATGTAGTACTAGTTGCGGTATGCTATCATTATGACAAGTTTAGAAATTAATATTGTTGCAGTTGGTTATGCATTTAATACAATATAAAAATAACTATTAAGTATACAACCTACATAACACTAGCTTGTATTATTAGTTGCATAGGACATAGTGTGTTTTTATTTTTGTTGGCTGATATCATAATGTCGTAAATTAGGCAACTAATATAACAATCATGTGTATTGTTGGTAGTATGAATGGATGTTCAATAAGTGACAAATGTCGTTTTGAAAGATCCTTCCATGGTAGGCAACCAATATAACACTAGCATGTAGTACTAGTTGCGGTATGCTATCATTATGACAAGTTTAGAAATTAATATTGTTGCAGTTGGTTATGCATTTAATACAATATAAAAATAACTATTAAGTATACAACCTACATAACACTAGCTTGTATTACTAGTTGCATAGGACATAGTGTGTTTTTATATTTGTTGGCTGATATCATAATGTCGTAAATTAGGCAACTAATATAACAATCATGTGTATTGTTGGTAGTATGAATGGATGTTCAATAAGTGACAAATGTCGTTTTGAAAGATCCTTCCATGGTAGGCAACCAATATAACACTAGCATGTAGTACTAGTTGCGGTATGCTATCATTATGACAAGTTTAGAAATTAATATTGTTGCAGTTGGTTATGCATTTAATACAATATAAAAATAACTATTAAGTATACAACCTACATAACACTAGCTTGTATTACTAGTTGCATAGGACATAGTGTGTTTTTATTTTTGTTGGCTGATATCATAATGTCGTAAATTAAGCAACTAATATAACAATCATGTGTATTGTTGGTAGTATGAATGGATGTTCAATAAGTGACAAATGTCGTTTTGAAAGATCCTTCCATGGTAGGCAACCAATATAACACTAGCATGTAGTACTAGTTGCGGTATGCTATCATTATGACAAGTTTAGAAATTAATATTGTTGCAGTTGGTTATGCATTTAATACAATATAAAAATAACTATTAAGTATACAACCTACATAACACTAGCTTGTATTACTAGTTGCATAGGACATAGTGTGTTTTTATATTTGTTGGCTGATATCATAATGTCGTAAATTAGGCAACTAATATAACAATCATGTGTATTGTTGGTAGTATAAATGTATGTTCAATAAGTGACAAAAATTTTCGTTTTGCAAGATCCTTTCGTGGTTTCATGGTGTGCAACCAATATAACACTAGCATGTAGTACTAGTTGCGGTACGCTATCATTATGACAAGTTAAAGAATTAATATTGTTGCAGTTGGTTATGCATTTAATACAATATAAAAATCCCTAGTAAGTAGTCAACCAACATAACACTAACTTGTATTACTAGTTGCATAAGACAAAGTGTGCCTTTATTTTTGTTGACCGATATCATAGTGTCGTAAATTAGGCAACTAATATAACAATCACGTGTATTGTTGGTAGTATGAATGTATGTTCAATAAGTGACAAAAATTTTCGTTTTGCAAAATCCTTTCATGGTAGGCAACCAATATAACACTAGCATGTAGTACAAGTTGCGGTACGCTATCATTATGACAAGTTTAAGAATTAATATTGTTACAGTTTGTAATAGTTTAATTATATAGCTAATTCGTTAAATGAGTAAGTATATTATATCTATATTCAACATATTTGCACGCGAACAATTACAAGATCGATATAATATAAGTTTGTATCACTACGTGTGGTATAAAGTATACAACCAGCATGACAATATATTGTATTACTGGTTGCATAAGAATTCACCTATTGATTTATAGTATACCGTGAAAATTTACTCGCTGTAGGCAACCAGCATAGCATACCCGTGCATCATTAGTTGCTGTAAGCAATCAATACCATAGTTTGATTTAAAATATTTACTTGATGTAGGCAACTAACATAACACTATCATGTATTATTAGTTGCGGTGTATAATATAGGATGAATCAATCAGTTTCATATGTAGGCAATTTAACGTTACCTTGTATTAGTGGTTGCATTCATTATGTCCTACTTAATAAATATAATTTGAAACAATTTTAAATCATGTTTTTATCAAATTTTTAATTTGGATTATAATCTGTGAAATACTAATTTAATTTATTTACATAAATAATAATTTGCGATTGATTACTTACCTTTAGAATGTACTAAAGATCTCTTACAGGAAGGCCATTTTCCAATAAAAAAGATGAATATTGTATTTAAACATAGATTATAATGATAGCCTTATTTTCCAATTTGAAATGAAATTATCCCACTAATTGGAGACGTCAGGTTTGCATGTCATTTTATTATACCATGTTTTACCTATTAACTAATATCACTCTACTTTGAAAATATTAAAACATTGTTTCAACTTATCATAATAGGTTTACTTAAAACGAATTGGCGAAAATATCGTTTAAAATACAGTTATTTAAATAGAAAATAAAATCATTTACATATCATTATTGATAATTCACTTTAAACGAATCAACGATAAAATCTAGTCAAATCTTTTAAACTGTGTGTTATGGACTTTGATGTGTCGGATCTGAAAAAGAAAATCAAAATGAGCATCAATGATAAAATAGATTACCTGATTCCAAGTAAAAGCGCGGAAACTTTTACCCGTTCAATTATACTCGGAAAGAGCGATTTTGTTTTTTGTGTAACATTTTCATTATTATATCTTTATTGAATCCATTCTTATAGTCTAGGAGCCAGAACAATATTGATGGTCTGAACATTAACCCGATGGCACTATGGTTTATCGTTAGAGGACGGTTCAAAGATACAATCTCCGCAAATTATTTATTTTTTTACTGGAGATCAACCCTTTTCAGGTTGCGGTTACTTGAAAAGCATGTCATTCTTATACACTTTCTCCATTTTTATCGTGTTCGTTTATCAGGCTGACCAGTTAAAATTCGACCGAAAATGGACTGCAAGTTTACCCTCCCAAACCTGGTGGAAAATGTTCATTGGTGTTGAAAATTGTTAAGATACCCTATGCCAACAAAAGTTATCGGTCCATTTCCGAGTAATTGGCCATTATTTGGACCAAAAATGTTTTTTTTTAATTTTGTGGCTGAAACTTGCGGATTACAAGGTAACATGATGGCACCATGTTAAATAACTTTATTGGAGGTCAAATAAGAATTTAAGATTATTGCCATCACTCCTTGGCTATTCAAACCCCCCCAAAACCCCCTAAAACTACCCCCAAAACAAAACAAAAAATAAAAAATCGGCCGTTTCGATTATAAACACAGCCAGAATCTCAATAATCATAAAAAAGGTCATATTATCCATGTTATTCATGGCATGAATTTATATACAGGGTGTCCCAGGTTTCAGTAGCAGAACTTTCAGTCAATAGAAAATTTGATTTTGAGAAAAAAAGTTCCTATTAACATATATGCACAGACGCTTAGTTTTTGAGGTGTTGAAATTGAAAAAAAATTTCGTTTTTTGCAAATATCTCCGGAACCGTCTATCGTACAGAAAGCTGGTGAAGATTTTGAAGGGGTAGTGGGTGTTTTTCTCCTCAACTTCTACGCCACTTGAAAAAGTACGGTTTTGAGACAAGCATTTGAACTGCCAATGTTTTCTACATAAAAAAGGTACTCTTGGTCATAAGCTCTAAAGTTGACCGTTTTCGGGAAAAATCAACTTTTATGTTGAAAAACATGGTCAATCCTTACTAATTAAACAACATTTATTCAAACGTTAGAACAAGTAACAAAACCAAAAAATGTTCCATGTTTTTCAACATAACAATTGATTTTTCTCGAAAACGGTCAACTTTAGAGCTTATGACCAAGAGTACCTTTTTTGTGTAGAAAACATTGGCGGTTCAAATGGGCGTCTCAAAACCGTACTTTTTCCAGTGGCGTAGAAGTTGGGGAGAAAAACACCCACTACCCCTTCAAAATCTTCACCAATCATGACTATAAAAAGTTTTTTTTATCGCACAGAACATTGTTTTCTGTACGATAAACGGTTCCGGAGGAGATATTTGCAAAAAACGATTTTTTTTTTCAATTTCAACACCCTGTATCTCAAAAACTAAGCGTCTGTGCATATATGTTAATAGGAACTTTTTTCTCAAAATCAAATTTTCTATCGACTGTTGAAGTTCTGCTACTAAAACCTGGGACACCCTGTATAATTCATACAATCATTATTAAAGAATAAATAAAGTTATGAATCATAAAAAAAATCAACTTACTGTGAAATCGACATAAGGACTTTGTTCAACTGTTCCGGCGTGGCGGCCATAATCCCAACGCTGCTCTGTTTTGGTAACGTGTCCAGCCCGTTAGCCAGCCACTTTCCCACCATCTCTCTATCGAAATCCAACAATTCTACGAACACGTCGGCCACCTCGCAAAGCATGTACGAATGCAGATAGAACACGCACGCGTGTACCAAACTCGTGACCAATTGTTGTCCGAACTCGTTCAAGATGCCGCGCACCAACTGCCGCCTTTCCGCGAAGTCCGGCTGGTTCTTCCGGCACTGGCCGGTGTTGATCAGGTCGTAGAAGAACTTCATCACGGACGTGTTGGCCTCTTTGTGATCGAGCGAACAGGCGGACAGGGCGCATTGCAAAATGTGACTGAGCGACGCGCACTGTAAAAAGGGCACGGGCGCCCTCTGCATGAACCTCGCGCACAATCTGAAAAAATCGTCCACCGTGTCGGGATGGTTGCGCAGGCCGTTCTCTTCTTGTAAAATCTGGAAGGTGGGTTCGATGAAGGCGTGTAACATGTCGAGCAAGCCCTGGACACAAACGGTATCGACGGCGTACTCGTCGACGAGGATGCTGCCGACGTAGAGGAAACACGAATGTTTGTACAGGGTGTAAACGCTAATTATCTGACGCACTAGAGTCTCTAAGATTTCCTTCAGTTGTTGACTGACGCAACGTAGCATGAAACGCACGCAGCGGCAACACCGCTCCATTATCCTCAGGTCGGATTGGTATTTGTCGAAGGTGCGGGACAGGATCGGCCATATCTCTAATATTACCGTTCTACAAGGGTTCTCGTCATCTACCAACAAGAACATAATTATAGCACAAGATGCGGCATTAGAAATATATACCTTCATATGTTAAGATGTCGAAGATTATAATGAGATTAAGTTTTAACGTTTTAACGCCAATAGAATCTTTCCTTTTATGTACTTTTTAGACTGTTTTGACATTTCTAAAAGCCCATAGATACTGTCAATTCGTTTTTAACTACTTTTAGGACTGTTTTGATGTTTATAAAAGCCCATAGAAACTTTCAATTCGTCTTTTATGTACTTTTTGGACTGTTCTGACGTTTCTAAAAACCAATAGAAACTTTCAATTCGTCTTTTATGTACTTTTAGGACTGTTTTGACGTTTCTGAAAGCCCATAAAAACTTTCAATTTGTCGTTTATGTACTTTTTGGACTGTTTTGACGTTTCTAAAAGCCCATAGAAACTTTCAATTCGTCCGTTATGTACTGTTTGGACTGTTCTGCCGTTTCTAAAAGCCCATAGAAACTTTCAATTTTGTCTTTTATGTGCTTTTTGGACTGTTTTGACGTTTCTAAAAGCGAATAGAAACTTTTAATTCGTCTTTTATGTACTTTTTGGACTGTTTTGACGTTTCTAAAAGCCCATAGAAACTTTCAATTCGTCCGTTATGTACTGTTTGGACTGTTCTGCCGTTTCTAAAAGCCCATAGAAACTTTCAATTTTGTCTTTTATGTGCTTTTTGGACTGTTTTGACGTTTCTAAAAGCGAATAGAAACTTTTAATTCGTCTTTTATGTACTTTTTGGACTGTTTTGACGTTTCTAAAAGCCCATAAAAACTTTCAATTCGTCTTTTATCTGCTTTTTGGACTGTTTTGACGTTTCTAAAAGCCCATAGAAACTTTTAATTCGTCTTTTCTGTACTTTTTGGACTGTTTTGACGTTTCTAAAAGCGAATAGAAACTTTCAATTTTGTCTTTTATGTACTTTTTGGACTGTTTTGACGTTTCTAAAAGCCCATAAAAACTTTCAATTTTGTCTTTTATGTACTTTTTGGACTGTTTTGACGTTTCTAAAAGCGAATAGAAACTTTTAATTCGTCTTTTATGTACTTTTTGGACTGTTTTGACGTTTCTAAAAGCCCATAAAAACTTTCAATTCGTCTTTTATGTGCTTTTTGGACTGTTTTGACGTTTCTAAAAGCGAATAGAAACTTTTAATTCGTCTTTTATGTACTTTTAGGACTGTTTTGACGTTTCTAAAAGCCCATAAAAACTTTCAATTTGTCTTTTATCTGCTTTTTGGACTGTTTTGACGTTTCTAAAAGCCCATAGAAACTTTTAATTCGTCTTTTATGTACTTTTTGGACTGTTTTGACGTATCTAAAAGCCCATAAAAACTTTCAATTCGTCTTTTACGTACTTTTAGGACTGTTTTGACGTTTCTAAAAGCCCATAAAAACTTTCAATTTTGTCTTTTATGTGCTTTTTGGACTGTTTTGACGTTTCTAAAAGCCCATAGAAACTTTCAATTCGTCTTTTATGTACAGGGTGTCCCATTTTGGGTACCTTTGCGGGGTATCTCCTTTATTTTTAAAGATAGAGAGTTGCGGTTTTCGCGACACTGTGCTACTTTTTCATAAAGCTCAAGATGCCGTCAACAGAATTTTCATAGCCCTTTTAGTTTTTAAGATACAGGGCATTTCTGAAAATGTTGCATTTTGTGACCCCCCTCGTATCTCCGTTATCCTTCAACTTATCGAAAAGGTAAAATAACATTCTAATAGTTTTTTTTCCGTAGAATGCAGTGGTGTAGATAACTTTTGTTACATATTTACTGTTTTTGAGTTATATAGCAAACTTATGTTTTTTTAAATGGAACATCCTGTATATTTATAGACTATAAAATTTGTCTTTTTTTTACCTTTTCAAAAATGTATGATAGTATAAACTTTTTTTCAGAAACACGCAAATAATTGACAATTTTTAGAAATTAAATACATATTTTAATTGTAGGCCATTGATATTGTTTATGACAAGAAACAGAAATAAACATCAAATCTCTATCGCATTTAAGCTGTTTATTTTCGTTCTTTTGGTATCATTATTCGATAGATATTTATCAATTTTTTCGAATAATGGCAGTTTACGAAAATTATGAGAAATATGATATGATGGTATGTTTTATACAGAGTAATGAAAATTCTGAAGAAGCTTCGGAATTATATTTCCAAAGGTGAGTAAGCTATTATGGCTATGAAAATCTCTATTATCATTTTAATTTTTGCTTGTTAGATATGCAGAAAGAAGGCAACCGTTTTTTGGGATATTTGCCCGTTTAAAAGCAAATTTAGTTGAGCACGGATCATTTGTTCCCCCGCGCCCTAAAACATACAACAAAGAGAACAGGGAAAGAAAAGAGATAGATACTTTAGGATATATAGAAGCAACATCTTCGTCCTCATGTAGAAAAATTGAGAAGGAAATTGGTGTGTCAAAAACTAACGCTCAGAGGATCTTGAAGAAATATAAGTATCATCCATACAAATTTAATATACTACAACATTTGCATTCTGGCGATGCCGAGCGCCGGGCACTGTTTTGCCAGTGGTATTTGCAACAAATCGATGCTAACGATTTATTTGGCAGACTTGTTTTTTGGTCAGACGAATGCTTTATTTCAAGTGCTGGCATTTTCAATCGTCACAATACCAGGAACTGGCGTAGTGAAAATCTGCATTTAATGTTTGAAAGGGCACAACAAGGACGCTTTGGAGTTGAGGTTTCATGTTTTATTTTGGGTAGACATATAGTTTATAGGATTTTTGAAGGAGGTCTTACAGCACGTAGATACCTAGAAATTCTTGAGGAAGTTATTCCAGAACTGCTCGAAAACATTCCATTAGCCCAGTATAATGCTGTTTACTTACAGCAAGATGGTGCCCCAAGTCATAACTCTAGGCTCTTAAGGGCCTTTCTAAATAATAACTTTCCTCAAAGATGGATAGGTACCAACGGACTTGTTAGATGGCCTCTACGATCACCAGATCTCTCAATTTTAGATTTTTTTTATGGGGTTATATACCAAATGAAGTATATAAAACTCGATATGACGGCATTGCAAAACTTCGAGAGGCAATTCATTTAGCTTTTCGAAATCTGCGAATGAGAACAATGGTTCTTTTGAACGCTATTCAAAGAATCTCAAAGATGTGCCAATTTTGCATTAGAGAAAATGGTGGTCAATTTGAACATCACATTTAATTTTTTTTAATAATGTTATTTTTTTGTGTTTTTGTTATATTGTCACTTTATGCCACAAAACTGTTGTTACAAACTTACTGTTAGAAAAAGATCTATGGGAATTTTTTTTAATAGATACCTATATACAAGGTATCCAATTATTTGTTAGTAATATGTAAGTTGCACTTGTTTATTATTGTTATCCATAGCCTACTATTAAAATATGTATTTAATTTTCTGAAAATTGTCAATTATTTGCGTGTTTCTGAAAAAAAGTTTATACTATCATACATTTTTGAAAAGGTAAAAAAAAGATAAATTTTATAGTCTATAAATATACAGGATGTTCCATTTAAAAAACATAAGTTTGCTATATAACTCAAAAACCGTAAATATGTAACAAAAGTTATCTACACCACTGCATTCTACGGAAAAAAAACTATTAGAATGTTATTTTACCTTTTCGATAAGTTGAAGGATAACGGAGATACGAGGGGGGTCACAAAATGCAACATTTTCAGAAATGCCCTGTATCTTAAAAACTAAAAGGGCTATGAAAATTCTGTTGACGGCATCTTGAGTTTTATGAAAAAGTAGCACAGTGTCGCGAAAACCGCAACTCTCTATCTTTAAAAATAAAGGAGATACCCCGCAAAAGTACCCAAAATGGGACACCCTGTACGTTTAGGACTGTTTTGACTAAAAGCCCATAGAAACTTTCAATTTGTGTCTTTTATGTACTTTTAGGACTGTTTTGACGTTTCTTAAAGTCAATGGTTGCAACGATGAAGTCATCGCTGAAACAAACGCCTATTTTGAAGGATTGCCAAAATCGAATTACTTACAAGGGATCGAAAAAATGGAGAAAACGTTTGACAAAGTGTATCGGGCTACAAGGAGATTATGTTGAGAAATAAAATAAGTCTTGACCAAATAATTCATTTCTTGTTCCATTGTTCAGGAACTTTTCAACTTGCTCTCGTGCATAACCTTAAACGGTGAATGAAAATCCTGATGAACGATATTTTTTCTCAAGCTAACATTTACGACTACATACAAGCTACTGAATGTACTTACCGTCTTTTAATTTGACGTGAATGTTCCTTAGAATGGACGACAATCTATCTAACCATAGAACCGGATCACTTTTGGTCCCCCTCACCGGCACCACGTCTTGCTCTATGAGTTGACATATGGGCGTCACCTGCAAAAAACACATCTCCCGCAACGCCACAATCAGATCCGCTGGCGGCATACACCCGACAATGGCGGCTACGCCTCTCAACAACCCGATCACCGCGTTATTGGTGATGGCGAACGTGTCGACCTGATGGAGCAGCTGCAGAAGAACGGGAACGTGACGGGGCATGTGACCGTTACAGGTGGCGCATATGTTCTGTAAGGCGGCGGCCGACGCCGCCCCCACACCCTGGTGAGGTAGACAACTCACTAGGAAATTGAGGATGGGATCGAGGGTGTTCGGGTGTTTTTCCACCCATTCGCACAGCTCGCCCAACAAAAGGACGGACGTGTGTTTTACACATATATGGGTGTTTTCTTGCAAGTTCAAGATGGCCTCCACTACTTTGGGGATCACCTCGCTTTCGGTACTGCAAAAGAGACGTGATATTCAGTTTTAAGGTCGAGGTTCAAGCTTCGATTTCAAAGCGAATATCAACTAAAAATTTCGAATTAATCACATAAACTTAAGTTTAAAAAAAGCTGTGATCAATTGATCACGTGACTTTTCTCACTCTGTTAGCATAATAGCTTTCGGGACACTTCTGCGGGTCAAAAGTAAATGATTGTAGTGACAGAAGATATATTCGAAATGATTCAGAAACCGCTAAAAAAAGACGATATATTATACTCTATGCTGTATTGAGATTTTATTTAAATAGCGTACATAACGTATTTTACCACTCTATGTTTTATACTGACACCGGCTGTCAGGTTGACTTACCTAACCTTGTTTTATACTGACACTTGTTGTCACATGAACTATCAATATTTTCCACAGAGTAGACGGAAAATAGACTGTTACGTCACATCGATGACAAATGAGAAATTCGGACACTTCTACAGGTTTAGTACGTTGTATTTAGGCCAATTTTCGCAAAACGTAGGAAAAACGTTATAAGTTTAGTCAGAAGTTTGAAAAAAGAGATAAGATTGTATAGGCTTACACATCGTTAGTCATAAAGAAAGGGCGGTTAGTCAGTATTACTATTAATAAACAATGAAAAAAAACAACGTGTGGCACTCGGGGACTGCCGCGGTAAAGCTATTGCATAGCACTACGCCACTGAAAAAAGTTGGGCAGAAAAATATCCACTACCCCTTCAAAATCTTCACGAATTATGAGTAAAAAAGAGTATCATCTTGATCTCTATGAAGAGTATTCTGTGACAAGTGCATAGATAACTCTAGTACCGGTAGTAGAGTTATCTATGGTGACAAGTGTCAGTTGACTTGTAAACACAATTTTATACGAAAGTTTTAACGTTCAGATCTCGTTAGCGTTTCCGGCTCCGGGATTTTTACGTGGCCTATCGAAATTAGAAGGTTCGAATTGTATAAAAACACAATTGCATGAACGCCAGACGACTCATGTAATTAGCTACGAACGTAATCATTTTGACATATACTCGAGGAGCTCGCTGCGCGTAAGTTAGAGTTTATACATTTTACCTCTATTTTGTTAATTTGGGGCCGTTTCGAACCCCGTGCGGCCGGCGCCAGTTGTAATAAAGTATTTTGGGCTATGGGCCGCTAGCTTTTACCCGCTTTCGGTATATTTAAGTAGCTAGAAAATTCCCTTTCGTACGTCGCACGTCAGATGCTAGTAGGTGACAGCTGAGAATACCTCAAACTGTTTTAATTAAATTTTCCTATTTAATCGACATTTTGGGGCCCGAGACTATGCTATTTAGTTGGCCCCGTTCATAAACTAACGACATGGAGCGAAAACCGCATGCGAAAAGTCTTCGTTGGGACGTTCTATGTACCGTAAATTTGCACTTTTCTAACTCGCGACCTACGCGCTTCTCACGTGAACGTCATTCGATTTATCGAAAATTAACCAATTCAAAACAGTTTTCGACCCAGTTTGGGGCTATCACGACCTTTTAAAAGGTTCAAAGTTAACATTTCGACAATCTTAAGCTCGGCCGAGCTACATGGTAGGCGGAGTGGTGGGTGTTAGGATATTTCGTTACGGTATTTGTCTTTTGTTTTTTTTTCTTGATTAGGTCGCCGCGCTCTAAGCCCGCGATAAAAGCTATATGCAATAGCTCACAAATTTGTGTATCAAACGCATATAATAAAGTTACCAAATACCTTCCTTATAGTCGAGTCAATTTAGCAAAGAAGCTCGGAATTTTTTCCAAACGGACCAATCAACCTAATTTTTTTTGCAAATCGTTCCTGAACCGATACTGAACCATACTGAACTTTAAGATCTAGTCGCTCGACCATTTTTCACCTGTTAAACCGGAAATTCGCCAATTTTCATGGGAAAATTTATTGTAAAATTTGTAAAATTGGTAAGTATTGCCAAAATTGGCTGGAAAACTCCACTCGGGGGTTTTCGGGGTCGCTGATTACGATACCGAAGCTAGATTTACCATTTGCCACCGCGGTAGCTAGAAATTGGCCAATTTTATGTCAGAAAAATGGATAAATTAGATAATTTCGTAATTTTTGTTGAAAATGGCTAGAAAATTTCACTCGGAAGTCATTTTATATTGGATATGGAAGAAATGATTTACAGTCACGGATAAATTACCTGACTTTTTTTCGACCCCGTTTGTGGCTATTGCGACCTTGTAAAAGGTTCAAAGTTAACATTTCGTTTTACATTCCACAACCACCCTTGACCAAGATAATTTTTAATTTGTAGTTCATTATTGTTTTACAACTGAAATAAATAGGTATGATATTTGTAGTTTATTGATAATGTCAGTGTGACAGTGACATAATTATTTCAAACGTAAAGTAAGACACACGTTTTAGATTCCACAACCACCCTTGACCTAGATAATTTTTGATATCCCGGTATAATACTGCTATAAAAAAAACAACCTAAATTTTTGATATTAAAATGAGCGATCTTAATTTAAATTCTCAATATGTATGTATATATATATATATACAGGGTGTCCCAGGTTTTAGTACCAGAACTTCAACAGTCGATAGAAAATTTGATTTTGAGGAAAAAAGTTCTTATTATCATATGTGCACAGACGCTTAGTTTTTGAGATACAGGGTGTTGAAATTGAAACAAAAATTTCGTTTTTTGCAAATATCTCCGGAACTGTTTATCGTACAGAAAACATCTTTTGCGAACATTTTCTACTCATAGCAAGCTATGTTCTATGCGATCAAAAATCTTTTTTTACTCATAATTCCTGAAGATTTTGAAGGGGTAGTGGAAGTTTGTTTCCCCAACTTTTTCCAGTGGCGTAGTGCTATGCACTCGGGGCAGTCCCCGAGTGCCACACGTTTCTTTTTTTTATGCATTCAACTGCAAGGTCCCTGATTGTGATTAAAAAAATGATTAAAAAATATCTAGGTTGCAATTAAAAATTTATTTTATTATACACTTGTTAGTTCATAAACTGTTTTGCTAGTTCATCATTCGTCTTTATACGATTTATCACGTAAATTAACGCCTATAGGGCTCGTTTCTCCCAACCACCACACCGAGTTCTTAAGAAGTACATCTGCACCTCTTAATTTCTAACTTCGTACTGCCGCACCACAGCTACAAGCCTTGCGCTGAATACCACTCGGGGAATACCCTTCAACCCGGGGATTCCCCACTGCCTATTGCAACCGCCCTTTGATAGATGGCAGCAGATCAACTAAATATCAACTAACACACTTTTTTCTGAATTTTTTCTGAAATCAGTTGAAAATTGGTATATGGGGGTTTACGAAGTCGTCGAGTATAAAAATTATTGCAGAAAAGTTACTTCACTTTCGCTATTTTTTCCCTATGCCAACCAACTCTGATAAACTTAAGAATTTTGAAAGATAATGGGCGAATTCTGTTATTTTCAACGAACCCGATGCTAAAATCATACTAGTATTAAGGTGGATGTACTTACGGTAAAACGTTCTTCGCAACTGCCTGCATGACAAACAAGGAAGCTTCGCTTGCGTCCCACGTAGCCTGAGGATTTTGCAAGTTTATGAACATCTGTCTAAAGCAACTACTGCTACCGACGATGAACACCACGTCCTTGATAAGATCCGACACTTTCAATCTGAAATCCTTGAAATCGTCCCCATCTTCCAACAGTCCCTCGTGGTCCGATTCCATCTGACAATGTCGACATAGCGCCGTTATCAATCGTTCTACGTAAGGTTTGAACAGTTCGGTCAGTTCTTTGTTGTTTTTCTGATAAAGTTCTTCACTCAACACGTACCACAAATTGAAGGTGATCTCGGCCACTTCGTAGTCGTGATGACCGACACAAATTAAAACTAAATCTAGAACTTTCACAGCGTAATGGTTGTTTGTGCTCGAGATGATTTTCTCCAGGAAACACTCGGCCAGTTCGGTGAATATCCTGCAGAAATTCATCGATTTCTCCTCGTCCTCGTTCGCCACCGACATGTGATAAGGTGCTTCGAGTTGGATGACGTTGTTGAAAAGATACGTTTCTAGCATGTGCTGGTTGTTGTTGTCTTCGAGGCATTGCAAAAGGGTGCAGATGCAGTCGGACGAAGCGTCGTGTAGAACTGCTACAACGTTCGGTTGCTTCTCGTTGTCCGATTTACAATTCAATATTATAAATGCCCTGGCCACGACTATATTGTCTGTCAAAGTGTCCAATCTTACCGCACCGACCGAAATCCACGACGTGAAACAACGCAATATTTTTACATTTATTGTGATATTTTCTTGCCAATTTTCCCCGTACACATTAGAACAATGAGTCAAAAATTCTGTCACCGTCGGGGAACACTGCTTCAAGTCTTCTAAAAGTTCTACTCTCCTATTTTCTCCTAACCTGAAATTTGAGGCAAAACTTGTACCCAAACAGATCATAAGCGCAAGAGGTTCAACAAAACCAGTAGTTTTTTATGCATATAACATTTCAATGGAAGAAAAATATGTTTTCAGATCAGGATGAAGGTATACACAGAAAGCAAATGAAATTGTTGTTTTTGCAAATGTTACATAAAAAACACCGTGTTCATTAAGAAGTTTCATTATAGTATACATACCTAACAGACCTACTTTCTAATTCTTCTGGTAACACTGTCAAGACTTCTAACAGCGGCCATACATTTGTTTGTGAAAATTTACTTATTAAATCTAACGTAGCCCTCTTCCATGTAGGCATTTGTAGAGCTAAGTCTGCCAATGCTAAACATAGCTGTGTGACAATGACCGAGTTGGTGCCTTCATTGATTTGACTCAAGTGTTGAACTAGAGAGTCTCTAAGTGAAGTATGAGCACTAGTCGGAAGTTCATGGAAAGAGTTGTGAACTTTCGAACGCATTGTTTGAGCTGCGAAATAGCATGATTCTAAATCTTTCTTATCACAAAGTAATTCGTCGGCAACAATCCACGCATGTACCTAGAAAAAACTCGATTCAAAATTACCGCAAATTTGAAAATATGTTATACTCACAGATTTTTGTAAATCTCCAAGCCATTGAGAAGCCTTTTCATTCTCACTTGCGTTCGGATTGTTGAATAGAGCCGCAACCGCCGCATATACCATATCTAAACTCGGCTTTTCTTCCATAATTAGTCAATTTAGTCTATAAGTATTTAGTCAGATAACCAAGAAAAACGATATTGTAGACATTATTATTTATAAATTGTCAAAATTAACTGTATGACAAATGTACAATGCACAGAACAACTATAAAGGGGAAATATTCAATGAAAACATCCAAAAATCTCATAGAATATACTATAACCTTATTACAAAATCCGTTGCTATTTCTAAGACATAGAGTAATCACACACATTTATGATTACTCGTACTAAACATCTAATAATGATTCAGAGCTCAAATTATTTATCATCGGGATGGTTCTAACAACACAGTGACGGAAACCAATGTTGGAATGTGAAATTGTCTCATATATGAAGTGGATGGGCAACATTGCACAATTATTACCTACGTAACAAACACCACGCGTCTCAATATACTGATCAACCACAGAGGCTACAAATATAATGTGATCTAACTATTACGTCATTCCCATTCGGATGGGATAATGAAATAAGAGCCTATGGTGCCATTGGCGTTCGTGAAAGTTTGTAACTTAGTTTTTTATAAGCAAGTTATATCCAGTTTTGTGGAGCTGTGGAAAGATGGTTAAAGAGACCACTGTGCAGTTATGTTCAAGTGCTTTCCGCCATGCCAACTGTTATATTTATGCTCAGTTGAAAGCAAGGAAATATGTTTCGATATCTCTTCTACCTGATACTTTATATGACCATATTTTGCTGACTTTTGGGTTGGTAACATATTTTCACGTTTTGGCAGATGTCATCACATAATGTGAAGTTTATAGTGTCATTAAATCTCATCCCCATGTAGAATGTTACATACTCATGCTGAAATCAATACGGATTCTCTTTCAAGTCTTTCTATTCTTTATGAGAACAGACAAGTAAGGTTCATCAAAATTTAGTTAGTGTAGACTTTACACAAACATGATTATTTTAAGAGAGCTGCACATACCTCGATGAAAACTGAAAGAGTTGTAAAGCATGTGAAGATAAAGGATTATTCAGATCTAGAGCAAATTTACCAGTTTGGAGCAGAAATAGGCGAAGGTGGTTTCGGTAAGGTGTTCGCGGTAAAAGAAAAGGCTAATCAGCATCGTTGGGCCATCAAAGCCGTTTCGAAATCTTTGGTGAGATTTTCAACACCCGAACTATTTTTGTTTTTAATTTTTTCATTATCTTAGAGTGGGGCGAAATTAGTATTTCTCCAGAGAGAAATGCAGATTTTGAAAATGGTAGATCATCCTCATATCATATATTTGGATAGGGTTTACGAGACTCCACGAAAAATTTATTTAATAATGGAACTTTGCACTGGGGAATTGTGGCGGTTATTCAACGAAAGAAAACCTTTTGCTGAAGATATAACGAAAAAAATTGTTAAAGATCTAGTCAGCGCTGTAGTTTATTTGCATAAATACGGTAGGTATTCTTTATTTTTAACTATGTGTATCATTTATGGATACAATTTAATAATTACGTTATATTTGTTTTTAGATATTGTTCATAGGGATATAAAGTTAGAAAACATTTTACTGGCGAAAAATCCGAACGATCCTTTTGACGAATATTATATCAAACTTTCAGATTTTGGTTTGAGCGTTATAAAAACTGGCTCAGGAATAGAAAGCATGCTACATGAATGTTGCGGAACCGCTGTTTATATGGGTAAATGTAAATTATTGTAAAGTATATAGCTCATTTGGATTCGTTGAAAAGCAATAATGGCTTTTTCCTGCTGCCATTCTGCTACATTTCTGATTTCAATTCGATAATGTTGACGTCAAGGTTGCTTAAATGATGTGACAAGAGTTTCATCAACAGCGGGACAACAATCATTGAAAGCAGCTTGCTAGAAAACCAAACACCTCCCAAATGAAAGGTTGTTAGAATAATTGAAAGAAAAAATTGTGATAATCACTGGTAATGTTAACGTAATGTAGTTCTTGAGGATTCGCAATTGACCTGACAAACAAACACTGAACCATTGAACATCATTAAAATTCCTTGGCAATTTTATAACCAATTCGAACGAATATAATTTGCCACGATAGAATCGATAACGTTGTTAATATGTCCTCCGTTCTCTGTCATCAAAGATATTTTCATTAGCATTGTCGATATTACGCAACTAAAAATTATTTGGATTGGGTTTTAAAGTCAATAATTGAGCTGCTGATTGGTAGTAAATTCCTGCGATTAGTCTCGATTTAAATCCAATCGAATACGTTTGGGATTTGTTGGACAGGCGTTTTCGGAAACGTCCAAAACGCACCCCCCAAACTATCCTGCAGTTAGAATCAGCCTTAAACGAAGAATGGGAAAGTATACCCCGAGAAAATCTACGCAGAATTATAAGAAGCATGCCAAGTTGCCAAGGAGGTGTCATGAAGTTGTTCGTGCCGGTGGAGGACACACGAGATATTGATCCTCACAAGAAGTCAATTCCTAAATGTGTTCCTGTAAATCTTTTGAGCAGTGTATTATTATGATTCTTTATAGGTTTGGAAAAGAATATGTACTATTTTATCTGGTAGCTGTTTGGTTTTCTGCTAAGCGCCTTGTGACATCATTGAAGAGCTAACCTTAAGTTAACATTATCGTGTGAATGCACAACTTCCTTAAACGAAATCTCATTTTATAAGACAGCTTTCTTTCGTCGGAGCAAGCATAGGAGATAATGTCTTCTATTAAGAACACCCCGATTCGTCCCTCTGTTGATATCGAAGATTCCGAAACGTCACATCATTTAATGGCCGCCTTTGCGTCGCCCCTCAAGCAAAGACATTTCATACAACTGGAGATATTTGTTTTACATCACGCTCCTTCAGCTCCCGAAATGATAACTGGATCTTACAGTCACCAATGTGACGTATGGGCAATCGGCGTAATAATGTACTTGCTCATCTACTGTTCGTATCCTTTTTACTCGGCGAACGAGAAAGAACTAGCGAGAAAAATCTGCAAGGAAGAAGTGCAATACCCGCAACAGGCCAAATTATCGGTGGAGGTTGTACAATTGATGAAGCAGGCACTGAAGAAGGATCCGGCTTATCGAATTACGTCAGCGGAGATGGCCGAATCGAGTTGGTTGTCAGACTCGGATAGAATACCGGCGAAAGCTAACGTTATAGATATGATGAAGGAATGGAAAAGTGAAATGATGGTGATTATATTTCTATTTTATCGTTAAGACATCGATAGGTTAGACAAATAATAGTAGAGGGCGCTCCAATTACATAACAATAGGAAGGTTGCTCGAGATCGAACAGTAACATTACAACTCATCAGCGGACGAGTAAGTTGTAAGGCTACTGAACGATAAATCTGTCAAGCTATGAATTATCCTATGACAAATGCTGGAAAAACCCAACGCCCGATACACGTCGCCAACGTTTTTCTAATTTCCCTTCCAAATAATACGATTTCGGCAATCCTTCAAAATAGGCGTTTGTTTCGGAGATGACTTCTTCGTTGGAGCTAAATCTCTTATCGTCGAGCCATTTCTTCAAGTTTGGAAAAAGATAAAAATCTGGAGAATATGGTGAATGATGAATCAATTCGTAGCGCAATTCATGCAATTTTGCCATTGCGACCTGCGGACCTGTGCGTTGTCGTGGTGGAATAGCACTTTTTTTTGCCAAATGCGGCCGTTTCCGCTTCGAATCGGCGTCGAATCGATCCAACAGCTCTGTATAATATACGCCGGTGTTCGTTTTGCCGTTTTCAAGGTAATCGATAAGGACGATACCGTGTGCATCCCAAATAAAGTCGCCATGACTTTGTAAGCTGATAAACCCACTTTGGCCTTTTTTGGCTTCGATTCCCCAGGACAAGTCCATTGTTTCGACTGTTCTTTGGTCTCTGGTGTGTTGTGATGGATCCATGTTTCCTCCACTGTTACGAAACAGCGCGTCTTATTTATCGCGCTTGAACATCGCCAAACACTCCTTTGAAGTTGTTACAAGCTCGCGCTTGTTGTCAACAGAGAGCAAATGCGACACCATGCTTGGTCATATGCAAAAATGTACAAAAAACAGTAAACCACTTGTGAATCGGATCAATCGGTGGTGAAGAATCCCCATAATGTCTAACAAGCGACGCTTTGGCTTGGGTAATGTTTTTTCCATGTTTACAAAAAACTTCACTGTTGCTTGCTTTCGATGGGTGTCAAAACAGAGCTGAATGACATATCAGTCCGAAAATTTTAATGCATTCTAGTTAAAGATGATAAATCAGAAATGTCACATGGAATTTTCAATTTTGGCGACATCTTTTTATTTTTCAAGGACTTTTCCCCTTGCCCTCGTATGAATAAATATGAGAGATCTTAACGATATTTATAGTCAAAATAAGATACAAGTAACAAGTGGTTTACGGGGAATCTTATGTTATCAAAACATCGAGAAGAATGCTGTAGTACAAGTTAGTATTTATCATCAAAAATTTTACTGTCGTTATTCTTTATACCTTTGAAGATTTTTACTGATTTTAGTATGTTTAATTTAGAAACTCTACACTGATTATGCAAAATGCTTTCTTCTAAATTTGGAAAACTGTGCTCTTTTTCTAAAATATCATTCAAGAAAGATGAATCTGTTTTATTCAGTCTAAAAGATCGAACATGTTCCTTATATATTTTAACTTGATCTACCAATGAACAAAATATAAAACAATTTATTTTGCGGTTTGAAGCTAACTTTTAGATTAGGTATCGATAAAATGTCAGATATTTTCATGTCATATATTGAAGAAAATATAATGAGAAAAACATATTCATTGCTGGATGTTTTCTTATCCTTCATTAACAATATTATTAATTAATAAAAGTTAGCTTGAAACCTCAAAATAAATTGTCTTATATTTTGTTCACTGCTAAAGATAAAACGAATAAGTTTAATAAACGTTTTATCTTTTAGACTCAATAAAGATTCATCTTTCTCCAAGCATATTTTAGAAACAGAGGCACACTTTTCCCAATGTAGATGAAGTCAAAATCTTGCATAATCAGAGTAATGTTTTGAATTGTATACATACTAGGATCAACAGAAATTTTCAAAGGTATAAAAAGTAACGACACGAAAATTTTAAATGATCAATTAGACTTGATAACATAAAATTCCCCATAATCCACTTATTTGTAGTAAATCTTCACAATAAAATTTCCAAATTACCTGATTAAGTCTACCCTATTATCCTACTTCAATTATTTAATCCCAGCGATGTATTTCCCCATATTCAAACTGAAACCCCACTCTCGTTATCTTATTTTGACTATAAATATCTCAAGATGTGTCATGTGACATTAGTAACGTTTTGAAGATCACAGGCTAATTGTTGAAACTTAGTGTTTCTATAATATAAGTGATAAAAAACAACGCAACAAGTGTTTTACTATATCATTATGATAAATTATCACAAAGTAACGGTTTTCAGTATCGATTTTTTTTTAATATCTTTAGTATTTAAGTTAGCTCAATTTTAGCATTTATAGAAGTCTTTACTGAATATAAATTGAAGGCATTTAAGTTCATTACCCTTAGTTTATACAACATATCTCACAAAAAGTGTTGCCTAGTGTAGAGGCGTGCGATGACATTTCGAGCAAGGGAGACAACTTAAAACAAAACCAAGTTCCGTTCTCCTGGCCTTTTTGTTGAATTCTTCAATTGTTGTAAAAATTGGAATCTTCAGACAACTGTTTGAGTAGATATTTTTTTATTGACAACAAAAGATAGCTTGTGGAATTTCTCATGATAATTTTTATACGCTTGAGCAAAGTAAAAAAAACTGCATTCTATAGAAGCACTAGTAGCAGAAATTATCGATATTAGTTTGCAGAGTTTTACCATTGATAACTATAATAGTCCAGGCAAAGAACCAGAAAAAAAAAGGTAAGCTAGAATTTTAATTTTTTTTTGCATTTTGTTCCTAATACCCCATAGACCATTCATGACTATCAAGACCGCTTGGGTCGACCTTTCTACCTCCCCAAAACGGGGTTTCAACCCCTCAGATGAGCATTCTTATAAAAACAATCCAAAAGCTTAGAAAATTAATGAATTAAGAGCCGAAAAAGACGGTTATGAATAATAAAGTATAATTTTGTTACAACAATGACCCCTAGTATGTTTTTGGGTAGCTGATCACGATTCCGCTGCTAGTATTCTAGGAAAACACGGCGGAATCGTGATCAACGACCCAAAAAACCTACTAGGGGTCATTTTTGTATTGAAGTTATACTTTATTATTCATAACCGTCTCAGGATAATCTCATACTTCCCGAATTTTCCATCTGGAGAGAGTTTTTTGGGAAAAATAACAGCGGATTCGTGATCAACGACCCAAAAAACTTACCAGAGGTCATTTTTGCAACAAAATTATAAATTATATATTATATATAAATTTTCCAAATTTCCCATCTGGAGGGAGCTTTCCGAGAAAACTAACTGCGGAATCGTGATCAGCGACCCAAAAAACATACTAGGGGTCATTTTCGGCTCTTAATTCATTAATTTTGGACTGTTTTTATAAGAATGCTCCTCTGAGGGGTTGAAACCCCGTTTTGAGGGGGTAGGAAGGTCGACCCCCGCGGTCTTGATAGTCATGAATGATCTATAGGGTATTAGGAACAAAATGCAAAAAAAATTTTAAATTCTAGCTCACTATATTTTTATTTTATTATGGTCTTTTTCCGGGCTTATTGCCTGGACTATAAGCTAAAATGGACAATTGTTTACATGAAAGTGCGAGTCGCCAACTCCTCCATTTCTAAGCGGTTAGTATGAATGCGAGTAGTCTATATTTGAATATTAAACTGTAGCGAAAGTTAAATAAATGGACATCTCACATCGCAGGTACTAAGGTACATATAAATATAGGGAAGCAATGATTCTTATGCGTCCATGGAGCGCACGCCTCTGGTGTAGTGAATGTCTTGCCAAATCTCAAAAAGTTACATCGCACAGCGATATATTATGAATGTATTTAGAGAAATATGTTTTGCATATACCAAAGCTTTCAATTATCATTAACGTTACCTTAAACTTGAAGGTACACACTGGGGAAGCCAGCGATTGGGTTTCCACAGCGGAATCTCGTACAACTAAAGTTCGGGACGATGACGATTCAAATCGATCTTTCTCTAGTAAGACCCAAATAAGATCACCCAAGAAACAACCCTTGAACATTCCCGTTACAGATATTCGGTTCAACAGGTAGGTAATTATTTAATTATGCCAGTTACTAACAATGTAAAATAACACTTGTTTATTCTGGCCTCTTAAAAACGGAAAAGTTTTTATAAAATAATATCAAAAGACCGAAAGTTCAAATAGAAATTTAATAATCATTCTTTAAATTTTTTTACAAACTGATTATAACTACCTTTTGTGACGTGAATAATTTTACCACACATTATTTAGTATCTATTGTGGAAAAAACACAACACATCAAAGCTATTAATATTGGGACAAGAATTTAATAATAATAGTACATTATTCAACGAGCATATTATGGTGGCTATTATTCACGTGGATGCAGTTTACGGCACGAGCCGCAAGCGAGTGTCGTAAATCATCCAAGTGAATAATAGCCATAATATGCAAGTAGAATACTATACTTTGTCCACGACCCATAAAAATTACTTTGATACTAATAAACTTTGCTGTTGAAACAAGTTGAACCAACAAATTGTTGACGTTTCAAATTAAATGCGATATGACCTGACGTTTCATAGCGCGCTCTATTTTTATCGTATTTGTCTAGAAAAATGTCTATCATGTTGGTCATATTGATGGTAGTGAATAATATTTCATTATTCACTAGTGATTAATTAATATCATTATGCTTGAGGAAACACATGCATTATGCATATTTTATACAATAGTCGTGGACAAAATGTGATGTTTTCTTATTTTTAGGACAAGCACCGATAGAGAAAACAAAAGAGGTTCTAGAGTGGAGGACACTTTGCGAAGAGGGAAACTTTAAAATTATTTCTAATCATTTTATACTTGCCTAATTCACATTTTGTCGTCTAGAATACAAATAGCGATTTTCGAAAATTGGTTTAAGGATCTAATTTGTTGATGGAATGCCTAGAACTGCCTCACTTTTTTGCAGCGGAGTTTCGAAAATAATTGCCGCAAACGTCTCTACGTCATTATAGTGGACTACTGAATTTAATTATAACAGATAGGCATTCTATTTAAAGATGTAATACTTTTCTCGAAAATCAAGATGCCACTTTCGTTTGAAAACCATTTACGAAGATTGCGTTGCAGTCAAACACAAATTCATAATTATTGTATGTGTAGTTAATTTTGAGAAACATTCATGTGTGTAATTAATATCCTGATACTGCTAAACATATTTCGAAATTACTGATTGGTTTGTTAATCATTGTAATCCACAGTTACTCAAATTCAATATTTTCGGAAATGGCAAGGGTGTTCCTATTCACCATCATGTATAATGTGCAACTTTCAACAATGTATATACTCTCTTCTTAATGTGTATTTATTTCGTATACTGTAGGTACAAATAGAAAAAGTCATGAGCAATGTAACATATTAATATAACAGAAACATTATTATAGCTTTAAATATATTATATATTTCAAGATATAATGGACCATTTGTATATTTATTTAGAAGATATATGTTTTATATTAGATAATATATTATATACACTTATACTTGCACCGCTTGTGTTATTCAATTTTGTGAAACATTATTTGTTGCCTGCCACTTTTCAAAATTTTATTAACACACTTTAACAAATCTAAAGTTCATTCAAACCTAACTGGCACTAATAGTAAACAAAGACACGTGAACGGTAATACTTGCCAGGGTCGCACTTTCCCAGCTGAGTTTGAATATACTTAAGTTGAGGGGACGAAACTTGGCCCAAATCTGGAACATGGTCATGCAATATACAGGTTCTTTCGTCTAAAACGCCCATTACAAGTGCTTCGAGTTCTAATGATGATACCTATTGGTAAATTAGAATACGCCACAATAGATTATTTGCTGCTCAATGAAAATATTTTGAGGATAGTGGTAATTCCTGTTATACCCGAAGTGGACATCAACTTCGTTATTTTAAACGGAAAGGTATATTTTTCATTGTGGTTTCAGATTCCTCATTGTTTTTGAGATTATCTATCAGTCTATCCCACACCTAAGTCCAGTCGTTTTCGAAATATTCAAACTTTTTGCACCTACCTCTTTCAAAATCAATAACTAATCATTTTTTAATACTTCGAAATTGTTTCCGAACATCAGGAAAAATCACGTTCAGAAGCTAAGTATCGTATGCTTGTGGTTTATGAAGATGCATATCGATACTAAAAACGAAAATTGAGAATTTTCCAAATCATGAATTTTTTTTTCAATTATATTATTAATATATCATGTTTTTTGGGTCACCAATAATGATTTTGAAGACAGTTTTGTTCTGAAGTCATAAAAAATGCATATTTGGAAAACCCGTCAGTTTCTATTTTAAAACCCTTGATGAAGCAACACTGCGTCAAATTTTACAACGCGCTGGGGCTTTGCATACAGCACCACTACACTCAGTACAGAGTTTATCTGCAAATACAACCAATGGAATGGGAATAATGATGTCACCTCTTGAATGAAAAATTGTTACCCGATTATATATTATCCCAAAATATACAGAGCAAAATCAATTATTCAAAACCTGAGGACATTCTGAAGACGCATAGACTGTCGACGTACTCGAGGTTGTGGTAATGGGTGTGGCTGCAGAAAACAGGGTATAAAATGTGCCAGTTTTTGCACAGTAGGTTGTGGAATAGAGTGCGCAAATATTGAAGAAGATGATTTGACAGAAGTTGCAGAAGTCCAAGAAGACTTGGATATAAGCTCGACTAACTAATACATTTAGGAACGGGAGTGAACCTTTCGATTCAACTTCCTTGATGAAAAGGATATTGGGATGTAATTAATTTAAATGATTGAGGAAGGGAACAAGATTTTCGCGACCATGTTGCCAAATAATAAAAGTGTCGTCGACATATCTAAAAAAATCAACATTTCGACTTGAGAACACATGAGTCAATAGCATCTGGCTCAAAAGTTTCCATGAACATATTAGATATGACCGGAGAAAGTGGGGGAGAACCCATGGCTGCTCGTCAAACTTGCCACCGTACAGAAAATATGTGGAAGATGTGACCAAAATCAATTAACGGTAGCAAATCCACTGAAATGTTTTTGGAAGGAACAGTTGTCGTCGAAGCTGACGAGCAAATCACCTAGGTCAACTTTTAGCATTTGGAGAGTTTTTCAACGAAATAAAAGGAATTTATGATACAAATTCCATGATTTGGAAAAAATCTCAAATATTATCATTTTTAGTATCGATCTACATCATCATAAACCACAAGCATACGATATTTAGCTACTGAACGTGATTTTTCCTAATTATTTGAAAATATATATTTGATTTTTCCGCACTAGGGGTGGAAAATTTGATGAAAATCAGTCTGAATAGTCAATTCATATGATAAATTTGATGGTGAACAGTTTTTTTTTGAAATTTCTCTTCCTAAAATGAATAGTTCCGGAAATATTAACTTTTTCTTGCAGAAAAACGTGAAAATATGTACCTATATTTGATTTTTCCGCGCTATGGATGGAAAATATGATGAAAATCAGTGTGAATAGTCAATTCATATGATAAATTTGATGGTGAACAGTTTTTTTTTTGAAATTTCTCTTCCTAAAATGAATAGTTCCGGAAATATTAACTTTTTTTTGCAGAAAAACGTGAAAATATGTACCTATATTTGATTTTTCCGCGCTATGGATGGAAAATATGATGAAAATCAGTGTGAATAGTCAATTCATATGATAAATTTGATGGTGAACAGTTTTTTTTTGAAATTTCTCTTCCTAAAATGAATAGTTCCGGAAATATTAACTTTTTCTTGCAGAAAAACGTGAAAATATGTACCTATATTTGATTTTTCCGCGCTATGGATGGAAAATATGATGAAAATCAGTGTGAATAGTCAATTCATATGATAAATTTGATGGTGAACAGTTTTTTTTTGAAATTTCTCTTCCTAAAATGAATAGTTCCGGAAATATTAACTTTTTTTTGCAGAAAAACGTGAAAATATGTACCTATATTTGATTTTTCCGCGCTATGGATGGAAAATATGATGAAAATCAGTGTGAATAGTCAATTCATATGATAAATTTGATGGTGAACAGTTTTTTTTTGAAATTTCTCTTCCTAAAATGAATAGTTCCGGAAATATTAACTTTTTCTTGCAGAAAAACGTGAAAATATGTACCTATATTTGATTTTTCCGCGCTATGGATGGAAAATATGATGAAAATCAGTGTGAATAGTCAATTCATATGATAAATTTGATGGTGAACAGTTTTTTTTTGAAATTTCTCTTCCTAAAATGAATAGTTCCGGAAATATTAACTTTTTCTTGCAGAAAAACGTGAAAATATGTACCTATATTTGATTTTTCCGCGCTATGGATGGAAAATATGATGAAAATCAGTGTGAATAGTCAATTCATATGATAAATTTGATGGTGAACAGTTTTTTTTTTGAAATTTCTCTTCCTAAAATGAATAGTTCCGGAAATATTAACTTTTTTTTGCAGAAAAACGTGAAAATATGTACCTATATTTGATTTTTCCGCGCTATGGATGGAAAATATGATGAAAATCAGTGTGAATAGTCAATTCATATGATAAATTTGATGGTGAACAGTTTTTTTTTGAAATTTCTCTTCCTAAAATGAATAGTTCCGGAAATATTAACTTTTTCTTGCAGAAAAACGTGAAAATATGTACCTATATTTGATTTTTCCGCGCTATGGATGGAAAATATGATGAAAATCAGTGTGAATAGTCAATTCATATGATAAATTTGATGGTGAACAGTTTTTTTTTTAATTTCTCTTCCTAAAATGAATAGTTCCGGAAATATTAACTTTTTTTGCAGAAAAACGTGAAAATATGTACCTATACTTGATTTTTCCGCGCTATGGATGGAAAATATGATGAAAATCAGTGTGAATAGTCAATTCATATGATAAATTTGATGGAACAGCTTTTTTTTTCAATTTCTCTTCCTAAGATGCATAGTTCCGGAAATATAAACTTTTTTTACAGAAAAACGTGAAAATATGTATACGGGTGGAATATTTTATGAAAATCAAAGTCTGAATGCTCAGTCAATTCATATGATAAATTTGATGGTGAACAGCATTTTTCTAACTTTTCTTCCTAAGATGCATTAACGTTTTTTTTTTGCAGAAAAACGTGAAAATATGTATATACAGGATGTCTCAGATTTTAATCGGGAAAATTTAATAGACGATAGAAAATTTGATTTTGAGAAAAAAATTCCTAATAACATATATGCACAGATGCTTAGTTTATGAGATACGGGTGTTGAAATTGATGAAAAATTTCGTTTTTTTGCGAGTATTTCCGGAACCGTTTATCGTACAGAAAACAGCTTTTGCAAGCATTTTCTACTCATAGTAAGCTATGTTCTGTGTGATACAAATTTTTTTTTCAAGTCATAATTGGTGAAGATTTCGAAAGGGTAGTTGTTGTTTTTCTCCCCAACTTCTACGCCACTGGAAAAAGTACGGTTTTGAGACAACCATTTGAACCGCCAATGTTTTCTACGTAAAAAAGGTACTCTTGGTTATAAGCTCTTAAGTTGACCGTTTTCGAGAAAAATCAACTTTTATGTTGAAAAACATGGTCAATTCTTACTAATTGAACAAAATTTATTCAAACGTTAGAACAATTAACAAAACCAAAAAATTGACCATGTTTTTTAACATAAAAGTTGATTTTTCTCGAAAACGGTCAACTTTAGAGCTTATGACAAAGAGTACCTTTTTTGTGTAGGAAACATTGGTGGTTCAAATTGTTCTCAAAATCGTACTTTTTCCAGTGGCGTAGAAGTTGGGGAGAAAAACACAAACTACCCCTTCAAAATCTTCACCAATTGTGACTAAAAAAAAATTTTATCACACAGAACATAGCTTACTATGAGTAGAAAATGCCTACATAAGCAGTTTTCTGTACGATAAACGGTTCCGGAGATATTCGCAAAAAAAGAAATTTTTTCATCAATTTCAACACCCTTGTATCTCAAAAACTAAGCGTCTGTGCATATATGTTATTAGGAATTTTTCTCTCAGAATCAAATTTTCTATAGTCTATTAAATTTTCCCGATTAAAATCTGAGACACCCTGTATATATAGATATATGTTCCGACTGGAGGAATTTCAACTATTTTTCTCGAAATGTACATACAGTTCAACTTTCTACACACTTATCTCAAACGCCAAAAAAATCCGTAAAATGACAAATAGCAGAGTTTAATTTTACAATATGGATAAAATTTCAGATCACATAAGTAAAGGGTGAAATGAGATTTTTTTTAAATGTTTTCAAACTCCATATTCATTCAAACAGTGGTCATCAGAACGCGTCGTTGAAAGAGTTATTGAAAATCATACTTACCTGGTATATTGATAAACACTTATTGGCTGTTAAAGTGAGGAAATCAATATTATTAAAAAATAATATAGAAAGAATAGTGATTATATTTGAAATAAAATAAATAAAACAAAATTATATGAAACAATTTGTATCCATCGTTTATAATCACTCAAAATTCATACAGCACTGTTACAAATCAATTTTTCTACATTTCAAAATTTGATTAGTTTAAATTAAGTAGACAAACAGTTCGTAAAACTTTATGTAATAAAAATATAGGAGTGAAGCGCAAATCACTTGATTGTTCTAAAGAAAATGTTTGGAATGGATAATTCCAAAAATTCACCTTCATCGTTCCGAAAATTCACCTCCCACTTGGAATCTATAGCCAGAGTACAAAAATAACATCTAAAAACTTCGCGAGAAACAAAATATTGAACTTACATAGGATGAAAATTAATTTAAAATAGCAGCCTGGAAACAAACTAGAACGGAATTAACATAGAACGATACTAGTGAACGTTTGGCAGTGCTACGGTGCCGTAAAGCACCGACGAACATTTTCTTATTTAAAACGTAATTGTAATAAAAAATAATTACAAGTTATCATACATACAGTAAACACACGGATCTAAAAACAGATTAGACTATTTCCTATTTTAGCCTACAGTTAACACTTTTATTGCCCTTCTGCGCTCGACAATCTGCAGCAACACACCCATTATACAATAACGGTTACATGTGTTCTCATAAAATTATATCAACCTCGGCTTCAGAGGTGTTTTATACGGGTTAGTTGTTGGGAAACATTTTGAAAAACATTTTTTTGTACAAGTATGAATATAAAAGAAACACTGTTTGTTATTAAGAGACAAACTTAATCTAAATTTATATCTATCTTTACACAAATGGACATTTTTTACAAATCGAAGGGGATACGTAATAATAAGTTAGAAGAGTCAGGTACCGCGGATCACACGCAGTTCACACACGGTCACTGAACAGTTCTGGCTCAAGCAAAAGTCACAAGGTAGCCTGTGGCTGGCTGTCTGGTGGGTGAGTTTCAAAACTATTAGATTTCTGGGAGTGGATGATGACTTGACGATGGCAGACGTATAATGTTCAATATGAAGATGATACAATGGTGGTGTGTCCGCTACAAATATATGGGCTAAATGATAACAATGCACTGATTATTAACTTTAGGGTAAAATGATAAGTGTTCGGCCACAAAGTAGCTCGAGACTTTGCACTGAGTCCGTCACAGGTTGTTCACATGGATAGACGGTTATCCACATTATTATGCATCGTCCTCTTCATCGTCCACTCCTTCTTCTCCATCTACGTCCTCGTCATCGTCATCTACCAAATTAATAAACCCTAATTAGCTAATTTTTGCCATACGTTACTCAACAAACAGCCATTTTCCACATCTTTCCATCGTCAACAAGTACAAAATTTCATCTTACCTTCTCCTTCGATTTCCTCATCATCACCTTCAGGAATATCGTCTTCATCATCATCTTCTCCTTCAAGACCTTCTTCCTCTTCCTCCTCATCTACTTCTTCGTCCGAGCCCGCTCCATTTTCCTCTTTTCTCGCCTTTTTAACTTCCTCCGCTTTATCCTAAAAATCATTCTCATTACCACACAAATCGTGCCACCAAAACAGAACTCAAACACAGTTGGAAAACTAATAAGTATAACGTCTCACAAATATCAAATTACTTCAAACTTGAAAATTTCAGACATTCTACACCGTTTTCATTTACACAATACCAGGATTCTCATAAATTTCACGTAACATATTCTCAATTAATCAACAATTATTGTGCCACAATATTATCCAGCAAATCAACAGTTGGAAAACTAATAAGTATAATGTCTCACAAATATCTAATTACTTAAAATTTGAAAATTCCAGGCATTCTACATCGTTTTCATTTACATAATACCAGAATTCTCAGAAATTTCACGATTAACATATTCTCAATCAATCAGCCAAGTATTAATCAACAATGGATAGTCCATTCTACGAACCGCGACAAAGGAAATGAATTTCAATGGGACGGCTCAATATGAACAGTGAATTGTGTAGAAAGGTATAAGGGTACCTCCCTAATGATATAAAGAGCACCCCTTAAAAAAGCGCGGGAGATGCAGCTGCTAGCCCTTTGGAAAAGCGAGGGAATAGCAATAGCTACAAGCACGAATATGCGTGTAACGGTATATACATGCGTATTGCGTACTATGCACTCGACGCGTGTTTGGTGTCTCAAAA
Source organism: Endomychus coccineus (assembly GCA_958510875.1). Classification (NCBI taxonomy): domain Eukaryota; kingdom Metazoa; phylum Arthropoda; class Insecta; order Coleoptera; family Endomychidae; genus Endomychus; species Endomychus coccineus. The sequence continues at coordinate 197,564,322 of OY294068.1, forward strand.
TATAATGAAAGCACCTGTAAGACCGGAAGTCGCATCTAGAAAGAGATATAGCAATCTAAAATTGTTCCGCTTGGCAAAGCAAAGCGTATATATTAAACGTAAAAGCTTAATATCTACGCCAAAATTATTTTTATGGCTGGTAAAGACGGAAAACTTGCGAAAATATCCAATAAATCCTGATTAAGTCACCGCATTTTATTAGGTGGGACATGAGCTGCCTTTGATTGGCAAGCAAAGTTCCCCACTTCTGGAAAGGCGTTAGAAATGACGAACAAAGAGGACAAAAGTGTTATTCCATCTAATTCAACAAACTACTATCATAGAAAATATTATTTAATTAAATATGAATGCTTATTACTATTCGAATGGCATCAAAACTAGGCCCTAATCATGAATCAACATTGTTCATACTCATCAATTTCAACGAAACTGCAAACCAAATTTACTACAAAGCATCATTTTGATCATATAAATGACCCCTCGCTTTCATATTACACATTCAATTAAGAATAAGAAATCATACCTAAATGATAATAGTAATAATTATCTATTACTATTCTCAATCAGGGTACCAACAACGAAGCTATTGATTTCGCCATATTGAATCGAGATGGGCCGCTGAACTTCATAAATAAGTAGCGGAGCGGCATAGCCTCGAACAGGGTAACGCACATATATGGCGGGATGCTTGGGCATCATGTTTACATTATGAAACGTGTAGATTATAGAGGAAATCATCATCGAAGCGCTACAATAATTATTGAACAATTAATAATCCTACTAATGAAGGGATTCGATCAGTAAATCAAGTTGTCAGAAGTGAACGGGCATGTTCACATGGCAACAAGCGTCATGGAGCTAGAACATTCCGATGAAAATATCAAAATTACGAAATATATCCGGAATTATTTTCGTCCAATCAATAATTACAACAACTGGGTCATCCAAATATAAATTAATAACGAACTTTTGATAGTTATTGATAAAAATATCGGTTATTTACTTTACAACATAGCTTTAAAATATTTCCACTTACCTCTGCCGCTCGTTTTGTGCCTTTTAATTCACATTTGGCATCTGCAGCACTTTTGTCGTTGTCGAGTTTTTCAACTGCAACATCGTTATTTTCTTTAGAACTCATTTTGTTTATATTTCGTAAGGGGTTTATCTCTTTACAACGAGTGAAGTCCACGAAAGTTGAGCACACTACTGACCGGCTAGCTGTTCGTGCGTTCAAAAATTAAGATGGCGCCGCTCAAACCGAACGACCCCGTGATTTGCCGATTTACCGGCTTTCGTTAAAGAGTGTAGTTTATACAATATCAAACTGGCCGGGCGTTTGACAAGTTATATTACGAATTTTGATTAAATCACTTGCGTATTCCTAATTGTAGTTTTTCCACAATTAATTTTTATAATTTCTGAAATGAGGGTTTCGAGAGTTCGTAATCTGGTAGTGAGCGCTGGTCCGAGATTATTGCCATATTTCATATATGCTTCCGCGAGAGGCGCTATTCAAATAATTTCCCACCAATTTATTTCAAAATTAGGCGCCAACTTGCGATTTCCAAATTTTTTTAAGCCAAAAATATCGAAGATTTCGAGATTATACACACGTTTGTAAAATCTTCTCGCCTGGGAGATTCGATAAAATTAATTATTCCAATGTCGATATGGAATACCCAAAAGAAAAAACAAATTGACGATATGAGATTCTTGAAATTAAATCGGGGTGACATATTGATGACATGTAGGTTACAAGTATATTGTTCCCACATACCCAAAATGTGTTATTAAATTATTCACTTTCACGTTCTCACGTTATAACGATGGATGAACTGGTTGAATTCATTTCACACAATGAATAAAATACTTCACTAGATCCACGTTCCTTTATTACTTACATGCTTACAAGTTTTTAATGAAATTATTCATGTATTCAAGCCTTATATACCTTCCTCAATGCACGACACTGTTAGCCTCGCATTTCTCAACAAAGATTTTTTTGTTTCACCGCTGAATGAAACCCAAATTAATCAATATGAAGATATTGTTCTACATTATACGAAATATGTTGAAGATCGAATCGTAATTAAAGAAAGATCCGAATAATTTTGGCGAATATCTGACTGGCTTTCTTTCCCTTCGAAATTCAAATATGTAATACTTCCGGCAGCAACAATTATTCATGGAAACTTCAGAAGGCGAAATATTTTGGCAATAAGTTCCAAACAATGTTTTGAATCGACCATATTTGTTGATTGGTCACTGAATATTGTAATTTTACGGATAGCGATGGGAGTTCATTTAGTTTTGTTTTTGTTGAATATTAGATATCTATATCAACAAGATTCGACCTTTAAAATTTTGAGTTAATAGTACTGATTCAGTAATACTATTATTCGAATAACTGATATTGTTTTGGGTCACAATAAGTATATGATGATTATTCAACCCAACGAATATTCCTGAAAATATTTCAGAATTTTATATTGAGCTTGATTCTGGATTAATAAAAGCTGTTCTAAAGTAACTATTAAAAGTTTGATTTTCTAATTTTATAAATAAATATAACTACATTTTTTACATTAGTGAAAATCAAACTGCTAATGATTATTTTAATTTAAGAATGGATTTCCATCATGTAATGGCTGATTCTATTCGATTTTTGAAAGCTGTTCTGTTTTATAGCGTGCTAATTTTCTAAGTGTGAGGATCTAACGAACTGCAAACGTTAGCTTCAGGCCTAAATCGAAATCATTTGATAAACATTTGAAAACAAATTGTTTTCGATTTGATTCGATGTTTCGGCGTTTTCGTAGTGTGAATGTAATGTAAAAATGTTTAATTTCAGTTTTATTCTCCTTCTTTAGAAAGTTCAAATTAATTGAATACAGAATTTTCATAATAATTCAGTACTGATCTTATGCGTTAGAAAGACGTATTATTAGATTTGGTATGATCGCGTCATACTTTTAGACAACGCAAAAGTAAAGAATTCTATTCTCAATTCATTTTAATTTTACCGCCAAATGCACGTAACCAATCTACGAGTAGAATTATTTGCTTCTGTCTACAACCGATGCGATTGGTCTCTCTTGCGCAGACAGTTATGGTAATGGTTCTTTCTCTTGCTGTGGTTTTTGAAGTTTAGAATCAGCGTCCAAGATGGTGAGTATTTTATTTTATTTAAATCCATTGCGATCCGATAGCATGCTTGTCTTTTGTGAAATTAAGATAAATAGATGATCACTAAGTAATTATTATAGGTATTATTCGGCAATATTTCCTTGACATGTTGTTGATTTTGTATGACAGTTTGTAGGTTATATGTTTTTTTAAATGAGCAAATGGTTGTTTCGTTCAATTGCGTGAATCTAGATGAACACGAATCGTTGTATTAATAACTATACTTTTAGGTGAACGTGCCAAAACAACGCCGAACTTTTTGCAAAAAATGCAAGGTTCATAAAAATCACAAAGTTACCCAATACAAGAAGTCGAAGGAACGTCATGCAGCTCAAGGCAGAAGGCGTTACGACAGGAAACAACAAGGATTCGGTGGACAAACCAAACCCATCTTCCGTAAAAAGGTAACATATTTATACTTACCTTCCGATTCATATACTAAAGTGTAACGATTGTTTCAGGCGAAAACAACTAAGAAAATTGTACTAAGGATGGAATGCACAGACTGTAAATACCGCAAGCAACTTCCACTCAAACGTTGCAAGCACTTCGAGCTAGGAGGTGACAAGAAACGTAAAGGTCAAATGATTCAATTCTAAGTTACAGACGTGATCTGTAGATAAATAAGTGTTTAATTAAAAGGACTTTTGTTATGGATATATTAGTGTTTTATTTAAAATGTGAATACATTTTAGTTTTTTACGAATCTTCATCTAACTCTTGATTCTCGTTCGTTTCTATATTGGTTGCAATATCAAAGCCAGGTATGACTGCATCTGGGGTGCTGTAAAATGTAAATATAATGAATAATTATTTATTTTGTTTCACGATCATGGGTGGTTATTTATTTCAATTTGTCACAAACAGTAGCTTCAACAATCGAAAGGTTTTTTGTTTAGTTATGCCCACAAATTAATTCCATGTGGCAAAAATGTAGTCAAATCAAATGATAATTTCAGGTTTCAGCTTCTTGATTAACGGTTTGATTTTTAAAAGATTTCTGTGAATGCAATACAGTGCTTAAGCTTTGTTGATTTAAAATTGGTGAAATTACAGTTTTGTCAAAACATCTTTCTCAAGGAATACATGAAACATCTGTAATTCTATGAAATTTGTAATGGAAACACGAAAACAATAAAATTTAACTTTGTGGCAAAAATAAACTAAAAGAGTTCACACTGTTGATATATTATAACATTATTGGTAAGAAATAATCACCCTTATCCACTAAAAATATTATTAAAGTACTTGTAAGGTACTAAGGTAATTTATTCTTTAATCATTTCTATGGATCGATTTTTCATTAATTAATGTAAAAAAAAAAAAATTATTCAAATTTTTAAATGGTCACAATCAAATAATAAAGATATAATTAACAAAATAATCCTAAAAAATTAAATATAAATTTATTATAAAACTCTATAGGGTCTTCTCGTCTTTTAATAACATTTAAGCTTTTTAGCTTAAAAATAAAGTTTAAAAAAATGTAATTTAAGACACTATTTTTCTTATCCAACCTTTCAATTAAAAAACTTGATTATGCTACCTTTGCACGGTCAAAATACCGCGGCCCTTAAAATTTTAGTGGGCAGGCCACTTTAAATTATACTCAAATTTTGATAAATTATACTCAAAAAGTGATGTTTTTAATAAACAGGTAAAAAAATAATTTGTCGAATTCCTTAAATTGACCAAAAATTTTTTTATAAAATCTTATAAAAATATAAACTAATTTTATCATCAATTATAATTAATAATTAAATTTTAATAAAAAAATTAAATATAAATCTTAATAAATAATAATTTATTATAACATAATTTAATTGATAAAAATTTTTGATCCTACAATTTATAATTTAATATTTGATTACTTAAATATAAAAATAAATTTTAAAGCTCAACCCTTGAAATATTATCAATAGTGTTTATGGCAAAAGTTCAAATGTATGAGGTTATGGAAACTAAATTATATAGTGTGTCTAATGGATTTAGCTAAAACTATATAAAAATTCTTGGGAAATAGTATTTTCCAAGAATTTTTATATATAATTCATACTGGGTCAAGAATCTTTATTATTATTTAGCTAAAACAGAAACCCACTGCAATATTTATAAATTTGAATAGGTACATATTTTGAAAATTACAAAAAAGAATTAGAAATATCTTGAAATTTGCCAGAAATATCACAGAGTTCTACCTATTTGATTAATTATGTTAAAAAACTATTGAAGTTGCTTCTAACTTTTCTTGTTATCAATTGGGTATATTAATTTTATATCAAGAATGTTTCTAAAAAATGATTTATGTTTCCATAGTTCATTAAAATCAATAAACTGCTATATTTGATCTGAATGGTAAGTACAGCTCTTACAATATTATTTGTAGCTATAAAAAATGTAAACAATAGAATTCAACACGTTTAAAATATACCTATAGCAATCCAATAAATTGTGGTGATAATAATAACAAAGAAAACAGTACATTTTTGTATAATAATATAAACAGTTGAATCTTTTGTATAATAATATAAACAGTTGAATATTCACACTTTTGAAGGATTAACTTAGCCACATAACAATTATCATTTCAAGGAATACCAGGTCATGATATGCTGATACTTACTCTAGAATATCTGGGTTGAAACCTTCATTTTGCATTTTGATTTTAACAGCTGGAGGAGGTACACCAAAATGAATCATTTTGAAGAAGCGTGCAAATCTTGAATCTTCACAAGCTTTTGGACCTTGCGCAACTACTTCACTCTTGGTAACTTCCACCTGTCTAGGTTCAATAGGAACTGATGGCTCTTCATTCTCAGTTGTATTAGCAACAATTGTTGGTGTTAGGGGAATGTTGTTATTACTTTCTGTTTGGTCTAATCCAGATATGGATGATAACTATAAACAGTCCATTCTTGCATCTAGTTTCTTAAAGATATACGTTTAACATTTGGATTGAAAGCCTCTATTTCAAGAAGGAATAAACATAGACATTACTTACTTGTGATTCGAGAATCAGTAGGGATGCCTCCACTTTTTGCAATTTGAATTCAAATTCCATCAGACGTGACTCACAGGATTGAGCAAATTTGTTTAGAAAAGATACAGTGTTCATAATAAAATGATTAACAAAAGCTATTGTACGTTTCTGTTGAATGGGTAATATCTAATAGAGAAAGGTAACACAATTTTATGTTTCAATCATTTATTACACAAATATAGTCGCTTAATATTTACGGACTTACCTTAGTGTAGTCGACATTCGGATCTACTGTAGGCAGCTCGTCCACATCCATGGTGTTATTCTTCGTGATTGAAAACAAGGGAAGAAAATAAATTTAAGAAATATTGGTGCAAATTATTCAATAAATCCATTGTTTGTGGATCAGCTTTCGAACTACCATATTTATTTACAATGAGGTGAAATAAAATTGAAAAAAAGTAAACACACTCATATAACCTTGTAGAACAGAAATTCAAAAGGGTAAACACAATTCTCTTGACTTATGCACATTCATAGGTAAGGTAAGATTGGCACATTTATCAGTTTTATCTAATCGCAAAATTACGCACCATGGCCATAAAAAAAATAAAATTATGTCAAAACTTTTCTATGGATTTGTAATGTATCCACAGATGTTTGTTGGTTGGTTATTATCGTCAACGGAGACCAACAACATTCGTCTATCGTGTCTCGTGTCACCCTCAGACAATTATGTGTCCCATTCTCGAATGGAAAATAGTTTTTAACTTTTTAAGATCACCACACACTCACAAGTACCTATATATGAAAAGGCGGTTTAAAATATTTTACATCTATTTTGATTTAAACAGACGGCAGGCATCCCCTGTGATCCGTTATGTCAATAGTCATTTGTTGGTAAGAAATTCAACTTATCGACTTTGTTGATAAATGAAATATTAAATTTTAAATGATTCATTAGCACGAAATCGACCAAGTTCAAAAATCCTTGAATCTATAATAATAGTTTATGATAACGTGAGAGTTCTTATACTGTGAATTATGCAACCAACAAAACAATAGTTAGTTAGTTTAGTTGCGTTATAAAGAACTTTATTATAAAATAGTGCATTTAAATTTAAAATTCATAGTTCGGGTTATATTTTATTCATGCATACTATTAGTTGAGAAATAGATATACACAATTTGGCGAATAACGCAAGCTTGGCACATCCTTGGATCATTAAAAATGAAGTACTTATCGATGGGGCAAATGTACAAGAGCCCACCAATCACTATTGTCACGACAGTCTACGTGTGGCAAATGGCGGAAATACTGAAGCCCTTTCAGCTGCCAAGTGGCCATCATCAGATAAACTAAATTAGAAAACAAAATGTCCCTGTTTAAATATTATTTCATTATGAGATAAATCTGAATTCGTTGAATTGCTTTTCCGCTTATACATTTCCTACCCTGCAAATTACCTAGATATTTGACATTACTGTTTCAAGGGTGATACAGTTGATTTTTCTTTATACGGTCAAAAAGAATATTTTGTACCCCCTGAAGATAGCTACTTGGTAGCTGAAAGGTACTCAGTACTTGAACAGTATTTTTAGTGGATAAGGGTATTTTTTTTTTCATATCAATCAAACGAATAGCTCTTCTGGATAGAATCTAAGAGCTTCGGCGTATGTTTGGGAGCCGAACTTCAGACATGTGAACAGTACTTCAGGACAGGTCGTATCAGTGCCTTGTAGATTATGAGGAGCTGCTGGGAGGTAAAGTAGCTCTTAGTACGGAATAGAAAACCAAAGATTTTGTGAAGCGATTTTCGCAATGGACCTCATATGATCGTACCATGAGTGGGTGCGGGCATTGTTATAGAAGACTTCATAGGAATAGTTGTACCTGACATAATATTAGGGATTGTGGGATCCGCCTTCCTAGAGAAGACGCACGGTTGAGTTTTGGTTGCATTAAACTCTACTAGATTATCAGATCCCCAATAATTGGGTCAACGTGTCCCTGTCTCGCTCTTCTGGTTTCATTGGATGGTATAAGAGTTCTAGATGAGAGAGCGATAACAAGTATACCATCATCTGCAAAGCTGTGGACGGGACAGGTGGTCACTGCCAGCAGATTGTCGATATGAAGCAGAAACAAAGTTGGTGCATGATAGATCCCGGTGGAACACCAGCGTTGATAGCCATTGTACCGGAGGCAAGCAGGTCCATATTGCCGGTCATTCACGATTTTGTAGCTCTCTAGGTAGGTAATTGATGAGCTCGATGTTGATTGCTTTCTCCAATACTTTTAGAGATCACAGATGATAGTGCAATGGGTCTATAATTATTAGGAAGGGTCTTCTTTTTTTTTGGAATTGGTTGCACTCTAGCTGTCTCCCAACTGGAAGAAAACACACCAAGTTTGTATGAAAGGGTAAACAAGCAGCCTGCAGAAAACCGGGCGCACCTTCCTTGGGAACGACAGGAATTCCGTTTGGCCCCATAGCCTTTTTGGTATTGAGACCAAGCAGAATGCCCCTAATTGTGCGCTGACGAAAGAGAATTTCAGGCATATGGCTATCAATGGCAGCAATATTAGGAGGGTCTTTCCCTTCAGGATCTAAAGTGCAATTTGCTGCGAACATTCCAGCAAAAAGATGAGCTTTTTCTTGCTTCATCTTTGGTTAAGGGAGGGAATGAACTGAAAGTGAAATTGCCACCAATTCCTTTGGCCAAAGTTTAAAACGAACATGGGCCATCCGAGCATTCGATAAGCTTTGATCTTATTTTGGCATTATATGCCTCTTTCGAAACGTTTATTGTTTCATTGCACATAGTTGGTTCTGGTCTTCAGACTTGGGTTACTGTTTGTTTTATTTATGGAATTGATAGAAGGGCATGTTAATATTGTATTTGTTAGAATTATTCATAGTTTTCAGTATCAATCTCATAACAACTTCTTGTTAGGCAGCATGCGCCTGCGGGTTGGATCAGCCTACGCTGGTTTGTTTCAATAAGGATTCTTTAGGAATGAATCTAGTTTTCCGATTTCTACTTACCTTCTATCTGGTTGAATCTCGCACCAATAGTTATGATAAAAACCTAATTCTTGTTCTATCATCATATGTCTGTGTGCCTGTGTTAAATTCTCCGACAATGTTCAATATCGTTGGGTAGAAAAATAACCTTATTCAACACAATGTCTGATATATATTTATTTAAATGTACAAATTCAATGAGAATAATCAATTATATTTAAAATATAAATCTTATGTAAATGTACATACGGTAAAAACTTAATAATTAAAACAGCATGATCACAGTAAATGTAAATATTATTGCTTAGGAAGTATAACAAACTATACTATAAACTTTAAAATAGAGATGTACAATTTCAATCTGAAATATAACTAGTATTTCCGCTGAGGACTCCCTTAATTATTACCACAAAATAAGGAATATGTTAGAATCGCTCTGTGTCTTGTCTGTCTTGAAAGAGAATAAACTGAATGAACTCGAACGAGTAAACCGATCACACTCATTCCAACAATATACTACAGAAATTAAATCGATTTCAGTTACTGTAATATAGGCCTATAAAGATCACGTAATACCCTAAAGAAATCAGTGATTTTATGTTTCGAATTGTCATGGAGATGCAAAATAAGATAAGTTAGGTAGTTAAAATTATTTTTTTTGAATATCACTACTTCTAATGGACGGTTACATCTATCATAGAGAGATTATTTGGACGAGGGTTAATCCGATCAAATTTATACGTAGGTTCATACGAAATCCATAGTTTAAAACGGTAAACAAAACATGTCTCCCAATTGTCGCGGAGTTATCGTTTTGCATGAGCCCAAATTAATATTTTTGGAATGCGATTTATCAGTTTTCTTCAGTTTTGTTTGGTCGAGTTTCTTAATTTGTCCTAAGTCAGAAATTAATTTAAAAAGCCTAGTTTTATCCGAAGTTTTATTGCGAATATTGACGCATTCTTTAATATAGTCAATAGATCGCGAAACAATCAGGAACGTGGGCTAATGTCACGATCAGCGAGATACCAACATTACAATCTCACATGAAAAAGCTGTCTACATGACTAGCTGTTCCTGTGTGAGTAGATTTCAACCTATTTCACTTAAATTAACGGAAATAGAGCGATTCTAACATATTCATTATAAAGCATCCTTACAACTATCGTTTAAAGTCGTTAGTTTGATAGAGACGATCGATAGTTGAGTTTGCCAAACGAGTCAGGCTATCAGTCATATTTTGATCTTGACCTCCAATACCAACGTCTGATAGAGACAAATTGTTCGAAAACGTTTCTGAGAGATTATTGGGATCGTACTGCATGCTTGTAGATGCCAGTTCTCCAGAATATAGGTTAATTTGAACTAATTCCGACTGTTGATTGTCTAAATCCAGAAAACTAGAACTGTCCTGGTTAACAGTACTAGGTCCAGCTATATTATTAGGGTTACTGGGGGTGTACGTGATATTCCACGTATGATGGGGCGATATATTATTGATCGGTGGAAGCATAGTCCCATCTATGGGATTCTGATGTACGATCGCGTTGTTCATGACGAATTGATCGTTTGGCGAGGCCATGGGTAGATGGTATTGAGGGGATGGTTCCTGGGTTGCGTATAATGGACTGCGGCCTTCGTATCCATACGGAGGAGTCATACCATCTACAACAAAGCTTCGGTATAAAAATTAGTCCACACACAAGGCATAATAAAAGAAAACCTGCATAAGTTCTCAGAATTCTATAAGAAACTAAATCAATTGAAATGAAGGTTAACTTAATGTACATCAACCCAATCGCCTTTCAGCTAACAAAAAAAATTGATTTGAAATGCCTCATCACATTGTAACTGTCGCACTTTTTGTAGAAATATTAAAATTATTATGTGGAGTATTAGAAACAAATGAATGAATGAATTTACTCCTTTATCTCATGTTGGCTTTTGCCAGATAACGAGGATAAGGTCTTTCTAGTCCAGATCGATCAGTAACGTCACAAACCCATAGTCCCAGGCAGCTGTTTCCCTCTTCACAACGGGCAGGTAGTTTGCAACGTTACCGAAGGATTGGTACATTGGTTTGGTTTGGTGTCGCCATCTGGCGCACTCGAGCAGTTTCACAACTTTTGTGAAGTTCGAGAAATCTGTCAATGTGGTACATTGCAGGATTTCTCAGTGGAACATCCATTCATAGCTGGCGTGAGATTTTGGTCCTTTTGCCTCGTTGAATGCTAGTAGCTGCTTGGGACTATAGATTTGTGACGTTACTGATCGATCTGGACTAGAAAGACGTTATCATAATTATTATGTGGTTCAAATATTACCAAACTGAACGACAGCGAGCATTTGAAATTAATTTTTGCTATCGGTGTAGGGGAATAGCTTTCAGTTAAACACCCTATTCAAATTAGATCACAATTTCTTAGATTAGTGCGCAAAATTGTAATTGCCTATGAAACATTGTGCGAAAAATGGCGTTGAAGGAATAAATATTAAAGTGGAATGCAAGAAAATATCGCTAAAGGTTATCTATAATCTATAAAATGTAAAAATAAAAAAAATTATTGTAATCGTCTTAAAGATACGACTCTATTTATTTTTAATTTAATCACAAAAATTTGAATAACGAAACTAAGAAAACAGCCCACGATCAGCGATGATGGGAAGTTGAAATTGGTTGCAGTTGGCACCCTACGATTCCGGCTTTCTATAATTTCTTAGTACTTATATGAAGTTCTTAGCATTTTTGGATCGGTTTTGAAAAATAGTTGATGTGCTAGTTTCGTTACGGGATATCCGCGAGTTATATTCAATTATAAAATGGTCCTTCCCTGCGTCACTAAACATTTTGAATGAAGAAGAAAATTTTCCAAATTCACATACCTTTTGGTTCAGATTTGATGGTATTCTTCATAGGGATGTTAATCATCGGATCTAAAATTACAAAGAATGTTTAATTTTTTGCATTATTTAATATAAAAAATGATTTTTAAAAGCATGATGTTAAAATGAAATTGCATTCTGCGTTAAATAGAAAATGGTTAATATTTCTACAAATTATAATGACAAAAACGTAGCCAGCATATTACCAAGTACTTTATATTTTTGAATGGTGTAAAAATCAAAACAATGATGTTTACAATGTGAATATTTTTTTTCTCTGTTTCACCAACACATTATTGGAATAATAATAATTATCAAAATAAAACCAACCAACAAAATATTAATAAAAATTGTATAGAAATCTATTGATATTAAAGTGATAAAAATTAAAAAAATTCATAAAAAACTTGGTGATACGCCGATTTTCATTCACAAAGAAAAATAATGTAAACCCTTCTGAAAAATCTATAAAACCAAACAAAATTAGTGCTCTTTTGGAACAAATTAAAAACCATGCATACAATAATTACGTAAATAATTCTTGTACCTTTACCAACTCCTGAAAAGCTCCCTTGAATTTCACTAATGAAAACACAGCAGGTATAATAAAAAAACGTATATTTCAAAAGCAATTACAAAGATATAAAGCTTTAGAAACTCTAACTGTCTGTAAACTTTCCGATTAAAACAACACATTTATATACCTATCTGATAACTCACTGGAAATTGCTATATATATAATTATAAAACAAATATTAAACTACACTGTTTTGACTAGATACAAAAACATCGCAACTTCTGGAGTTCAACTCAACCACATACAACATCCTACAATAAACAACATGGTTTATAGAAAAAGAGCACCATCGCATATAAAAAATTTCCTATTTTATATTGGAATTTCTATCAATATAAAATTACAAAATTTTGAAATTTTTTGTTATATTTATTTACAATAAAATCAGGAAGCGATCTACATTTTAAAATTTAACAAATAATTTTCTAATTTATACATAAACATATTTAGAAATGGCCACAAAAAATGTGTTTACTTCTATTTTTGATGAATCATCTCAAAAAAATTAAGTCATATTGACATAAGAATGAAATTCCATCACCAAGTTTATCATAATTTTTTCTGTTATATTTGAAAATAATATCAAGGTGATTGATTGAAATTATCTAAGTTTATGAATAATTTGAATAGTTCCATCGAGACTTTAAATTGTTGGTAAATTATTAAAGAATCTCCACATACATATTAATATTTTGAGTGAATTAGAAAGAAAAGGAAAACTAAAATTACTGGAACCTAGGACTTCTTAAGTTTGAAGAAACAATTACCACCCGCCGGCATATTGCTACTTTCTATGTTTAAAATAAATTTTTAATTAGCAAAGCAACAATGATCGCCAGGTAAGGTCATTTTTGAGAAGGTTAGGTAAGGTAATTTATCATGAAAAGTCAGTGACCGAGCCTGTCGTCATTTACGGTCATTTTTTGTCATTAATGAGCATTTATGTAGAATTTCTGAGGGTTGGCTAATTTGTGATTTCTTTTTTGAAATAGACCAAATTAAATTGTTATAGAAGAAGAATGTGGATTATTAACCTTTTGTCAGTTTGAACTCGTGAAAAGAGTTTACTGGTTTAACATTTTTCCAGTCAAGGCCCAGAATATTACAGAAATCTAAAATATAAAAAGAGAGAAGCCAGATTCTTATATATGAAACTATTTAGATAATCTGACAGAGTTAAAAATATGCAAATGTATTAGCATCTATAAATAAAACACATGTTTATAAATTATAAATTTATAAACAATGCTTTAATTGATTTATTTTATGTTGACAGAATGAAGTTTTCTTTTGAGAATGAATTCAATAAATCATTAAATAATAATAATACTAATAAAACCAAAAAAATAAACCCTATCATAATTATTATTATTATATGAAATGAAATATTGAAACGTATTGTTATTAGTGTCATTTTATTGCTACTGGGAAGGGTAAAACACAGAGAATTGACCAAAACTCATATAAACAATATGATTTTAATTGTTATGACCCCGGGGACAGGAAATAGTTTGTTTGGACTCATAAATAGGAAGTAATTTTAGTTCCGCTTTTGACAACACTAGCTTCGGAGCGAATGATCGTCATTCGACTACATTTTTGAAAAAAAGTAATTCACTCATTGATGCAACAATATAATATGGGAGATATTGAAAAAATATGATTTTTAAAGAATGCCTGAATGAGATGAATGTGAGAAAGATTAGCCCTCCACCAGTAAAAATATTCAAACTTACTACTGCTTCCTAGATATTTCCCTAACATATGGGTATTCTCGTCAAATTTATGTCGCTTCCTCTTAAGTATGCCTGGTTCTATAATCATAATACATGTATAAATAAACAATTAACAATATTTTTAGAATTATTCTAACAGATTAATTCCTAAGAAAAGGGCATTAAACTAGATAATACAAAACATGCTCGAACAAATTGTGAAAGCCTAGTCCAGATTGTAAACAATGTTGCTTCATTTTGGGCAACTAAAAAAGGCATTTAGAAGGACATTTTTCGGTTTAGCTGTGCTTGGGTAGCAAGCGTTTTCCTGTTAATTCTGCAACTCGTTTGTGGGATGTAACAAGTTCCAACTATAAAATAGAAGATGACCAATGCATTGAAACATTGTCCAAGGTCTAGACGCGGAACAATATGTTGCAAATTGTTGTGGAACAAGGTCCATATTGTTCACATTGCTTACAATCTGGACTAGGCTGTTTTAATAACATTTCCAATAATTTCACATCATAAATTATGGCATCAATTCAGAAAAAAGAATTTTCTGGTGTATATGCTCAAATTTTCATCAAAATCCAATTTCCCCATGTACAAAGTACAAAACAGTACAAGAAAATTACAAATTAAATGCATTTTCACAAGTACAAAAGGCCTATTTTTTTCTACAGAAAAACTCGTCAATGTCATTCCAGTATCTCCCTTATGATAATTATACACAAATGGATAAAGTGAAAGTTCCATTGAAAATAGGATGTAGGTCATCATTCGGAAGTAAAGCATTTTCATTTTCCCGGTTTTTAAATTCATAATGAACCAAAATAATTCGAATACAATTAAATTGTTGTGCAAAAATAAGGATAAACTGGTAATAAGCTAAGAAATCATTAGATGAGACTTGGTTATTTTGAAAAACTGAGGACACTCTTGTTTTTCAATAATTGAAATTGAGTTCTTTAATATTACTAATTTGCGATTTGGGTTTAATGCTTGGAGCAGTGTTTGTAACATCCCCAGGCATGTCGACCGTCTCAACGGTTGCGATGGAAAGGTTGTTGGGGTTGGAGCCACTGCACCTCGCCGTTTAGACAGAAGCCATAAGAGGAGCGTATCGTTTTGATCTTATTGGACAAGGAAATGCCGACCAAAAAGGTGGAAGCATTCTTGGATTGCTTGGATCACCTAGGCACTTCTTTACCGTTCACGATTCAAACCTTGAATGGGAGGGGTAAAACTTTGAACCTAGGGACACTCGCGACGGAATTCCAAGCAAAAATACACAATTACAATGTGTGCTCGAATTATGAGGGAGAAAGCCTATGAGAATAGACAAATCACAATCATAGCGAGCAACCTAGTGCTTAAGGCACTGGAGTCATCACAATCACCTCACAATGTGTACTCGTCGATTGTGTAAAGAGTTAGACTCATATGGGAGTCTGAGGAAACCAGAGGCGACTGAAACTGCCGTCGCACTCGCTAAAACGGGGGCGGAAGAACCCTTGATTAGATCAGAACCAATTGACACATATTTGTGGCATTTTTCATGCCACAGCGGAATCTGTAATCCAAAAATGGCTCGAGGTAGAGGACCGTGCCTATTGGAGGCAACTGCCCCGTATGTCGCACTCTAAGCGACTAATGGGAGACCTCCAACAGCAACGAGTGAAAAATCTACTGACGTTCAGCAGACCAGGAATAAGGAATCTTGTTGCATTCCTGACCGCACACGCCCCATGCAAGAAACATCTCTGCACGATGGGTCTGGAAGAAGAGACACCCATGCATGTGATGTGTCAGTGCATAAGCGGTTGGTTGTGGAACACACCTTGGGGACGATGAAACTACACCCGAAGAAACCAGAAGTATCCCCTACATCAGACTACTGAATTTCATAGAATACACCAGACTGATGAGGAGACAGCAATATGTGAGGGTTCAATAGGACACTAATGACCCCAATGCAGTGGAGCTCCCTCTGAAGGTAGGAGAAACAACTTCACTGGGAAAGGGCATAATCAGCTGAGAAATCTCATTCTGCGAGTAAAGTTACTTTCGTGAAGATAAGTTAAGTTAATGAGGCCGATGAAGAAATTTCTTCGATCAAGATATTCCAATTTCAATTCGAATTCAGAGGGAATTCGCCTAATATCTTGAAAATTGTGTCAAAACTCAATTTCAATCATCAATAGAGTGCTCACGTAATTATTACGGATCCGATTCAAACGAACCTCAATATTTCCCAATGTTTTGGCGGCTGATTTGCCAGCTCCAATAGATCAGTTTATAAGATTATTGGTTTTGTTTCGTAAGTTTTGTATATTACTAGTAAAGTGTTAATTTTTGGAGAGCATCATTTGATTTTAGATTGTTAATGAACTTCAAAATGCCCCATTTGAATACAATAATATCAAAATGAAAGATACACGGGTATGAACATAGACGAAGTGCTCATTCACAAAGAACTTGCAAGATATGTCAAGTTTCCTTCATGTTAACACGATACAATACTTTCTTTAGTCGTGTTTTGTTTTTATTTTATTCAAGTGGCAAGTCTGGCTATTACTTCCGCATTTGTCAACAATTTTCCGCCCTCTACCGGGGCATAGTAGCACGACATTTCATCGAATTCGCTTTGCGTAGCGTGCGGAGCCATCGTAGTATAGAGGGCGTAATGCTCGGCCTCTGTCAGATCCAAATTCATGGCCAACTCTTCCCCAGAAGGATCGAAAGATGCCTTAACGTCCGCGTCTCCTGGCGGAGTGGCTTTCAAACTGTTAGTGGGACTATCTTTCAACGGAATTCGAATACTAGACGACGAATGGGTTGATATATTACCGGAACTACGCGTTATCGCATCTATTTGCAAAGAAGTCGAACTAGGGAACGAGTTTCGTGTTGGTGTCGTACTGTGTTCCCGAGACATGTCCTGCGTCTTGGTTTTACGACCGAACAATTTCGAAAGGAAACCGCGTTTTTTCGGATTCGGCAACGTGGCAAAAGGAGTGGGAGGTAACCGCTTACCGGGCGGTACCAATTCGCTCTGAGATTTGGACATGAACGAGCTGGATCGCGTAACAGGTTCCGGCTTTAAACTAGAGATCGAAGGGTGCTTTTTTGGTAATTGGATACTTTCCATGGATCCTCCGATGTAAGTTTCGATTTTTTTCGCTCGTTTTGGCGGTAAAGGGGGTAATTTTTCGACGTCGTTTTCGCGTTTATTGTTGATGTTATTGTTATTCGCGTTGATATCGATTATGGGGCTTTTGGGTCCGATTATGGGGCCTTTGGGTTCGATTGTAACGTCTTCGTAAGTTTTATACACGATGCCGACAGGATTTTTGAACGCCATCTGTAAACTGGAATACGTTTTGGAATCGTCGAAACATTCATTATTTCGCAATTGATCGATCGACGATTTGCGTAAATTCGTATCGTTTGATAAACGTTTCTGCGTTCCTGAATAAATTTCATCCAATTCAGCAACTTGATCTATTAATTCATTAAACGATTTTTCCTCGTTGCTAGTCGATTTGGATTTATCGATTTTACTGGTAGAATAGTCCACCCACATGTCACTTTCTTTACTTGCCACATTGACTTCGTTATTATTAGTTTCCATTTTATCGTCTTCGGTGTTCAACAAAATTGTATTATTCGCCACCGCGATTTTCTCAGGTTGGTCGACGATAGTCTTTTCGACGAGGTCAACCCGCAAATTACCCGACTGTCGTTTCGCCACTAATTTCGCGTCGTTCGTCAGTAACGTGTTAAACAGATTGTAATTGCCTTTTTTGATAAGATTCCTTCTAAATGACCAATATGGAGGCCTACCTGAATCTAACGGCAACAGTTCGAACGGTAAACTTTCGCTGCAGGCGCCATCAGATGGTCGTCTCAGCTGGATGAAAATTTTGACAGGTTCAGTTACTTCCAGCGTTCGGTATCTCGGTGCCCTGAACCAGATCGCCGTTTGTTTGTGCACTTGCGAAGGTTGAAAGTCGCCGAAGGCCTCCCAAACGACGATGCCCTCTTTTTCTTCGTAGAAACGCACTTGAATATCTTCTTTCGCTACCTGGAATGAAACATATCTAATACAAAGTTGCCGAATTAACTCGATGTTAAAAACAATTCATGAGTGGCGACTGGTACTAAATAACATAAGGGCACGTGCACACTCAGATGAACACAAAAAGAAATTCGCATGTAATTCAGCAAAATATTTGTATTTTTTAAATTCTGTTCCAACACTATTATAGGATTAAATTTCTTTTCTGAGCTTACGTTCAACCTTATAGTAGTTATGAAAGTAAGATTGTTGTTATTTTGGTCACCATCTTTAATGGCAAAAGGCTAATTTAAACGCAGATTAAGCTTAATATCACCATAATAATGAACATTTGGTAATTAGTTTACCTTCGCCGCAGTTAAATATATTAAAATCACATTATATGAATTATGTAATTGAAAAGCATTTGTTATTTAATAATAATATCAAAAATGACTAATAGCTTCTAATTTGAATAACAACAATCTTTTAATTATCCGTTGACAGCAATTATTATTGTATATTATTCGTCTCAAAAGAATACGCTGCATTGAAATGCAAATAGGTAATCAGAAGTAGTATTTTGCCGAGAAGTGTTGTAAAAACAATTGATGATCAAGAAATGAAGCTGCAGTCATGTTGGAAATTGGTAACTAGATTGTATACGCTGTCCTTGAATCACATCTCCAACTCAACTAATTTTACCGGAAATCGAAACTCGTGATGAGCTCTTCTTGATAACTCTCCGATCCCAAGCAAATGTCGATTTTACTCATATAGTGAGGAAATGAATGAATCAACCTCTTGATTTTTTTATATTGATGGATTTTGATGAAACCTTCTGCATTTGCTTCATTTTTTGATTAATAAAAAATTACATCGTTTAGATTGTGGCTGGCGGTCGTACCCCCTGTACTTGCTACAGGTTTCTAGCCTTACAGTTGATTTTAGAGAAAAATATGAAGAGTCAAAAAGTGTTTAGAATTCCATTTTGTATGAGGGTACCCTATTTTTAATATTATTCAACAACCACCCCTTACCCGACTCGTTAATCACCCTGCATATCGGAAATCATAATTGAAATGGAAAATGCAGTCAGGCCTTTGGTTTTAGAGAACAATTACAAGATACAGAGGGTACCAAATTTGATTTTTTTATAGGAATTAATTATTACGCCTCACGCCCTCCCGCCTCCACCACGAATAAAATGTTGAAATGCATTTTGTAACTGGATTATTGGTTTTAGACAAATTTGACTCAACGATTGAACGTCGGTTCTATAATTTACAGACTTGGAGTCACGTTTTATGTGAATCATCTCCAGGATAGATCTTTTACAATTTTAGTTTCTTTCGTTTCTGTTCGTTTTGGCGACGTGGACATTTTTATTTGAAATTAGTGCGATAAGGACGATTTGTGCTGATACAATTAGTTTCAAGATATCCCGTTTTAGACATTGATACGTCTTCTGATGATGGTCGTGAGACCGAAACGTACGTAAAGACAAAAATAAAATAATAAGCATATGTGTTAATGTGACCTAATTCCCGAGAATTTATATAGTTCATGCCTGGGTCAAGAATCATTAAGTTAGTTTACTTACTTTCTCACAAAGCAGAATGATGTCCTTCCTTCCTCCATCTACATAACTTACACAGTCTGACAGTTTGACGATAATAAGATCCGACATAGCTTTCTTGTCGAAAATAGCATCGCTAACTACGGGCGCGAGGGGTACGGTGAATTTTCCACGTTTGTCTCCTTCTAAAAACACCTGGAAACATAATCTAACCGCATTCAAATCTATCGAAGTCGGTTGATTACTATGAGCAAAACCAGCTGAAAACAACAAGATAAAAGCGATTAGTATTTTCAAGAGTTATCTCAATTTAACTATTTACTTCTGTATGGATCCACCCTGATCTCTTGCCTCACCCTGAGAGCGTTCTCGATATCCTTTTTCTTCACACATTGAATTCCAAGATTGGAGAATGTGACTGACATCGTTTCGGGGGAAATTTCCAAGGTGCATACACCTTTTTTACATCCTTCTCTACCAACTAAATTATGGGGATGTGGCCTGTAACAAATTAGTAAGGATAAATGCTGTCAAGGAATTGTAGTATTGTTTGTTTTGATGTCTTTGCGTATTACCTAAACGATTTCATTCGGAAAAAGTTTTATTTTCTACCCAGGCAAGCAAACAATTTGGCTTTGATCCAATTCTTTTCAAAACTAAGTTTGCCAAAATATGTATACTTGTTTGTAATAGTATCAACAGGAAATGTCGTTTTCTAACGCACAATAGGCGATCATCTTGATATGCCGGTAATAATAAACTATGAAAGAGTTCACACTGTGAATACATTATGACACTGCTTGGTAATTGAAAGGTCCATATCAACAAAAATAATGCAGTTGATAAATTATGGCCTGAGCACGTTTGCCTTCACGTCATCCACATTTAAATCCAATTGAAACGATATGGACATTGTCAAAAAGTAGGTGCATGAATCCTCCAAAATTGATGGTTTTTTAGTGTTATCGGCGCAGACTTTACTACTATATCAATGAAAATTGCTCGGGAAAATGTTAGTAATCACGAAAAACAATCAAATTAACGCTCCTGTTCTATCAGAATTTCTTTTCTTACCTGTAAGGGTCATCTTTAGTGACACACGAAACAACGACCACGGCTCTTCCTTGATATCCAACAATCTGGATGGAGGGAAAAGTCTTATTTTCCGGGGTGCTAGATGCTCCCGGTATTGAACCAGCGGATCTACCTTCGCATTCGTACCGGAATCGGAGAGCTTTCGAAGCCGGTTGTTCCCCGATCCTGACGTAAGGTCTTCGTTGCACTGGCATAGCTGATATTGTGGTTTGGGCACTATTATTATTAATATTATTTTTCACTTGAGATATTTCACAACCACCGTTAAACATGCTTGACTCTCTGAAGTCTGGATCAGTTTCGATAACTTCAACTGTAAACAAAAAGATTTTTAAGCAAAATCATTACGACAAAATTGAAGAACAACCAAAATACCAATGTTACTTTGAGTTGTCAGGTCGGTTGCAGCTCATTTTGTTTTGTTGCCTAATGAATATCTCGTAATTTTTGATATTATAGTACAAAACAAGACACACATAGCCTTTAAAAAATATCAGGGTTAGCTTTTCTTTTTGTAAAAAATTATCTTCCTCTGTTTTGATGATTCTAACCATCCCGAATAGAATTAAAATCTAATGAAATATATTATGAGTAATATGTACCTACTAGGTTTTATTAATATCTAAATTGGAACACTTTCACCGGATGCTTCTAGTATTGCTTGTTGCTATACTGTATATTGTAAATATTATTCATCCAGCTAGATCGTATACTAAATACTCATTGTACACTTTTAAACAGTTTGAGAGTAACGGTTCAGTTGGATCATAATTTGTGTTCCAAAAAAATAGTGATACAAACATATCCAATCTCAAAGGTCAAAAAAAATTCTATGGCTCGTGGGTTATGCAAGGTCATTACCAAAATGAAAGATAATCAAACTCACGACCCAAAGGTCTGATTTATTTTTTAAGTACAACACACAATTTGTGAGATATAGAACAAAGAATATGTTATTACAGTCAAACAATTTTTTTAAGTTGCAAAAACTACTAGTTCCGCCCCAACAAAATTGACGTTCTACTTTTCCCGTTTACTCTTTTCGACTATTATCAACGTGGAATGTTATCCGGAACTGGAGAGAAGTTATTAACAAAATCGCAGACAAATTGCCATGAAAGTAAAAGGAAGTCCGAGAAATCTGTAGTCAATGCGTTGTATTGCAAAGATTTCTTAGCGGGACTTCTATCTATTGGTAGATAGATGGCGCTAGTACATCTAGGTCACTCTAGACAATTCCTCCAGAGTGCAAAAGTCGTACCCCCACCCATATAAATATAAGCTCCTAGTGGCGAGCGAATTAAGTGTTGATACACCGAATTCAATGTTCTGCCTGCATCTGCGATTGTGGCGTTGGAAGTTGAGATCCCGGGAATGCTTTTTGTTTCCCGATTACGAAACATCAAGCGGCAATCAGTTTTTTTTTAAATTTGTAAATGTTTTTGGTAATACTAGGTTAGTAGGTTATTTGAAATGTGATTGATGTAGCTTCTTTGCACACACATTTGATTTTCCTTGCCCAAGAAGTCATGTATTATTGAAGTGCATGTACACGCGGATGGGTGAGGTATGACTTTTGCTTAATAGTCGCTCGTAATTTATTTTATACTTGGGATGGAACATGCGACCTAGTCATTCTGTTGATGCACCGTGAGACGGCGAAACAGCTGTCCGGAATTGGTCAACGATCTCGAGAAAACCTTGGAAAACTTAAAATAAAGCTTTACATTTAAACCATACTTGGGTTTAGGAAAACTTGAACAAAAATGACAGGGATACATAGAAACATTATGAAATAAAGAAAACACTAGTTTCAAGGTATACTTATAGCCTATTAGAGAGACGGCTATGGCCTATGGTATACTCGTAACTAGTATGATTTGTGAGTTTCATATTTTATTCTCTCATCACCTCAAATCCCAGTGCAAGTGCAAAAGATATTACATATAAAACATTTATCCGCCATTGAAGTATCAGTATATCGATTACCTTATGCAGATATCACAAAATAACACACACTTGACAGCTAATAAATTTACTATACATACAACAATCTCATTTGCTATGCATGGATTATACTAAACGGAACTTGTAGTTTTGGTTGGAACGAATCCCTTTTTATTTGTTGGGAGATGGTTGAAACCGTTTATAGGCATCTTATGGGCCTGTGACATCCCATGAGGTAGTGTGGGAGTCTCTGAGACCGAATTCAATCACCCACTAAACACTCCACCTCGTGTGGTAGGCTCGATCCTGCAACCAGGGCATTCCCGATGACACTTAGGCTTGACGGCCCATTGTATCTTGCCTCACCACTTTCTCAGGTCATCGGAAAAATTTCGCAGTCGCTGAGATTAGAACCTGCGACCGGCAGTCACAGTGGTTAGAAGATCGATGCATCTACCACTGAGCCACATGGCTCTCGAATCCCTTAGATAGATAACAGGTGCAGATAGATCGGCATATTGAATGCAACGTATCCGAATGATGATTTATTTCATTATTATATGCGTGCGAAAAGCATCTTATAGAAAGTGAAACAATTATTAATTATATAAAAATCAGTAACTGAATCAAATGATTTGCGAAGAGTAACTTTGCCACGCACACTATTCATCTATTTTCCAAGCGGCAACACATTTCTAGTGTTTAACATGAAAACATTCGACTTAGATACGTCCTTCCGGTTTCAAAACATTAACAGTATTACATCAAGTTAAAAATACATTTTAATACATCCCACTGCACATAGAATGAAATATAGCTTGTTGATTAAATTTAAATACTTTATCCGTTCAAGATTCATCGCATTAATACTACGCTACGTTACTCCGAGATCAAAATACGTACAACCGTAGAAAACGTTACAGCATAATCCAGCTAGTTGAACAATCAATGATCTTACCAATATTTTTCTTACGTGAAGCGGAGAGAAACACAAATTTCTACCGACACTTTGAACTAAGCATATACCAGCGGCATAAGTTTGAATTTTACTTAAAAATTACGCGTATAGCGTATAGGTACAACACTGAATTGACGGCTTACAAGTATATAAAAATGGACAACGAGGATATTGAGCCAATGGGAACTGTAGAGCCACATATTGTACGCTTTTTAAATTATTACCCATACCACCAACAGCCATTAATAACACGCTGTTGCCATACGAGTTAAAAATATATTCAAATAGCTCAAGTGACTTACAATTGAAATTAACCCTCTCTAGTAAGAATTGATACCAGATATGAATATGCATGCAAACTTTGGCGCCACTACGTTGAAACAGAACAGCCGATGTGCCTTGACACGAACACACAACCCTCTAAGCTCGGAAAAGAAATAACGTGTAAAATTCTTTTGTTTCGTATTTATGGACAAATTGAACGACAAAACAGGTGAAAGATTGAATTTGCTTACAATTCGATAGAATCAGCCGTTACGTGATGAAAATACATTCTAAACTTTAATAAAATAACTATTAAAAATACAATTTTCAAGGGTTTAATAATTAAATGTGATTATAGGAGAGCAAGGTGAAAAGTTCCTGAAAAATGAAACAAGAAATGATTTTTTTGATCGAAACATATTTTATTTCTCAACGTTATCTCCTTGTAACCCGACATTTTATTTTTCGATCCCTTCCAAATAATACGATTTCGGCAATCCTGCAAAATAGGCGTTTGTTTCAGCGATGGACTCATCGTTGGAGCCAAATCTCTTTTCGCGGAGCCATTTCTTCTAGTTTGGAAATAGATAAAAATCATAGAGGGCTAAATTCAATTTACGCAATTTTGCCATTGCGACTGCGCACCTGTGTGCGTTATCCTGGCGGAAGAGCACTTTTTTCGTTGCCAAATGCCGTCGGTTTCGTTTCAAATAAGCGTCGAATCGATCCAACACGATAGTAACTGTGGGGGGTTTTACTCCTCCTGCCCACCCGTCGTTAGACTTCAGACATGTCACATAGGGCCTTTTCCTACTTTCAGTAGCACGCCAACTGCCCGGCAGAGACCAACGTCTTAATTGGAGAAGAGACGGTATTTTGAACCATCTGGGCCCCTCTTCCCCTGCCTACTCGTGTTCGTGTCAATTAACAGCTTTCGTTTGACGAGTAGCCGTCGGCCTCATCTCATTGTCCTGGCCTCGAATCAATTACCCAGAAACCTGGGATAAGAAGCCCAGACACCGGACTTTAGGAGTAAAGCCATATGGTGCAGCATTTTACCCACGCCTAGGCAGATGTTTTGTTAGCCCCCGGCGGGACTACTTCAGGTGGACCCAACACGGGCTCTATTTGCTAGACTTATATTATTGCCCCTTCTGGACTATAGTCAACTCCACCTCCTCGTGTTACTTGTTTTACCAAGAACGTTTGACGAGTCACCGTTCGACTTCGTTCAAATAGCCTACCGCATATGTCTACCAAGCCCGTGAATCCATTTCGGCCAGAGTTTTGGGCACGATATCATGGTTTTATCAGTGAAATGTATGTGGTGCTCAGTTCACCCGATCTTATGCATTGACAACTGTTAGTTTCGCCCCGAGGGGTTACTTATCTCGAGACGTTGCTTGCTGAATCTACTCCCGGAGTCAATCCGGACCATATAGTTCTCTCTCGAGAATCGATCCAACAGCTCCGGATAATATACGCCGGTGGTTGTTTTGCCCTTTTCAAGGTAATTAATATGGATGATACCGTGTGCATCCTAAAAAAAAACTGTCGCCATAACTTTGTTGGCCAATAAACCCACTTTGGCCTTTCTCGGCTTCGATTGGCCAGGACAAGTACACTGTTTCAACTGTTCTTTGGTCTCTGGTGTGATGTGATGGATCCATGTTTCACTTTTTTCCATGTTTACAAAAATTTTCAAGATTGCTTGCTTTCGATGGGTGTCAAAACAGAACTGAATGACATGTCAGCCTGAATATTTTAATACGTTCTAGTTGAAGTTGGTAAATCACAAATGTAACATGGGATTTTCGATTGTGGCGCCATCTGTTTTATTTTTCAGGGACTTTTCACCTTGCCTCGTAGTTTCGCTAACACAGTATCTTCTTCAAACAAATATTACAAAGTACTGCTATAGTGTTAGCATATTTATTAATTAAACTAGTGAAAATCGAACTTTTATTAGTTATTTCATTCAAATTTGGTTACAATTATTTGGCATATTAAGGCAAATACCAATCACTAGACTGACCCACTCATCACGAAACTATAAAGCCAATCGACTTGAAATATGGCAGGAGGTTCCGTATACGACATAGGCACCTTCTAAGAACGGATTTTTCGAAATTGAGTCCCAAAGAAGGTAATCGGGGTTTGATATATTTTGTCCACGACTATTGTATAAAATATGCATAATGCATGTGTTTCCTCAAGCATAATGATATCCATTAATCACTAGTGAATAATGAAATCATTATTCACTACCATCAATATGACAAACATGGTAGACATTTTTCTAGACAAATACGATAAAAATAGAGCGCGCTATGAAACGTCTAGTCAGATCGACTTTAATTTGAAACGTCAACAATTTGTTGGTTCGACTTGTTTCGATAGCAAAGTTTATTAGTATCAAAGTAATATTTAAGGGTCGTGGACAAAGTATAGTATTCTACTTGCATATTATGGCTATTATTCACTTGGATGATTTACGAGCCTGCGGCTCGTGCCGTAAACTTCATCCACGTGAATAATAGCCACCATAATATGGATAATATACTATTGATGTTTACGCCAGCTTATAAAATCACGTAGTTTTTATGACTGACAGATCCATATATCGATGGATCATTCAGTTCAGACTATCTATGACCACACATACTGACATGGCGGCGGAGGAACCAACGCCTTAACTGTTTTTACGGGTACCAGCCATTTCTTCGTGAGGGTGAGATATGTTAGTATCAGTTAATTACACGCATGCCTTCATTTCTTCAATTTTACAAGTAAGAAACCCTTACAAACCCAACACAGCAAAAACAGAACAATATGGTTTTTATAATCAGAGAGGATGAAGTTATAAGGGAATGAACGATATGGGTTATAAATTAAAAAAACTGATGGCGTCTTCAGGCTGCCATTATGGCAAAACTTAACGAGTCAAATGTGCCAAAAAAAGTAACCAAAATCAAAAAATCAACTTTTTTCGATTTATTCTTATCCTGTGTCACGCTGTATGCGGATTTAATTCGCCTCAAGACTATGAGATCAATTCAAAATGATCAATATGTTGGAAGAATAATTGCTAAACTGTTACAAAATGTTTACAGCATGGTTTTGAGCCAAGTTGGCATATATATGACCGAAAAGATAACTTGGCACTTGTCAATTGGTGTTGGAAATAAAATGAATCTGTCGACGATGAACTCCATTGATGATAAAAAAATAAAATAAACGGCTAATTTGATTATGAATTCAACGTGTTCAATATTATTTATCAATAACGAGTTTCGAGATACCATCATATAATGGCGAATAATAAAAAAACTATTAAAATATACTTACTGACATCACTTATATTGATGATTTCATCTCGCATCCCGCGGGCAACTTCTACCACAGATTCTGCCAAACAAAAACAAAATTGTTAAACGCGTATTTATTATATTTACAGCTTATAATGATCAACATGAGCCATATCTAGAAGAATTAAACTGCAATTCGCCACAGGAGAACAAAACATTCTACATCCCTAAACCATTTGAGGAAAATTATGAAAATTAGACATTTTCTATATACATATATATGGGGTTGTTGATGTCGAGGAGACACTGGGTTAAAATTTTGAAAATGAATTTTGAGATGTTTAAGAAAGTCTAATGTATTTATTATTGAAGGAGAGGTAGTGAAAATTGATCGACGAACTCTTGATGATCGCAGAAGAACAACGAAAATCTATTATAGCAGTATGAAAACCGTATAATAAAATTGGTAATTGTTCTACCCATTGTGTTGTGTTTTTTGAGATTTAGCATAAAATTTGATATTCAAAAATATATATTATCTTACTCAATAAGACGGTGGTTACTGGCCAATACAAAGTCATGAAATGAATGTGCCCAAGATGACAATTGGATTGACGAAAAATTTCAAATTATCGATGTAGTTCAAGCAGACCAACAATGTAAACAATGAAATCACTCTTATGATTCAACGCACATATATTTAATACAGAATTTGCTCAACGTACTTCAAATTAAGCGTCACAGGAAGCTTATACATTGTTCAGTACCTACATAATCCTCATCGACCGAAATGTGTGTAAAATACTCAAAAAATTTTTTTTAGATCAATTACAACTTCAAGTTAAATTAAGCGATAAGATGATTGGATTTGATTTAATATTAACAAAGATTGATTAATTATCTTAAAGTAAGTGAACGTGTTAATCATTTAAGAATAACTATACTAGAGCCACTGCAACTTTGCAGTAACAAAAGAGTAGTTAAATGTGAATTGATGTAGCTAGTAGCTATGAAATTTGACATTTGCCTGTTATTTTGAACTTGCACGACCAACCTGACTTCTGATAGAAACTATCAGTAAATTCTTAGAACAGTGTCGCTGATATAAATATATAAATATTAGTACATTATTATTCACGACTACATGCAAAACATGCTACTATTTAGTTAGTGATAATAATTGATATTTTATAATAATGATTATCTTGTTAGCTCTTACAGGCGTATAACTTTCAATTCCATGCATGCCTATTAACAAAATCGCAAATGTATTATAAAATCCATACTTAATAAACCACTACATCCAAGAACGTTTAAACGAGTTTAGGATTCCTGGAAATTTATATATAGAAACGAACCTACTGTACAATTATATTATTGTGACTGGGACGGGATTGCTAACAATTCTACCTGCTTCATAAGCAAACAATAACGTGGTCCTAATATTATATACCTACGTGGTACTGGTAAATCAAAAACCATGCGTTCAAACAACAAACAAATAATCATAAAGTTACACACCTAATTCGTTCTCGTCCATGATTTGTATTTATAATTTCAATCGGGGCGTTCTGCTGATTACGGATCCTTTTGGGAAAAGAGCGCGTTTTAGTACAACAATGGATGATGATGGATTAGCAACAAATTGAGGAATAAACAACAACAACGCTATTAAGACTCACCTTAAACATTTGCATGTCTCGCGGCTCCGATCAAAACTACTTTAAAACCAATCATCAAGGTCGTATCAGATTCAGATAGCACTAGATTAACATGACATCGTCGCAATCTAAATTGGGTTTGCACTGTTAATAGATAGATTGTCCATCTGCACTTAATTTTCACTACGTTACTACGTTCACTGACGATACCGATGATACGAAGCCATAATGAAGCTGATCCTCTGGTAGAACGAAACTTATTTTAAGAAACGATGACCAAACAGTGAATTCCAAGAAACCGCGCTTTAGGTCCAGGTGATTGGATAAACGCTCGCCTTCGTTTGTTTTCGCTCGTCACGTGTTGCGCGTCATACGGATTAACGCGCAAGTGCAACTACACTAGAGGTGTTGCGAACGACTGATCTGATCGCTATTTTGGAACGTAAACTAAAACGTATACCTCCAAGATTGCGTGTTTGTGGAGTTGAACGCGTTCGCGAAGTGGTGCCTGCGATCAAGTTCGAACGGAATTTACTTGTCTTGTATTTCGGCGCATGTACGATGGACGCTTCGCTTCTACTATCTACGAACGGCAAACACTGAACCAGTCACTATTTCTCTATCGCTATCTCGCTGATCGCGTATGAGCCCCTCCGCCGACCGTTTGCTTTCTCTCCATAATCATTCAACTTGGGAATTCTGTTTCTGTTTACGTCAGAACCGACCATTTCCTCTGATGATCCAATATGATTCTTAATTCATTTTACGTCATTGATTGAAAGACAGATTCTACAATCTGGTTTTCCCGACTACAATGATTTGATAATTATTAATTTTTAACTTCTTCACAAGTGGATATATTTGTAATCTGATCCTACTTGCAAGAAGTAAAAAACTAAATTCTACTGAATTTAAAAAGCTGAAAGTACGACAGCTTTCTGCAGCACACGATTTTCGATTCCATGGATGATTAATTATTCAATTATATGGCTGTGGATAGTAAAATAAAAATGGTATGGTTGTTGGTTGACTGATTCATTTGTTTACGTTGCCAAAGATTTGTAGGGAGTTGCCATTACTATACATTTGTCGAAGAGACTAGATGATCGAAATTGGAATCACTTATCAATATATCAATGTATGAACAATTGAGCATTGATTATCGTTTTATGTTATTCTGTGTTATGAGCGCTAACCTTGTTTTTAAAATTCAAAGACTACGCACTGCGGGGTCATGGATTTAGTCCCAGAATACCCCACTTTCTGTGCACCGCCATAAATGATCGAAAACTCGAAAAGCACAGTAGTGGGCTTTGTTTAGTCTAATTTGACATATTTACACGAATTATTTACGAAATATCGATAATTTGATAACGAAAATGCTTAATTGCGCTGTGCAAGACGAATATACGACTAAAGTATCCGGTGATGGAGATGGTATCAAGCACGTTGCCAGGAAAAGAGTGCCTGTTCCATCTAGTAGGAAATTTACGGCCATACCAAGAGAAGATGATGTTATGAAATTGAAATTGGAATCGATTCTGAACGAGATGAACGAAAGACCGGGGCGAGCGGGTAACGAGCACGGCAAAAAAAAAGCGGAAAGCATCGCAGAAAGTACACCGACCAAAATCGCCAGACGGCACAAGTGAGTAAACCTTCAAATTGTGGGCTGGGCTTGATCAATTTCGGGAAGTAGAATTCTGATAAAACATCTTTGCGATTGTTAACTTAAACTTGGAATAACATCTCAATAAATTAATTTCCCAAAAAGTATGACGAGACATTTTCATGCGAGTATTTTGAAAATTTGGCGCGCTAGAGGCAAAAACTAATATATGAATCTGTCAATTTTCTACCCACATCTGGAGGTTTATGATCGTGCTGGAGAAAAGCAAAGCTTACAACTGAAATTCTGTTCAAATTGGAAGTGATTCTGACTAGACCTAGTAATCCCTAATTATTTTCGGAACTATTCATATAATATTTGAACTTTCAAGGGGGTTAAATAGGGAGCAATATTATTTGCTATCTACCATAATCAACAACTCATCACAATCGAAAACGAATCTGGTTAAGTCGAATCCATAGATCGCCCTAAAAGAATATAGCCTAATTTTCAAGAGAACATGTTTAGCTTTATATTATATTTTATTAGATAGTATGAAATAAGTACCTAGTTTTTAAATTAACTCCGTAATGTGTGGTGAAAATTATTATAGTGTGTTATTTTTATTATTATTATTGAAATTTGTCTGAGGTAAGTATTTCTCCAATGCATGAAAATGTATAGAATTGTGGTATGTTTATTTTAGCAGTTTTTTAATCCCACAACATTCCAACGATACTGATAATAAAGAATATTATGTGAGATTTTTTTGGGGCTTCTTACCTACCTTAGAAACTAACAATTATCGATTTAAGAAAGAACAAATTATTTTATTTGTCAGACAAACGTCAAATTTGTTACTAATAAGTCGCTCTGGCTTTAATGGATTTCCGCCAATCCATGAGGAAAAGTATTTTTGATTTAAAATTGTATAATGTTCTTCTTTAGATCTATATGTTCCTCTGAATTGATTCAGTCAAAAAGTAGAGATAATGTAGCGTTTTTAACATAGAATCTTTATGAAGTAGTATAACAAAAAATTATGATGGATATTGGTTTTTATTTTGAGATTTCCCACAAAGGTAAATTAACCATTTCTTAATATACCAAGTATATTTGTCTAAGAGAATTAGAAACAAATGAATATTTGAATATACTATCGAGTTTTCTCTCAGATGGGTCACTCCATGTGGTAGTTGAAGGAAGGAGTATCCTCCGATAAAATGGCTATCAACGCTGGTGTTTCACAGGGATCTGTCTTGGCACAGACAGACGACAACTCGTACATTAACAGTAACAATGTTGATAGGTCATAGATAACATATCCCTGTCAATTCAAATCAACTTTCATACGACACAGAGTATAATTTCATATCTTTACATGCTCTCATCTGATTCTACTCATTTGAAATATGAAATTAAGTTTAAGGAGCAATTAGAAAATTATGTTAGATTTCTTCAATCGCAGGATCCATTAAGAGCCAAGGATTTTCACTTGCCTATCAGACAGTGCCTCTAAAATAATGAACGGGAGAATTTTTATTATCAGGCAATACCTTCGAAGAGTAGAATCACAGTCGTATTCGCGGCAGACGAAAATATTTAAAAATGTATAACAAAAAATAAATTACTCATGAAAGCATGCTTTATTAATCATCTATTTCGATATATAAAAAAGAATTGAAATTTGAAAAAAATGCCAGAACCTAATTGTCGCTTATCAAGTAAAATACAGAATAAACCCAGAAAGGAACCGATAAACGATGATAATGAATCACAAACCGGAAATAATAATAAAAATTCGATTACACGTCGAATACTCGTATGATATTAATTAATATTCACTGACTGCTCTTGCTGCTCGGTTTTTCCAGTCGTGGTTTTTGATCGCATTATGTTAAGAACGGAACAGTTGTTTTAATGACATGAGACTCATTGATTTATTCTCAGTTGTTTACTCATTGTTTTCAATGAACACCAATAAAAAAGATATTTATAGATTAATCAATTAATCAATGTGCCAGAAATTTTTCCAGTGCTCAAATATATAATATTTTTTTAGCTCCTTTTGATGCTGTCAGGGTTATTTTTACGTTTCAATAAGAAATATCTTCTTACAATGGAACTTTTAGGAGCTCATTTATATTATTGGTATGCCAGCCTTCAAGTACGTAAGTAGTAAGGCCTATCGGTGCCATGAAGCTACAGCGCTCCTTCGGACCGTTTCACCAATGTAGATTTCACCGTAAGAATATGTTTTTGCGATGCATTTTTTGAACGCAGAGGAGTAAGTGCATTCTTGGTAGGGCTTCAGGTGTTGATTCTTTGGAGAGAACTTTGTAGAAATATATCGTGTTTGAGTATTTTTCAATTTTGGAATTAGTTCTGTGATGTTTACGATGTAAGGGACATAGCCAATTGATGGGCTAGCTTATGGCTTGGATTGTATTGGAGTTGTAAGTGACAAGTAATGTTTAGAACAGCATATATACTAAGTATTTCTTAATCGCCCCTGGCATGTACCACGGATAAGCATTTATCAGAGACCTTCTCCGCAGACAGTGCGACAAAGGAACTGAAATGGCCAAACATATATTGTCAGAATGCGGAGCACTAGATCGCAAAAGACCAACAATATTCGGGCAGCCTAGGCCATCGTCCGAAGAGCCGAAGAACTTATACGTAGATGGTTTGAAACATCCCACCAGCATTCAAGGCAAAAAAACTATTTCTGAATTGACAATGAGACGAAATTATTTTGGAAAGTTAAACATTATAGGCATAGAGAGGCATATTTGAATGTAGGAAAAATGATCCACAGACATTGAAGAATGAAATAAATAAACGGAGACCTAGATGCGATCCTTGTGAATATCTCGATGTTCTTTACAACGCACTGACTTCTATTGCATTGATATGACTCAATCCAGACCAGAATAAATACGTTTCTAAGCTTCATAAAACTTCATGATGATGATGATGATGATCCACTTGCAATCTGTCATCTTATGATTCTAGAGTTTCCAGGGAAAAAAAGGAAGAGATTGGTAACTATTGACATTCTTGGTGTTTAGTGAGTAGCTGTTTTACTGATTGAAATAATGCTTTCATATAGCTCTAACTTTGACAATAATAATGTCCACATTTCATTTTGAAACGAATTGATTTAATTCGATTCAGTTCTCGTTAATAAACCGGAATAAATTGCGGCTTTTAGTACGATGGTAAAGTAATTGTCCCCCTGAGGCAACACGTCGATGACGTCCGTTCTGAACTGGAATTCGATGGGCGAGAACAGATTGTTGAAGTACTTGTGCATTAATTATGGACTTAACGTTATTATGAGATGGCTATGACGTTGGTAAGGCACCTAGTTGTGTAAAATCATAATGCACGCTATAAAAAACTTATAGATTATGTAACTCAGGTGCATGTGTATTTAGACCAATACAATGTTAATTTAAACCTAGATGCAACTGTTAATTCTAATGAGTTGATGTTCAATTTAGAAGGGAGGAGAAAATATGAAAAAATGCAAGATGGCTGTACGAGCCTTTTTCCTTTTGGACGACGTGGAAAAAATAAAGATAATGTAAGAGCTGTCACCTGAAACAGCCGTAATTAAACGAAAATTTGATTAAAATGTTTCAAAATAATGACCATTTGAAGAATATCAGACCATGCTCATGCACTCTTCGGCCTCAGATTGTTTTTGTGCAGGATAGGGATCAGATAGATCATCGAAATGTCTGTCAGTGTATTATGGATTGATAGGGGGTCCTAGAATATTTTTATCTTGTCATAGGCTCAATTAGACTACTATGGGGGGCTTGAGTATGAGGCTAATTTTTAGGGGCAAAATTTGCAGTTCGACTCCCAAGTTTTGACAGATCTTGCCAAACTTGGGAGGAATCTATAATAAACAATCTTTTGGTTTATTTTCGATTTTTCTATACAGGGTGTTTCAGAAAGACCTCCCGTAAATGTAGGGGACGGTAGATTTTACAAAAATAATCAGATTTCTTACATAAACTATGGTCCTATTTATTTTCTTTCGTTTGGAAGATACGTTGAATTTAATTTTTTTTAAACGAAATTTTGCTGTCGACTGCTACAGTTCTACTATAAAGACCTGGAACATCCTGTATATTTAACCTAGTGACCGAAATGCTCATTTTAAGATTCAAATGACTTTATCGATGTGAAGTTAGTTTTAAATATGTGTTTATATATTTTGATAGTTCATGTAATAGCAGCTGTCGATATAAAGCATGGTTATATTATAGTGTGAATAATTGGAAAGTCAACCAGGCAGCAGGTGTCAGTATGAAACATAGAGCATTAAAATACATCATGTAGACTATTTGAATAAAATTTCAATGTATCCATAGAATATAATATAACGTCTTTTATTAGCGGCTTCTAAATCATTTTCATTATATTTTCTATTCCTACAAGCATTTACTTTTAAGACGCAGGAGTGTCCGAAAGACATTTTGCTAACCAAAGTGGGGGAAGTTGCGTGATCAATTGATCACAGTTCACTATTATTAGACATCACATTGATGTCGAGAGTTCTATTTATAGAATTTTACTATTTATATTTACGGAAATACCGTCGATAAAAAGCCCCATTATGTTATTGTTCGATTCGCCTATTGAATTATGTAACAACAACTTTGCTAATTGTTGATACTTTGATAAACAGTAGAGGGGATTCCTGAAGCCGTTTATTTGTATTGTTGTTACGCCCACATGTTATTAAATTACTCCTCAAAATAATGATCGAGGTCATGAATGTACAGAGGTCGATCAAGAATTTGCAAACGGCGCAATTCCATTTGTTGTTGTTATTCACTACCTTGAGATGGGAATTGAATGGTTGAGTAAAGCCAACAATGACTTGAAGATTTTCGGCTATGAATAGATTCAGGCCAGTCACCCCGCAAGTAGGCCAGGATATGAGGTCGAAACGAGTGAATACACGAGAATATCTCCGATGATGGATGACCAATCCAGTATCGAAGAACGAACTAAAACTAAGAAAAGGAATAATTTAAAATACTTCAAGAATAACATATCAAATAGTTGATAAAAGACAATCGTCAAATAGTGATGTTAACTGTTGACAATGTAACAAAAATATTGTGATGCAAAAAAGATGAATCAGAAGAGGATTCAGTAACTTTTAAGGAATTGTAGTCGAACGTGACCCCATCAATTCTAAATGTTATGAATAAATTTATGTAACGAACGTATTTTACGCTAAACCAATTCCAAAAAAAGAAGACTCTAGCTGTAGCATTGAATATCTCCAAACCATTTGACCGAGAACGAGAATGGCATCAAAGCATTGGGAAACTTTCGTTATATGATTTGCCGCCTCAACTTTGTCGCTTACTATCGAGTTTTCTCTCAGATAGATCACTCCATGTGGTGATTGACATAGTACCCTCCGATACAATGGCTATCAACGCTGGTGTTCCACAGGGATCTGTCTTGGCACCAACTTTGTTCCTGCTCCATATAAACGATCTGCTGAAAGTGTACAGCTTTGCAGATGATGGTACACTTCATTCCACTTTCTCATCTAGAGCCCCTATACCATCAAATGAAACCAGAGAAGCGAGACAGAGACAGGTTGACGCAATTAATGGAGATCTTGCAAAAATTTTGAAATGGGAATCTCTGATAATCTAGTAGAGTTTAATGTAACCAAAACTCAAGCTTGCGTTTTTTCCAGGAAGGCGGATCCCACAATCCCTTATACGATGGAGTCAGGTACAACTATTCCTATGAAGTCTTCCATATCCATGCTCGGAATCACCACCAGCAGTACCCTCTCATGGGACGATCATTGAAGGTTCAAGGCGAAAACCGGTTTTCTATTGCTTGCCAAGAGCTACTTTACATCCCAGCAGCTCCTCATAATCTACAAAGCACAGATTCGACCAGTCTTGGAGTATTGTTCACATGTTTGGAGTTCGTCTCCCAAATATACGCTGAAGCTCTTGGGTTATATCCAGAAGAGAGCTATTCGTCTGATTCATGAGTTCATTGACGTCTCTAGCACATCGTAGAAAGGTGTGAGATCTCTCACTTTTCTATAGATAATTTCATGGTCAGTGTTGATCAGAAATCTCGTCTGTTGTTCCACCACCAAAGATTTCAGATAGGCGAGCTCAAACTAGTCACCCCTCATCGTCAACCTCGACCCCTACCAAAATTAATTTTTCTATCAAACAGCGAAGTTGTGGAGCTGTTTACCTAGTGGCTCACAGATTTTCTTCAAACATTATGGTTTTCCATTTTTTTCGTTCAGCCAAATTTTTTTTTTTTTTGCAGGGAATCAATGAGAATAGGTTCTTTCTTGTTCTTCTCATATACAAGAACTATACCTACGTGTGATAATTGACTCCTATAGTGATGCCATCATACCCCACCACTGACTGTAAAAACCTTAGTATATTTTAAACGTTTATTATCGGATTAGGAAATATGGGTTAGATAAGCTGCTCGTTTTTTCCCTTCATAAGTTTTATTTAATTTTTTCTCTTGATACCGTTTTACAGTTCGCAATTCTTGTTGCAATACACAATACTCTTGATCAAAAGCATGCGCAGTACAGAAATTGCGTGCAAGTCTCTTGCCATTTCAAGACATTGCGCAGAATCGGTCTGGTTCGTTATTAATTGCGATTTGTGTGCAATTATGGGGGAAAATTTTGGGGAATTTTTAGTAACCAACTGAACAAAAGTTCCCAGAAGGATGCTTATTGACGTTGACGTATATCACAAAACAACAGAAAGATTTGTACCTATTGATTTATTGATTCTTGTTTCGTTTATTCTTTTGCTTTCGATTTGGGCTCTAGCTGTAAATTGTAAATTTTGTTGTATTGTAGTTTACAACCAGAAAAAGCATTCCATATTGTTTCAACTTTCCTAGCAATATCTAACACCATTCTGCAGCCAGATTTCTTAATGTTATTATTAGTGTGAGCAATTTTGGACAACAGTTTCAAAATGTGTTTGTATCCATCCTCAGAAAATTTGAGCTCTTCAGTTAAACCAATATTTTCTCTATTTTGGTTTAACCAGGGCCTTATCCAACACCTTCGTTGTCTTCTTTCTCCAGTCTCTCTCGCCAAGAGAGCAGCGGCAGGAGTAATTCTAGTAATTATAGCAGCAACGTTTTTCTTTTGTTTGCTTCCTATTCATTTTTACATAAAACTAAATCAGTTTAAAACATACAACGAACAAATTAATAATTCTTAACTTTTCATTATTTTAGTATATTTTTCAAGATTGGTAGAGAACTGAAGTATGCAATTGCAAGTAAAAATTGCCAAGTGTAAAACGTTTTGCCATAAATAGTTGCAAGCCAGCTCTTGCAAGGTCAGTGTATTGCTGCAATACTATTGCAACAAGAATTGCGATCTGTGAAACGATCTTTATTATAAATATTTAAGAACTTCCATTGGGAAGATAGTAAGTATATTTCAAACATCTGGAAATGTGATAAGATAGGTTTGCTTTATTATTTTTGAAACATTGAAATTAAATATAAACGAAGTAAAACTTAACAGTTTTTATGACAAAATAAGAGCCTACTATTCAGCTCTAAGCTCTCAAATAAGCTTCTACTTAGAGTACGAATCAATAATTGCAACTTAGAAACAATCCTATATGACGATTTTAAAATTGACCTATTTGCAAAGTGTCATATCTCTAATCTACAAGAGACAAGACTTAATTTTTAACTAGGTCGGGCATATGCTGGATCTTGACACTCTTTCAATGCTCCCTCCTTCGGAATCTATCATTGTTTAACCCTCACGTACAGTTGAACAAGGCCAGGAAGTTACCCTACGTAGCCGTAGGGGAGAATAACAGATGTGAACTTCACCCTTACCAGAATCGTTAGCTTCTGAACAGGAAGACATCCTGGCTTAATTTGATGACTACCTAGTAGAGTCTATGCTTTTTGAAGAATTATTATAAACTTTGGGAACCTCCGCAAATATATGAAGTACGTAATAACATCAGTCGAAAAAGATCAACCGAAAGATGAGCTAACGTTTGCGGCAAATCAATTGAATTGTGCGAATTCTAATTGTTTCCTATCAACAAAAGAGGAGGTTATTGGCACATTATTAAGTAACTACAATTACTAAATGCATCAATATTATGGGAAAACCTGACCTTCAACACTAGCATTTATTCGAATTTAAATATATCTTGTGAACTTGACTGCAGATAACCTCTTGGAAAAACCCCGACGCAGTGATAGTTATGTTGTGACTATTACGTGGAATTCCGCAAGATTATATTGAATTGTATTGGTTTCCGGATGGGAACATGCCGACGTTTCTCAATTATTACAGGTGGCATCATCGGGCCACGCTCGTTAATGTTTCATGGTTCGTTTAATGCGAATAATTATTGCTGGCTTCGAATTTAGTCCTCATCTAATATTTGCTTAAAATTCTTTATTATTGTTGTTATTATTGTTCTTTGAAGTGGCGTTGAGCACTGAGGCCTGAAAGACTTATTGTGCTTGTCTCAATATGATTACTGGTTAGCGGTTATCAGTTTTGACTCCTCGAAGAAGTTCTGTGTATCACCATTAATATCCACGCTAGAAAAAAACCGACCGCGCATCCTTGAGCTCTTTTTTTGAGACAAATTTGGTGGTGCCTATGCATTTTTACTCGGTGTCATTTGTTTAGGCTCTGTTGCCAAATACTCGATGTTTCAGGATTTCAACAAAGCCTCGTAATATTTTTAATGTTCTATTTCACAAGTAAATTGAAGTTTACAGTGGAAATTGTTAAATTTATTAATCACGTATTGAATTTTATCATTGGGAACACACATTAGGCAATCATCTACATACCGTTTAAAGAATACGGGTTGAAAATCTAATGAATTTATTACAGATTCCTCTAGGCATTCCATAACTAGGTTAGCTGAAATAGGAGATCCCATTGCTGTGCCGAATATTTGCCCAAAATATTGCTCACCGTATTGAAAATAAGTGCATTCTACAAAACTTTACTGCATTTATAAATTCAGATTGATCTAGAGGTGTGTGGTTTTTAAATGCTATTCAATGCCAAAACAACTGGTATATTTGTAAATAAATAAACAACGTTCCAGGAAATTAATAATGATCTACGGGTACGGATTGATTTTTTATAAATTCATTAAAATGCCATGAGTCTTCCACATAAAATCCATTTTTTCCTATTATATTGTTGATAGATTTTGATAAATTGTAGGTGGGCGTTCCAATATTACAATGGGTCTTAAAGGTATATATGTTTTATGTAGTTTCGGAAGCCCATAAATATAAGGTGCCCATTATGGCAAATTAATTTACTTTTCAATACAAAAGGGATTATTTAATTTTTGAACCATTTATTTATTAACTTATTCATGTCATTTTATACTGATAATGCAGGGTCAGATTTTATTTTGTTGTAAGTTGTTTCATCATTTAATAGCTTTCCTATTTTGTTTTCATAGTCTTTTTTGTGTGATAGTTAAAACGATTTTTGGCTGCTACTTGTTTATTCTTTTTTTTGACTTCTCAAATTTTATTTCTAATTTCATTTTTAGATAGATCTAGATTAGCAACTATGTTGTCGATAGGCAATTTTTTATTATCAGGCAATGCAAATTTCGGACCTAAGCTTAACGTCTGCTGCACCTCATCCGGGACTTTTGTGTTTGTTAGGTTTTTTAACCATTGCTTATTGATATTTTGTTTTTTATAAGCTACGCACTTCATTAAACTATTTATCTTTTTTGACTGGATGGCTTTGATTTTGTTGAAATTTTTTTCGAAATTGTTCTGCTGATTTTGAAAAAATTGGGCCATAAAGTTGCTATCAAAATTCAGATAACAGAATTGTTTAACGCTTTTACTTTGTTTTCAACCTCTGCTACATTTGTGCAAGTTTCTTTGATGCACAAATTTAAACAATTTTTATGAAAAGTATTTATTATATTACCTTACAACAGTTTCTACTGGGATTTGTTCGAGTACCGCCGCGTAAGACTCAATGGGTGATTGGCCAATTCGATGGCGTGAGTTTTCTGTAAATATCTCATTATGGGACGGTGAAAAGTGTTGTTTAAAAATTCATAGTCTGTGTTTAGGAAGTATTAAATTAATGTAATATGTGTTTTGGCAGGCTGAAAAGCGTTATTGCCAGAAATTGTACGGCTCATAGTCTACACGCAACACCTAGAAGAACGGAGACGCCGTCTGCGCCAGAAAAGAAGAGGAAAGAAAGGGCTGGTCAGATAGTATTTCGATGCCTGTTGTTGAATGCCTGG
This sequence comes from Endomychus coccineus, assembly GCA_958510875.1. NCBI lineage: Eukaryota > Metazoa > Arthropoda > Insecta > Coleoptera > Endomychidae > Endomychus > Endomychus coccineus. The sequence goes on from OY294068.1 coordinate 197,605,525, forward strand.
CGCCTGTACAGGGCGCGCCTCGCGACGCTGACTGACTCACTGCAACGTCGCGACGGGGAGGTTTGTCATTTTTAATTCACCTTATTATTACTAACGCTTCCTAAGATCTATAATTGTATCGAATGACTGTTAATGCAATGATTAAATTTTGCCGACGTTTTCCACGTGAGAATCGATTAAAATCGAAGAGACGGCTGCAAAAAGTTAGTCGCCCTAAGGTGGACGAACGGGAAAAACAGGAATGATAGTTTGTAACTGCACCAGTTTTGATTGATAATTATTTAATCAATTGAATGAAACATACATCAGAAAAAGTATTGCATTAATATTTTTACAGTTTGCTGTTGAGTTAGTAGCCATTTTATTTTTTGAAAACAATACTTGACAGGTGGGCACCATAACGATCTACGCATTTTGGAAAGTCTTATTTGAAAATTTTCCATTACTCGCCGTAACATTTCCGATGTAATACGTGCAACTTCTTGAATTTTTCGCTTTAGTTCCGTTAACGTTTGCGGTCGCTGAACGTACATCTTGCTCTTGAGCCAATCCCAAAGGAAAAATTCGCATGCGGACGAATCAGGCGATCTTGCAGGCCAAGCAATGGCATTCCTGGATATGATATGGTTCGGAAAGAGTTCCCTTAAAGCAGCAATAGACATACGAGCAGTATGACTGATAGCACCGTCTTGCTGGAACCACGTAATTTCTGGAAATGGAACCAGTCCTTGCCCCAAAAATGTTGTGACCATGTTTGTGTAATGATTGTAGGAGGGGGGTTAACGGAATGTCCCGAAATTTGGAGTGAAGGTTCCTCAAATACCAACAATAAAAGTGTACTAATTTCAAACCTCAGCCGGAAGTCTAAAAGGTCAAAAAAAAATAAAACTCCAAAACTGTTTTTTGAAGGTTAGACCCGGTTCCACCCAATATTGATAATAGAAATTTTAGGATCTTATTATTTTTATCATAAGATACCATTTTTTCCAGGTCGCTAACCTCTATCAAATTTTTACGAACCTCGTCCTATTTTTCCGTAGATTGACTCCACTTCAACTCAATTTTCAATATTCATTTTAAATCGCAGGTACAAGTTGGTGGACCAATAAATCAGTAAATCATCCCTGCAAATACCCCACATATTCCTTCATTATGCGATAAATGGCTGCTCCCACTTCTGAATTCTGAACGTTGTTTCGTCGCAATGCTTGCATAAATATGAATAATTTATCAATTCCAGGACGGATAGTCAGCGATCTTATAAAATTATCCACATCTGAACCTGTCTATACCTCGAATAGGTTCTTCGAATATTCTACATTAACGCAAGTCGAGCTGCATCGTTTAACGTTGTTTCGTTGGAATATCACACCAACACCGATGAATATTTAATTTCCCGTAAACGTGAATCGTAAAATTTTGACCGCAGAATACCCAGAAATTGATTTGTCTACCACCGTTACGTTCGGAACAAGAAAGACGGAATCCCTTCCGATTTTATGCCATTTATATCATAAGTGGTCGGCGAAGAAACCCGAAACCACAAGGCTCAGACCTTTACACTCCCTGATGAATTGCACAATTGCACACAACTCGAACTGTTTTATTGTATAATAAATGTAGAAAGGATAGTATTATTTAATTGCAGATTTAATTATATTTCGTATTTTCCTATTAGCCAATACCAGTCGTTAGAAGAGTGATATGCCCGGACATACAAGTAAAAAAAATTAAAGTAAATTATCTAATTATCTGTAATCGGCTCATTTTTAAAAATGTACATTTTATAGATATTTACTTACTTATTCTGGGAACCTGTACCTTTCGTTATGCTGGCATTGAGTTTTCAAGTATTTTTTTCCATTTTTTTCCACTTCTTTCTGTCGTTTTTAGTGCTTTTAAAACTTTCGATCCCGGCCCTTTTTTGTCAGCTGCTACCTGCACTTCCACTTTCCACGTTGGTCTTGCCTGCCTCTTCTTTTTTGTTGACATTGTATTGTACTAGGAGGAGACAAGTCTTAGGATGATACCCAGGTATGTTTTTCTAACTCTAATATCAGACGATTCCATTATTACAAATCCAGATATATCGTCGAAGTGTATTTTTGAGCATTCAAGAAGCGGGTTTCAGTTACCATGATTGTGTTACTGTTTGGTCTCGGGACATAATGTCCTAGTTCTTATTCTGCATCTGACAGATTTCATTATTTAGATTGGCAAACTTGATCTGACCAAGATAGGGTCACAAATATTTTCACGAAAGATCGACCTTATCTTATCCGTTGTGGTTGATATTGAATAAGTCGACGAATTGTCATTCTTGCCCACTTTTTGGGAATGAATCACATTATTGTTGCTTATAAATCTGGGCTATACGAGAGCAAGGGAAGGTGAAAAGCCGTATACCTTTCTGTGTTTTCGCAAAAATCTCCTACGATTACTGACTGATTTATGAAAGAATCGCTTTTTAGATGAGAGCATGGTTTCATCAAAGGTCAACTTGTATTCTCCAACTTCAAATTCCACATAAGTTGCAATTATTTTCCATTTAGAATTCAGCAAATTCATTGTTGGGATTTATCCACGTTCTTCTGATATTTGAATTAAATAATTTTGGTTGAATGGGAACAATCCTTAACGCATTTCAGCAGGTTCCATAGCCATTGCTGTTAATTTGGGTTGCCTCAAGGGTCTCGTATGGAGCTTTTGCTCTCCAATATTTATATCGGACTATCGACAATTGTTTTAAATGTTCCAAAATCATTGCTCAAACTTTGTAATATCCAATAAAAATCTGCCAGTCAATGAATTTGATTTAAGTAGTGCAGTCAGCGAATGTCTTAAGAAAATAGCTTGCCATTTACTATAAGAATAACTGAAAGACTTGTTTACAACTTGTGTGGCAATAGGGTTTCCCTCAATCGGTCCTGGATGAATTCAGTGGTGGTACGCTCTATCACTAGCACTAGCAATCATAATAAAGACATGTTGTATGTGTACAATATGTAAGAATAACGATGTGCCAAATTAAGTTATTTTCAGTGTTGACTCAGATGAAGTCGTAAGGTTTGGAAATGATATGCACATCCACAATGTTATGTCTGGACAACCTATCTATAAATATATCTTACTGAAAATCACTTCATTTATGTTTTCCAATCTCGTATTTAGACAAGTGCCAGTATAAATAAACAGTGTAAATTATTTAATCGGTATTCGTTTGGATTTCCTCAATACGAAAATAGGGCAGTAACCTAGTCTAGCTGATTGGTTAAGGAAAAATTCAGAAAACACTTTTGTTTTGTTCGATAGAACATTTTGTAAGATTGTGTAACCGAGTTAGTTATGTTTATTTGAACAAAGTAAATTAGTTGGCAGAATATTGATAGTGGGAGCTGTTACTTCCTATCTTGCTATAAGAATATTACTTTGTTTTTGTCACATATTGTTTCGTTACTGCACAGGGGCGGGCTGGCTTTTTAAAGGCCAAACCATTCAGAGACCCCACCACTCGCAAAGGCCAATTGAAATAGTGCAAAAAAAAGTTCAATCCGAAGCAAATAAAAATAAACTTTGATAATATGTAGGTGATGTATTTACCTACTTTTCTATTGGCAACCGGTAGATAAGTGTATCCTGTTGTCTTTAAATAAGGTTGGAAATAATTTGGAAAACTGATGTGATTCGTCTCGTGAATAGCCCACTTTATATATTAGCTAGAATGGCTAGGTTTGTCAGTTGTTGCTCAGAAAGTGGGCCATCTCAAATTTTTGGAAAAGGTTCGGGCCAAATACTACATCCAAGTTATAGTTTCCTTATTTTATGAAAATCTCTCTGCTAAAGCAGCACCGATTACGTATTTAACCGCCTCAACCGCTCATGAATTGAGTTAATTTCCTTCTATAGGCTATCCAATAGATATGATTCACCAAAAGCTGAGCGAACAATTTCCATTATTTGGATATTTCGTTTTCAGATTTCGCAACTGAAGATGCAAACTGAGGTCTTACAGAATTTGAGAAAATCCGAATGCAACCGCCGAGACGATGTCAACGCTGAATACCAACAATCGAAGAAAAAAGTGGAACTTTACATAGAACAGAATCTTCTATTGATAGAGGTGCGTAGTTTACTTCAAATCTTCACAAGATAGATTTAAATAAACTAAATGGGGGGTGGGCTCGCTATTCAAAGTGTTGGAAGATTTAGATTAGGTTGTAATAATAGTTAGGGTCACTAACATGGATATCGTAACATGTTGTACGGATGTTCTGTTGATGATGATGCTGATGTAGTTTACTCCGCAGGAAAGAGATGTCCTGAAGAACGATTGCTTACGTTTAGAAGAAATCCTGACGGAACTGAACGATAAATTGCAAAATACCAAGAACGATCTGAAGGCGATGCTAAACGACGCCCGATCACATAAACAAAAATACGAACAAGAAAGATCGAAATCGAAGAAATTGACGGAAGAAAAACGTAGCTTGCTGGATAAGGTCGGTTTGAACAATTTCATTCTTATTTGCGTCACTGTAGCGATCGGTTTACTCGAATGTATAATAATCTCAGGTAATTATAGGAACATAGGTAATGAAATTGACAGGTATGACTTTGTGAAAATTTTAAGTGGAGCGAGGAACCTGTGAATTTTTTGGGTGCCACCATCCCATTTAGGGGAGTGTAGGGGAAGTTGTGAAATCGAAAATACACTGCTCCAAAAGAACTACGCACCGCCAGTAGATATCAAAATATATTGGTTGTTCAAATGATTCGAATACTAAATTATATATTGATCAGACCTCGTATACGGTGCTCATATGGTACGGTCTTTTATTTGCGTTGCTCTAGGTTTTTATGGTGTTTCTGTTACTAGCACCTGAATGATCCAATTGGAGGATGTTGTTTGATTCATTTTGCGCGTAGTAATAGCAGGATTTTCCTTCGTATTGGTAATTATGGCCCGACATTTTTTCTATACTTACACCTCTTATAAAATTATAAATATTATTTTTTTTCGAAAAAATTATACAATCGCTGGAATACATAATTTATCTACAATAAGAAGTAAATTTAAAACAGAAAATAATCTGAATAATAACAGATTTGAGGTGTAATTGAAGATATACACTTTCTCTCATTAGTAACACTCGATGTGAATCATCTTAATGTTGTTTTTTAATCATAAATTTGACTAAATACCTTGAAATGCGTTTGGTTTATTATAATTGCGACATCTATTAGAAATGTATTTGGTATTTCATGGCAACAACTATTAGGCAATGCCTCGTAACACAAAAATATATATTACAAGAATGTACATTCTCAGCAAATCAGCTACTACTTTTAGCAGCTAGAGTTAAACAAATAATGTCTTCCTGGGATAACTCTGTAATCAAGACTGATCCCCTTTATTCCACACCATCCACCCGCATAGAGCGAACTGTCTGTATTATGACCACACCTCGCGTTCACGTTACCTGAATTTGTCAGCGCGAGTTTTTCGTAAGCGAGAAGCCGACTCGCGATCGTTTTCTCGCGTGCACTCTGGACTTAACCTAACATACGCGCTCACGGCTTTTATGATTTGGGATATGCAATTGTAGTTCTAGAAACGTCGGTCAAAAATTAATTCTGACAATTACAGAATTTAAAGTTTCAAGATGAGTAATATTATTGGAAAACTAGATGATAATGATGAAGAAGAATTTGTTGGGACCCCACCAGAAGTTAGTGAAATAGCAAATATAGCGTCATTAAACTTATTACCTAGTAAATCAAGAAAACAATATGAAATAAGTTATAATCGTTTCAAAGAGTGATGCTTCGATAAAAAAGTTAATTTATCAGAAAATGTAATTCTTGCATATATTTCAAAAAGATTGAATGATATTAAACCCTCATCACATTGGTCTGAGTACTCAATAGTTAAAGCTTGCGTTTCTTCAAAAGAAAATATTGATATTAAAACATACAAAGAAACTGAGGCCACGAAAACGGCGTGTAGGTTAAAGGACCTAGGTTACTGAACCAAAATGAACTACTCTCGTGGACGCTCAGCGATTTTAAGTAAGGCAATCTCTAAGTGCCCCATACTAGAAATGAAGCAAGATATACGTCTTTCTTCTCCCAAAATCCTCATCCCGGATAGAGGAGATTGGAGTAACGAAATTTTCACCCTACTAATACTATACTATAGAACGTTCAGTTTCACAAATCATCCGTTGTTCTTTCTTCCCTGCCTGATCCAGATAATAAATTTCTTATCCCATTGTTCAAAATATGGTTCATAAGCCCTCAGTTCCCCTGAGACCAATTGTCAGCATTATCGGATCCCCTACTTATAAACTTTCTCGATATCTGTCATCTATTCTCAAACCTCTTGTAGGTAATTCCAACAATTTTATCCTAAATTCCTTTCATTTCGTTGAAAAATTCGAAACGCTAAGAGTTAACCAAGGCGATTTGCTCGTTAGCTTCGACGTTGAGTCACTCACACCGATAGATACTTCAATGGTCTTTCCTACCATCACCCTGCCCAAAAATCTGTCTTAAACTCCTCGGTCCACAGAGCTGTCAACTTATCTCAACCTCAATATTTAAAATCAGAATTGAATCATCTTTCATGTGTCTTATTATCAAACACTTTCTCCCATTAAAACATTCAAAAAGCCACAAAGAAATACATTTCGCCTAAAATTTCAAATCAACCTAAGCCACAAACCCCCCTCGCCTGTTTTATCCACTGCTTATCTTCCATATATTGAAAATATAACAGATCGAATTTCCAAAATCCTCAAAAAACATAAGCATTATTCTTCTGTTCTTCCGTTAAAGTCTACATTGGCGAAACAGGTCGTACAGTAGCTACTCGTGTGAAAGAACATGAGCGCTGTACAAGGCTTCATGACACCAGCAGATCTGCACTTGCGGAACACAAGTTTGACACAAATCATCAAGTCCTTTTCGCAAATACTAATATCCTAGCCCCAAACTTCTATCAGTGAAAAATCCTTGAAGCTATAGAAATCCTAAAACATTCAAATAATCTAAGCCGTGACTCAGGATATTACCTTCCCAACATTTGGAAACCCATCCTCGAAAATTCCACTTCGTACATGGTCACACAACGGCAGGGTCAAGTGTCAGAACGGAGAACCACCGGAATAAATGCAGTGAACTTTGTAGCGTGAAGGATTTCTCCTACAAGAAATACGGCTACAGAAAACAGTAGAATCAGTTTCAGTTCAAGGCTCAAGCCTGCCTTGAAGATGCTACCAGTAATGGTTGCCAAAACGTCGGCATCAAGTCGTGCTATTGTGACTCGGAATCCATCCGGAAGCCAAGATTTTTCAAGATTAGCTATACGCGGAAGTCTACTATTCAAGATAACAAAATTTCGTGATCTAATTCATCAAATTTCGTAGCTAATTCTAAGTAAATACAATCAATCTTACCACCCCCTCAATAATTTCGAACAAAAATTGAGTGAAGCAACCAAAAAACCTGAAAATAGTGATATCTGCACAAGTACGTGCCAAGAAATCAACTCGCATCTATTAACATTGTTGATTGAAAAAAATTGAGTATCATATTATCTGTCAATGCCATTTCCGTTTTGAATACGTAAAGTGAAGGTTGTATTTTCTGAACGTATGCGTGGCGTGGAAATTCCGCCTCAATTTCATTAATATCCTCTCATTTTCATTGATGGAACCGCGAAGCGCCACAAATTTCTTGGTAAATCCGAGTCAGTTCCGATAGTACGCGTACAATATAAAACAAACCGGTCATTGATAACGGTGATTCAATTTTTGGAAAAACCATACGATTCGGTAATAGTACGATGAGGTAAACGTAGTGACAGCCAATGGGGCAGCTAATCAAAAACGAGTTGAGATATATCGAAGAAATTCCTCTATAGGTAAAAAACTAGTTTTTCAACAGGACCACCAGAACGCATAACAAAAAATAAATAACAGTTGAAATACCAGCCTGCGATGACGACCTTGACATTCACCAGTTTCCATATTTAATCGTTTCAATAGGCAGGACCGGACTCTAAACAAACAATCGTTCATTTGATTGTAAGGAAAATTCGAGTATTATGTCTTTGTCAATAGAAAAGGAGTTCCATCCCTCCTGTGCCAGTGAAAAAACGCCAGTCTGGAAAAAAGGGTAATCATATGATCAATCGGCGAAACCACAGCCACAGCTAGAGCTGGTAGGAGATTAACGCAAAGAGGAGTGTTATCACCTCTTCTGAATTGTTGATAAGGCTAGCTTCCAAAGGCATTTACTGCTCAAGGTACGCCGACGCAATGGCCAAATTCGCAGGAACCGTATCGGAGCTCACACAAACAGCTCTAAGCATAATAAACAAGTAGTGCCAAGAGGAGGAAGTAAATCCTCTTAAAACCACTACAGTTGTCTTTACCAAAAAGAAAGTAACGAGAGAACTAAAGTCACCAATTCTGAATGGGGTAGAAATTGCAATTGCACAAGAGGCAAAATACTTGGGAGTTATTTTCGATCACACGCTGAAATGAAATCAACACCTACAGAAAACAATCCGAAAGAGCACGATAGCCCTCGACTTATGCAGAAGAATGTGTGGGAAAAACTGGGGGCTACAACCAAAAATGATTACATGGCTGTACACCAGGGTCATTAAACCCATGATAGTATATGGCTCAGTGGTATGGTCGCCAAAGACTTAGCAGGCTGGGGCAATCCGAAGGCTAATAAGGAGCATTCAAAGGCAAGCTTGCCTGGCTGTCACGGGAACTATGAGAACAACCCCAAAAGCCTGTTTAGAAGACTTGCTGAACATATCGCCCCTTCACATTTACATACAAGGCAATTGCCCGGTAAGTTGTACAACGAGCTATACAATGAGTTGGGAACCGACCGCATAATGGGGATGCCATCGGATGAACTGCTTCCCATGTACAGCTTCGAGAAGAACTTCAAAATAGTCATGACAGGCAGACAGGCATTGAAGGAGAGACCTTCAATGAATGACGAAATGGCCTAACCTAACCTAACCTAACCTATGCAGAAGAATGTGTGGGAAAAACTGGGGGCAACAACCAAAAATGATCACATGGCTATACACCAGGGTCATTAAACCCATGATAGCATTTGGCTCGGTGGGCTGGGTGGTATGGTGGGCAAAGACTCAGCAGGATGGGCCAATACGAAGGCTAAGGAGTATTCAAAGGCTTGCCTCGCTACCACGGGAGCTATGAGAACAACTCGAACAGCCTGTTTAGAAATTTTGCTGAACATACCGCCACTTCACATTCACATACAAGGCAATTACCTGGTAAGATGTACAACGAGCTATACAATGAGTTGGAAATCGACCGCATAATGGGGATGCCTTCGGATGAGCTGCTTCCCAAGTATAGCTTCGAGAAAAACTTCAACATAATCATATCAGACAGAGAGGCCTGAATAACAATAAATGACGAAATGGCCCGTTACACAGATGACTCAAAAACCGAAGAATGCGCAAGAGCAGGAATATATATAGCCAAGTCATAGACAAGAATCTCGCTGAGTTTTGGCAACCACGGACGATATTCCAGGTAAAAGTTGCCGAAGTAAGCCGAAGAGCTATTAAGGCAAGAAGTTCAGGGAAAAGGCATAGCCATATACTCTGATAGCCAAGCGGCTATAAAAGCATTCAGTTCCTTACGAGTCAATTCCAAACTTGTATGGCACTGTTTAGAAACCCTACAAGAGTTGGGCAGTCAAAACAGACTGTCTTCAGCCTGGATACCAGTGACGGCTAGTGAACTTTTTAAGAGGGGAGGCTGGACATAAAACGTTCTTGTAAAAATATACTCTATTCACAGCTTTTTAACCTTTGCACAGCGACCGTACCAGCTACTTCAGTGACAAAATTAATTGTTGCCAAGCAAGAACCAACGTGGAGATGTAGAGTTTATCTTGGCAAACAATTTTTTTGTTCGTTGTTTTTTTTTCTTTGGATTTTTGATATTTTTTTTTTTTTTTGAAATTTTTCATATTTTGTTTTTTTTATTATTTTTATTAACTCTTTTTATATATTAACGGAATTCTACGGTCTTTAGTTTGCGAAAAATGATCAATAATATTATCATAAAATGTATCATTTTGTTTTAAGTGTTTTTTACTAAATCTTTTTCAATAGATATCAAACTAACATTGTATAAACGATTTTGGCCCATTGTATTTCGCATGTAAGTTTTAATTCGTTTGAGAGTAGAAAATGATCTCTCAACCGATGCCGACGTGACAGGAACGGTGACTGTCAAACAAAGTAGTTTATAAAACTGAGGTAAAACTTGTTGCAAATCATTGTCCATCATATATTTTATCATATCGGCGTGAATGTCGTACTGGCCTAAAATATCTTTATCCGAGTAGGTATATAACCCATAATTCATTGTGCAGTGCTATTTTATCAAAAAATGTATATTTTACAACTAAGTTATCTAAAAGTGTATTGGGAAACTCTGAAAAAGATTCGAAAAATCTTCTATTCGTCAAGTCGAAAAACTTCAATTCATGTAAATCGGAAAATCGAATCTCAATTTGACCTTTAATAGTATCTAAAATTTCATAAAAAAGTTGTTTATAATATAGTTTCTTGTCTACCAAATCATATGTTTTCCTCCTTTAACAATATTCTGTTTACCGGTTAATTTAAACTTAATACTCGATGTATTATATTCCTGCGATTTTTCATGTCTGTCATCTATCTATATCAAGAGCTAAATTTTTCAAATCATCATAACCCGAGTGACCCCAACATGAAGTTGTATTAGATGTAAATAGCAAGCAATATAATTTATTGTGTATTTCGATTTTGAAACATACCTGTCGTCACTAATCCTTTCAAATCCGGTAAAGGCCGTTTATTTTTAACAAAACACTTTTCTATCATATGTTAATCCACTAAATGGATTTTCTAGGAACTCAGCAACTAAGTCACTCATCATTTTAACGTTCACCGATTAGATAAATTATGACATAACTACTTTCTACTTAACCTTACTTCGCCTCGTGGAACAAAAACAATAACTAACGGAACACGATTCGCATTCTTCTAGCAGCGGTAGGGCGGTAGCTAGTATTCGTAATCGTATTTCATTCGACCGACGGGTGCGTACGAGAAGCTAGCCTACATAGGGTGTTGCCATATTCGCTGTTTTATCCTATTTGGCAATTGAACTGGTTGGAAAAACCGCAACTGTGTTGACCACACGTATTTAGCGTTTGAGATATATAGAGAATCTAGCCTCTGGCCACTGTTGCCAGATTAAAAATAACTACTGAGAACGGGGAATTAATTGTAAAATTCAAACAATTATCAGAGAAACAGGAAATAAAATGGAGAATGATCATCAAGATAAATTGGTGAGGAGGCTGAGCCTTCTTAGCCTCCTTCGAGGAGCCGCCACTGCTAGATACTAGGCTACAAGGGCTCCAAACGCAACTTCACTGGTCCAAGAAGGAGAACCCATCTGTGGTATAGGGAAAGCGCTGCGCAAATCATATAGCAGTACTTAGATGAAAAATCAATCTCGAGAATGGTGTAACAAGGCGCCGGGAATGAGGCCAAAGAGTTCATTGAAGAACCATCGCCAAAATACACGGAGTACCTACTAAGCCAAAATAGATCAACTGGCATCATGATAGGACATTGTAGACTCACATGAACAACATCGGACTGGCAGATACGACCCTATGCAGGTTCTGCCAAGAAGACGAGGAGACCTCACCCCAGTACACATACTGTGCTACTGCGAAGGCCTTACAAGGCTGAGGTTCTCAAAGATGTTTCATATGTTAGGACCGAAGTTGTAGAATCAGTTAGAGAAAGATTCACCTTTTTAAAGTAATTAAAATATCTTCCTATGATTCTTATTCGACAGCATATTTGAAAAAATTTTACAAATCGGAAAATATCTATGAATTAATCTAATGTGGAGGGGTTGAAAGTGGCTACTTTATAAAAAAAAATTGTATTGCTGCTAATACTTGAACAATGGTGTTTTGTTTGATTCTGTATAGTATAGTATTACCAAAAGAAGATCTCCAAACGATAGTAGTTAACTTTAATGCTGTGAAATTGTATAGAGAGTATTTATTTATAGCATAGTAGTTTTGCCGATTAATTCAAAGTTAGATTTGTAAAAAAAAAAAGTTTTTGTATTTCATTTGTAAAATTCGTGTTGTAATGACCCTAGGTCATCATCTAAATCCGGTCTGCAATAATGACAGTTTTATTTCATTTTTCATTGAAATTCGTGTCAAATTCCCCATTACCAAGGTATAGTACTGACTCATCCTCTAATAGCCGAAGTGTGTGTAAGAGCTCCCCTCCAGCAGAGAGATTCATTCATAAAACTGGATCTTGCGAACTTTCCCACTTAGGAAGTATTTTACGCTCGGCGGTTTCTAATTTCCCATATCTGTTTAGCCGTGGGATATGTAATATCGAGAGAAATCGTACAATTCCATCTACAATGAACTTCCATTCAAACATTAAATTAGCAAATTACAATAACCACCAAATAAGTATGATTAAAAACAATACCGATACCAGTGAATCTGAACATTGTACGTGTTTGCCTAACATTAATTTTGAGATCAGGACAACCAGCTATAGAGTCTCAAAATCAATTTTTAGCCCGAGTCTCGAAGAGAAACCTGTGTAGAATCACATAATGAAAATGTATTATTGAGATATTTGATATTTTGAGTCAATAAAATTGAAGAACTGAAGTTTGCTCAAGGAAGGGCCCTGAGATCATTGCCCACAACTCTAGTTTTCGAGATATAGCGTATTTACTGTATTGCCCATTCTTTACTCAAGACTGTATAGAGGAGGATGGATTACGTGACCTTTTTTACATGAACATGAAACTGTTTATCGTTTCTTTTTATATCTTTTGACTAGGCGAGAGAAAAACTTATAATTTTGAAGAATTTGAAATAATAGAAACCGTATTGTAAAATTAAACACTACTATATACATAGCTTTGGTTATCCAGGTTGAACAGAGACAATAGGTCTATTAGTCCCAGACAGTTGTTTCCCTCTTCTTGGGAGCTCATCAGTGGAATGAGGCAGACGATGAAGTCACTGATCAACCATCTCCGGCAGTGTTTCAACACCATCTGCCGGAAAGCAGATGTCCCACTAAGAATGTAACTCCCAAATACAGTTTTCGCGGTTCAAAGTGTAGCATTGGATATCTCCAAAGCATTTGACCGAGTCTGGCATCAAAGCCTGCTTGAGAAACCCTCGTCATATGGTTTGCCACCTCAACTTTCTCGCTTACTATCGAGGTTTCTCTCAGATAGATCACTCCACGTGGTGGTTGTCAGAGTATCCTCCGATACAATGGCTACTAACGCTGCTATTCCACAGGGATCTGTCTCGGCACCAACTTTATTTCTGTTCCATATCAACGATCTGGTAGAGTTAAATGCAACCAAAACTCAAGCTTGTCTTATCCATCCTCGGGATCACCACCAACAGCACCCTCTCATGGGATGATCATGTAAAGTTCATTGCGAAAACCGATTCAGAAACACTTGGTTTTCTATTCCGTGCCAAGAGATAATTTACGTCCCAGTAGCTCCTTATAATCTACAAAGCACAGATTCGACCTGTCCTGGAGTACCGTTCACATGTTTGGAGTTCGGCTCCCAAACATACGCTGAAGCTCTTGGATTTTATCCAGAAGAGAGCTATTCGTCTGATTGATGATATCAGATTTCATTGACCTGTTGTGACGTACCTTGTTACTTTTTGGCGATTTTTACTCACTACGACTTCAATACTCCTTCAAGTCTACCAGATCTGAATCCGATTGACTTTTATGTTGGTTTCTCGGGCGCCAGATTTTTGTCAAGGCTTACTCCTCGTTAAGGGCTTCTGCTAGGGCCCTTACCACAAAGCACATCACTGTGCTATCTATGGATACCCTTGTCCCAGGGTAGTCTCAGTCTATTGACCAGGGGTCAATTTGGCAGACTGAATAGTATTAGAATTGCAGACTTTAATTGCAATTAATAATTGGTTACTTCTTGACTACTTAAATGCTGTTGCAGAAAGTCAATTTAGATAAACACGGAACTTCCCAATAATAAGTTTATTTATAGCTTGAACGTAAATAAATATTTGATTCTCCCTGTATAATAATAATTTATCCCCACCCGGGGAAAGCACAAGGAAGCTCAGAAACAATAATTTTCAAAAAAGCGGTCCAAACAGGCTATTTTCCTTATTATAGCCTTGTCAACAAATAGTCTAGTGAGTGTTATTACAACCGACTTTTCATGCACCGATACTTCAAAGGTAACTGGTGGTGCACTTACTTTTTGATCTCGGCTGTCTAAATGGTTAACTCACACTTTAGTTGCTTGCTCACTATGTTCGTAAGAGTTATAATCATAATAATCAACGCTTGCGATGCGTTCTTTTATACAAATCGAGATGCTGGTCAAGTCACCTACACCAGCTCAAGTCGAGCCCTTTTTTGCTCATTTCGCGCTCATGACGGTCCACCAGTTCCTCGATTTTGTGCCGTTTTAATGGTTACATCTGTTCCGATATCTTTTGTTGACACGAAATATGCACGTTTCTGAATGAAATCAAAATATACGCGACTTGCAAATCTGACACTTAAACTACACGGATGTCAGTGCCCGGTACTATCTATCTTCTTATATAACAATATAATTATTCGGAATTATCAATTCGAAATACTAATATAAACGAAATCTAAAATTTACTACTAATCTAAATGTTTCCCATTAAATAATTATTCAAGATTTTTGAGCTTCGTTACACTCTCTCTAGAACATGGTAGAAAGGTGGACAATCTACACTTTTTGTGTAGATATTTCTATGATCGGCGTTCATCAGAAACCTCGTCTATTGTTCCACCATGAGAGATTCCAGAGAAGCAAACTAGATGAGCTCAAGCTAGTCATCCTTCCATTGTAAAGCTCGAGACCTGCCGAACTTCTTTATACCGGACTTGGAATTGGAATGCCTATCTCCTCTCCCAACTTTCCACAGCTAGCTGACACGATGTTCCTCTCGCATTGTCAAAGGATACAAAAAACTGGTTTAGTCTTTCTAACAGTTCACTTGTCGATTCTTTGAATCACGAGAACCGTATTATCAAAGCGTGGCATTGCGAATTACATTCTCATTGGGACATCTGCTTTTCGGCAGATGGTGTTGGAACATAAAGGTTAGCCAAACTTTTGAGAATCTGGTAGTTATATCACTGCCAGAGATGGTTGATCAGTGACTTCATCGTATGCCTCGTTTCATTGACGAACTCATAAAACGAGCGAAACAGCTGTCTGTGAATAATCGACGAGCTGTCACCAAGCACGAGGTGTCTTTGTATACACTTAACATCAAACGCTACTATGTTGATATCACTTTTATTTGTAACTTCCGTTACTCGAGTTTCAACCTTACTACTCCATCTTCAGAGGATCTTCAAATGTATTTGAATTTGAATAGGGTCAGAAGACACATAGTAAAGGGTGAAACGATGGGATTGAAAAAATATATATGAAATAACATGATTCTCCATTATATCGCTATGAAATGCAACAACATTTTTGTTTACTGTAGAGAACAAACAATTCAAAATAGAATTGAGAAAACAAATTTAAAAATAGATAGAACAGTTTAATAATTACCATTATTAAAAGCGCAGTCATGGTGTAACCACTCATAAATTCTCGTGGTATAGGAATTTCCTAGTCCAAGCTTACATAAAGTTGCGGTCTTCAAGTGACCTATACATATTTATTATAAATTTAAATGTTTAGCTTAACAACCTTCAGCAGTGCGTTATTGTATAGACCCTAATTGATTTTAGTGTCGGAGTAATATCTAGCAATAAACTTTATTAAACTATTTGCACAATATATGTTTTTGAAACAACACCGTTAAGTTAGAAATTATAATCATCATTTTATTAAACGTATTGGTGTATTAAGCAAATTAATTGTATCACAAAGTGACGGACAAAACAAATCAATACAGATAAAGTGGATTCTCATAAACGATGATTATTAAATTCCTGTAAGACATTATAAAACATTAATTATTAATTAGTTATTGATGAAATGCTTATTTTTAATGTTTGATTCCGGTCGAAAACACCAGAGAAATTCATCAATTTTACGTGCCTTCATTATTATCTATATCTTATATTTCTTCGACATACAGTCTTCTGTTAAATATGTCTTTTGCTGATGACACTCAGTTGCATCTTTCATATGACTCATCTAAATGTGAGAATGCATCTAATCTTATTAATGACGATCCATGACCTTAGAAAAGTACTCAAACCCTCAAAATCTGACTTTGAACTTGAAATGCTGCCATATTATCTTTAATTCTGGTTTGATGGCTGATGCGGAGGAAGATACTGATATGCGGCTTAAGATTCGAAGCCAGGTTCTGAAAGCTTAAAATAGCGCTAGGAATCTTGGAGTGATATTTGACTGCAAACTACGCTTCGAGGAGTTTATAACGTTATTGGTTAAAACGTCCTACCTTGTCTTAAGGCATAGAAAAATAATAAGTTTTAGCATGAGGAAAAAATTTTTTCAATGCTTAGTGTTATCTACCCTTAACTACGGTTTAGTTTTGTATTTCCCTTCTTACTGTAAACAGTACGTATTAAATATTACCGGCGCATTGTACGAAAAAGATCTACGAAACATGGAAGAACGAAATCTAGGCAATGACAATGTATTTACATGTCTCAAATGAAGATCATGCACATTCTATCTAAAATTAAGCTTCTGTCTCAAGTAAAGTGGTGATGAGGTAGGCAACAATTTACAAACAAACATTGAGAAGTGGTAACTGTATAACTGGTCAACGCTAAGCCATCTCAGCTCCTTTATCTTATGTGAGATGTGGTCAAACTTTGCAAAACAAAATACAAATCGAGTACATGTACTAACAACCTCCTGCAAACGATACCTGCATAGTTTGTACAAACAGGGAAAATACACCACACTGCAATAATGTAGTAGTGGAATTACTAAATACTCATAAAGTTTTTTCGCATTTTGTAGTTAATGATATGGTAGTTAGTGTCAAAAATAACGCCCTGTCTACACGTACTTAATAAGCTCACGGTCAATCATCAACCTAAAGTTCTGCAGGATATGTGCTCTGCGGTTCCTAGGACAAAAGACCATATACATACATTTTTTTGGATTCAATTTAAGATTATTTTCATACGCATAAACAGAAATAGGAGCCAAGTCACGATTCGAAGCAGCAGCAGCATGTATAACGTCCCCAGGTAAAAAGACAGACAGAATCTGAGTGTCATCAGCAAACATCTGCATCTTAGACTGCCGAATACTCTCAAACATATCGGTCGTATAGATCAGAAACAGTAAGAGACCAAGCACAGAACCCTGTGGAACCCCAGAAGTAATATAACGAACCGATGAACTTTCACCCCTACATTCAACAACTTGTGTCCTCTCACCAAGATAAGACATGGAAAAAAGTACAAACTGTATCGCTGAAACCATAAAACCTCAACTTGGCTACTAGAAGGGAGTGGTTCAGGGTAACAAAGGCTTTTGAAAAATCTAATAATACCAATGCAAATGCTTGTCCTTGGTCTATAATTCTCATGATATCATCCACAATTTTAGCCAAGACTGTTACCGTACTGTGGCCCACTGTGGCCGCCACTGGAAGTAATACCGGTCTCAAATTATGTACAAATGTGATAACTTATCTACGCATCCACGGTACCAAATTTCATTCAGACATCTTAATTATGTTCGGAGATACGAACAAAATTAAGAAATTTGTTATAAAATTCTACACCCTATCCTGTATCTCAAAAGTTAAGCGTCTGTGCATATATGTTAATAGAAACTTTTTTCTCAAAATCAACATTTTCTATCGACTGTTAAAGTTCTGCTACTAAAACCTGGGACATCCTGTATATTGCAGTTTGTGAAGTATTTTATTTACTATTATATAAATTTTATTTCTGTTACAAACTTTAGATTATTAGATTATTATTTTTTCCTATTTTTCCTTGGTAGTTTAAAATTCGATAGGTAAGTTTATACTTTTTTAAGGTTTTCCTCTTTATTTTATTGTTGTTAGAGGTTAAGTATGAGTAGCGTAAGCTAAGCTTCGTCTCTATCTTTTTTGCATCATATTTTCTTTTCACTTTGTACAAAATAAAGGCAATTTATTATCATTATTATTTTATGCTTGTTGAATACATTTCTCCTCTCAATCCAACAAACCTTATATCAATAATGTAGATAACTCTTGATTTGATTTATGAAGAAATGTATGTAAAAGGTCATGTCGAATGACCTACGTTTGCTTCGGTTGTGTATAAATGTATTGTTATTGAATTCTGCTTTCAAACATCAAATTCTAGCTAATTCTATTTGTGTTATTGAAACGCTTGGAAATATATCGAAAGGACATTAAAAATTAAACATCAGCACCGTAGTAACAGCCGTTCCGTGTTTTTCGCGATTCCCAGACTTTTAGACGCACACCCCCACCTTCTAGTGGCGCCCGATGCATATTATGTAGTGGTGACTCAGCGACGATAATTTTCCTCGTTCTAGGAAACGCGACGGGCTCCGGACTCGGCCTCTGGGGGTGAGCGTGACTCACAATCTACCCTTGATACACGTTACATTCATCTCACGCCCGTTGACGGATAATTTGATTTTGTTTATTTAGCAACTCTGACCTTTTCCCGGAAGTGACTAATATCGCGATGAGTTATAAGAGGAACAACGTTTGCTTCTGTATGTTTGGCTCGGTATAATCAGTATGCATTAGCAGCTTCCACGGAAAGATATCTTTGAATAATCACGTGAAATTCCACGAAATGAGACATTCCCCAACCAGTGCAGGTGGAATCAGGACAGCCTTGAACTGGAACAAATGGGGACTCGTTTTGTCGCGATATCTGTAGTCGTCGAAGACTCATCAATATTGTAAGAGTTTCCAAATGATGAAAAAATTAATAAAATAACTATTAAAAATTTGATTTTCGCTAACCCGCAGCTTTTTCAAGCATATACAAGGTAAAAAGTCCCTGAAAAACGAAACAAGGAATTATCTATTTGGTCAGAACTTATTTTTTTTCAGTAACAGTACAAATTCTGTTTTACTAAATTATACAATTTTTTATTCTATTCAATAATATGTAGTCGAAAAACTTAGTTGAACAGTACTAGACCAAATATGGCTGTTTTTAGTTGACATAGCCACTATGCCTAGAATTCATCCTTTCATCGATGATTACAATAACAGAATTAGTCCGGGACATGTACTGTTCTTCAAGTCACAAACGTCAATTTATCAGTTATGAGGGCAAAGTGAAAAATGAAACAAACAATGATTTATTTGGCTAAAACTTATTTTATTTATCAAAATAATAAATTTCGGCAATCCTTCAAAATAGGCGTTCGTTTCAGCGATGACCTCATTTCTTCAAGTTTGGAAAAAGATAAAACCCGCAGGGGGCCAAAACTGGAGAATATGGTGGATGATGAACCAATTTGTAGCGCAATTCATGCAATTTTGCCATTGCGACTGCGGATCTGTGCGCCGGTGCGTTGTCCTGTCGGAAGAGCACTTTTTTCTTTGCCAAATGCGGCCGCTTTAGCTTCAAATCGGCGTCGAATCGATCCAACAGCTCTGCATAATATACGCTCTTTTCAAGGTAATCGATATGGACGATACCGTGTGCATCCCAAAAAAACTGTCGCCATGACTTTGTTGGCCGATAAACCCATTTTGGCCTTTTTCGGCTTCGATTCACCAGGACACTGTTTCGACTGTTCCTCGGTATCTGGTGTGTTGTGATGGATCCATGTTTTGTCCACGGTTACGAAAAGGCGCAAAAAGTTCTTCTTATCGCGCTTGAAAATCGCCAAACACTTCTTTGAAGTTGTCTCACGGTTGCGCTTGTTGTCAACAGAGGGCAAATGCGGCACCCATCTGACAGATAGCTTCCTCATACTCAAAAATTTATGCAAAATGTTAGAATGAGATGCCCATAGCCTCAGCAATCTCGTGCACTTTATGTTTACAAAAATCTTCAAGGCTGCTTGCTTTCGATGAGTGTCAAAACCACAGAGATGAAGAGTAGAGTACTTGAATCCTATAAGCGCGATGCTTTTCAAGTGACGAGACCTAAGATAACTCCGATATCTTTCCTCTCTCTCTGATTTATCGAACCTCTCTGTCTATCATGCTCCGCCCACTATATTACGTAGGGCATATCGTGGCCTTTGAAAAGAGAGGTCCAATAAATCAGAGAGAGAGAGAAAAAATATTGGATTTTTCTTACATCTAGTCACCGAATCGGCGATTCAAGTAGTCTATTCTTCATCTCTGCGGACAAAATAGAACTGAACGACAATCAGTCTGAAAATTTCCATGCGTTCTAGTTAAAGATGTTACTTGGTATTTTCGATTGTGGCACCATCTGTTTTATTTTTCAGGGACTTTTCATTTTGCTCTCGTATTACAAATTGCTGACTTATCCAGTCATCGTATGGTAACTCAAACCCTGACTCTTTTTCAATACGCAAAACAAATATATGGTATTTTTCTATACCTAATTGGTATATCGAAAAAAAGTAGAAGAGGGTAACTATACCAACATTTTGATTTGTTCGTCTTTCCAGGCATCCAAACTGGAGAATTTCATCAATGTCCAACGAGAGTCGATCACTAATTTGGAGAACGCTCTGAAAAATGCCGAAAACTCCGTGATAAACTTGGAAGCGGCCAATTCGAATACCAAAGGGGAATGTAACGAACTGAAGAAGTAAGTATTAATTTATTTATAGCGTGATGCCACATCTTCGCCACACGTATATCATCTGTATCATATCTGTTAGGGCATCTTTGATTTTCAAGCAATTAAATATTCGAATCTAGTAGTCCCTAGGCTGAGTTCTGTTTCCGGTTTAACTTTGGGTCCACCTTACGAATGCTATATTGTAAATGGCTCATTAGCAAATCAAGAGCTCCTAGTTATAGCTCCAGTGGAGGTAATGGAAATCTATTCTTGTGGATTCATCTTTTCACCACGTCCTCCTAACGTATTATAGATCTATCCTATGTGCCAGTATGACAAGACCGAACCGCTCATAGCCATTGTGATTGGAGTTTTTCTGTAAGTTGTCCATAAATCTACCAGAATGTCATTTTTTTCAGCGCAGTTTCAAGACGTGAAGTCTCCCTGATTGAGGGGTTTTGTCCTTCACAATTTTGTGGGAGTGGAAAGAACCACTGGCATGACTTATTAGCAAGCATGGTTTCCAGTATTTTCTCTCTCTCTGCACCGATTTTATACTATTAATGAACATGCTGTGAAGCAACTGTTCTTTTTGATACCGTCCTCCGAACAATCGTTGCCTTAGGCGAAACAATAGCATTTGCATTTTTCGTTTAAATGCAATTCTAACAAAACAAATCAAATACAGAACTTGATCCGTCATCGTGAAAGTAGTTAATGCTCGATGACATATCTATCAATCATCACCTTTCTAATGAATAAAGAGAATGATTCAGTATTTTCCAGACCGTTAACGTAAAACTGGACTCATCGAACATTTATCGATTTGACAAAATGAGACAAGGCTAATGAATTTATAAGAACCATGAAAATTATCGAAATTTATAAGTGAGCGGTGCACTCTCGAAATCGTTCAAGGATCCTACAACTCTTTCCCATTGAATGTTCGAACTTTGAAAATTTACAAAAAACTTTCTTGGATCCTAAGGTACAAAAACCATGTATATCATTTCGAATTTATGAAATTCCTTCGACTCTTTTTGACGCAGATGTGAAAAAATCGGTTTATTAAAAATTGTCAGGGTGTATCGTAACTAATAAAAATCAAAATCGATCGTTCGAAAAACTATTATTCCGAGGCAAATATCAGCCTGGTTCATCAACGACTTCGAGGGTGTGCCGCTCGCCTATAGTCTTCCATTCTTCATAACATGTGGGATATTTGGGGGGAAGTTACCCACTCTTACATTCTTCATAACATGTGGGATCTTTGGGGGAAGTTACCCAGTCTTCCATTCTTCATAACATGTGGGATCTTTGGGGGAAGCTACCCAATCTTCCATTCTTCATAATATGTGGGATCTTAGGGGGAAGTTACCCAGTCTTCCATTCTTCATAACATGTGGGATCTTTGGGAGAAGTTACCCAGTCTTCCATTCTTCATAGCATGTGGGATCTTTGGGGGGAAGTTACATAGTCCTACATTCTTCCTAACATGTGAGATCTATGGGGAGAATTTACCCAGTCTTCCATTCTTCATAACATGTGGGATCTTTGGGGGGGAAGTTACCCAGTCCTCCATTCTTCATAACGTGTGGGATCTTTGGGGGAAGTTACCCAGTCTTCCATTCTTCATAACATGTGGGATCTTTGGGGGAAGCTACCCAGTCTTCCATTCTTCATAATATGTGGGATCTTAGGGGGAAGTTACCCAGTCTTCCATTCTTCATAACATGTGGGATCTTTGGGAGAAGTTACCCAGTCTTCCATTCTTCATAGCATGTGGGATCTTTGGGGGGAAGTTACATAGTCTTACATTCTTCCTAACATGTGAGATCTATGGGGAGAATTTACCCAGTCTTCCATTCTTCATAACATGTGGGATCTTAGGGGGAAGTTACCCAGTCTTCCATTCTTCATAACATGTGGGATCTTTGGGAGAAGTTACCCAGTCTTCCATTCTTCATAGCATGTGGGATCTTTGGGGGGAAGTTACATAGTCTTACATTCTTCCTAACATGTGAGATCTATGGGGAGAATTTACCCAGTCTTCCATTCTTCATAACATGTGGGATCTTTGGGGGAAGTTACCCAGTCTTCCATTCTTCATAATTTGTGGGATATTTGGGGGGAAGTTATCCAGTCTTCCATTCTTCATAACATGTGGGGATGCAGATTAAGCCCTTGTGGATTATAATCTTCCAATACGTTTGTCCTCAGGCAGCTACACAGCGAAATGGGCATCAACAACAATTTGGAAGAGAAAATAAGTCTTGTTCAGAGAGAACGTGAAGAGCAAGATTACAAAATTGACGGTTTACAGTGTCAATTGAATTATTTCATAAAAAGCTACGAAGAACTGGAATTGAAAACTAACAGCTTCAGAGCGAATATCGACGAACTGACTATTGCGTTGACTGAAGAGCAAAATCAGAATTGGTGGATAAAGTTGAAAGATTTCGCAACTTCGTCGTATTCTTTTCTCCAATGTGTGGCATACATTATGCTTCCAGCTTTACCTAACCTGGAACGTATGGAAAATATTGCGACAATGTAAATACTTTTTATTTATTTATGTATACCCAGTTTATTATTACAGTTTGAAATATACTTATATTTGAAAATAACATAAGAAATATATGTACACATATTTATAAGATCGATTAAATATTTCGAAAAGTATGCAGATATATTTACGACCTTTTTTGGAACTTTTGACTAGGCAGGGGTGGACTTGAAAAAAAAGGCCTCGTGTGTCGGGTATTTGTAGACAGAGGATGAAGGTAGGGGAAAGAAAAAGACAAACTCAGTTTATCATTTTTATTGATTCATAAATAATTTATTCTACAAAAAATTCACTAGGCAAAAATGAACGGTGCATAGAAAACGACGTTTTCTAAAATCCTACAAGAGATTTTGATTTGCTTAAGCAAGGCATCAGTTAAAACCGTTAATAATCGATTTACACACTATCTTATACAAAATTAAAGCTACAAAAGTATTTAATATCGTTCAAGATCACAATATACAGCATGTTTCACGAAGCCCATCCGTTAGCCGTTCCTCGAGTAATAGAATAAATTTATATACACCTACGTTCATTTTTTTCAATGTACTTTGTAGTTTCTGTTCAAAAAGTTGTTGAGGATAGTCTAATTGAAGTATTAAACGATTAATGGAAGCACTTTGAGAAACATACTGTAACAATAGTTTATATACTAAGATTCAAACTTATTTACAAATGGACAATTTTTTAAAATTATATATTACCTTGGCGAATTTTTGAATATGAATAGTCGACAGGCGAATACAAAATTTCTTTTGATGTTCTTTTGAATTGAATAATAAATTGTGACAACTGTTGCACCTCATAATGAGTTATAAGCTGAGTACAGATAATATGTTAGTCCTCAGATACTACATGAGGGAGGTATCGAGAAGCTGAGAAGAGGGAGGTAAGTGACATTTTTGAAGTTTTAGAATTAGTTAAAGTATAGAAAAAGTTTGTGGTAAAGGGATATGAGTGAATATCTTATAGATGCTGACATCTGATTTGTACATGAAAAAAGTGATTTGTTGGAAGCCAATAGAAGTAGGGACAGATTTGAAGACCAACAGGGTCTTGCATTTACCTCTTTATTTATGATTATTGTATGTAATATAAAGATATATATTATTTGTATAAATTGTTTGAAGACTTCAAAACAAGTAATAAATTCTGGTTTTTCAGGAATTTGGAGATATTTTCTGATGGTTTATCTAGATCATTATCCGTTACACACAACTTTTTATCCAATTCATGTACACAAGTAGTAAACGCGGTAACTTTTGTGTGTTGTCTTGTTGCAAAAACTACTTCAAATCACACTATTGTGATGAGCCTGTTTTCCTTATTACTAAAAGGCGTCTTTCGTCTATTGTCAATTTATGCGCTACAAGCATTCTTGTTTAATTAACAATTGGAAAATCGCTCGATAAAAATGACGATGGTCCCGATAAAATATAACGGCGAATTTATCAAAATATCGACAATAGAGAAACTTTACGAAATTGTACAAATTGGAATAACATACCAGAAGTTTCGTAGTTGAATAATTAATAATGATTCTTGACCCAGGTATGAATTATGTTTAAATTTTCGGAAAATAGGTCACATATGCTAATTATTTCCATCTTTACGTACGTTTTGGTCTCACGACCATCGTCAGACGTATTATGTATAAAACGGAATTTCTTAAAACTAATTGTATCAGCACAAAGCGTCCTTATCGCAGCAATTTCAATTAAAATGCCCACGTCGCCGAAACGAACAGAAACACGAGTATTCGAAATTGATACACATTAATCTTTCAAGTATATGAATCAAGAATTCACTGCTTAGCAATTTTCTTATAAAATTCGAAGTAATTTCACAGAATCGTTTGAAATACGACTGAAACTAATAAATGTAACGCTCAAGAATCCACTTTCGAACCAGTTGTTAAAGATTTATAAGGTAATAGAAAAAGGTTGTCAGACCTTGTTAGAAATATTGCTATTTGAGCATTCTACCTAAAGGTTTTCAATGAATTAGTTAGTATAAATATGACTTAATGACTGAATGTCTGTTCTACGATTTACAGACTTGGAGTCACCTTTTACATAAATCATCTCCAGAATAGATCTTTTATAATAATCGGTTTCCTCAGTTAAAATATTAACATTTTTGTAATCCAATTGATGGTTATAATCAACACAGTGTTTAGCAAGGGCGGTGGAATTTACAAAATTTTTTTTCTTGTACTATACTTATGGACATACGTTCTTTTTTGAAATATTGTTTAGAGATTCCTGTATAAGTCCTATCGCAATCTAAGCAATTTAATTTGTATACTGTGTGGGTCTGTTTATCTTTAGGAATTGAAGGTTTTAGATTTGAAAAACATTTCCTAAAACAGTTAGGTTTATGCGCAACATTTATATCGTACTTTTTTAAACATTTCTTAATTTTCTCCGTAATGTATAAAATTATCTGTATTACCATTCATGTTGTTTATATATGACGTTCCATTATAGAAGAAAGAATAAACAAAATCTATAACGTCATATAAAATAACATAAGTGGTAATACAGCTAATTTTCTAACATTACCATACATTCCGGATACGTCAGAGAAAATTAAGAAATGTTTAAAAAAGTATAATATATATGTTGCGCATAAGCCTACTACTAACTGTCTTGGGAAATATTTTTCAAATCTAAAAGCTTTAATACCTAAAGATAAACAAACGTACACAGTATAGAAATTAAACTGTTTAGATTGCGATAGGACTTATACAGGAATCTTAAAATACAAACAAGAACGTATGGCCATGTATAGTACAAGAAACAAAAACTTAGAAAATTCCACCGCCCTTGCTAAACACTTTTTTGATTATAATCATCAATTCGATTATAAAAATTTTAATATTTTAACTAAGAAAACCAATTATTATAAAGATCTGTTCTGGAGATGATTCACATAAAACGTGACTCCAAGTATGTAGATCATAGAACAGACATTCAGTCATTAAGTCAGATTTATACTAATTTAATTGATTAAAACCCTTACAAATTCATACATGCGTCTTTATAATGTTAAACGTATAATTTAGCTAGAATGTTCAAATAGCAATATTTCTAATAAGGCTTGACTATTAACTTTCTATTACCTCATAAATCTTTAACTCTGGTTTGAAAGTTGACACTTGAGCGTTGTATTTTTTGGTTTCAGTCGTGTACAGTGCTATGCAATGAATTCTTGATACATATTCATACAGTTAAGATATTAATGTGTTACAATTTCAATTATTCGTGTTTCTGTTCGTTTCGGCAACGTGGACATTTTAGATTGAAATTGGTGCGATAAGCACGCTTTGTGCCGATACAATTAATTCTAAGATATTCCGTTTTAGACACATTGATACGTCTTCTCATGATGGTAGTGAGACTGAAACGTACGTAAAGACGAAAATAATTAGCATATGTGTTAGTGTGAGCTATTTCCCGAAAATTCATATGTAGTTAACTAATTGATTTTAGCTTCATTTTCGGTGATATCGGATATTTTTTAATGAGGGTTCTGGTCTATAATCATTTGTACAACAAAAAAATATCGAATTTAACACTATATCCAAAATACTTGATATATAATACGTTTTAGTCTTTTTTCTGCTTATAACAAACAATAATTACTCAAAGATTATCGTCTTTTTGATTCAGGAGTGAGCGTAATTTCTGCACATTTGAAAAATAAACTGATTAAAGAGAGATAATAATTTTTATTAGTTACAAGCAGTTTTATAATACTGGTATGAATTTTATGAACTTATAACTATTAATTATTAATTAGTCGATTAAAAATGGGAATATTTTTGTTCGAGATCTGTGACAGCCAACTTTGTAGATCGTTCATATCAGACGAATTAAAAGAAAATTGGTGAAAATTAGAAAAAATTAAAATCGACGATTTTCGATGAAAATAAATACGCGTGAATTTTCTTAATAATTCGACTGATGGGAATATTTTCAATGGAATAAATATTGTACTTACTATCGGTAAATAATAAATTAATACGAGTGGTATAAATCATGACGAGAATAATGAATAAATAGATACGAGCTACACCATACCAAAGCCTTCGGTACCTTCGCTGATCGCTAACAGAAGAGATTTTTCGAAATGTTCGTAACTGTCGTAATCTGGTAGGCATAGTTGATTGAAACTGCAAAAACATGTTCAAATTAGTACCTCAATATACGAATAATAAATGTTTTTTTTAGTGATTAAAGCTGTTTGCGTAATTTGCACGCAAATAATAAGATAATTTCTTCAATTATATTATGTACTAGCCGATATAACCGGAGTTGCCCGGGCTTCGATATCTCATGTAGACATTTCTCTTGTTTTGAAATACATGGGCAAAATTTCATCAAGATCATTTAAAATTATGGTAACTGTCTATGAAACATCGAGGATACCGATTCAAGGCTATTTGAAGATGGTACCAGACCACTCATGCATTACGCGAAGTGTGGGAGGTTAACTTTGCCGAATGTTACTCATGATATTCCCGTCGATTGTCGCTAAACTAGAGTTAAAGGAAAGCGGCTGTCAAAGCAAACATTCGTCAAGCCAGTCGTCTGGAACCAGCTTTGGACGCAGTCCGTCGAAAGGAGACTGAGCCCAACGACGGAACTGAAAAAACAAATGAACTTACCATGTGTGCGCTGTGGGCAAATTTCCAAACGTCGGTGCCGCCGTTATCTGAAACCTTGGCGAAAGTTCCTTGAACCCACCAGACGGTAACTGCGAACATCCCGTGGTGAATTGCAGCAACCGCGCCATCTCTTCCCTAGTGAAGTTACCCACGGCCGCCCAGAACCATCCGACGATCCGCCTGAATTCGACAGAATTGCCGTTGACCACGTGATGTGCTTTGAAATCTGCTATACTATACTCGCCGGTACCGCACAACAGGAGCTGGAAAGCCCATTAAAACAAATATTGTTAAAGAGGCAATTCGGGAGGGAGAGAGCGAAGCGACGTTTAGGATACATCAAAACACACATCGCACGCATGCACAGACACACACACACACACTCTAGCTGTAGCATTGGATATTATCTCCATAGCATTTGACCAAGTCTGGCACCTAAGCCTTCTCAGAAAACTTCCCTTAAATGACATGCTGCCTCAACTTTGTCGCTTGGTTTCGAGTTTTCTCTCATATAGATCACTCCATGTGGTGGTTGACGATACAATGGCTATGAACGGTGGTGTTCCACAGAGACCTATCCTGGCACCAACTTTGTTTCTGCTCCATATCAACGATCAGTTGGAAGTGATCACGTGTCCCATCCACAGCCCTTGAGATGATGGTGGTACACTTCATACTGCTTTCTCTAGAGTCCCAATACATTCCAACGAAGCCAGAAGAGCGAGACAGGGACGGGGTGGCGCAATTAATGAAGATCTGATAATGATTTTGAAATTAGGGAGTTAAATGCAACCAAAACCCAAGCTTGCATCTTCTTCAGGAAGCCGGATTCCACAATCCCTGATATGATGATGTCAGATTCCTATTCCTATGCAGTCTTACATATTCACGCTCGGGATCACCACCAAAAGCATCCTCTCAAGAGATGATCATGTGACATCGATTGCGAAAACCACTTCCTAAAAACTTGGTTTCCTATTCCATGCCAAGAGCTCCTTTACATCCCAGCAGGTCCACATCATCTACAAAGCACAGATTCGACCTGTCTTGGAGTACTGTTGACACGTTTGGAGTTGGACTCTCAAAAATAAGCTTAAGTCTTGGATTCAATCCAGAAAAGACCTCTCCAGAGCATCGTAGAAAGGTGGACGATCTCTCACTTTTCTATAGATATTTCCATGGTCGGTGTTCATCAGAAATCTCGTCTGTTGATCCATTACGAGAGATTCCAAGTAGGTGGACTAGACGAGTTCAAGCTAGTCACATTATCAAGCTCGAGACCTGCCGAACTTTTTCCTACCAGACTCTTTACCTAGGGAGGTCTTTCCCCTCCAAACCTTCACGGAAATTTCGAACCTTCTCCCGCTGGCTCACACGATGTTCTTCAAACATTGTAGCTTTTCCTCTCGTATAGTCAAAGTATAGAAAAAAACTCACACAATCGAGAAAACAAATAACTCAAACTATTCCTTCACACACTCGTTTCATATGGACCTTCCATTGCATAATGAGAGGGTATTCGAAAGGTAATTTCCCTGTAGTTTTTTATTCAGTCGATTGTCAGCTAATAATTATTATAGAATGATCAAAGCGGTTCACTATTAAATACTAAATTGGTAATAATAAAAGAAATAATTTACTTACTTCTAATTCGTTCTCGTCGAAGATGCTCAGCAGATTGTCCGGTATCAGTTCGTTTAGGCCTTTCAGAAACGATTCCATCTCCTCTTTGATGCTCGTGGCAAGGCGATACTGAGCCAGAGCGTCCAAATATTGCAACTTGGTAGCGTCACGAACCTTAATATTAGAGCCGTTCGGTATCAACTCCACCGTTTTCGTTAGCTGACCCACGGAATCGTAATGTTCCTCTATGAAATACAATTCCGTCTCGATTAGGTCTATGTTATTTTCTAATATATACTTGATCTTCGAAAGGTAGAGATCGGGGTCGTCTTGTTCGAAATACTGCAACAATAAAATGGATCCATTATATAACAAAAGAATATTACACTGAAATAATACAAAAAACTTTTACTTAGGTGTAGACTAGCTCCTCAAATCATTTGGTTCTTGAATAAGATTCACTCTTCAATCATCAACTATAATACAATTAGGTCACACAATGAATATTCTGATCATAACTTTTCTCCTCAGCAACAGTCGATTATACTGCATGCAACTTCTTTACTTAGCAAGGGTGCAAGGGATTCAGTTACAGCCTGAATGTTAGTCCAAATTTGAAATCGCTAATCAAATTAAATACTATAATACTATTTCCACTAGAACTGACAGGGAATACAGTAATTGCCATAAACAAAGATTTGTAGATTGAAAAAAGGATCTTAATCTCTTTCCACATAAACAACCTGTCTAAACTAATTATTAGACTGTACCCTTAGGGTAGAATTTCCAATCAATAAGTCAGCCCCTTTGGTCATTTTCTCTTTATGTATAAATACTAGTAGTTGTAAGTTTAGGTACCATTGTTCATCTGAAGAAGCCACTGTGTGGCGAAATATGTTGTTGTTTTTTTAGTTTTGTAATAAAAGTTTATTTTTGTAATGTTTCTACGGTGTATTACTCAGTGTAGTGTTCATTTGTAAAGATCGTTTACTCCAGGACCTAGTAAGATGTTACATTCCTAAAATCGAACTTACCTCATAATGAACCCTGAGGCCAATAACCTGGGCCAAAAACGACCTGGTGAATCGTGCCCTGACCAGTTGCCGGTACGAACCTCCCAGCGCGCTCTCGTACAGACACTTGCCGACCACTTTGCCGGCGAATTCGTAATGACGCAATTTCAAATTCGACGGTCGATGCGGATTGGGATGTACCAGAGATTGCTGACCTTCGTGGAAGCTGGAAAAAAGGCCGTTTTTCGCGTCAAACAATTGGCCGCAGATCAGTTCGAACCACTCTCGCCTCAAACCTCCCCAGTCGATTCCTAACAAATGCAAGAAGCACATTTTAAACGAGCATAATTATTCGAGCGGCAAGGCTCGAAGGACCAATTTATTAGATGTTATTTGTCCTACCTTGTTCTCCTTGGAAGGTGATCTCAAAATTCCTACACCAATCGGAGACGGAAAAGTTCTTCGTCGCTTTGATGCTCGTCTCCAACAATTTTTCCCTGTTGACCTTCATCGACAGCTTTTCGTGATAGTGCTTCTGATGGTATTTCCGGATCTCGTGATAGAAGAAATCCTGCTTGTCTTTGAATGTTTCTGATCCGCCCATATTTTTCAACAGGAACTGGGCGAAAGTGGCGGCTATCACGTTACGTTCTTTCGATAGCAGTTCGATTTTCGGCTGGCATCCGTCGTCCACGGTGAAACTGCCCTCGTAGAAATCGCCGTATTTGGTCATGCTTTCCGGCTGAAAATCGAACTGACAAACCCGCAGATCAGAATACAATATCTCAAAGAATAATCACTATTTTGACAATAACAATATTATCCAGCAGTATTTCTGAAACCTCTAATCAATATAACCAGGCAACAAAATCTCCCACCGATTTATTGGAATGCCTTAAACATATCCAGTTTCTCGAAAATCATTGGAAACAAACGTGTATTCAAGTTCATAATAAATATAGTTTTCTCACCTTTGTCGAAGGACACAACCTGAAAGTGTACAATCTCTTTGGTATAAATTTGAGTATCAGCTCCTTGATGATTAGTTGCTTTGGCGAAACGTAACATAACACTCTCTTGGTTTTGCTTAGTTTTTCTCCGCTCACGCTCAGCAATTTGGCCTCATAACAGACGTTGTGATTTTTGGAAGCTACGTTTGTATGGACCAATGTTGAATCCATATCTGCGAATAATTTTATTTTATACCAGATTTACACAACACTATTATTAGTTCAGTCAATGTCGCATTCTTACTATCAATTTTTTTCCAGTGAATGGATTCCTATGAAGTTTTGTATGTGGGTTCCTGAAGGGTCCAGGGGGGTGTTGCTAATCAGAATGCCCTACTCTAAAATTTGAGAAGTGAATGAGTAAACTGTTCTAACCTATCAGAAACTTTTGTCAAATAGGAGAAAAGTGGTATACATGGATTGTTGGGTCCATTGCAACACCTACTATCCTGGGCCCTTCAGGAACGCATATATCTTTTGAATAATATGTAATACAGACAGGTGTATGAAATTTCCAAGCTTAGATTTTGAAAAATCAATTTTTTTTCTGAATTCAAATCCCTGTAACTTCGCTACTGATGGAGATCGAACCCTTATTTATATGAACTTTGCTTAAAATGGCGAGTTCCCCTGGAGACGGCGCTGTGTGGCGAAACATGTCGTGTTTTCTTTTATTTTTATAAAAAAGATTATTTTGGAATTTTTCTAGTGTATTCTTCAGTTTAGTGTGTTCATTTGTAATAAACATTAGGAAGTTTATTCCACAATTGACCAGGTTGTTCAAATCATCATAGGGACACCGTACAACCATGAGCAAATCTACATGACGGATAGTCAAGCAGCCATAAATTGGCCGTCCTATCCACCAACAAAACTTGTAATGTACGGATAACACCTTACATTTAATTACACCTAAAACTCATTAATTCATAAGTAATCGAAGTCTGCCGCTAAGGAATTCAAATTCATAAACATATAATTAATTTCACATATTGAACTAGAGAAATTACTTGTTGCCGGAATGTACTGTTGAATAATAAGCGACCTTGACCAGTGGTAGGAGTTAACATACAACAATAAATCATTGTATGGTAGATAATTGATGCTACACAAATTCAGTAAAAACAATCATTTAAAGTCGCTCTTCTCTAGATCAGTAATGTGCCAACTATTTAGTACATTCCTAGTTATACAACTCTTATTTAGTGTATAAAATGTGCTAATAGAGATGTCGTTAGGAACTTTGTTATAAATTCTAGGGGACCTGAAAGGCTAATATGGCCCTTTACATGGCGATCCTGGCATGTTATTCTAGCTATGAAGATAAGCAATACAATTAAGGTGTTTAATTATGCTAAATAATTATGTGATTCAGGTAAATGAAGTATATACATGTAATTCACATACCACAATATAACCTACCCGAATATAGTATGATCTCAACAGCATCTGGAAGAGCCTAATAAACCTCTAGATTAATAGTGTATACTCACTGTTCAAGACTATAATATCGAAATCTCCATTCTGTAGTTCTATGCCTTGGTATTTGATCGTTGCGTGGTAACAGCCCTCGTAGAGAAACTTCAACTGTACAGTAACTCTC
Organism: Endomychus coccineus; assembly: GCA_958510875.1. Lineage (NCBI taxonomy): Eukaryota > Metazoa > Arthropoda > Insecta > Coleoptera > Endomychidae > Endomychus > Endomychus coccineus. The sequence goes on from OY294068.1 coordinate 197,638,875, forward strand.
TGACACTGCCAATCGTAATCTAGGGAAATCGAATAACTACTATCTTCTATGTGCAAATTGGACTCCTGGGACTGCGACCGGGCCCCCAGTTGTCTTATACTGACTGTATAGTCCTGCAAATTCAGAAAAGACATTCCAGAGGCTGCTCTGCTCTTCTTTCCCGAGTCGAACTGTACATACCTGCAAAGGATCCTCCCCGGAAACGTAACAGCAAATGTTGCTGTACTCGTCCCTGGGTTCGATGTACAAGAGATGGGCGACACTCGCCGTACACACGACGGTACTGCAATGTCGTATTACGATGGTACGTGGTGCGTAGGCAGGTCCCGCCGTGAACGTCCTGACGAAAGGACTGCCGGCCACGTGCTGGTTGCCCACCATTACGGTTATCCGATAGGGACCGGCGTGGCGTACCATGAATTTGACTTTGGCCAAGTTGCCACTGTTGGGATCGGTGGGCGAGCCCAGTTCGGATATAACTGCGATCTGAGGAACAAAACGCATTAAAAAATCTGAAATAGTACATAATATTATGTAAGCGTATTCTTTCTGGCGACGTATGTGTAACATAGTTTATTCTAATCCTTAATTTCAAGTGCGGTAAGGTCAGTATTAGAGCTTTCTTATTTACTGAAATTCTTATGACAGAGGGTGGTGGGGGTGTGACGACAAAACCATCGGGGTCAATCGTGGATAAAACGATTAGAACATCATCATCGGAGTAAATCGTGGATAACAATTAGTGTCTATTCCATAGTTTTCGGGGTCGCTGAGATGAATAGTGACATACATAAATATGCTTCTATTCTATAGAACCAGAGCACACCAGGTAATCAGCCTGTAAACTCGGAAGCAAAACGGAAGAGAATTGCCAAAGAGCGAAGCCAGTGGGTATATAATATACAGTGCGTCCAGAAATTCATATCCCCATTTTAGTGTTCGAGTTCAATATCATTTAGATTTAGTTTACCCTCAGAAGTGGATAGGCTGTAATGGTTCAATTGCGTGGCCTCCTCGTTCACCCGACTTAAACTCTTTAGATTTTTTCTTTGGGGTTATTTGGAATCAATTGAACAAATGGTGATCGAGCAATGCGAAATAATTCGGAATAAGGAAGGCTTATTTCGATTAGAAAGTTGCATCGACATGAAAGGCGGGCATTTCCAGCACAAGTTATAATTATTTTATGATTCGTTTGTTAATTACTAAACCCCAGTACATAACTTTTTTCTTATTTTTTCGTATATAATCACCTCCTGAAGTTTGGCATACGAATTTCCGGGCATCCTGTATATCAAGGACGAAAACTACAATATTTTCATAGCTGAGAGAGAAATATAACATTATTCAATGAGAACACGTTATTATATGACTATTTACTTAACCTTCATAATCATAAGAAATGGTGCTTTTGAGAAAACGGCGTGTGTATGGGAGGAGTCAGCGGGTATCCGCTGGTATGTTATGATTCAGTAGATACACCCTGTTCACAACAAGAATGAAATTATTTTGATTATATGAAAGAATAACTACTTTGTTTTTATACCACTTTTATTAATAATAACGTGAAGACGTAACTATAGTTTCAACACCGCAGTGCCATTATCAAACAAATAGAAAAATATGATATTTTTCTACAGTAAACTACAGTACTACAGTAGTTTTGAATTTTCCCGTTTCACTGATGTTTTAGTTACGGCGAATATTACGTTTACAGTTTGACAAAGTAAATAATTTTGTTATTGGTTGACGTGCAGCTATAGTGTGTAAAGTAGTGAAGTGATAGTTATTATTTCAATGTGGCTGTGCAATAAGCTAGAGGGAGAGCATAGTTATGATAACATGTAAATTCATGTTTATTTTCAGATATGTTTAGGTTAGTTGTATCCAAAAACACGCTGCCATGACGACCTTTCTTTCTTATCGTGAACAGGTATAAATATTGTTCGGAATATACCTTTCTAGATCCTTCGGCGACATCCACAACAAAATTATCAGTATCACAGATGGGATAAGGCTGTCCATTACGTTGGTAGAACTGTACTGAAAAGCATACCGTGTGACCTACAGGATGGGGATCGAACCATTGGAAGTTTACCTGGAACAGTTACTTCATGGTACATTTCCAAGACAATGACAATTTCGTTTTACTAACCTTGCAGTTTGAGGGTAGGAGATATTTTCCGGTAACGTACTGTAGGAGCGAATGTTTCGCTTCCGGTGCCAGCGAAGGCTGTGTCATGGCCGCCAAAGTTACCAGTCCGGCAACCGATACAGACACCACTAGCATACCTCCTACAACAACGAAAAGGTCCCAATAATACATAAATCCCCTTCGGTCGAACAAGTTTATCAATATACCCCATGTCCATGCGTCCTGATGATTACTAGACTTGACCACTTCCGACCAAAGGTCCGCTTTGAGCGACTCCAAGCGCTGCTTCGATATCGGCAGCGATTGTCTGGCCGTCGTCCATGCGGTGAAGTCTTTCTGGACGATGTGGCGCGCTTGGGAATCTTCCAGCCAGTACACGTCTTCCAAGCTGGTCACTTCGATGGTTAGAAGGCGAAGGTAGTAGTGTTGGAGAGAGTTCTTGGTGAGCCACTGACGGAGGATCAGTCGTTGTTGGAGTTGGGCAGCGGCTTTTTGCAGCCGTTCCTCATCGGTGGCAGGAAGCTCCGGTAGTTCGTCCAATTGACCGTATTGGGACAACTGTGAAATACCTGCGAAAACAAGTTTGATGATAAGAACGAGATCTATGGATGGTGGACAAATGAAATGCGACATGTCTTTGTGAATTTGAGCAATAAGGTAACACCACGATGACTACGCTACTCTCATATTAAAATGTTCATTCGGACACAATGTTCACACAAAGTCTGTGAAGAGGTAAAAGGTAAGGTTATTAAATGAGTTGAACGAATCTTTTATAGCGGAACGGTTCACCCGGAGCCTGGTGCTGATGAGATCGCTAATAAAAAGGACGCGCTGTTAACTTTTCGCAGTAATAACTTTTTAATTCGTGTTGTGTTGGCCCGGCCGCCGTTCGTGGAAATTGAACTGCTAGAGCTTTACTCTGGCTCGCTCTGTTGTTATTAATTAAATTGTCCAAGAGTTAGTATCGCCACGGTTTTCTATCAAACTTACAAAACATTCAGCTAATTGAGAGTTGGTCTGTTGAACAGAATTACCGATCATGAAGAATTCAGCAGCTGTCAAGAAAGTTTGACTGCCGATCGAAAGGCAACGGAAACTCGTTCATCAATCGCTCACCAGTAAGAGTCAGAGCCCATTAAAGATTGATTGTTTATCAATAAAATCTTTGATTTCGACTGAGCGCGCCTCCAGGCAATACCCTCTAATAGAGGCCAGAACTCTGAATACAAACATGAGTGTGGAATGTCTACATGTTAAAGTCAGTGTTGCCAACCTAAAGTCGATTTCTTCAGGGCGACATTCAAAATTCGTCAAAGTCAAAAGAGGCAAATTTAAATTTGCTTGGTGGCAATGTTGACAAATTACGGTTTAAATTAAAAAAATTGCTTTCAAAACAGGTAATAAAAAATCTTATCTCATATCCGTCTTTACGAAAATATTAAGCATATCTGTTACTGTGACCTATTTCCCGAGAATTTTATATATAATTTAGTTTACTCTGATGTATTTTTAGTGGATAAGGGTGATTATTTCTTATCAATAGTGTTTTTTATGTTTATATAACACATTGGCATTTAGTAATTCGAGGTGTTTTTCAGTTAGATAATAATGACTGGTACTTTTTAAATCACCTATAACATTTGATGCTCAAAGAGACAAAGAGGCAGCAAAAGCGTCCTGACTTCCTAACGAAACTTATACTGAACTAAATCGAAAGCTAACAATGAACTAAGCGTATTAAAAAATCTAAATAAATGCTTTATGTTTGGCTTGCTGTCAAAATGCAAATGAAATTTGTCATCTGTCAACTGTCTGACAGTGACAACTGACAATTTATGCAATCCTCTATGCACAGATCATTAATCTGTTTTCTACTCATAGTTTATATATAATTACATAATATTTATAATAATGTAATTGATACATATGAGTCATACGGACACTAGATGTTTAGGCTTAACGTATTCATATTTTTATACATATTGACAATAATTATGACAAGTCATTTAAAGTATCATTTTCTGTATATTAGCTATTACAGCCTCTGTGAATGTATTTACGACACATCTGGAAACAATCGCCGACGAAGTGTTATTGATGATTTGACATGGCTTATTTATATGGGTACTTCTAGAATGATTGTGTAGCCTGAGATTTCTGGTCAGAAATGTAGCCAACGATAGAAGACTACTACCCTTCTTTACAGACCTTTTTAGTCTTAAACTGGCGTGAACTAAACGACTTTTAGAATATATCATTCACACAAAGCTCTTCCATCGAGCAAAATCATTATATTACAAACATTCAAATCAAATTCATTCAACGAGCAACATCATTACATTGCTATAACAATCACATCAACAACACTTCAGCAAGCAACATTAATACTTGCAATAACGTTAACATATCATCAATCTTATAATCAAACGTTAACCTAGAGACTTACAACTTTAGGGAAACTAGCCTTCATAAATAAGGCGACTCAGTTCTGTTAGTGTAGTTTGTACATAACTGTATATAGGTGTGAATGAATAACTTAAAATCATCAAGTGCTATTTCTTGAAACAACTACCATCATACTGAGTAATACAAGAAGTGTAAACAACAGCAGCATACAGCACATGGTCCTTCGAGCCGGATTACTCAAGAAATCAGCGAATCCTGTCCATCAGTGACCAACCTGGTGCAGCAAAGCATTTTGAGCATTCCTTAAAATTGGTGAGTCAATTTTCCTCAATCATATATTCCTTGAATTGTTGATATTGCCTTAGTCTGTGTTAATTTGTGTGTCTCATAATGGATCATCTCAAAAAATTGAATTTACGTAGAGGTCAAATTAAAGCGCAAGTCACTAGATTTTCTCATTTCGTAGATAATATTGATACAAATGCATTAAACGATATTTTAATCACAGGTATTCAGAATCGACTAGAACATTTTGAACAACATTTGGATAGTTTTGAGGAAGTTCAATCATCAATTGAAGATTTATCAACAAAACAAGTAGTCGATTCAAATGAACGGGAAGTTTTTGAAACATCATATTACAAAGCTATTAGCAGAAGTACAAACGCTAATAAAGTCATAATTATTGTCAATATGTATAAAAATATGAATACGTTAAGCTTGAACACTAGAAGTCATACATTTTATAAAATTGTCGGTCATAAAAGTGGTCACAGTGGGCCCTTAAGGTATTCAATGAATATGCTCTACAGATTCTACATTAATGTGTTTCAAATATAGAGCATTCAAAATCCACAGCCTAGTTCATAAATAGTATATTAACTATTATGGAAAATAATGAATGTAACACTCCCCTCAAAAGGCAACGATTGAGGCACATTTTAAGGGACCTATCGTCAAAGGTAGCTTAGAGGATAATTCGAACATCAAGTTTTTAAGAAATTAATCCAATATCTCAAACGGTTTTCGACATTTTTGGCAAAAACCGAAAAAATATAAACACTAGCACCCATATATCGAAAACCAACGGCCAAGCATTTTGGGACATACATTTATATGAACTTTTCGATTTAACATTAGCCCAAGACTGACCTATTAAAATAAGAAGTCATAGGAGCGAAATAGAGACAGGTTGACACAATTAATAAAGATCTGGTAACGATTTTGTCTTCTCTGGAAAGGTGGATCCCACAATCCCTAATATGATGATGTCAGGTACAACAATTCCATGAAATCTTCCATATTCATACTCGGAATCACCACCAACAGCATCTTCTCATGGGACGATCATGTGAAGATCATTGCGAAAACCTCTTATCACAGTTCCTCATAACCTACAAAGTATAGATTCGATCTGTCCTGGAGTACTGTTCACGTTTTTGAAGTTCGGCTCTCAAATATAAGCTGAAACTCTTGGATTCGATCCAGAAGAGAGCTATTTGTTTGATTGATGATCGTAGAAAGGTGGGAGATCTCTCCCTTTTCTATAGACATTTCCATGGTCGGTGTTCATCAGAAATCTCGTTTGTTGTTTCACCACGAGAGATTCCAGATAGGAGCTCGAGAGCCTGCCGAACTTATTCCTACCAGACTTCATTTGTTGCGGAACTCTTTACCTAGTGAGGTCTTTCCCTATGCCTATAACCTCCAAGTCTTCCAAAAACTTCGAATGCTTATCTCCGCTCCCAACATTTCACTGCTAGCTCACACGATGTTCTTCGAACATTTTAGGTTTCCCTCTGGTGTAGTTAAAGTATAAAACAAAGAACATAACATTAAGTAACGATAATTGCGTTGCCTTTGACGAGGAAAGACAGACATTAAATTATATGAATTCGAGTTAGAAAACTTATTTCAGTTACCTTCTATATCCGAATAATAGAACAACACTGCATATGTACAGGATGTTGAAATTAATTTTCATTATAGAAACTATGTATTCGACGTGTTCCAACTGCAAGAATCAACAATGAAACGTTCGCGTGAGCATATAAAACACTTTAATACAGTAATTCAGGTGATTCACTAACAACTATCGATTTTTCGTCAAGGTCCATTTCTGTCAACTCCGCAACATATATGAATAATTTTCATTTGGTAGTTCTCCTATATCTATACAGGACGACTATAAATACTACTCAAATTTTCATTTTACTGTAACGGTGCATGGTAAAATAATTAGCGACACTATATTGCGATGGCAGTGGCTAATATATTTAAACGCTCATAAGTTAATTATTTCTAAGTCATAAAATTTACTACTTTCGGATTCGTTTGAAGTTGGACATCTACTAGAATAGACTCAATTTTTATAGCTTTCCAAAAATCATTTAACACGGCAAATCTCAAATCACTGATGCCGTGATTATACACGAAAAAATAAGAAAAAAAATTCATTACAACGTATTCATCGAAATGCTTCAACAAAGATGTTTTCCGTTTTATACGAGGGCAAAGTGAAAAGTTCCTGAAACATAAAACAGATGGCATCACAATTGGAAATCCCATGTGTCATTTGTGATGCACCATCTTTAACTAAAACGCCAGCAACCTTGAAGATTTTTGCAAACGTGGAAAAAGTGAATTTCGCGTCTTGATTAAACATTATTTCTTGCGTGGAAAAAACATTACGCAAGCCGAAGCTTCGGTTGTTAAACATTATGGGGACTCTGCACCATCGATTGGAACGATTCACAAGTGGTTTACAGATTTTCGTTGTAGTAGTACGACTACAAAGAACGCCGATCGCCGAACGTCGTCTAAGCGTCGGCTTTAGAGGCTACGACGCCAGAAATCGTCGATAAAATCCATGGTATGATATGAGACAATCGACGAGTTAAAACTCATGAGATTGCTCAGACTACGAGCATCTCAACCGAACGCGTACGGAACATTTTGCATAAATTTTTGGATATGAGAAAGCTATCTGCCGTAAGGGTGCCACATTTGCTCTCTGTTGAGAACAAGCGCGACCGTCTGACAACTTCAAAGGGGATGTTCAAGCGCGATTAGAAGGACTTTTTGTGCCGTCAAGTAACCGTGGACGAAACATGGATTTATCAAAACACACCAGAGACCAAAGAACAGTCGAAACAGTCCTGGCGAATCGAAGGCGAGAGAGGCCAAAGTGGATTTATCGGCCAACAAAGTCATGGCGACAGTTTTTTGGGATGCTCACGGTATCGTCCTTATCGATACCTTGAAAAGGGCAAAACGATCACCGGTGTATATTATGCAGAGCTGTTGGATCGATTTGATGCCGATTTGAAGTGAAAGTGGCCACCTTTGGCAAAAAAAAAATGTTCTTCCACCAGCACAACGCACAGGTCCGCAGTCTCAATGGCAAAATTGCATGAATTGCGCTACGAATTGGTTCATCATCATAAACTTATGACAAAATTGAGTGGAGGTATTTTTGTTTTGAGAACATTATTAAGTCGCTATCTCCTTGTGTTATAAGGACTGCATATTTTTCTTTGATTGAAAGCCAGTTACGCTACGCTATTTTAGTTTGTGGTAATTTTCTAAAAAAAATTAGATTTTCAGATAACAAAGGAGAGCGATAAGAATTGTTGCGAGTATTGGTTATAGGGACTGCTGAAGAAAGGCATTCAAGGGATTAGGTATATTAACATTAAATGTCTTAAGTATGCACATAATTGCAGAGATAAGTACTCCTTGAGTGAGGATTTTCATGATTACGATACTCGTAGTAAGAGACATATTCGTAGATTTTCTTAGACTTAAAAAATCTCAAAATGGCTCAAAATTTTTAGCGTTTCAATATTTTAATATATTGCCCGAATCAATTGGAAAATTACCATTGAACTCAAGAAATAAGTTAAAAATATTCTTTTAAATAATATATTTTATTCCACGGAAGTTAAATCTTATTTATATTTTATGATGACGAGGGTAAACATATTATGTACATAACATGAATAAAATGATCTATCTATCTATATAACAAGTAAGAGTCATAATCGCCTAAATATCAGCCAATTGAAAGTAGAGGAATATTTCCTAACGCGCCAAATTCAAGATCTTTCGGAATCGAAAATAAAATCACGAAATATTATGCTGATAAAACGGAAAAGCCAGCTCGTAACCGAAACGTTCCAGATCTTGAGACGAATCTTTATCCCGACACGTTGTTGCTAGCCTAATGAATTCTGCAACATTAATGAATCTCGTGATGCATAGTACACTCACGGGAAATATCTTACCGGAAGAGGCACTGGCGGACGGCTGCATTGTCATGCCGATTGAGCAAATTTCAGGATCGTCGTCGGTCCACATGGCGACAATGCAGTCAGATGAACGGAGAACACATGAAATACGCGACGTCGTGGCACGGCGTTAGATCTTCGTCCTCGTCCATGACCCGAAGGACGGACGAAGTTGAGCAAGGAAAGGACGAGGCGAGACTGCGGCAGAGTGGCGGCGTTTCCTCAACGCTGCTGGCTGGTTGCCTTTGTTCGTAACCCCGGGCTGTAGCGTGTGAGGTGAATAGACTTGCGCCTTCTTGTCTGCTCCGTTTGCCCTGATATCACAAAATGCGGAACCAGGTGTGTGGATTATTGTGGCTTTTGGATTTCGCGCCACATGGCGACAATGCAGTCAGATGAACGGAGAACACATGAAATACGCGACGTCGTGGCACGGCGTTAGATCTTCGTCCTCGTCCATGACCCGAAGGACGGACGAAGTTGAGCAAGGAAAGGACGAGGCGAGACTGCGGCAGAGTGGCGGCGTTTCCTCAACGCTGCTGGCTGGTTGCCTTTGTTCGTAACCCCGGGCTGTAGCGTGTGAGGTGAATAGACTTGAGCCTTCTTGTCTGCTCCGTTTGCCCTGATATCACAAAATGCGGACCCAGGTGTGTGGATTATTGTGGCTTTTGGATTTCGCGCCGCATGCGGCTTTACTTCGTTCACTCCGTCATAGTCCCATTTCACTCAGCCTTGGGGGGTGATTCCTCGAGATAACAGCGCCTGCATCTGTCGCTTGTTGTCTTATATACAGCGTGGAACAGAAGTAATACAGATAACGAATTAAACTCTAAAATTTGATCATCCCCTTGTTTTTAACGTCAATAAAATTAAACCAATCCGTAAGAGACCTACGAAGTTTCAAAGTTTCATATATTTTAATGAAATACTTTCTTATTCATCATCATTGAATCAACTTATATGGCACATGGCAAATGGTATACACAATCCACTTCAGATGTTGACACAAACTCGAAATTTACTGGCATAATATTTCAACGTTGTACCTTAAGCCGTTTTCTAGATATTGAACAAAGCGCTCCGTCGAAGTCGAATAGCTCTTGAACGGCTTATGCGAGAACGGAGTGAGAGTAGCGAACGAAGAATTTCTTCCTTTTGGCTCATTTACTCACTCAATCTTAACTGTTTGGATATATGCGCAGCGTACTGACCGACCTCCTAGTATAATATATTCATCATTATTAAGCCAAAAATATTGTGGTTGCAGATAGAGGACATCTTTTACACAAAGATGTGTGACATCATAATATTTTTTTCAGTTCAATCTGTCAGAGGTATGTCAGCTTTGTGCAGAAGCACTATAGCTAGGATGGTGCCGCACGGAGGGCTCAGGGTCAACCCTGGCAAAACGGAAATTGTACTGTTTACCAGGAACGTAAGCTGGGCACACTGACAGAGATTACCTTCTCTGGCAAGGTTCTGCAACTCAAAGGGTCGGTGAAGTTTCTCCCGGGACCGACTGCAGCGGATTGCATGTCTAGGTATATTGAGCGGTATGAGGTCGGCTTCAACAAGGACCAGTGGCGGCTCGTGAACTTTTTAAGAGAGGAGGCTGGACATAAACGTTCTTGTAAAAATATACTCTATTCAGCCAATAAATTTAACCTTTGCACAGCGACCGTACCAGCTACTTCAGTGACAAAATTAATTGTTGCCAAGCAAGAACCAACGTGGAGGTGTAGAGTTTCTCTTGGCAAAAAATTTTTTTGTTCGTTTTTTTTTCTTTGGATTTTTGATTTTTTTTTTTTTTTTAATTTTTCATATTTTGTTTTTTTTATTATTTTTATTAACTTTTTTTATATATTAACGGAATTCTACGGTCTTTAGTTTGCGAAAAATGATCAATAATATTATCATAAAATGTATCATTTTGTTTTAAGTGTTTTTTACTAAATCTTTTTCAATAGATATCAAACTAACATTGTATAAACGATTTTGGCCCATTGTATTTCGCATGTAAGTTTTAATTCGTTTGAGAGTAGAAAATGATCTCTCCACCGATGCCGACGTGACAGGAATGGTGACTGTCAAACAAAGTAGTTTATAAAACTGAGGTAAAACTTGTCGCAAATCATTGTCTATCATATATTTTATCATATCGGCGTGAACGTCGTACTGGCCTAAAATATCTTTATCCGAGTAGGTATATAACCCATAATTCAGTGTGCAGTGCTATTTTATCAAAAAATTTATATTTTAGAACTAAGTTATCTAAAAGTGTATTGGGAAACTCTTTTGAAAAAGATTCGAAAAATCTTCTATTCGTCAAGTCGAAAAACTTCAATTCATGTAAATCGGAAAACCGAATCTCAATTTGACCTTTAATGTATCTAAAATTTCATAAAAAAAGTTGTTTATAATGTAGTTTCTTGTCTACCAAATTATATGTTTTCCTCCTTTAACAATATTCTGTTTACCTGTTAATTTAAACTTAATACTCGATGTAATATGTTCCTGCGATTTTTCATGTCTATCTATACCACGAGCTAAATTTTTCAAATCATCATAACCCGAGTGTCCCCAACATGAAGTTGTATCAGATGTAAATAGCAAGCAATATAATTTATTGTGTATTTCGATTTTGAAACATACCTGTCATCGTCACCACTAATCCTTTCAAATCCGGTAAAGGCCTTTTATTTTTAACAAAACACTTTTCTATCATATGTTAATCCACTAAATGGATTTTCTAAGAACCCAGCAACTAAGTCACTCATCATTTTAAGGTTCACCGATTAGATAAATTATAACTTAACTACTTAACCTTACTTCGCCTCGCGGTACAAAAACAAGAACTAACGGAACACGACACGTGTGGCATTCTTCTAGCGGAAGGGCGGTAGCAAGTAATCGTATTTCATTCGACCGACGATTCCGTACGAGAAGCTAGCCTCCTTAGGGTGTTGCCATATTCGCTCTTTTACCCTATCTAGCAATTGAACTGCTTGGAAAACGGCAACTGTGTTGACCACACGTATTTAGCGTTTGAGATATATAGAGAATCTAGCCTCTGGCCACTGTTGCCAGATTAAAAATAACTACTGACAACGGGGAATTAATTGTAAAATTTAAAGAATTATCAGAGAAACAGGAAATAAAATTTATCATTAAGATAAATTGGTGAGGAGGCTGAGCCTCCTTAGCCTCCTTCGAGGAGCCGCCACTAACAAGGACTCTCTCTACACTTATATATAAAAACTGAGGCCATGAGAACGGCGTATAGGTTTAAGGGCCAGGATTCTTGGGCGGGAATGTACCTAAGAAGGACAAAGATAACTATCTCAGTGAGTCTAAGCTCTTATTGCACGGTTTTTCAGGCGTAGGTCTACGCAATATTGTGCCATGGAAAACCTGCGAAGAAACTATGTAAATATATATTTGCACAAATAGCCAGTCGGCTCTGGGAGGTAGTCACCCAGAGTCACATCAAGGCTTGTCAAAGAATGCAGTGATACACTAGCTGAACTAGCCAGGAGAAATAAAGTTCAACCCATCAGGGTTCCTGGAGACAGTGGAGTTGAACGAAAGAAATGGCCTACTCCCTGGCCAAGCGAGGTTCGTTCGTTGCCCCTGTCGGACCAATTGAACAGAGGGTGGTCTCAACTAGGACGAGAATCACCTCGCATTAGGCAGGCCAAGCTCTTCATCAAGGATCCTGTGCCTGGGCCCTCAAAGAAACTCCTTTCTCTGAACAGAAGAGACATCAGAGAGATGACTGGATGATGGATTGTTATTGCAGTTCAGACTGTCTAGGACAGACAACATATAACCCCTCAGCAAGACAGGTAAGGTTTATATGACAGCTTGTACATTGCCCGCGACGTAATATAGGCATCCCTGTCATTAAGAAAAAAAACTTTTACATGACATAGAGTACAATTTTACGTATTAAGCGTTTTCTACTCATTCGCAATATGCATTAAGTCTTGAAACTTGAGAATTGATATCGCGGCGGCGGTGCCGACGTCTCAGCTGTTTCTATGGGCTGCTAGTTGTTTTGCTAGGTAAAATGACTATATTAAGCTTTTGTTGAATTCACGAATATTCCCACCTTTCATAAACAAACCTTCCTCTATACATCCTTCCACACAAAAAGTCTTGCTATCAATCATTAATCGCCTTTGACATTTGCCCAAGAAATCACAAATTTATTTTATTCACATGATATAGCTATTTATAGAAATGTACGTCAGTTTTCATAGAATATTCGCTGAATTATTGAACAATGCACACGGGTATATTTTAAAAGAGAACGTACCTATACAGCATTAAATTGAAAGAAGAATAACAGGATGTTGTGAACCACAGCACCTACCTACGTGATACTTGGACTTTCGACGTCTACTACGTTTCGTCATACAAACTTTTGATATGAAATAATCACCCTTATCCACTAAAAATACTATTAAAGTACTGAGGACTTTTCGGCCATCATCAGAGTATACTGTTACTCTGATGATGACTACTTGGTAGCCGAATGGTCCTCAGTACTTTAATAGTAATTTTAGGGACAAGGCGGGTAATTATTTCTTATCAATAGTGTTATAATATATATCCCCAGTGTGAACACTTTTATAGTTTATTACAAACTTTTGTTCACACTTTTCAATAAAATATTTGATAATTTCTATTGATAAATTATGATAAAGCATTCCATTATCATTATTATTATTATTTGTTGATAATAATCATTACTATTGACCTGTTGATTAACAGAATAAACCTATGCACGGATATATGCTTCGACCATCAAATTTGCCAAGTAAACATCCTGTACAACTCATTTAAATCATTAATTCCATCAACCCCAGCCCAAATCTCCAACGTTTTTTGTACCAGTTTAATAGAATTATTATTAGTTCAATGGCCGTTGTTGGTTATCACACTTTTGTACAAGAACTGGTACTTACGTAGGTGCATACCTTTAGCCCGGAAGAGGGGTTTGAATTCTAGAAGTTGATGTTGTTTCAAGACATTTTCTATTTCGTCCGGCGCGGATTTGCCTAGCTCCTCCCAGAATCGAAGGAAAAGAACAAATAGATATGTAGCGCTTATTGAAATTATAAAAACCACTGCAAAATATCTGGCGCTCCACGTCATAATACAACAATTTGGTCTTTTAAAACAACTACATTATAGCAAGTACGATTTACATCTTTATAACGAGGGAGCTCATCGACTACACATCGAACTATCTGACAGCTACTAACAAAACGAAAACAAAGTGGCCATGTTTTCGACACTGTGCTACCATCTAACCTGTCTTATACGAACTACCAGACAGTAATCGATTTGAATAAAAGTTACAGTCACAACAAACCCGTTTAATATCTATTTCTTCCTAGAAATAGCAGAATTATTCAAGATGTTACATTCCGAACAACGGATAATAAGTGAAAAAGAGCAAGATAACTCGTTCGCGCAATATGCCGTTATGGAAGATTTGTTGGACAAATTGAAACTGTTAAAATACGAATCCGAATTTTTGAGTGGCCTAAAAATAAAACCAATTCACAGGTAATTTATAATTCGAATCACAAAACCTTTATAGTGAATTCTTATGTTTATGTTTGCATTCCAGGTATTACTTTGTAATTCCCAAGAATCCAGGCGAGCAATTTTATTTATTTTCTCTTCTTGCTGCTTGGCTCATCAGAAAAACTGGTCAGGAATTTGAACAACCTCAGGAATCAGACGATCCAAATGATACAATTTCTAAAATTCTTGAAGGAGTTAAAAATAAGGTACTAATATTTCCAACCATATTCCCACAGATACTCGAATTATATACTGGAACAACCAAATATAAGATTCGGAGAATTTAATGACTTGACAGTTCATTCAGACTATTTTTGCTGCATTTTTACATTTCCACTCCCATCAATTTTCCGTGCTAAACTCTATAATTTCAAGGGAATACCGGTCGATTTTCCGCCCAACAAATTGAAGCAAGGAGTGGGAGAGCAAGTTGTTTACATCTTAGACCAACTGAGCTCAAATGTCCTCAAAGGCGTTAATTTCATGTGGCAAATGTGAGCTTTTAATCAACTCAACTCAAACGTTGTTACCTTTTGAATAATTATGTGTTATTATAGTCCAAAACCTCCCAAAGAAAAGGAAGAAGATGCCGAGGTCATCGACGACGAATCCGAGATAACTTTGGAACGTGTAGAAGAAGAAATGATTGCCGCCTATTCCGACGATTCCTCCGACGAAAATCTGTTCCACATCGACGACATAAACGTCACCAAGAAGGAAAATTTCATTTCCGATTTCAAAATCAACACGGACGAGGAAAATTGGAAACTGGAACTCGAACGCGTTTTGCCACATTTAAAAGTTACCATAAGAAACGATAACAGAGATTGGCGCTCTCATCTGGAACAAATGAAGCAGTACAAAGGCAATATAGATTCGTCACTTGGCGTTGCTAAAACTCAATTGGAAAAAATTCACAAGGAGGTGACCTTGACGATGGAAAAAATTGGCAGTAGAGAGAAATATCTCAATAGGGAGCTCGATGGGATATTAGAAGAATACAGACAACTCTTGGATGAGTTATCTAAGGTCAAAGAGAATTATAAAAACATAAGTGGAGGGGTGGCTTTACGCAATAGAGAGCTAACCAAATTGACTGATAGACTTGAAACCATTAAACAACAAATGGAAGAAAGAGGCAGCTCTATGACTGATGGAAGTAAGTCATTTTCACTTTATAGCTACTTGGTTACTGTTTCGAACAATTTCATGCTGAGAAAATCTTGAAAATTAACCTTCAATGAGTTTACATTGAAGCGAAAACGTATATTTTATAAGTTGATGTTGTTTTCATGTACCAACAATTTCATACATTTAATGAATATTCATAGCGAATAATTTAACGTCTTTCCTCAAATTGTTTCTAATCATTTGCAAGATGCATTTAAGTCACGGCGAAGCCGACGACACTATTTGTTCCTACGAGTGTTAGATGTTTTTAATAGATAGTTTAAATTTTTAGCTCCATTGGTGAATATTAAGAAATCTGTTGCTAAAATCAAAGCGGAAATTATCAATATGGACGTACGAATTGGTGTCTTGGAATGCATTTTACTTCAAACGAGAATCAGAGATGAAAAACAACTAGAAAATGAATTTGGTCAACCAATATCAGTGTTTTGAAAAATGTTAAACTAGTTTTTCACTCATTCAATTGTTGCTTTTGTATCAATACATATTTGCAGAAAAATTGATTTTTATGTCTGCTTCCTTGAATTCGTAAAATTTGAAACAAAGTAACTAAGCAACTTGAAATAAAAGACCATTCCAAAATAATTCGGAAAGGCAGAAATAACATTCGCAACTGAATCTGATTCAAAACCGAAATATTTATTAATTTCTTGGATAATACAGGAAACTGCCACTAGTATAAGAAAGTCTCCAATAGATGACGCCTTGTATACTGAAAGGAATATCCTTTTAGTTATGCGATTTCAATAATCTCATAGTTTGAAGTATATATACATTCTCGGGAATGTCACAATAACACTTATTCTTTATATTTTTCTTGTCTTCACGTAAGTTTCGGTCTCACGACCATCATCAGAAGACTTATTATGTCTAAAACTTGATCACTAAAAACTAAACCGATTTGAAAGTGAATACTTGAGAATTACATTTTATTAGTCTCGTCTCTAGTCGATCACTTACTGTGTCGACATGAATACGCATTTATTAAGAATTCTTCTTAGTAGTGGATTTTGGATAATTGTACTATAGCATTGAGGTTTACAATTTCGTTTATTCGTGTTTCTGTTCGTTTCGGCGACATGGGCATTTTAATTGAAATTGGTGCGATTAGGACGCTTTGTGTAATACAATTAGTTTTTAGTGATCAAGTTTTAGACATAATAAGTCTTCTGAATTCTGATGATGGTCGTGAGACCGAAACGTTCGTAAAGACAAGAAAAATATAAAGCATAAGTGTTATTGTGACCTATTTCCTGAGAATTTATATATAATTCAAACCTGGGTCAAGAATCTTTATTATAGTTTGAAGTTATAATTCAGTCGTATTCATGAGTGATATATGGCTAGTTGGGGGATTTTTATAGAGGGATACACAATGAGAAATTGCTAATTAAGATAGTGTTACAGATGGTTATTGATTCTTGAATAATATACCTAAGAAACTAAAATACAACTAAGAATACGTGTGATAATAGCATTAAACCACGTTTCGGAAATTGTGGCAGGTTTCTGAAACAATTTCTTATTTCATGTAATGTTATATTTTAATCCCACATCATCATTGTATGACTGAGGCAGGACCCATGAGAATTTTTTTTCTAGTTATCATTTGATTTCTTCGTATTATCTGTTCTTGCAACATTTTTTTCACGCAAACCTTTCTCATCTAGTACGTTTTCAACTAGAGCGCCAATGTCTCTTTGGTAGAGAAGCCCATGTTGCTTCCCTTTTCTACATACCCTCCATATCTATACCCATAGCCATTTCATCCCTTCATTGAATCTACATTACTTTTTTATGTTAAAAGGAGCAAATGGGGTGCAACTAAGGACTCAGTTCACGTCTGGCAATCCAGTATATGTTCTGAAGAATGAATAAAACTTTTGTTTCACTGTTGGTATTGCAGCATTGTGCGGTACTATATATCGTTAACCACCTGCAACATAGCCTCTGGCTTGTTACGTCACGATCGAGCTTTCAGGCCTTGTACTATAGAGGGTATTGCCTGAGCTCGTCTAGTCCCCTGACGTATTACATTAGGGTCTGCGTACCTGGAATCGATTGGTGTGGAATAACACCAATAAGGAGAATACCTGTCTTCTGTAATAAACTATAAAAGAGTTCATATTGTGGATACACTATAACACTGAATAAGAAACAATCACCCTGATCCACTAAAATACTGTTTAGTACTGAGGATCTTTCGAGTTCCAAGTATCCATCATCAGAGTAAACTAAACTTTTTACTAATTTTTAGTGGATAAGGGTTTTTATTTCTTACTTAACCTCTCCTCTGAATAAAAACTAAGAACTTCAGCGTATGCTTGGAAGCCATATTGTAGGTTATTCACAATTTCGGAACCATTTAGATATTGGATGAACGATATGCTTTTGAATATTGTATGTTACAGATCAAATTGTCTAAAAATGGAATATTATAAATACAATGTTTCGAAACTCATTCGTTCGACAAAAAACTTTCTTATTGTACAGTATACCAACGTAAAACATTTCTATTTGTGTGTGTGTCAGTTCCTTCTTTTATTTCTATTTTAACTCTGTATATAAATAATATAGTGCCCGGTAAGTGACCGCATGTATTGATCCATTGACTGATATTGGGGTAGACTCCAATGGAAAATGTTTGTCCGCATAATTGACCAAATTAACCTTATACTATTCGAATAAAATTTTGAATATAGACAGAACTGACAAATATCTAACACCTAACGGAGCCCGATTTTCAAAATTGAACCTGTGACATGAAATATAAGAGCTGATCTCATTTAGCAAACGTTTCCTTTATAACCTACAACCATTATGTATTTTAGTACAGTTGAGAAGTATTCTGGAACCACAATTATCAACCAATCTTGGTTGCGGCTTACCAGAAATTTGGAGTGAACTGCTCTAGCAAATAGTTTCCCTTGGCTTAAGCATCATCGTTGTTGAGGGATTTTACTCCAGACATAACGTACCGTGTTTGCTAACGAGTGCGAGACACAAATGTTTTGATGATGCTGCCAAGTTTTGATTGCCAGCCATTATTGAGTATTAATACAAAAAGTCAGTTCAGTAGAGAACCGAGTTTCAAATTAGTAATATATTGATGGATCCCGGTACATCTTTAGAATATTGATCAGTTAATTACCGAATACATGGACCCCAATTCTATTATCTCAAGAAGACCCACCATCTCACCGAATGGATTCGAGAGGGCCTAGCACGTATCCAACTATTTTGATTTATCCGTTGACCGGTCTTCCTATCGTTCAGCCTACAAGCATGTCAGTAGCTGCAATGAATAGGTTAATAGGTATTTAATCGGGTATTCTTTGGAAGATACGATGAACAAACGATTGTTTTCCGCGTCGCGGAAACATGCGCCGATCGTAGCTGGCCTAGTAACAGGCGAGCAGCAAAGCAACAGCCCAGTCGGTATTGCTCCGTCAATGTTGACGTTCAAGATGGTGACGACGTTCGTCCGGCCGTCCGTCTAGGGCTGGACTATATTGAATTGACAAAATGTTTCACAGATTAACTGAACGTCACGACGAAAAGCAATAGGCCGTGCGTTAAAATCAGCGTGCGTCATTTGCGAAAGCCTCACAGCCAAGTGGACTCGTTTTCGGTGGTTTTACTGTGATTCCAGTGTTGATATTCTTTCCTACTTCTACTTGTCCACAATGATGAACATTTAGGAAATTGTCCATATCCTAGAATGTCGGCTCCGGGAGGCAGACCTCCCTCCGCGGCGGAAGCTGTCACAAATTCCGTATCCCTCAAGCCAATTGAAGTTCCTTTGGCCCTTCAAACGGGCGAAAAATTCATCAAGTGGGATGAGGTAGGATTTTCTCAATAATTTTCCCACATATATACAAAGATTTCAATACGTGATATTGAAATAATTGAAAATAATTTCATTCGATATATGTCTTTAAAGTTAAAACGCGAAATTACTGTTGAAACGTTTGTATCATTGTTCAGGACTTAAGATACATAAACAAGATTGTGTATGTAATACATGTACCATGTATTACTCAATGTTATTGTATTTAACATGTGCAAATGTTATTTAACACGACAAATAAACTTTCACATACGTGTTACCATAGGTAGATATATTTGTATCCAGATTTATAATCAAGTAGTCAATCACTGGCTCCTCTTGGGAAAACATGATACTTAAAATAATAAGTAACAAATCTATACGTGTAAAATAGTATTTTTAGCGATTATAGAGGTCGGGATATCGAGGATTACAAAATTAACATGAATAATGATAAGGTCAGTCAATTCTTGAAGAACCCATGAACAAAACGTTGATCCTGCCATTCTTTGGAGAGCTCGTAAATAGAAGGTCTTCAATCAATCAATTGCAATCGTATTTTGGAGTCAATCACTTTAACAATTCACATTTCGTAAGTAGTGAAAGCTTCTAGTCATCTATTCAAACTGTAGCTTTTGTCCTCCACGATAATTATTGACTCTAGAAAAAAATATTTCCTGAGAATTTCAAGCTTTTACACTTGTTTAGGAAATTAGCAAACTCAATATAATGTGTTTGGGGTTTGTTTAGAAATAGTTTATAATAGATCATAGAGCTCTAGACTAGTTGCAGCAATATATCACTGTGCCGAAAGTGTCTAAGGCAAGAGTTTGAGGAAAAGACCATCACCATATACTCTGACAACCAACTTCATCCAAGAAAATTCCAAACTCTTCTGGGATCGCTTGAAAACCCTACAAGAGTTGGGCAGTCAAAATAGACATCTTCAGCGTCGGTACCACGTCATACAGATTATAAAGGCAATGAATACGACGAGAAGGAGCACGTTTTGCCCTAATTCGTTCAGAACCTTTCTGTGGTTTAGTTGAAGCGCTCTGAAAATCATACAACAGTACATGGATGAAAAAGAAATTTCGAGAATAGTGGAGCAAGGCGTCGGGCATGAGGCAGGCCAAAGAATTGATTAAAGAACCATCGCAAAAAGTAGTAGTACCTACTAAGCCATAATAGGCGATCAACCAGGATCACGGTAGAGCATTGTAGGCTCAACAAACACATGAACAACATCGGACTGGCAGACCCAACCATATGTAGGTGCTGCCGAAAAGATGAGAAAACCATGGCACACATACTGTGCTACTGCAAAGGTCTGACAAAGCTAAGGTTTTTGACGGAAGGGGAGGAAAACCTCAACCCTCCCAGTATATGGAGGACTTAAGGTCTGGTCTATCGAGTTTAGTAATAATTACGGGTCTAGACAGTGAACTCTAACATAACATGAGGGCACACACTATAGATCTGAAAAAGTCGCAGGGGTTGTATGGTTGTATGGGCTTGAAGCCCATAAGCCCCATACAAATATTATCAGAGTTTCCCTTTTGCCTAGGATGAGGTCCTTCACTCCCCATATTACCTAGTGGAGCGGTTACCACTCAAGAGTGTTCACCAAGTTGGATGAACAGCCACCCATCCAATACCCAGCTAAGACCGGATGTCTAGATAGATAGTTAATCCCCTGAAGAAGCTTAGCACCATACTCATATCCAGTTTCTGGATAACCTCAGTGTAGCATAGTTCTACGAAGAGTAATATGCGTCTTGGGGAAATCAGAGGTTCGCATCTGCACAGAAATGGAAGATGGAACACATAAGGTAAATCGAGTTGAATGGAACCACCATCGTGCTGGAAGAGGAGGTAAAATATCTAGGCATTACACTCTCACCTTAATCCAGCACATACAGAACGTAAATAAAAAGGCGAAACGGGCCCTAATGGTATGCAGAAGACTGGCAGGTAAAATATGGGTTGTTCACCCAAAATATTACTCTGGATTTACACCATGATGGTGAGACCTATCGTCATCTATGGGGCGATAGACTGGAGCGATAAAACCAAGCAAATTACCAAACAAAGGGAATTAAGTACGGCCTAAAGGCTCGCATGCATGTCTTGGTAGTAACCCCCCTTCATATAGTCACACGTAGGACAACGGAAAATACTATGCTCAATATAAACAAAGAAAAATCTCTGGGAGGTATCAAACTTCGGTATAAGAACAATATCTCTGGGAAGAAGAAACACCCAATATAAAAGATGACGTGGGCAAGGTGTTCGTGCTTACACATATCATAACATCCTAACCCACCTTGGGAATAAATTAGAGTGGAGGCAGGGGAACAAACATCCTGTTTGGAAAGGAGCAATCTGTTGATATACACATGGATCAAGAAGTGCAGAAAGTACGGAGGCCAGAAAATACACCAGTATCTTGCAATTGATAGATGTGCACAGCCCAAAATGGACAATGGATACAAAACGAAGGATATAGCCATATTGTCCGATAGTTAAGCAGCCAAAGATCTTAGGAGAGCAGAACAGAATCTCCGTCCACTGGGTTCCAGGACATACAGGACTTTAGGGAAATCAACAGGCGGATGCCCTTTGTGAGCAAGCGAGCTGAAAGGCCTCTGATAGGACCGCAACCCTTCTGCGGTATATTTAAGCACTCTATAAAAGAAATAGCAGCTCTTCCTGGTCATCTGTTAACCGACTGCGAAGCTATTCTGCTCCGCAGGAGCAGACTCTTTGGGATATACTTAACCATCGAGGAAATTTTGCCACTGGAGCCGGGAAGAACTTAAGCTTTCTTGAGAGAGCTGCTTAAGGACGCATTATACCTGACACCCATTAACAAGCTCATCTAATCTGCACAGAATGTGAATTGTCGTTTCGTTGGCCACTTCCTCTCATGCTGGGACCAGTCGTCCTTAATGTAATGTAATGTAATGAAGTGCTTTAGACTATTTGCCACTCTTGCGAGCGTTGTGATCTGTTCCAGCAGCGGATTGTCTCTTTCATGTTACTCTCTACCTCTGGTTCAAGACCTATTAGGGGTTCTTAGTCCCCTTAGTTTTGCAAGCTCATCGTTTTCCCTTATTCCAGAATGGCTAAGGAGAATAGGGTGAATCTGCTTACGTCTTCGCCGAGGCTGTTAAGCGTGTTAATGCAATCCCACACAAGGTTCGATGTAATTTTAAGTTATCCAGCGGAGCAAGAGCTGCTGTGATGTCTGTGCTTTCTTCAAGCGCTGTTTGAGCACAGCTCGTTTGAACCAGTATTTTCTGTTGGATGATTTCATCATTGATTAGAAGGGTGGATTGGCTACTATTGTTGAGCGAAAACTTTTTTTTGTAATCTGGTCACTCATTCTTTGGAGGGCTCGTGAGTAAAATCTCCTCTTTAATGATCCTTCAATGCTCTAAGGAGAAGTCATCTCACCATGTTTATTAAGTATTTCAAATATAGTACAATATTGGAAACGAATCCAAACAAATACAACAACAGATTCACGAATATAACGCCTATCATGAAAATGCGATCGACTGAAGAAATACCAGGTAATAAGATATTATATCACAATCATGCATTTAACCAGCAGAAGTTTACAACTAACTATAACATGTGCTGGAAATGTCCGTCATTCATGTCAATGCAACTTTCTAGCCTTTGTTTAAAATGACCCTTCTTTCCAATTGGAACCGAGTAGACCATTGACTTCAAATAACCCCAAAGAAAAAAATGTAAGGGGTTTAAATCGGGTGAACGAGGAGGCCGTTATCGGCCATTTCAGAAAATGTGCAGGTACTTCGCCATAATGTGAGAGCAACAAATTGAAAACACTTATATTATTGAATCCTAACGATCGGAATCACTAAATTATGCAAATAAAGCTATAGTAAAATTAAAAGTTAGGTCAACGTGACAGCTATTGGCGGCTTTGTCCAATGTCACCCTCAAGTTTCGAAGCTTCCTTAGTCTATTTTATTCTGTTGAGTTAATTCTTTTATTGTTTTGAATAATTGAGATTACACGACCATTTTGGAATCGGTTTTTCTTGAAAATTGTTCATCCTACAACATTTTTCTACACCTTTTTGGAGTAAAATTAACACAAAAACTATAAATATTGCTTAAATAAGAAATAATGATGCGTTTAAAATTACTGTAGTTCTGCAGCGCCGCCCATGGTAAGAAATTTCGTCCTGTACCGTATACAAAATTCGTGCATCGATAATAGTTGAATTACCAAAAATTGAAAGATTGGCATATTATAGTTCCCGAGATAGAAAACGAAAACCATCTTTTATCCCAATATTTAAAGCGTCGTAGTTCTTTATTGAAAGTATTCCCGGAAATATGTTCTTTTTTTCTCCTGAAGTTTGGTATGTAAATTTTTGGACATCCTATATATTATAATTAGTGATGGGCGATACCCGGGTACTTATGATTTAGGGTTAATACCCTCGGGGTGGGTATTTATGAGGGTATTTTGTATTTATTTACTTTTTACATGGAAAATTGCTATTTATTACACTATCTTTGCAAGTTTAACGATATTAAACAGGTTTTTTAATTTGACAACAAAACACTTCGACAAAAACAATGTTTAGATTGAACAACCCTTGACAACACACAACAGAACAATAATAAACAACAAAATCTATCTATATTTATGGTAAAAAAATGTTTTACTTAAAAAACAAAAAAAAACTTATTCGTGTTTCAGGAAAAACCGAACAACGAACGTAAAACAAAAAAACTTGATGATATGTTCCTTTTACTGGACGTTTTTTTTTAAACTATTTTAATCGATATTTGAGGTTTTATAACTTTAAAGTAAAATTTTTGTTAACTGTTCCATGATTCAAATCAACGTACATAAGTGAAAGTGAGGGTATGTTATGTCAAACATATTTTACTACGTTTACACCGCGGTTCTGGGCCGTCGACGATTTTAAATCGTTGAGGTAAATACCCATTTAAATACCCACCCACTGGGTAAATAATCACCGTCCATCACTAATTATAAGACAATAAAGGTCCTCGTAGGCGATGGTGCTGCGTCCACTGCCAGTTGAATTTGAATAAACTTTAATAATGAAAGAACCCGATCAGAACTTCAGGAATTGATTTATTACCTACAATATAGAAGCAATTAGATATTAGTCGTACGAGTTCTTAACAAATTAGAAGAATTATACTCTAATTACATAATTATTCATTGTTGGTGTTTTGTATTGGAATTTTACTAACAATGGAAATTAGCATTTCTGATACAAGCTTGTCTTTAATTTGCTTTTTTTCCATATATTTTCATAAAGCATAATTTCACTCGAATAATGGGCTTATGGAAATGATGTAACAAGTGGAGGCGTGGAAATTTCGTATTTTGAATGCTTCTTACGCCAAACAAAAAGACAAGTGACGCGCCACGTTTAACAAGCCGACTGTTACAATGGTGACGAGCGAAATACAGCTTACAGCAGTCAGATATAACAACGACGGATTTCAACAATTACTAAGTTTCATTATCATGAAGTGTCAAGATAAGTGACAGCGTAGCTCAAAGCCGCTTACGATTCTAGAGCGAAGACGCACAATCTATTGTAAAACGTCGTTTCCTCACAGAGCCACTCACACGTAGAGCCGGGTAGTTTTTTAGATTCGTCCATTGTATGTGGATGTACTAAAACTAGATGATGAGAACGTTACGACTCCCCCTTAATGTATGTTACCTTCGAATTACTTCTTGGTCTGGTAGAATTAATTGAAAGAACTACCAGTGCTTCTTTTATCAGAACAAGCCGTCATTAATAACTATAAAAGAGTTCACACTGTGGATATACTATAACACTGTAAACAGGAAACCCTTATCCACTAAAAATACTGTACTGAGGACCTTTCAGCTACCAAGTAGCCATCATCAGTGTAAACTAAATTAGAAATCAAAATGTGCCTGTTTAAATACTATTAGAATTAATAAGGTATATTAGGGATTACCATCAGCTGCAGAAAAATCTGGTTTTGAAGTGAAAACCATGAGTTCGTCACGTCCCGTCACGCCGTATTATGTATACTGGGTGCGCAACTGCGGCCGTGCGGGACTCGGGTCAGGCGTCAGGTAGTCTCTCTATACGCTTACACACGTGTGCATATCTGAGTCGGTGTTGGTGAGCCTGCCTGTGTGAGGCAGTGCTTAGTTATATTTTTATGCTAACTGAAAAGATGGACCTTTTTTTGCAATACAACTCATACTTTAATTATTACAGAGTAAAAAGTAATAATTGAATTATGTGTGATCGGTAATAGTAGCCTGTTTTTGTATATGAGCACACCTGATTCCACAGTATGTTTCATGTTTGGATCTAATGTAATAATTTAAGTTTCGTCCAAGTTACCGATAATGACGACGCGAATGAAGAAAATGCTTTACATCGATGTAAATATCAATAAATAATATGTTTTGAAAATAAAATAATGTGTATTTATTATAATGACTGTCGGGTTACATTCATACTCTTTACAGGAAATGAAATGCTGACAGTTGTGAAAACTGAAGAATAGATTCATTTAAAAATAATAAAATTGTAATTTCGGATGCTACAATAATTCAAAGATAACATAAAATAAATTGGGTACTTCATAATGTCAGTTTTCACTTCTGTCAGCAGTGCTCGGTGACTGCCGCTTTTTTGACGTGACAACGTCTTATAATTCGATGGAGCACGCACGAGAAAACATGACTCATGCGGCGTTACCTCGCTCTGATGCGTTCCATTTAAGCATGCGGCGTTACCTCGCTCTAAGACGTTCCATTTAAGGCTTGAAGTGCAAGCGAGAGCGTCTCCTATTTAAGTGAGCGATGCGTCCGCGTAGACAGCTGCTATACAAAATAATACATTTACATGTTTTCGTCAAGTATGAAGTGTAGTGAAAAGTGAATGTGGTGTCAATTGTTTATAGCAACGATAATTGCGGCGATAAAGGTAATGATTCTTTCGATATTAAATATATGTTCAGTGATATATTGTCGAATATTCGTGCTTTCATCATTAAAATGAATAGCATCGGTCCGCTAGTGCAGCGATTGTAGGTTATGCTATAATTGACAAAACTATAACAATAAGTTAACAGAACTATTTCACGATGAGTAAAAAATCAATTGCTTTACTATTCGATCGAAATAATTATCGAGCGTAGCTATGATTTCAAAAAATTAAAACATAAATGTTAAATCTTCCACATATCATAACAACGTGTCTGAAATGACAGGTTGGACCAGCCAGCCGTCAAAGGGAACAATTTTCTCATATAACAAACACATTGAGACGGACTTTTTAAAAGCTAAATTGACATAATTGTATTTATGCGTACAAATAAATGTAACTTGATCAATTCAATTGTGATTTCCATTCACCTCCTTCACTATATCCATACAAAATATCTATCAAACAAATAAAATAAAAATTTTCTTTTGAAAAATGAAACCATTCCATCAGTATTTTCTTATGACGTTGTCACGTTCAACTATCGTCAGTAAACCGACTTTACAGACAACCGATTTTTTTTTTGTTTATATATTTTCATCTCCTAAATTACCTAGATATTTGTCATCATACTGTGTTTGAAGAGTGATAACCTTTCTTGAGAAATGGTGTGAGCTGTATATAAAATATGTTCGGGTAACGCCGATTTTTCACATTTTTCTTTATACGGGCAAAGTGTTCTTTATACCGGGTTAGAATATTCATTCTACTTTGGCCCACATAGCATTTTGAACAAGACTCACAATCGATTTTGTAAATCCCGGATTTGTCGAAGTCGGGAACTTTATCAAAGGCGTTGCCTAACGATTATTTAGCTTGTTCATCGATAAAAAAATTATGGTATTTCTTAATTACTGAAAGATGATAAGTGGAACCTTTGAATTTTGTTGAACTATTTGAAAGTAGATCTTCACTATTTAAATAGTATTTTTAGTGGATAAGGGTGATTATTTATTATTTATAGTGTTAGTGTATCCACAATTTGAACTCTGAACTCTTTTATAGTTTATCACTCTTTCTTAAGATATGTACGTAAGCAAATATTTTGCTGCAAATTTTATCCGTACATTATTTCTTTCAATGAAATTTACTGGTTGACCAAGTTCGAGGTTAAAATACTGTGTGTATATTGGCTTCCTATTAAATTATCGTTCTCTCGTCAACCTTGTCCGGTAAATATTGTCACTAATCCGTCACCGATCGCATTATCGGTGGCATCATTGGAACTGAACACGGAGGTAAAGAAGATTTAAGTAGTTCTGATGCTTTTATGAGTGTGTACCGTCTCGATACATTGGGATTAATGTTGTTTACTTTCAACAGTAGTATTCGAAGCGTATGTTTGTGTATTTAGCGATGTCCGCGATGTATCCAATTACAATATTTCATAAATTAATCATAAGTTAAATTAAAATTTCTCTACAAATATTACTACTACTACCACATACTAAGAGGTGATATGCAAATTAAGAGAATTTAAGAAACTTGGTCGTCGTTACATTCGTGATTATTTTTTTATATGAAACTTACCTTCGATTAATAATTAAGATTTTATAGCTCTGAAAAGAGTAGACTTGAGAAAAAAGGTGCAATTTTGGGTTAGGGCCTAAAGTTGTATTTGTAAAATGGGAATCGTAGTTGCTATGGTTTAGTTAAAACTAAACTGCTTTTGATGAGCAAGTTTTCAATAGCGAAAATAATATTTGTGGGTGTCATCTCTAACAGTGTTTAACCGTTTGTCAGTAAATTGCATATTAACGATTTTGTTTCCATCATGATAAGAATTAACTCATTTAATCGTAAAAGTGAAGATGTCGTTACGAAAATTACGAGAAATGTGATGTTAGAAAGTTTTATTCAAACAAATAACAATTGTGATATTGCATCTGGAATGTTTTCCAATCGTTATTCAGAAAGAAGATAACCTAATAAAGCTATTTACAAGAGGAGAGGTCTCTTTAATGTAGCCCCAAAAGAAACAAATCAAGTTGCATTAAGTCAGGTGATCGTGGTGGCTACCTCACTGGTCCGTTACTTCCTATCCAGTAATTTCCAAAATTGGTATCTAATAATTGTCAAAAGGTCCTGATATTATGAGGTGGTGCACATCTTGTTGGAAGAACTGATTTCTTGCCTCAATTAAGGGTAGATTGCCCATGAATCCTTCAATAATTTTCTGGTTAAAGATTTCGTAGTACACCAAATACTAAAACCAAAGCGTCCTTGAGTTGAGATCGAACGTCGACGGTACAGTGAGGTTTCATATTAGACCAACACTGCTCGTTATGCCAGTTGAAAATCCCAGCATTGTTGACATTTGAGCATACTAAATGCAAAACTCTAATCTTCGTTGGGAATCAGTTGGTTGCAGGTGATGTTGTTTCCTTATTGTATAAGGCTTGAATTTGTATGTCTTCAAAATACCCAAAGCTCGACGTCTTGAAATTCCAGGTTCAGCTTTAATCTGACGACTTGAAATTGAAGGATTTGTAACCGTCATTCCAATTACAGATATACTAGTTTCTTCAGCATCTTCTTCAATGTTGTAATTTTTTGCTCTTGGCTTGTTGAAGGATCTACAATCAATAAAATTTTATTTAATTATATCTAATATCTTTGGATTTCGAAGCATGAAAAAAGTATGATGTATATTTGTCTAAACTATCTCATCGTTGGAGCCGAGCCATTTCTTTATGTTTGGAAGTAGATGAAAATCGCAGGGGGCCAAATCTGGAGAATATGGTGGACGACGGACAAATTTGTAGCGTAATTTCATCATGTAATATGTTCCATACCCGTTCGGTTGAAATGCCCATAGCCTCAGCAGTCTCGTGCACTTTAACTCGCTGATCGTCCAATGTCATACCATGGATTTTATCGACAATTTCTGGCGTTGTGCCCTCAATTGGACGATCAGAACTTTCGGCGTCGTTTGTGGTCATACTACCACAACGAAAATTGTGAATCGTTCCAATATATGGTCAAGAGTCCCCATTATGTTTAACAAGCGATGCTTGGGCTTGCGTAATATTTTTTTCACCCAAGAAATAATGATTAATCAAGACACGAAATTCACTTTTTCCCATGTTTACAAAAATCTTCAAGGATGATTGCTTTCGATGGGTGTCAAAACAGAACTGAACGACATATCAGTCTGAAAATTTCAAAGCGTTCTAGTTAAAGATGGTAAATCACAAATGTTACATGGGATTTTCGATTGTGGTACCATCTGTTTTATTTTTCAGGAACTTCTCACTTTGCTCTCGTATAAGTGGAATATAAATTTTCTCGGAACCACGAGTCCCTTGTCAGCTGCGAGGCCCATTGACAGTCGGCTTCTTTGCCTATGTGATAATCCGGTACTGGAGTTGACGTGTTAACGTTTGGCCAAAATGTAATCGTCTACCATTTAGCGGTTATACCTGTAAATACACTCGTAGGCAGACAACTTCTGCGAACTATACTTGCAAAGGAGGAAATGCAAAGGATAAATATAAATTCGTCACAATCGTTAACCAAAAAGCGGAGTTCGATGAAAGCGTTAACGGATAACGTCTTTGATAAACAGGCGCTACGTTCAAATCCCCGGCTGAATCCGTTCTTATTCAAAGGAACGAAAAGTTATTAACGTGGATATATTAAATGTAATACCCAAAGTTCTCTCTAGACTCAGATTTTAATACAGATCAAAAGCCGACTGGGTTGCTTCGTCACAAAGTTTGTTACATGTTATGACAAAGTCGCGTTCCAAGCAGCAGCAGCACGGACAAGCGCCACCGAGTCTAGAATAAACTCTGTCTCGATTAAGGTCAAAGAATTGCCCATTGTCTAAACGCCAAAATTTTAATTCAGTGTCGTGTTTATTGTTTGCTCTCGCTTTGCTAGATAACGTTGCGTGTGCTTGCACGATTAAGTGCACGATGCTGTTGTTCGTTTATCGGTGTGGTAAATCATCCTGACACCGATAGACCGATAATAAACCGGATAATTATTCGTAACTCGTTGTGTTGGTCAATCAACAATACACAATTATTTTGAATTGTATCTCGATATTTGATATGAACAAGTAGATTGTCAATAGATACAGATAAATCGATTCCAACTATCTTTAGAGCACCTTAATGATCAACAATATATCCTAACACCACAGTAGAGTATACAAAATTCGTTTCAGTTAATAAAAAAAAGGAAAATATAGAACTAAAGACAAATACCAAACATTTATCATTTACTCTTTCCAAGTATTCCCACACAGCTGGCCATTACTCTGATTGAAGTACTTTTAATCCGCAATAATACTGTTTCGTTTTCACCATCAATCGATCGAGTGGACTGTATTTTCATGGGTCTTTTCTGGATTAATTAAAACTGTTTTCAAACAATAACATTTATTTAAATAGATAATTTTGGACTCTTTCAAGAGGTTTTAAAAACTGTACTAGCAGGCTGCTACATCTTTTCTTAACTACACATTTTCTACCTGGTTCCTCGCCAAGAGGGTAAATCCGGGTTGAGAGTGGTAATAATGGAGGGGCATGAGCCATAACTTATAACTAACTTAAACAAGAATAGGAAATATCACTTACTTTAAATTATACATACTTAATAATAAACAAATACAATGAACTAATTAACAATATTTAAAACCAAATACATTACCGATAATAGCCCAGGAAAATTAAGTTTAATCTCACTTTGTGTAGTCCAGAATTACTTTACCATTAATAATAAATATTACAAACATTATCTCCTTCACTAGCGGAAATATTTATGAATTACTTGGAAAATCAAATACTAAATTCAAAATTCCAGCAAATGTTTATTTATTGGTATCGCTATGTTGAAGACTTATTCGCTTGCTTTCCAGGTAGTACCCGGCAAATAAATTCATTTCTTACCTATATTAGGGCATCTACGACTAGTGCACAGCTCAGTAAAAATAATCCCCTTTTCATACCACTAGCGCGCGGGGTCAGTATACGACTAGCGCACGAGCTACCTGCGGTATACCTACCTTCTTTTTTTTTTCTGTTGAGAGGAAATGCTTGATGCACACCGTCAGCTTTTATCTATCGCTTCAGGTAGTGCAGGACTCACTCAAGTTCGTTAGAGCATACCTGCTAAAACCTCTCATATCTTCATCCATATCCCGGGACCGTTTATCACATTGCTTCAGGATATGGACTGCGTCTTTCTCTTAGTTTGTCGATTTTATATCGAACTGAGTTTCTTTCTTGGTGAGATGGAATAAACAGCCATGGATTATCAACCCAGGCCAACGGGATTTCGATGAGTCTTGAATTGCATATTCAAACAACAACCTTGTATGGAAAAAATAGCCAGCGATATTCCCAACATGTATCTATTATTAGTTGAAATAAAATATCGTATGCTATTTTTTCTTTGTTTGATAACAAACAAAATAACAACGGTATGTAATTGTTGTTTTTCACTCCACGGATGGTGAAAAGTTGCTTGAAATGTTGGACACAATATTCAAATGTGCCATCCATATAAATCGTTCTCATTTGACATAAAAACCGAAGACTTGGAATAGTTCCAAATACTGTAATTTGATTGACAGGATCTTTGATAAGGACCATACTGTCGTTGTCACATATGTATTTTGTATTATATATATTAACGTATAATATGAGTTTGACTTGAGTCAACACAGAGTGGAAATGTTAATGCATATAATATGAGTTTGACTTAAGTTAGAAAAAAAATTCAAAGTGGTCTGAAGTCATCTTTTTATTATTATTTGATTAATTAAAGAAAAAAATTGATTTGCAAAAAAAAGTACATTTTTTGAGCGCATAAAAAGGTCGCCGGTAGGTAGGTATACCACAGATAGCTCGCGCGCTAGTCGTATACTGACCCTAGCGGCTTTAAGAGGCTTTGTGCGCTAGTCGTCAAACGCCCTATATTAATAGTTAGGAGCCAGAGCGATATTGATGGTCTGAACATTAACCCGATGACACTATGGTTTATCGTTAGAGGATTCAATGACCAATTCCTCTCACAGACCGAATTTTCGCCGGCTGCTAGATCTCGAGATACAGCATCCGCTTTTTTTTTTTGACTGGGTTTCCAATTTGCGGTTACTTGAAAAGCATGCCATTCTTATACACATCCACCATGTGCATCGTTTTTTATCGTGTCGGTTTATCAGGCTGACCAGTTAAAATTGGACCGAAAATGGACTGCAAGTTAACCCTCCCAAATCTGATGGAAAATGTTCATTGGTGTTGAAAATTGTTAAGATACCCTATGCCATCAAAAGTTAAGGGTCCATTTCCGAGTAATTGGCCACTATTTGAACCAACAATGTTTTTTTTTCTCATTTTGTGGCTAAACCTTGCGGATTACAAGGTAACATGATGGCACCATGTTAAATAACTTCATTAGAGGTCAAATAAAGATTTACAATTATTGCCATCACTCCTTGCCTATTTCAATTCCCCAAAACCCCCCAAAACCACCCCCCTTAAAAATATGAATAATATGGGTGATATGACCAAGTTTATGATTAATTAGTCAATTATTGAGATTCTGGCTGGGTTTAAAATCGAAACGGTCGCTTTTTCGTTTTTTCTTGTTTTAGGGGTGGTTTTAGGGGTTTTTGGGAGGTTGAAATAGGCAAGGAGTGATGGAAATAATTTTAAATAAATAAATTTATCATGGTGCCATCATGTTAACTTGTAATCCGCAAGGTTTAGTCACAAAATGAGAAAAAAAAAACAATTTTTGATCCAAATAAAGGTCAATTACTCGGACATGAACCGATAACTTTTGATGGCATAGGGTATCTCAAAAAATTGCCAACACGAATGAACATTTTCCACCACGTTTGTTAAATTGCAGTCCATTTTCGATCCAATTTTAACTGGTCAGCCTGATAAACGGACACGATATAAAATGATGGCACATGGTGGAAGTGTATAAGAATGGCATGCTTTTCAAGTAACCGCAACTTGAAAAGGGTTAACTTCCAGTCAAAAAATAAACAATTTGTTTGCGGAGGCTGTATCTCGAGATCTAGTAGCCGGCGAAAATTCGGTCTGTGAGATGAATTGGTCATTGAACCGTCCTCTTACGATAAACCATAGTTAGTAGTTAGTTTACCATCGGGTTAATGTTCAGACCTTCAATATCATAGATATTCTAAGCATCGCAGATAATAAGCAGGATCTCTCACACATGGCAAGAGCTGGTAGCTGGTAAAGATAGATTCGAACAGCTGGACAGTATTCCTATGAATAAGGACCTGTCAACTCCTATAGGTCGCAACGATTTTGGCTTAGGCCAAGGGCCAAAACCGTTTTCATTTTCCTGCCATTATCTATAATTTCTAGACTAGTCGCCCATGGATCCATCGATGGAGAAATGATCAAAGAATGCGTAATTGCAGTAGCCGAAGAAAAGTGCCCCGAAAAGGTAAATTCATTTAAAACTGTTAGTTTGTCAGCAAACACAGTGGCTCGGAAATAAAAGAGTGTAGAAAATATATCATCTCTACTATCTAACAAAAATGGATATCCTTAGTGGTTTTCTCTGGCCTTGGATGAGTCAACGGATGCGTCAGATACTGCTCAGGTGTTGATTTTTATTCGAGGAGTAGATAAAAGATATAAAGTGTATCAAGAACTTTTTGATATTGATAGTATTCACGGCACGACGACTGGGGAATATATTTTTAAGAGAGTTGAAAATGCCATTAATAAAATAAACCTTTGATGGAAAAACTTGCAATCTATTACTACTGATGGAGGCAAAAACATGTGTGGTAAAAATAAAGGAGTGGTTGCTCTTGTGTCAAAGGCTGTAAATAATGGTGGTGGTTCAAAACCATTAGTCTTACATTGTATCATTCATCAACAGTCCGTATGCGGGAAATATTTGGATATGTCTGAAGTTCTAAAGTCAGTCATATCAGTTGTTAATTTCATCAGATCCACTGGGCTGAATCTCCGACAAATCCGCAAGTTTATTGAAGAGATTGGAGAGAATATCATACTGCCGTACGCTGGCTTAGTTGCGGAAAAGTCCTTAGGCGCTTTTTTGAACTTCGAGCAGTGATTGAAATTTTTTTGAATGAAAAGCATCGCCCTCTTACCGAATTACAAAATAGCGAATGACTGTGGAAGTTACCTTTCTATGACGATTTGACAAAACAAATGAACGAACTGAATTTGAAATTGCAAGGAGAAAACCAGCTTCTCCCTGATTTATACACTAATATCAAATCGTTCCGGCAGAAATAATACTGTTTTAATCACAATTACGTAAAACATGTTTCATCCATTTTAAAACATGTGAAATATTCAGCCACACTACTGAGACTGAGTTTCCCTTCGATTTTGCAATCGAAGCTTCGAGTGCTTTGAAGATAAATGTTGATACTCGTTTCTCAGACTTTGATGTCATTGCGAATGAAATTACAATTTTTCAAAATCCTTTTGATACTGACATTGAAAACATAACCCCGGAACTTCAAATGGAAATTATTGATTTGCAGTGCAGTGATATGATTAAGAACAAATATCAAAACTCATTGTTGGAATTTTATAACAGACTTCCACTGGTACAATTTGATAATTTGCATGAATTTGCTCGTGGACTGTTTTCTGTTTTTGGTACTACTTACTTGTGTGAGAAAACATTCTCCAAATGAAGTACACAAAGAATGTTTACAGATCTAAATTAACCTATGAGCATCTTAAATCTCTTCAAATAATCGGTACAAGTGAAATTGGTTCACAACTACTAACTATTGTCAGTGGAAAATCACAATTACATACATCTCATTAGTATTCTATATGTTATAATGTTTATATGTTATATGTTTACGTGTTGATATGTTATAATGTTTATAATGTTAGTAGGGTTCATTTCAATTATTTATTAGTTATTATGCTTAAGTTAAATTTTCTGCGAACTACGTGTCATTAAACTTTACCTAGCAAGTACATAAAACCGAGTTATCATCATTCTGTGCCTTTTTATCCAACTTATCACAACAACAATAACAACGGTAAGCCATTAGCTGTCGCGGACCGTATTGATGACACTGGCGGGCCGTAGTTTTGATGACCCCTGCTCTAAAGTATAAGACATATACGCCGTGTACTAAAGTCAGTGTAATGTCATCAACAAGACGCTTACGAAGCTACGACAGTATCGTTCAGTCGCGCAGCCGCGGTTGACTGACAGATGATAAATATTACAATTTAAAGTTTTATCTATTTCTTGTGAAAAATTATATGCTGCACCTGTTGCTGAGGTATCCTCGTGTGATTGGAACTTATTTTTAATTACAAATAAGCGTTTTACTGTCGGTATTACAGCTTTGTATTGAAACGTATGGGTAACTAGCTGCTATATTGCCTCTGGCTTGTAACGTCACGATTGAGCGTTCAGGCCTTGTACTGTAGACGTTATTGGCATAAATGATTGGCTAGGACTGGTAGCTAGCCGATTGTCAGCTGAACTGGTCGCAGTCTTCAAAATAATGCTATTAATGTTATTAATCTCAAAGCAGGAAAGCAGATCTCGTTCGATTCTTGTTATGGTCGCATTGATGACATAGAGTTTGCTTTGATGTTATTGGTGTGATAAAAATAGTGCCAGACGTTTACTAGCACTAGCATCTAGTCTTGTCGAGATGTATAAATTGTTCTTTATCGTCATCTTGTGCTGCGAAATGGCAATTAAAGAGAATTTATCGGTCGTTTTCTCAATCGGAAATCTCAAAATTGGAGTTGGTACGAATTTAACTGTCGTTATTCAACACT
Organism: Endomychus coccineus; assembly: GCA_958510875.1. Lineage (NCBI taxonomy): Eukaryota > Metazoa > Arthropoda > Insecta > Coleoptera > Endomychidae > Endomychus > Endomychus coccineus. The sequence goes on from OY294068.1 coordinate 197,675,209, forward strand.
TCTCGTGAAATATTGTTCTCGAATATTGCCAACATCATGCAAGGTAAAGGTGTTTGCCAATAATACTGTTTCATTCTAATCGCTTAAGACCCTCAAGCGAAATTATCGAATTTCTATGGATGAATCGTTCGAGAGTTCAGCAAGATGTTTCACAATTTACTAGACCGGAGGCTGTGATGCTTCATCGTTCCTGTAACAAAATTCTCCTCAATCACAGTTAAATGTATAATCTTCTAATGTTATTATTCACAACAATTTTAAAGAACTATGGAACAGCTAAATAACTTTCGGACACGTGTGCGGCTCGAATATATGATTGTAGTAACAGAAAATATATTCCAAATGAATTAGAAATCGCTAATGAAAGACATCAAATTGTACTCTATGTTGCATTAAAATCCAACTTATCACAACAACAATAAGCTGTCGCGGGCCGGATTGATAGCATTGGCGGGCCCGTTTTGGCTTGCGGGTCGTAGTTTGGAGACCCCTGATCTACAGCATAATTAGCAATATCTGAATGGCATAAACTCACGCTCTTCAAATAACAAGAAAACAATACATCTTCTCTTCTATGAGAGTATCAACTATCCCACAAAAATGTTTAGCAACTGAATATCACAAAATCAGGAAAATTTCATTGTATACGAGTAAAATTTTATTAACTACACCACCTAGTTAGGTTATTGGAAACAATATCTTCCTTTATGCAAAGAAGCGCTACAATAGAATTGCCACAAGCAATTCTCTTTGAAAATTTTGCGATTGTTGTATAGCAGACGGTTTCCAGTTTCCATGAAACATCATATCCGATAACGGAACATTAAATCAAAAATCGGTATATAATAAGTTCGTTGGATCTGTGGGAAGTTTTCCTCGACTTCACAAAATAGCAGCAGTGTGAATACATACCGAGAGAAGTATTGAATATTTAATGCGTTCTCGATGCTATTCAACTTATCTGGATATGCTGTGTTATTCGGGATGCGAGCACATTGTTATCGATCAAAAACTACCGAGCCTCAATATTTCCTATTTCAAATTTCATCCAGACGTATTCGTGCGTCGCAAAGCACCGATATTATTATACCAACGCGGCGGCGATGGTGGCTTATGTTTCACGTGGCCTGCTCGACTCTCTCATCAAACGTCTCATATTTGTTTTCTTCAGCGACGCGACGTTTCATTTGTTATGAGTCTGTCATTTCCCATGTCGAAACCGGTGGATCCCTTGTAATGAATTTTTTTACAGTCGTTCGAAAAGGTCTGCATAGGGATTTCAACTGATCCCATTATAGTTTAATCCTGTCGACAACTTCAGGAGACAACGTGGATACCGTTCACCCTGGGCACCAGGTACCTCGGAGACGCGATATTCGTAACGAGTTTGGAATCATTTTCATCACTATTAACAGAATTGTGAATTTAGTATTTACGGTCAATTTAAAATGCAATTATAAAATGCATATTATTTACGCAAATGCATATTTTTAATTTCTCGTAAATCAATTTAGGTTACAAAGTTTCCTGAAGCTCAAACGAATCGAATGCAAAAAACAGCATTCAAATCCGTCTTACTGATCAAATTTTTCGAACTTCAGTGCTTCGTTTCCGCGACTACTACGGTTAAGGAAATATGCGGTGTTGCATGTTTCACTTCCTGGCTTGTCTAGAGTCGGCTGTGGTCGCACTCTTTTCAATGCATTATTTGCCAAGCCATATAGCTGTGGATCAGTGAATCGCTTAAGCGCAATTTCGTAATGAAAAAGAAAATGTTGGGCATCAAGAGAACTACGGATTCCCAGTCTGAGCATAGTAAACGCCAACATTAAAAATGCATATTCACCTATCAATTTAACAAACGAAGGTTGAGTTTCAACGTTTGGTTCAACAACGTGTAGTTAACCTCGTGTATGCCGAAATTCAAAGGCTAGTTTCGAAATGAAAACCCCCATTTCTAAAGGGTTTTACAACTGCCCTGCATCCTGGTTGCTTTTATTCCGGTAACAATAATCGTACCAGCCCCCATGCTATCCCTGTTGAAGTTTTATTCCTATATAACGCACTCGTTGCGACTTTAAGGGAATGTGAAATTATTAACGGAACGTTTATTTCAAATTGAATGGGTTAAACTGTAACACTGTCACAGATAGACCGGGGACGTAGGGGTTGTAGAGGGGCGATTGTCTATGTGTGGGTGTGCGTTTGTTATCTTGCATAACTGGTGTTTCGTTGAATTATTATTGCCTGCGCTGCGGTTAAACGTAAAATGAAAATGCAATGAAGCTCTAGAGTCAATTCCGTGGTTTTGCGAGAGATAGCAGGTGTACAGAGAACGCAATCATCAACGTTATCCATTTTAGTTAAAGCGATAACAGCACCACATGCCGAGACATTCAGCGCTTCATGGACCTATACTGCGATAAACCGGGTAATTGTCACAGATATTGGCGCGACTATTATTAATTCCATTCACGGTAAAAGTTTATCCTCCCTTTAACTCTGTCTCTATTGACGGTAAATTAGACTTTTGAGTATATTTCTAAAGCAACTAGCGCACTTTTCCATGAAGCTTTATTGCAATATAATAATGATTCTTGACCCAGGTCTGAATGAACTGCAAACATACGGATTAGAACTGCAGGAAGACAAACCCAAAAGGAAGCAGCTGTACGGAAATGTCGAGAATCGGCAACTGACAGTAATCGCCCCAACGGAACCAACGCACTTCCCAAATAATGGGCGCAATGCGGAGATCTTGGATATACCATTAATGGAAGACATTGTACAGACTTATCAGATTAGAACAAAGGAGGAATTGGACTCGGATCATAACCCAGTGTACCTTACAGTAGGAGATGAAGCCGAAGAAAAGATCACCTACAAAACTAAATTTACGGACTACGAGAGCATACAGCTCATAAACCTAAACGCCTAAAGCTTGAAAATACGAAATACGGACGCGCGAGAAATGGCATAAAGTCATTTCGACAGAACTATGAAAACGGCCTTTACCGAATCGACAACCTTCAACAGGAAAGAAATTAAATCAGCACACATTCCTCATAGCATAAAAGACCTCATCAAACAGAAAAACAGGGCATGAAAGGTATTTCATCGGACGAAATCACCTCAAGATAAAGCATCACTAAATAGGCTGACCATGGAAATTCAGTACGCCCTATCAGACTACAGGAACGAAAAATGGAAACATATAACGAGGAAAATTTAACGCCCTGGGTTTTCGTGAAGAAGCTAAGGGGAACAAACACCGCGATATCTGCACTCAAATTAGAAAATGGCTACGCAGCAGTAACAGATCTCGAGAAAGCAGAAGCATTTGCTGCGATGCTAGAAGTACAATTCACTTCGAACCTATGTAGAGTACCGCGACTCAATGAGAAAGTAGAAAATGAGGTGAAGCTGATGCTAAGGATAGAGGAGGAATACAGATTTCCAAATGTAACAAAAGAGGAAATCAAAGAGATAATAAAAAGCGCAAAGATCCGGAAAGCTCCTGGCAGCGATAAGATTACAAATCAGGTATTGAAATAATCCATCAAACTATCAAACGTGAGTAAAATAGTCGAGAGATCTTTACTCACCAGGTTGAACCAGCTAATAGAAAACCAAAATATATTCCCGGATGAACAACGTAAAGAGGATAGCACGATGCACCAACTAGATAGAATAGCTGGGAAGATTATGAAAGGGTTTTGTTCCTAGATATAGCCAAAGCCTTTGACAAGGTATGGCACGCTGGACTGATACATAAGATCTACAGATACAACTTACCATTAGCCTACCTGAAGCTTATAGATTATCACGTCAGAAGAAAGACAAGCCAAGGCAGGTGTACCGCAAAAGTCGATCCTCGGACCGGTACTGTATAACTTGTATATCCCAGATATACCTAAGACAATAGGAGTAGACTTGGCGTAATATGCAGACGACATAGGCGCTTTATGCCAACACATCCAAATAAAATGCGTACAAGCAAGGCTTCAAAGATACATCACCGACCTCGAAGAATGGTTCAACAAATGACGAATAGATGTGAACGCCACAAAAAGCCAAGCGATAACGTTCTCCACGAGATACATTAAACACGAACCGATGAAAGATATTGAGATAAACAAGATAAAGATACCTTGGGTGAAAGAAGTGAAATACTTGGGAGTAACGCTAGATAGGAAGCTAACTTTCATTCCCCAGCTAAGGAACATAAAGAAAAAGGCAAATCAGATAAAGGGGGAACCTATATCTGCTACCTCAACAGGAACAGCAAATTAAGTACCAAAACCATCTGAAAAGACCACGTTCGCTAACGCTCACTCCGTCTTAATAATGTAGCACCTATAATATAGAATAGTACAAATATTCCAACTGTGTACAAATGAGAACTTCGTGTATATTATATTGATTGTTTGAAGAATTGCAACGCAACAGTCAGTTACTAGCGAAATCCAAAAAAAACGTATAAAAAGTGCTAAATTTCCAATCCTGTAGAACTGTCCAATTGAGATGTTTTGAAGTGTGATTTATGAAATACATTGACATTCCAAATACTATTCTAGAACTGGTCGAATATTAGGAATTTACCGCGATGCATACTATTTTATTTTTAAAATTACGAGCGAACGATTTACTACGTTTATTTTCAGTTTTCTTCCTTATTGAATTACATTAGCTGTCGAGTTATTTACAGCGCATTCACTGCAGACGGCTGCTAAATCAACATAATGAAATCTCGAATGAAACTAGATATTTATGTGGTCCTTCCTCTATTTGACAATGTTCGATTTTACTCTATTTTTATATACTTATGTTGTTACACAACCGACGCCACGAAAAGCTGCATAACAACTGTATGCATTCTTTGACTATAATTTTTTTCTCTAGATCTAGATGAAAATGTTATCCATACCAACCCCTGTAGAAATTATCTGGTTATGTGAATGCATTTGGTTTGCAATCTTCACGAAGTCTATTGTTGTCTAAGAATTGAGCAAAACACAACTTGAAATATTGAGCAGTATATAAAATGTTAATTTAATTCACTTGAATCAAATAATATGTTCTAACAAAGGCAATAACGCAACCGACTGACTAAGTTAGAGGTAACAATGCAAAAATCGTGATATAAGAGTTATCGTGGAAAAGCGCCATTGTCAAGACATATTTGTCAAAATATCTAGATTTGTATCTTAATCTTATATTTAAAAATGTGCGAATCTAAAGAGTCCCTACCTTCGTTGATGAAGTTGCAAAACTGTAGTAGCAAATTTGCTGCCAAGTAATTCAAAAGCAGCGTATTAAACAGCTTATTTTAACTTCCAAAACTGGTGTGGAGTGAAGAAAATTGATATGGAAAAAACGGTATCAGAAAAGGTTCTTCTTGGTTATTTTTCATACAAAGCAAAAGTATTCAAACTCTCGATGTTACGAACAATAATCTCGGACAATAAAAATTAAAGGAATAATTGTTTATTATTTGAATTTTTCTTTCGGTTCTATAATTTCAATAATTGACATACGGATATCGTGAAATCATAGTTGAAGAACTACTGCTCTTGTAAAACATCGCGGCCTTAGCGAGGATATTTTTCCATTCGAAACGATATGTATTTTATGCTTGGAAACTTTTATATTCCGATACTCGTATAAGGCGAAGACGAAGTAAACGGAATACATTGTTACTTTATTACTGGTAAGGAACCAGTATATGCCCCCAGGGTGGTCAATTTTTATAATGTTCAAGGAAATTTCTATATTCATACAGCTTCGAGGAACTCCCTCTGTGAATATAGAGATTGTTATTATTAATAGTAGTATACTTGGTAACATGGTTTACCACTTTCGTAGTACTCTCAGTATTTTTACATAACACACTGTCGGAGTTGTTACTCCCATCAGCATGTTTCAAATTCATATTCATCACAATTAGGAAAACAGGAGGAGAATACATAAATTCATTATGAAAATTAGGTCGACTGACGCAACGTTGGAAAAGTAAACTTCGTGCTACGCGGATAGTCCGAAGATTTCATCTTAATCAGTTAAATAGGCAAGATTCCTCTGTTGAGATCTCTAGTTCAGAAGGTTTTCGGTGGGGATTTCTAAGCGTATCTGTCCTTTTCTAAATATTACTAACTGATTTGAATGTACATATTATTTCAACTATAATCAAGACTATATTTAATCACAATTTTGATGTTTAGATCCTACGTTACGTCCCTATTTACGTGTGATAAATTTTGATTAATTATGTAAGTTATGAAAGAAAGACGTGTAGAGCTTCCATATTCTGATCAACAATGAGTCTGGAAAAAAGAGTCTACTACCTAAACATCTTCAGATGGCGTTAACATTAAAATTTATCATATAGCTTGCATTCGTTTTTTGTTTTCTCGTTTACATCATATAAATAGTTTAAGAGAGATTTTAGAGTTCGAATGTTTATTTTTAGAAACGATGAGAATTTTATTTATTTATTTATTCATTTATTTAACTAATTAGGATATCTACAGATGTGTCGAGAAGCTACTCGGCTATGATAAGATAAATGAGACCATCTGGATCTGTTCGGACAGTCAAGCGACACTCAACTCACTGAAAAGCCCTACTGTGTCCTCGGAGCTTGTTGTCAGGGATACCAAGGAAATTCTTAACAAGCTCAACCTGGCCTGGATTTTCCGGGTCACTCAGGTTGGAAAGGAAATGAGAGTGCGGGCAAACTTGCCAGAGATGGGACCAGATTGGACGGACCTCAAGACCCCTTGCTCGTTTCCCCTACAACGGGGGGATACAGATTTTGCGGAACCATCTGAGAGATCAACATGCCTCAGCATTGCCGAATCATATTCCATGAACCTTTAAGGTGATTTGTGACGTAAAGAGTAGCGAATGACCTTAAGGTTTCATAGAATATGATGTAAATTCGGCTGGGTACAAAACTTAGTTAGTTGGCCTAATTTCCCAGCTCACAGACTGTACTCAAAATATCAATAACACAAACAAAATAGTGATTTATATGACATTTGTCAAAACTGTTGTATTTAATGCAATGCCTACTAAATAATATCAAATTTAACGAAGGTTTAATTTCATAAGATAACCCTGATTTATTTGTATACAATAGTTTTTGCCGACCATTGGCGTAGTAATTTAAGGAGTTTAAATGCTTACAAAACCCCACAACTACGCTAATGTATTCGTCTCAAAAACATTTTGTCACCAAAAAAGTTTCTCTTCCAATAAAACTAAAGTGTACCAAGTTTGAACGAAAAATCTTCATTTGTTTAGAAGATAATGAAGAAAATGTAATAATTTTTCAAATCTTCAGCATCCTGTATCTCGGGGACGAAGTGACTTAGAGAAAAATTTTATATGAAAGACCCTTATTATTTTTAGAAGGTCTATCCTTTACCGAAGTTATGAATGGAAAAACTGAAACACCCTATATATTTCACAAAAATGTACAATAGTCAATAAAATGGCAAATTCAAAAGCCCTTATCTCTAGTTCTAGGGAGTCAATATTTTTTTGATTTTTATCATCGTCTTCAGAAAAGTTTGAATTATAATTGAGTACAGTTAGACTCTCATAAGACAAGCGCTATAGTTAATGGCGACTTCTGGTATAACCGAAATTGCAAATTGTTCGAATACTTCCCTGTTTTATTAGGCCTAGTATAGTAAAAACTGCTTCGGTAGAGATTATGAGCATGAAGCCGACGAAATAAAAGCAAGAACGAAAGATATAAACCTGCATCGATTGGCTTGGTATTCAGTTACAATAGCTTTCAGTTAAAAGTTAACTATTAGATTGACATTTGAACGGCCACCGCTGCCAATGGTAGTGGTACGATGCGAGAATCCTCTTGAGAATAAAGAAGTCACGTACATAAAGGAAGATTTATGGAGGCCTATTTGATGAAGCGGTGGACACATTACCATCAAGGTCGCTCAGAAGTATTGCGAGCATCCTTCTTGTCTCCGAGAATATTGAAGGAGACATTTTATTTCACCATGAACCGTTTCGATAATCGGTGCATGCCCTCGCCGCATTTTTATACCAAGGTGGTTTCATTACTTTTTTCCAGACTTTATTGGGATAAAACAATGGATATCGCAAGAATAGTGAATTACGAGGTAGCACATTTAGATAAAAGTGTCGAACGACGCTATAATTCATTTCGACATCCCCCGCAATTTCAATGGAACTCGTTTTATATACGTGGGCGTATACGCCCCAATAAGTTTGCCAGCATTTAACACTCTAGACTTTTCAGTTACCTTTTGTCGTTATCGATTGTAGATGAATCATATAACATGCAAATTAATTCCGATGCACTAAAATGTACGTCGATTCGTGTAGGATTGGTGGTTCTACATTGTTGAAGTATTGGTCTTATCAAATTTTACTTCAGGGCCGCAACTAGAAGTTTTGTCTCCATAGCCCATAGTTCGCGATATTTTATGATATCTGCAATCTAGTGGGTGGACACTTAAATTGAGTCCGGCATCTACTAATTGCCTTTCTATGTAGGTCATTTCAGTCCTGGGTGTTTTTGAGGTCTACGTAAACTGAGTCCCATCTATTATTAAGAAAACTCTTACTGAGTTTTTTATTGAAGTTTATGTTTATGATCTTTAATTATTTGAAGTTATTAATAATTATATTTTGATTCTACCGGCTAGCTTTTATCTTTTAATTTGATTTTTATTTGGAATTAATGTTTGTTTCGAATTAGTTTATGAACTTTTGAAGTTATGGTTTCTATAGAATTTTTTATATGGAATTAAACACAATGCTCTTTGAATTTTACAATATTTAATTTCTATGACTCTTCTTATCTCGGGTAATTAAATTTTATGTTTCACAAGATCTATGATATAACCTTAAAATCACTTTTACAACTAATATTTGTTTATACTGTTATAATCAACAATCTTCCTTTTGCTTTACAGATAATACAATGATGTAGAAATTATAAACAAACTTACGTTTAGTTAATATCCAAAAGTGTGTTTAACAATGTTGGCAAGTTTCAATTTACTTCTTTTTAATTTCGTTGATTCGCTTTTACACAATACTCTGCTATTTCACGATAATCACAGGTAACTAATTTTGGTTACTTCTTCTTGAGAATCAGGAACTGTTGATAATACTTTGTTTTATTCTTTTAGATAAGATATAAAACTTTTCGATGCTTTATTGGAATTATATCGAAGAATGGCAATCGTTGGATACTTCTTATAAATTGGAGGTTATTACAACCTTTTACTTTGTTTAGCGACTTGGAACACTTCTTGACTTTTAATAATTATTTACTAACTTCGGTTACTTGGAACTTATCGAAGTTTGGAACATTTGAGTTCACCGAAGTTTATTTTTATAAACTTAGGTTAGAAATTTTTTGAGTTGCCAGAGAAGCACAGTCTCTACTTAGATGTTATTGCAAACTGACTTGGCTTGTCTTTCAGATCCTTTTATAGGCCTCCAAAACCGACGCTACATTGATGTCATTTTCCACCTATTAGGTGCCTTCTTTTCATATCAAGAATGCCAAGTTAATTGATGTGAAACTGACAGAAGTATCTCATTGTTACCAGCCTGACACTAGGAATTCGTCTCGACCAATCAGAATTTAGTATTCTATAGTTTTTGAATTATTGGAGATTTTCAACTTATTTTAATTGATAGTGATTCCTTCTTTTTAAATTAATATTGCCTACATTTTTCCACACACTTTGGTATAATATAACTTATGATTGGGTTATAATTAATATGATTATTCCCATATTTATGGTTTTCTTGACAGTTACTTATTCTTAAATCTAATACATACTATATTATATCAATAACATTCTTTTAACAATACATAACTCAAATTTACTAATCCTAACTTATATCTATAACATTCTTCAATATTTTGTACTATCTCATGATAGTTCTGTAATCATTTTAAATTATGATTTCTTGTTTCGTTACACAGTACGTTTCTTCACTTTCACTGAAGTTCTTGTTTAACACTTCTTATTCTATTACATTGTTGTTTATTATGTTTTACATTGTTAATTTTAATATCCTAACTATTATTTAGCTTTTACTATTGTTTTTAATTCCATATAAATATCTTTTTATTGATCTTTTCTGATTTTCAAAGTTCGGTAAGTTATTATTTTTAAATTTTTATTGTTTATGAAATGAAATCATAACACTATGTACCTGGTTGTGAGGACAGATAATTAGCATGTATTACCTGCCGCCTAGGCCAACCACCCTCCTGTCAGCAAGTATTTGCACAACAACCAGTAATGATTGTTTATTATATCCCCTTTATTTCTAACTTAATCTAATCTAACATTGTTGATATAGAATGCAAATATTGTAATTGCGGTAATCTTAACACTCTCATAATAACCAATAATGATTGTTTATTGTATCCCCTTTGTTTCTTACCTTAACTAATCTAACATAACCTTTTTTTTTCTGTGGGGTGAAATGCTTTATGCCCACCAGCAGCTTCAATCTATCACTACTGGTAGTGCAGGACTCACTCTAAGTTACAGCATATCTGCTAAAACCTCTCCGATCTTCATTCATACCCTGAGACCGCTTTTCGCATAACTTGAGGGTATGGACTGCGTCTGTTTGTTCACGTTCGTGTTTCCGTTGATGCTAACGATTGGTTGTTTCTGATTTTTTTGTCTATAGGGCTCTTTGCCTATCTTTCTGTCTCGTGATTACTTATGTTTATACCGTAATATGGTTGATGCCCAATTTTACGGTATTTTTTGGTCTTAGTAATGTATCTATCTGTAGATAACTTCCTGTGGTGTTTCAGTTTTTACCGATGTTACGGTTTCTGGGTTTCCAGTACTTTATCTCGCTACGGATATTTCCTGTGGTGGCTTTGTTTGTACCAAAATATTGTTTGTTCTCAATATTAAGGCTCCTATGCTTATAGTACTTTATCGCTTTCTGGATATTTCCTATGTGTTTCAATAAGTCATCTATGATGGGATAACTTACTCTTCTGTAACATATGGATCGTCCGTATCAGCCACAATCTATCCGTCACCTCCTTCTCAGGAACATGTGACTGGGACTCCATAATCTATCCAGCGCATCCATAGATTCAGAGGCTTCAGAGAGAGAAGATCTGAATTAAACTGAGGGTCCTGAAAGAAAGAGAAAACCCTATAGGCAGCGGTGGAGTAGAGAACAAAACAAATTGAAGCGACAAAAAAGTGAACTGTATAGAAGTGTAAGAAAGACTGATGGAGGAAAGTGAAGCTAACTAGCTTTTTTTTGTCTTTATTTTAATCAGAAACAATGTTAAGTTTTGATATGAACAACAACAATTGGAATGCCATTTTAGTTGAAATTTTGTTGTAAAAACCTCATAAAAATATATGTTCAACAAATTTGTATGTGAAAATATTCTGTTCGTGTTCTGTTAATAAACTTAAACTTCACCTTACTATCATTTTTTCCCCATTGAACATGTTGAAATAAACGGTTTTTCCTTCCCGCTGAAAAGTTTTCAAAAAGAGACTTTGAAAATTTTGCACGAAAGCCGACGATATACTGGAGACATTACAAATTAAATTCGACTTGATAGCTATTTTGTTCTTCAGTAAAGTTCACATGAAACTATCGTTTTTCCTACATTTTTTCATCAGTTCTTAAATCGGCGTTTCCAACATCAAGCGTTTCTACATTATCCAGCATCTATATCGGCAATAAAATTAACTTTTTCGCGTTTTATGATGTTTTTGGCTTATTCAGATTTCCAAGTGCTATGCATTTCCTTTTGATATAATTTCTACGCCAAGTATTCCCTCTACAACATATTCAACATCTAAGCCACTCAACCCCAGTAACAGATGTGGTGTGTCCTTCAGCCAAGTGTCTCATATCTTGTCTTCAAGATAATTGATTGATAATAATAGTGAAATTTGACTGCACCCTGTATAATTAACGTAATCTGTGATGCACCTTTGTTATCCATGATTTATTAGACCGCATATGTGGCTAATGTTAATGGGAGTGTCGGATATTTAGCGTTATTAGTGAAATTAACATGGAAGTTTACGAGCCTAGCCGTTCAATTTCCTTCATACTAATAAATTGATGATGTTCTAAGTTAAGTATGTGTTCGAATCGATGAATCCGAGCATAGGGGAAATGTTTGGGATACTGAAGTTACACTTCAATAACAGGTCCATGCAATGGATACAAATTTGGCAAGAATTTTTAAATGGGGATCTGATAATCTAGAAGAGTTTGATAAAACCAAACTCAATTATACCCTGGAGCTGTTAGATTTTATTCAGAAGAGAGCTATTCGTCTGATTCATGATCTTGAAAATTTTTGGCTTTCGGATGGACTCCGTGTAACAATGTTTTTGATAGGTAACAGCTGAGAAATTATGGAAAGGGTGTCTGGAATGGGAACATTGGTAAAGAGCGATTCGACGTCGAAGCTGACGAGCAAATCGCCTGGGTCAACTTTCAGCATTTGGTGTTTCTCAACGAAATGAAAGGAATTTAGGATAAAGCTGTTGGAATTAGCTATACAAGAGGTTTGGGAATAGACGACAGATTGTATGGGTACAAATTACTCTTACTTGAGGATAAACTAAAAGCTCTATTTTATCACTTGGTTGCCGACAGTATTAAAAATTCAGGCGCCAGAGTATTTTCAACCAACCAATAAATTATGTATGTAACTAGGGGATACAAATACTCAAGACCCCAGGTTAAATTACCCTGAAAGTATAAAAAATAAAAGACCTTTACCCAGAATGATTGAAATTTACTAGTAATTGAAATACTAATGTTGATACAGTTTATGACAGAACTTAATATTAATTCTCGGCTTAATATTAATGAGATATGAATTGAATGAATTGAAAATATGGATGAAGGTAATTGCTTAAATCATTGAATCAAAGTGAACAGTTGAATTAACACAATATACAAATACTCAATGATTATTTCAAATGTTACATAAACCCAAAATCGGATAGCCTGACCTGGTGAGTGCTGGATAAGATGTTGTACTTGCTCCGTTTTGGATTAATACTTCCTACTTGATGTAGGGGACTCCTGCCACAGTTGTAATACAGTTTCCACGATTGTACTTCACAAGTAAATTAGCAACTTCTAAAGTAATTTTTCCACAGCAGATTCAAGCCAACCTCACAGGAGTTAACCGATTGTACTACAGCGGCCATTTCTAAGCCGTTAAGTGGAATTTACACGTTACAAGATATCTAGAGAGTTTTTAAGTGGGGGATCCGATATTGCTGACAATTGGTGCCAAGACAGATCCCTGTGGAGCACCAGCGTTGATAGCCATTGTATAGGAGGATACTCCGGCAACCACCACATGATCTATCTGAGAGAAAACTCGATAGTAAAATTATGTACATAATTTCACTGTTAAGAACGAAATAATCACCCTTAGTTACTTACTTACTTATTAAATAAGACAATATGTTTTAGTTCAAACGATAAATACATAGAAATGCCAAAAAACAATCAATATCGTCAATTTAAATGTATCTTGAAACATTATTGATGTTGAATGTTTTAAAATTATGTTTCACAAGTGTTTTTATTACTGATGATTATTAATTACGTGTAGCTACGCTAACTTGTGTGTCAAGCGATGCATCTATAATTCGATTTTGTTTCAGGACTCAGGTGTTGGCACTCCTGTTACGTTGAGAGTCGACAAAAACGGTTTTTACCTTTACTGGGTAGACCAGAATGAAGAAATGGATCTTTTAGATATTGCGACAATACGAGATACTAGAACAGGACGATATGCAAAAATACCTAAGGTAAGAACTCAAATTTAATAATCACGTTTTGAAAGCGTTTTCAACTTATTTTTCCTGGGTGCTTATAAAGAGCGACCTTAGAAGAATTTGATTTTTGAATTAAGCGCCATTACCGTCAAACGTTTCGTCAGTCATATTTTGTAGCTTGGTATTATTGAAACATTGATATTAACGAACAGAGCCACCGTAACGATTTGTTTTCGCATCTGAGGCGAAGAGACGGTAACACAAGAAAAAAAGAAACAGGAAATGAGTTAATTCGTTTTTGTTTCTAAATTGCTTGAAAATCAAAAATTATATACTTCCATATGAATGGACCTCCTGGTTGCGCAATTTTTTTCTTCATTTAAACAACTGTATCTCTTACCGATATCCTCATGATAGACATCCTCATCTTAGACACACTATATATATTTTTACTTTTTTTTGTTCAAATTTCGTATGTTTTGTTACGACATATTTGAAATTAAACAAATAGATGTTTGTTGTGCAAAGGGCTTCGGCATAGGCATTAAGGGACCGCAATGCCCCCCTTTTCCTTTAATAAATAATGATAATAATGGTAGGTGACACACTCGGAGATTTCCTCCGTATATTAACAAAGTCCCAAATGGACTTAATACATCCGTTGTCATATCATTTTGAGTGAAAGTAGTTTTCAATTGCTAATTTAGCATCTTTGTGCAAAGTTTTATAACTCTAAACTTTTTATACACTTTATTTTTAAGCTTGATTAGTTTCATAGTTCCACTCGTTAGCCAAGCAGAATAATTAGCAGCAGTGCAACAATACCGCGGAAAATACATGTAGATTGCAACAAGCAATATGGAACATGTTTCAAAATGTTTATCGATGGTAATATATTATTTGCGTTTATTCGTAAAAGGTCCTATTGTGTGAATATTGTCTGATCTAAATCAGTTGATGCAAAATCTCTGACATTGTAGTCCATTAGGCGGAGACTTTTTAAACAGTATCATTCCTTTATGATAAATTCATCTGTCTTTTGTAATGAACTTCTTTCGTCCGGCAATAAATCATTAATTCAACGATTACTTCAATAGATTAATTGATATTTTCAACTTTAATGGGTAGTGGAAAAGTTTAGTCCATTTTCTAGACAGCCACATAATTCCAATTGAATTAATCTGGATTTGATAGAATAAGAAAGGTCACACTTTTAATAATTTTTCTCAAATGAAATAACTGTCGTCAAAAATCATTTCATGTAACCAATTTTCATCCCCCTTACTTCGTGAAACCGCGTGGGCGTCTAGAATTCAATTTTGAAGTATTGAACAATTAGTGTCACCTACGACGAAATACTTAACCTTTATATGTCGCTGGCATTTGTTTCTATGTCGTCAATAACTTACAAATTGGAATAATTCACGCAGAACGCCCTCTCGTAGCTTATTTGTCGAGTTATTTTCAATTTTAAACAACATTGAAGCGTTGAACTTATAAGTTAAACATTGCATTCCTGTCGATATTACAGAATTATCTAAACACTTCTAGAGTAGAAGTTCGAATATAAAAGCATCAAATGAATAGAATAGAATAGAATAATTTATTGTTCATCGGTTTTATAAATTGCCTAAATCGGTAAATATAACAATATGGTTATTGAAAATACGTTTTATAAATAACAATCACAGAAGCACAGCAGGAGTGCTATTGAGTGATCTATTCAATATCCAGTTTTTCTGCTGAAATTAACATTTTATAGATCCTAGTTCTTGATAAAATAATTTAAACTTAATTTTGTGAGGGATATTATGGCATATTATGCGACAAATAAAAAGGCATTACCTACCGTGTAGGAAATTCATTGTGCATATTAAGTTCGCTGTTCTTAAATCAGCCAGTATACAAATCATTACAACTACTAAGAAGACTATGATGTATTTATTTCTAGTTTATAAAATTAAACCGCTTGTTACTCAGACAATGCACAATGATTCGTTCAAAACAAAAATGTTTGTCATTTTATCACATCGACAAAAGCGTCCTCAAGAACTAGATGGTAATCTAGAAAACATCCTTTTGCGCTATAATAAAAGAATGAATAAAAATGATTTATAGCAATAACAGGAGCCAAAATAACTAAGACATAAAAATGATATATTCCATCGAAGGAAATTTGAAAAAAATATATCCTGTGGGTTGCGCATAAACATATTAATAAAGAAAATAACTTCAAGGCTAGACTGAGAACGGAAAACGCGATACAATAAAAAGGAAACGACGAAATAAGTAGCGTGAAATACTTAGATACGTTTTTTGAATGTCAAGAAATGATCTAAACAATAAGCCAGAACGGTAATTTCAGCGAGGCAATAATTCCCGGGGAAGTGGTACGCTTATCCCCACTAAAGAACATTGCGGCGCCTCTTATAAATAAACCCAATGTTTTTTATATGTTTTGCCTATACCAGAGGAAAACGTATACTGTTAAGATGCAGTCCTTCGACAAGGAATGGCATGTTGTATTGATACACAAGGTACCGATAAAACCCGATAGCCTACCTGAAGCTAATAGAGTCGAACTTCGTGGGGCAGAATTATAACAAGAGGGTGATAGAAAGAAGCCAGAGCAGGAGTACCATAAGGGTCGATTCTCGGCCCTGTTCTCTACAACCTATATATCGCAAATATACAACAAACAATGGGAGTAGATTTAGCGCAATATGCAGACGACATAGCCGCCCTACCCTATGCCAACACATCCAAATAAAATCCGTACTAGTGAAGCTTCAAAGAGAGTGGTTCAACAAATTTGTTCCATAACTTATGGAATTTGGGAAAATGCTAAAATTTCGAAGGGTTAATCTAACTGATGGATCTTGTTTTATGGGATATTTGTACGTTGTGGATTAACCATGTTAAAAGTGATTTTATAGGGTATCTATCTAAGGGATGGTGGGAACTCAGGGCTTCGGAATGCTGTGACATGTTGCCTCAGTGTCTGAGGGGAAAACCAATGGTAGAATCGAATTCGTCATCCATTAGAGTGTATTATGACAGCGTTATATCGGAACCGATGATGACCAATTTCATTATTTTTCCATACTTACCCCTTATGAAAATTGGGAAAATGCGGAAAATTCGAGAGGCTCATGTGACTGATGGAACTTGTTCTATGGAATATCAGAAGGTTGTGGCTACCAATTTCTGGTGCATTAACCATGTTGAAAGTGATTTTTATAGTGTATTTTTCTAAGGGATGGTGGAATTAAAGGGTTTCGAGACGGTGCGACATGTTGTCTGAACGTCTGAGGTTAGAACTAATAGTGGAATCGAATTTCTCATTTATGAGATTGTATTATGACGACATTATATCGGAATCGATGACATCGATCAAATTCACTATTTTTCCATACTTTTACCCCTTATGAAATTTGGGTAAATAATGTGAACGCCACAAAAAGCAACGAGATAATGTTCTCAACGAGAGACATCAAACACAAACCGACGAAGATATCAAACTAAATAAGACAAAGATATCTTGGGTGAAAGAAGTAAAATAAATACTTGGGAGTAATGCTATACAGGATGCTAACTTTTAATCCGCACCTAAGGAACATAAAGGAAAAGGCTAAGCAGAAAAAGGGGCACCTCTATCCGCTGATCCATAGGAAAAGTAAACTAAGAATCTATACTTCTGTGATAAGACCGACAATAACATATGCAGCAGAAATATGGTTACAAGCATCACCCGCGCAACAAAGAATTTGCAAATAATTCAGAATAAGGTTATCAGATCCGATTTAGATGCACCATATTATGTAACTAACGACCTGCACCATAGAGATACAGGAATACCTACAATTGAGGAAATATTATAGCCAAAGTAAAAGAAACGGGCTACCCTTGCGCTTAAAGCCCAAAATGCAGCGGAAAACGTACATGGCTGAAATTCACAAAACAAATGAAAAAAAAGATCTTAAGTAAAGGAATAGTTATACTTTATATTAGGAAATGTGGGAGAAAATACAAGCTTGCGTTTTGGTTGCATCAAAGTATACTAGCAAATCAGATCCCCATTTTTGCCATATCTTCGTTTACTATATCACCTTGCACCTCTGGTTTCATTGGATGATATGGGAACTCTAGAGGGGAAAGCGATATGAAGTGAAGATATCCGAATACTTGAGGATGAGGTAGGAGGTCACTTCTGAAAGATCGTTTATATTTTTATTTATATACTATAATATTTCTGAATACAAATATATTTGCTTCAATAGCATTTGAGGAATAAAATTTTATTACAATTGTGTTGAATTAAAAATTTGATATAGGGAAAAAGTTATGATTGACGTACGTCAGCGTCAATCAGATATAGGTATCAGTTTGACGTCAGAATCGTAAGCAAACTAAACAATGTAATTATATGTTTTTGAGTCACCGGTTGGCGTTCGAAAGATATCGGAAGCAATTGGTTTATATCCATTTATGCTTACTTACGAAGGTTGAGTTGCGTTATAAAATAAGAACGGTAAATATCTACCCGTGTTTGATTGCTGGTGATGTTGATACCTTCAGGCATTGGAACCTCAAACTTAGACCTGAAGTTAGTAAACGAATCTCTCAAAGATGATAATTTACGATGATATCTTCTGTAATTTTTTTATGTATTTGACTAAATGTGGAATTTATCGTTCGTAAATCTTTTGTTTCTGTTCCAACAATTATTTAAAAAATGTCAACTTCAACTTTTGATTCTCCTCAAGCAATATGATGCCCAGTATCACTATTTGTCTTGAATACAGGCTTGAATGTTTTCAAAAAATCTTGATGATTGCAGAACAACTATCTTAAGTTGTACTGTTCTACCTTACTATACTATTATGATTGTTTGTATAATGAGTTCTTGAAGGTATATTTATCCCCTTTTGGAAAACGGCCTTCTTCATCAAAGGTGTTCGGGGAATATCTCTTGACCTTATATGAAATCATATTTAAAAACAGAGTACGTCCTGTATGTCGCCGAACATGATCACGCAGGACGTTTATTAAAATCAAATGAACTGAGAACGTTAAGAGGTGTTCCACAGGGATCTATATTAGCTCCTCTATTGTTCATTGTTTTTACAAATGACCTTCTAGATATACTAGAGGGGAATAAGTAATTTAGGTTTGGTAAACCCTTGCTAAGTTAGACAGTTTCTAGGTTTCTAGAGTAGACTTGAGAGTAGATTGGACATATCACAAACATTTTCTTGTTCAAAGAAAGGCATTCTACTCCCATGCTTAAAAACTACTTTACAGTAAACAGACAAATCAAGAAACTGCTCTTACTGACCATGCATCTGTCCAATCTAGAATTCTACATGGTATCATCTTCTGGGAAAATTCTATCGACATCAATAGAATCCTCATCTTACAAAAAAGTAGGAAATACTCTCAGGAAAAAGCTAACTGATAACTGAAAAATCCTTTCTAGCAAACATAATATTCCAACTTTGTTTAGCACCTATATATATGAATGTGTTATGTTTGTAAGGCTCAGCAAAGCTCTATTTAAAGATATTACAGAAACCATTGCCATAACACTAGACATAAAGAAGATCTTATTTATGAGACATGTAATTTTACTTATGTTAAAAAAAAATTTAAAAATAAAGTGTCAATAAGATTAATAATCGGCCAGTACGAATTAATAAACCAAATTCAACGTTGTTAATGCATCAGCGAGTATAGCCCAGGCGGTAAAACCCCCGCTCAGTATATTTAGCTTCTGATAGCCTAGTTCCTCCAAGCAGTAACGTTATCGCAGGTTAGTTATTTTAATTCTTTTATTTTATTGGAAATACTGGATTAGTATATTTGCCTGATCATCTGCAAACCTGTGGGCGGGACAGGTGGTCAGTTCTAGCAGATCGTTTATATGGAGCACAAACAAAGTTGGTGCCAAGATAGATCCCTGTGGAACATCATCAGCATTGATAGCCATTGTATCGGAAGATACTCCCGTCAACCACCATATGAAGTGATCTATCTGAAGGAAACTTGATAGTAAGCGATAAAGTTGTGGCCACAAACCGTATGGCGCAAGTTCCCCAAGAAGGCTTTGATGCCGGACTTGGTCAAATCCTTTGGAGATATCCAAAGCTACAGCTAGAGATTCCCCATGTCTCTCAATAGATTTCTGCCATACATTTGTTACGTAGGCAAGTAGGTTTTCTGTTGATCTCTGCTGACGAAAGCCTTATTACCGGTGATTCACGATTTTGGAGTTCTCAAGGTATTGGATGAGTTCGATGTTGATTGCTTTCTCCATCACTTTAGAGATCACAGATAATAGTGCAAATACGTCTATAATTATTTGGAAGGGTCCTTCGTTTTTTGGAATTGGTTGGTCTCTAGCTGTCTTCCAGCTGGAAGTAAACACACCAAGTTTCAATGAAAGGGTAAATAACCTGCTTATCCATATTGACGTTATATTAATTTTCACTGCCCACTATATTCATAATAGTGGAAATAAAAATACTAACCAAATAGTTATTCTACTGCTCCAAAATACCATTTTTACTTATTCAAATTCCTTTTGCAATATTTTACTGACAGTTTGTGATGTTATAATGTACATAGTGAATTAAATACTGTTCAGTTTATTACAACTACATGACTACATGAATATCTACATGGCCGAAATATGTGATTTGAATAATATTTGGAATGTTGTAATAATTTAAGTATTTTATTTTAATTTGAGTTTTTTAAACAATGTTGTGTTATCTTTTCAAACTAAATATTATAATCCATCAATTTTTTACGCCTCCAATTACTTTTTGGAACGAATAAAGAATATTATTATTATCTCATTTCATTTTCATGTTCGCTTTCTGATTGTCATATCTGTAAGAATATCTAATATTGCGTGCCTCTACTTTAAACCCAGTGGATATGGAGATAACGTTAAACGGAAAAGTAACGGATTATTTACTTATGTTAAAAATGGCAAAAGGGAGGAATATTCCTCGTAAAGCAACAACTAATCCGTCTGACCTGGATCTGCTGGAAATTCTGCATAAAATTCGCAAAACTCAGTTTGAGTGTAAACAAGTGCATCGTCGCTTATTATGATTTAGTTTGGAAATTGAGAAACGACGAGTCTGAAAGTTTGCGAGACTTCTTTTTTCTCCGGCGTTGCAACTCCCCATCTACGAAGTTAAAGCATCGAGTACAATACAACAAACATGCTCTTCGCCCATAACATACGTTTTAAAATTGTTTTAACGTGACAGCTGCGTTTGTCGTACTAAGTTTATTTTCGTAATGCACTACAATAACCTCTTTTTCCGATAACTGTTTGTTTGAAAATGTGGCGACTGCTTCAACATTTGGTTATTTTAGTAACTTCACAAGAAACGTCATGTCATGTCGCTTGACTTTGAAATGAACCACTACATCTATTTTCGAAATTTTACTTTCTTCAGAGTCCATTTATGGCGAATTAACTTAATCCTGTGTATCTGTCAAGTTGAGTTGTTCGGTATTCTCTTCCATATTTCCATCCACTTTTTTCTGTCGCTTGTTGGTACTCTTATATTTTCCCATCTTGATCCTCTTTCTCATCTGGTGTCCGCTTCTTCCACATTCTTCATGGTCTGCTTCTCCCCTTCTTTCCCATTTCCCTTGCGTCGCAGCATTTGTCTAATTCATCTGTTCCAATCAAAGATAACTCAAAGAATAGCTACGGCTTGAGCAATGTACAAGGACTTGCCTGCCAACATCAACAGCAGCCACGGAAGCACTAATGAACATACCTCCGAAAGACTGCTGAGGAGTAAACAGATCGGGTCATAATAGGATCGACGAACTAGTGGGAGGTTATATTCATGAAATGAAACCATTGAACTATAAAACTCCCAAGTACTGCTTTAATAATAACTTTGAGGTTATCATACAAGACAGAAGGGAGTGGATAGAGGACAACATCAGGGGATGATCTGTCGAGTTGAGTTGTCCGGTATTTTCTTCCGTATTTTCATTCACTTTTTTCTGTCGTTAATTGGTACTTTTATATTTTCCCATCTTGATCCTCTTTCTCATCTGGTGTCCGCACTTTGCTTCTTCCACATTCTTCATGTTTGGCTTCTCCCCTTCTTTCCCATTTCCCTTGCTTCGCAGCATTTGTCTAATTCACCTAATCCAATCAAAGATAACCCAAAGAATAGCTGTGTCTAAGTTAAGTAATGTACAAAGACTTGCCTGTCAACATAAACAGCAGCCACGGAAGCACTAATGAACCTACCTCCGAAAGACTGCTGAGGAGTAAACAGATCAGGCCACAACAGGATCAACGAACTAGTGGGAGGTTATATTCTTGGAATGAAACCAACGGACCATAAAACTTCCAAGTAATCCTTCAATAACAACTTCGAGGATATCATACAAGATAGAAGGAAGTTGATAGACGGAAACATCAGGGGATAACCTGCCGGAGAACGGGTCCAAGACCAGGCAAAGAACTGGTGCTGGGAATATACACTTCCATTTCCCAACGGAGAGTACCGCTAACCAGTGAAGAAAATGTACAGGGAGTAAATGCTATAATTAATC
The DNA here is from genome assembly GCA_958510875.1 of Endomychus coccineus. Taxonomy (NCBI): domain Eukaryota; kingdom Metazoa; phylum Arthropoda; class Insecta; order Coleoptera; family Endomychidae; genus Endomychus; species Endomychus coccineus. Next base: position 197,697,639 of record OY294068.1, read on the forward strand.
CAGAAATGTGGCTTCTAAAAAGGACTATCATCCAAGGCAAAAAAGCTAGTTGCTCTAAATGACTATCCAAGAAAAATCCAAAGAGCTTAAGTCTGGAGATTTAGACGGCCAAGGAATAAAACTTCTGCAACCCATCCACTCGAGGAACGTGTCATTCAACCGTTGCATTTAGTTCTTCCGTCTTGAGCTTGAACTCCATTTTTGTCCGCCATACCAGACATGCATAACTGATCATGGGTTTCACTACCCTGTTCAATACACCATTTTAGGAGCCCCACATCTTTTCATGTGCGCGTCTGGTTAACATCAATTGTCGCCTCGCCCTTTTTATTCACCTTTGCCAGGTGTAGGTATTAGGTAAGTTTCGAGTCAAGATTACCTCGAGTTATTTGACTGCCCAGACATCTAGATGTATGTCCCTAGGATGATTAAAACTACAATGGTAGTTTTGGAGGAAATGATTTGCTCTGATTAATTACTTGACCAGTATAATCCGCGCCTGAAATCCTAATCTGCAATTCAAAATATTCATTATCAGCCGTAATATTCATTTCATACATTCTATTACATCGGAAAAGCATTAAGGGCACTTGAAATGCTTTAATTATTTGCTTATGCAGATGATATTGATCTAATTGGGGCATACAACACCATTGAAAATAGCACAAACATGCTCTTGAATTAAATGTAAATGTAAACATAGTCTGAATCGAAAGTAAATACAGACAGAACTAAGTGTACTGTTGAAAGTGTTGAAAATATTCCATTAAGGGGTTGACAGAATTGTTCTATATCCAACGCGCGTTGCTATGAAAAATACGTTTCAATTCTCCTATTATTTCGAACAGTTGAGTTGAAACTGTGAATTTGATGTTACGGTTTCTCATTTTGATTCGATGCTTCGCAGGACTCTGATTTTGAAAAATCTGTATACCAATTTCGCCAAATGTTAAAGGGAACATTCTCAGGCAGACTGTAGCTATGGCCACTTTCAACTTATATTTATAACAAAGCCCCGACTGTGAAAATTGCATGAATCGCTCGGCGGAAACAGATTTGGTTCCTACGATGAGGTCATCACTGAAACAAACGCCTATTTTGAAGGATTGCCGAAATCTTATTATTTGGAAGGGATCGAAAATTTAGAAAAACGTTGCATGAAGTGTAACGGGCTACTAGGAGGTTGTAAGGGTTACAATTTACTCTTACTTAAGGATAAACTAAAAGCTCTATTTTATCACTTGGTTGCCGACAGCTACAGTGAAGACGGTCGTGAGTTATAATTTTAGATGTTAAGAATTCGGGCGCCAGAGTATTTTAACTAATCAATCATGTATATAACTAGGAGATACAAATACTCAAATCCCCAGGTTAAATTACCCTGAAAGAAATGAAATAAAAGAGCTGCACCCAGAATGATTGAAATTTACTTGGAAATACTAATATTGATATAATTTATGATAGAACTTATATTTATGAGATATGAAGCGAATGAATTGAAAATATGGATGAAGCCTGACGGTAGCCTGACCTGGTGAGAGCTGGATGTTGTACTTGCTTGATTATGGATTAATACTTCTACTTCATGTAGGGGTCCCTGCCATAATAAATTGTAATACCGTTTCCACGATTGTACATCACAAGTAAATCAGCGACTCCTAAGTAATCTTTTCCACAGCAGACTCAAGCCAACCTCAATACACTTCTTGTTGAATTTTCCACAACATAGACAAAAAAGGAACCCTGAAATCAGGATATGTTCAAACCTCTATTGTTCTATTGTCGTCAGAAGACAGACATGAGCAAAATACATAACAATTGTTGAACAAATTAGGACTAGCCTATGTTCTGTCAGATACCACCTATGAAGGCAAATTAATTCCTGAAGTCAGTGAATAAATCAAATGGAATTAGAAAGATACTTACCTCCATCACGATAGGGTTTTTCTTCCAATAAGACAAACTTTACTTCCGTTCACAACCAGTCACGTTGAAACTAAGTTTTACATTAATTACTCAATTAATCCCAATTATTCCAATCCAAATTAGTAATTGATGTATTTGTTTTCAACGGAAGAATATTCCCAGAATTTGGTTCCAAACACAAGCTTAGTATCACCACCCTGTTGAAAATAACCTAGCAACGCACTTCTCACTTGAACGATTTGACCAGAAGTAACGCCATTTTCTCTTCCTTTCCGGCGTCTTATTGTCTCACAGAACAACCTCGCAATAGAAACGGTAACTACGGATCTGACACCGAACAACCATGACCCTTAGAATATACGGTCTAGCATAGCTGACGTCACAGGAGTCAACCGATTGTACTACAGCGGCCATTTCTAAGCCGTTAAGTGGAATTTACACGTTACAAGATTATGTTGAGAAATAAAATAAGTTTTGACCAAATAAATCATTTATTGTTTCATTTTCCAGGAACCTTGCCTCGTATACTCAGATTCTACGATCGAACGAGATTTCCTTTTCAATGGATAATTCCAAATTTGCTTTGAAGAGGCCTTTGATCCATTTCTTCGGGCAAGATGGACGGTGGATATGATGAATACTGATTTTATTGGTTCAAGTTGTTGACATAATTTCTATCGGATAAGATTTTTTCATTTGTCAAGTGACGTTGAGCCGCAATCATGTTTCAGATTAAAAACCGACATAGAGGAAGAGTTCATAAACCGAAGATATTATCGTAATTATTCAAACAGTCTCATACCGTTTCGTGTGCAAAGTGTTCGTGCTGAAGTAATGACTGGCGAAGGTCGAGCCGACGGCCCAAATCACTGTAGAGGGCGCCCCGTTCCGTGATTTACGGTGTCAGGTCTGGTGTTGTTGCATGCTAGAATTCTATAAATAGCTTGAGAAAATGGGGAAAATGACAAAATACTCTTGTATTCCACATCCGGCCGGACGAGTTTAATGGCGACCTTGTACTTTCGAATTCGCGCTCAAACACACACGAACAGCAAACAAATTAAGCTCGATTTGGGGAAATCGAATTGTAGGTGTGCGCCGTGCCCTTCGTCGTCGTTTGTATCAAGAACAAGAACTACAAGATTTCCTTTGAGATTTCAACAACTAATGTTTGTAACGACTTCCGTGCAACCCTCTATCGGGATCAAATGATATTTATCGTATCCAAGGGAGAAATTTCGAATGCTACGAACTTCAGGAGCAAATTATCTTCTGACCTTTTACCTGAGCTATACATAAATAATGTAACTATTAGGATTGTTATCCGATCGAAATATGAAATCTCAACTATTCTACCAGTCCATTTATTATTCATTCTGGATAGGGGCCAGCAAAATGAAAATCTAACTTTCCATCATAAAATTTGGATTTTATTATGAATAAGAAACAGTCAATCTTATCCACTAAAAATACTATTAAAATACTGACCTTTCAGCTACCAAGTAGCCACCATCAGGGTAAACTAAATTGGATATCAAAATGTGCCTGTTTAAATACTATTTGGGGATAATAATGTAAACAAGGGGTACCTTCAGCTGGGCATAAATCTGAATATGATAAATTTATTTTTCGCTTATACGTTTCCATTCCTTCTAAATTATCCTAAATCATTTTCAATCCCATCATTAAACAAATCATCTCATATAGTCATATATGAATAACATAAGAGGTAATACAGATAATTTTATAACATTACCATAAATTCCGGAGACCACAGAGAAAATTAAGAAATATTTGAAAAGTATGATATACCTACTAACTGTGTTGGGAAATATTTGTCAAATCTTAAACCTTTAATACCTTTTTTTTTCTGTGGAGAGGAAATGCTTTAAGCACACCGTCAGATTTATCTATCACTCCGGGTAGTGCAGGACTCACTCTAAAATTAGAGCATACCTGCTAAAACCTCTCCGATCTTCATCCATATCCCGGGACCGCTTCTCGCATTACTTCAGGATATGGACTGCGTCTTTCTCTTTGTTCCTCGATGTTACATCGACGTGAGTTTACTTTGATGTTTTATGTTGATGTTTACGTTTATTCTTTAATACGTCTTCATCATATTAAGTTGGTCTAATCATAATCGTGTTCTTCCTCTTCTTTGATGTTTATGATCCGTCTTATGAGGTTTGTGTAATTGATCCATGTCTCTTTATCCATGATCATGTTGTTCACTATGGTTTTTAAATCGTTCTGAATGTCGTTTATTTCGCTTCGCTCTGCTGTCCATCTAGGACATTCTATAATGGTATGGTGTGGGGTGTCTATAGCTCCACAATATACACATTTATCATCTTCTGATATTTTAAAGCGGTATAAATACTTCCTGAAGCATCCATGGCCCGTCAGTATCTGTGTGATGTAATAATCCACTTGACCATATTTCCTTTTACACTACGTTTCTATGTTGGGTATAAGGTCTCGTGTATGAGCGGCTTTTGGGATGGTATCCCATATTTCCTGCCATCTGCTCATCATTGTCTTGTTGGCCTCTACTTTTGATGTTCCTTCGTAAGTTTCTTTATGTTCCAATGCCTTCAAGTATAATGGAGGGGAGTCTAGCGCTTCACTAGATGTTGTTCGATATGCACTGCAGGCTCTTAAGTTTAATCTTCTTCCTAGCGACCTTAGTCTGTTCTTGGTATATTTAAACCTTAGAATAGGATACCATATTGGCGCAGCATATAAGGCATTAGATATAGCCACTGAATTTATCAGCTTCCTCTTGCTGCTGGTCGGACCCCCAACATTTGGCATTAGGTTATTCAACGCCTCCACTGTCTTTTCTACAGCATAATTTAGCAGCATAATTAAGATGGCTTTCCTAAGAATTCTTCGTGTCTAACCATACTCCGAGGTATTTTTCGAGTCTTGCGGAGCTATAATCTCCTCTTTCACCTCTAAGGTCATCAAAGGGTTTAACCTCTTGGCCGAGATTATAACTGCTTCTGTTTTACTAGCGGCCAGAATGAGGCCTCTCCCTTCCAGCCAATGGTCAAGATTTCTTATCGCTCCATTCACTTTTAGCTGTAGTTCTTCATGATTTCTGGCGAATGCCGCAGAGGTCACTCCTTCGGGAAGTTCGACTTCTAGAACTCCATCTTATTGTACGTTCCAGAGTGTAGGACCTAGGATGGACCCTTGCGGGACTCCACTGTTTATTTATCTATTTATCTATCTGAGGAAACCTTTAATACCTAAAGATAAACAAACCCACATAGTATACAAATTAAATTGTTTACATTGCGATGGGACTTATACAGGAAAGTCTAAACAATATTTACAAAAAAGAATGTATGGCCATAAGTATAGTACAAGAAACAAAAACTTCCACCGAAAAACAAAATAATTGAAGTTTATTGTGTAGAAATGGTAAATTTTCTTTTTCCGGAGTTTTCTGGAAAACTATCGTCGGTTTTGATTTTATGATCATGAAATAATAATCAGCTACCACGAAAGCATATAATCAGTCACGTCCTTTTTTTAGTGAAATTTGCACCGAGACACATCACGGCATCTTATCATTTCAAAACTACAAGTTCGAGGAACAACTTTTTCTGAAATCGCTCAAGAATGCCTACTTTCTCGGAGCAATTTCAGACCCCAAAATACGCTAATCTAGTATTTTAGTCCGTTGCTAAGCAACGAACTTTTCCGGTCCGGACAAATTTTATTGCCGACCTAGTCACACCTGGACATCATCATCACTGTCCATTTTTAATATTTTTAAATATATTTTTAAGCGATAAGTAGGTATTAAACCGAAATAAGTAGTGAATCTCTGACTTTTGTCACAACAATAAACAAACAGTGATTGTCAAGGAAACAATTTCATAGGCAATAAGATGGTAATCTAAAATTGTTATGCATTTATAAAAAATCATTAAATTATGATAATGTTGAATGCGATTTCAGAAAAAATAGTATGTGTACCTCGTAGTAAAAGCACATTCCCATACTTCAATGCAATTTACATTGTCGTCCGGGAATGGATTGCTTTTACTACTAGATACACAATGTACTACTGTTTGTTGCTAAGATTTGGTAATATTTTTCTGGTTTTCCAGCAAACGGGCCGGATTTTCCATTTTCTGATTCTAGATTCAGGTTCAGCGGACCTTAAAACTTCCCGATACCAAATTTCAGAAACCTTGGGTTAAAATAAAAGATCCTGAGATATTCCATGAAAATAGTTTTTCCTCGTTTAATAATAGGAAAAGTCATGAGCGCGCTTATTCACCAGTCCACAAATGATCCATAAACCAAACTCAATAAAATGCGAAACGAATTTTTCAATCCGGTTTTGTATCTCAAATGTTAGATGTTATTTACATTTTTCACTGAACTATTGCTAAATACTGGTTTGAATATAACCACCGATTCTATTACAAAAATGTTAGTATTTCAACTAATTTAATTAATTTAAACCCTTGCAAATTCCTACATCCGTCTTTATAATGTTAAAAGTATATTTTAGGTAGAATACTCAAATAGCAATATTTCTAATAAGGTCCAACAACCTTTTTCTATTACCTCATAAATCTTTAACATCTGGTTTGAAAGTGGATACTTAGTTTTAAGAAATCTCGTCTTAGACATTGATACGTCTTCTGATGATGGTCGTGAGGCCGATACGTACGTAAGGACGAAAATATTAAGCATATGTGTTAGTATGACTTGTTTCTCGAGAATTTATATATAAGTATTACCAGGTTCAAGTTTTTAATTTTTCAATATTGAAATAGTTTTAAAAAAAATTTGTTAAATTACTCAATTAACCATGTTGCGAAGTTATACGTGGGACAATTGATGTTTGAAATTATTGGTTTCATGAAATTACTCGGTTTAGGTGAACAATAGAATTCACAATTGAGAAATAAATGAATATTCAATTATTTCTCATTGTTCTGAAATTCGGAACAAATGAATTACCTGGATCAAGAATGGAATAAAGGATTATTTAAATAAAATACAGCGACAGCGCAAGTCGAAAGCGACGTGAAAACTGTAAGTATATTTTCCGTAAGAAAAACAAATCGGTGAACTAATTCACCTGCGGTGGGTGTCAATTACATTAGTTTTATAATATTGAAGAAGGTTTATTTGCTGTAGTAGGCGACCGTTGAGGGTGGAGTGATTGACAGGAACATCCTATGAAATATAAAAGGAAGTAAGAAATCACTTAACTTGTTTCTCCGTCGCTTCTCACAGAATGTTTGTTTGAAGTACTTGGGCCTTCGACACGTTCATAAAATATATTTGTTTTTTGTCCGACGTATTATCGATAGAATTCTCGATTCTTTCGACCGATGTTTGCACGTTTTTCATGATTTTTTCAGACTTCCTCGGCATGTTTTGTTCAGGGTTGGTAAAGAGCACGCTCTTTCGACCTTATTTCTGGAAATAACGGGGATTATAACTTCTCCAAAAATGAAAATTTCCAGATTGTTATCGCTCGGAAGAATCCAGATTTGAACATTATCAAATCGGATCTCTCGAAAAACAAATCGGGCTCCTATCGATCAAATTTTCCACAAAGCCCAATTATGTTCTTACATTCAAATCATTACCAATTTTTCTATTAGTACAAGAAAATTGTCCGTCTTTATCATGTTGAGCACATTTTCTGCCAATTCTCATCTTCTTACTGCTGTTGGCTATCCTGATCCTTCATTTGATAGGTTTTTCCATCAGAAACATTACGGTAGAATAATCGTTCGATGTACAATCGCCCAGATCTTAACGAATTTTGGGATTGTGCTGCTGGAAGCTGCCTGATCCTCTAACTGATGCAGGATGCGATAGAGCATGCTGTCAGGTTCCAAACACCAGACGTCCTTATCACCCAGAGGACGGACTGGGAGAACAAGGACTCCGGATCAGTTTGTAGGAAGAAGACATCGGAGAAAATATATCATCTCAACTGTCTGACAAAAATGGACATCTTGAGTGGTTTTCTCTGACCTTGGATGAGCCAACGGATGTGTCAGGTACTGCTCAGGTGTTGATTTTTATTCGAGGAGTAGATAAAAGGTATGATGAAGTATATGAAGAACTTCTTGAAACCAATAGTATTCACGACACGACTACTGGGGAAGATATCCTTAAAGGAGTTGAAAACGTCATTAATAAAAAGAACCTTCGATGGAAAAACTTGAAATCTATTACTACTGATGTAGGCCAAAACATGTGTGGTAAAAATAAAGGAGTGGTTGCCCTTGTGTCAAAGGCTGTAGAAAAGGATGGTGGCTCAAAACCATTAGCCTTACATTGTATCATTCATCAACAGTCCTTGTGCGGGAAATATTTGGATATGTCTGAAGTTCTAAAACCAGTCATATCAGTTGTTGATTTCGTCAGATCCACTGGGGGAAATCACCGACAATTCCGGGAGTTTATTGAAGAGATTGGAGAAAATGACTTACCATATCATACTGCCGTACGCTGGCTTAGTTGCGGAAAAGTCTTTCGGCGCTTTTTTGAAATTCGAACAGTGATCGAAATTTGTTTGAATGAAAAGAATCGCCTTCTTACCAAATTACAAAATAGGGAATGGCTGTGGAAGTTAGCATTCATGTCAACTTGACAAAACATATGAATGAACTGAATTTGAAATTGCAAGGAGAAAACCAACTTCTCCCTGATTTATACACTAATATCAAATCCTTCCGACATAAAATAATATTGTTTCAATCACAATTACGTAAAAAATGTTTCATACATTTTAAAACATGTGAAATATTCAGCCACACTATCGAGACTGAGTTTCCCTTCGATTTTGCAATCGAAGCATTGAGTGCTTTGAATAACAAAAATAACAAATATCAAAACTCATCTTTGTTGGAATTTTATAAGTCTTCCACTGGTACACAATTTAATAGTTTACATAAATTTGCTCGTGGGCTGTCGTCTGTTTTCGGTACCACTTACTTGTGTGAGAAAACATTATACAAAATGAATTACACAAAGAATGTTTACAGTTAACCATCATAAATCTCTTTTAATAATTGGTACAAGTAAAATTGAACCATAACTACAAACTATTGAGACAGGTTTTTTACAATAATAAAAGGAAATGGGGTGCAACTAAGGACTCAGTTCATGTCTGACTGCTTCGTTTGAACAAGAAGTCTAAATGTCCTGAAAAATAAGTAAAACTAACTTTTGTGTCACTGTCGGCATTGCAGCTTTTTGCGGAAAGTACGAATGGTCATTTGCAACATAGCCTCTGCCTCGTGACGTCATGAGCGTTCAGGCCTTATCTGACTCGCTGCCAAGACTATATAAATATATAAAATCAAAACACTGTTATAAACTCAATCTGCATATTTAAATCGCATACAACCATGTAAAAAATATGATTTATTACTCTTGAATTCGTTGCAATTTCATCCTAACGGGGCTAATGGTGCATAATTTAAATAATAAATATAAAATAACTGTCCACTAAATTATATTCGTAATACAAACGAGTCATTCAAAATAATTCACCACCCATATATTATGATTGCAATACGAACATTACAGTGAGGGCTGATATTAAATCTGACAATTATTGAGCGTACCGAGCCGTATCTAAATGTGGACAGTTTGCAATAATAATAATAATAATAGCCACAATAAAGGATGGGGGGTGGCTCTAGCGACGATTTTATCGTTAATGTTCCTCTCTTTATTTCCGGTTTATGTCAGCGGTAGTAACAGAAAACGCTCTAGGTTTTTATGATAGTTGTAATTTTACCTTATTGCCAACATTAAATTACTTCATATAACGGTGTTTGCGAAGTAATAAAATTAGGCGGTGAGGCTGCAACACGAAATTCCACGTTCCACGTTACGGAACCTATCGATTTCGAAAATCTCATTTAGCAAAATGTTGTTGACATCCTATGGAATCTTTATCTTCCACTTTACCCTCTAAAAACTGATTTTATTATCACTAATGGGCTCTTGTGCTGCTTGTAAGTTAGGTTTTGTATGTTTTGGTGATGCTTTTCTATATTAGAAAATGTTTTTAGATAATGTTCTACTAAGCACATGTTTACAAAGAAAGTTCTGTTCTTGATTGGAAGTATAGAATGGCATATTTTATTCATGCTTTTTCGGATGTAGAACAGCGGGTCTCAATCTATGGGGCGCCGAAGCCAAGAGGGGCGTCGAATAAATATATAATAACGGTTCTTGACCCAGGTATGAATTATATATAAATTCTCGGGAATAGGTCACATTAACACTTATGCTTTATATTTTCTTGTCTTTACGTACGTTTCGGTCTCACGACCATCATCAGAAGATTTATTAAATTGGATTACTTAAAACTAATTGTATTAACAAGCGTCTTTATCGCACCAATTTCAATTAAAATGCCACGTCGCCGTAACGAACAGAACACGAATAATCGAAATTGTAACACATCAATGTTATATGTATAAAATACCAAGAATCCACTGTTACGTAGAAAACTACTATCAAGTCCTGAACTTGGCGATTTAGCTAAAGCTTTGCCATGAATCATGCAGTGTGTCGACACTACTCCTGAAGAGTTTTTCTTCACAAGTGCTTGAGAACTGAATCTAACAGAATTGGCTTGAGCTTCATTGGTAGAGATTAGAAAACACAACCCTTTCACTGCAAGTGTACGCTGACAATAGCGTCATTTGTTATTCCGAACAACTCGAAAACAGTTGCTCTTCCTTGTTTAGGCTTGCAAAATAACAAGTCTTTAACTATTGCAGCTCCCTGAAAGAATCTGATATAGCATATTGAATGAGAATCGTTACTATATTATGTTACTCCAAGTTGTAGGGTAAATAACTCAGGTTCAAGCTGAATATCCGCAGATATGTCGTAAATTCTTCAGGAAATTGTATCGTTCGACACAACATAGCTTTCACCAAACATTGTTTCTACCATGTGGGTATAATGACAGCTGGGGAAATGAATTGCTCTGGAATAATAATGGCTTCCTACTTTTGGTTATTTCATAAGCCACTTTGTATGATGCCAATAAAACATTTGTCTTTTATGGTCTTTGTAGAAATTTGTATTTTGTTTCCCTATAGATCTAAGTTTCTCTGCCAAAAAGGCTCATCGGCATATCCTTTCCGGAGTTTCTAAACGCCTCTCAATTTATTGCCAAATCGAATTGAACAAGTTCCTGTATATTGTGTTATTTTCATCTATGTTACATTATACAGGGGGCAAAGAATTATAAGAATAGGGGGCGCTGCGAACTACATATGTTTGAGAACCGCTGAATTGTAGAATCGGAGAGCGAAACGTTCTCATAAGGAGTGTCATTCTGTACAAAATATAAGGATAACGAATTTTGGGTTTTCGTATTGGATATGAATATATTCTTAGGGTCACGAAAGCAGAGCACGCGCTCTATTTGTAATTCTGCACTATAAGCAAATCTGGCACATTTGCAAATTTGTGAAGACTTTATTGAATTAGATTATCGTCGGATAAATCGTTACACCGATCGCATTATGCTTTAAAAGGATGTCCAACAACGTTCAGTGGGAGAGTGTTTTGAATTTTGGTGTGAAGTGAACCCGGAAAAACTTATACAAAGGAAATTAGATTGGCCAAACCAGTGTGATAGTACCGTCCAATTTATTTTGATAGCACCAATTTGACATTATTAAACATTCGTTACGATTGCTGCAGTCCAATTACGGTTATTTCGATAATTTCGTTATCAAACCGATAATATATTGTTTTTGGTGTGTTCATATCAAAGTGGGAACTTTAATTTAATTACTAGAGGGAACTTTCGAGCCTGCTAAGACTACCAGTGGCGGCTCCTCGAAGGAGGCTAAGGAGGCTCAGACTCCTCACAAATTTATCTTGTTGATCATTCTTCATTTTATTTCCTGTTTCTCTAATAATTTTTTAAATTTTACAATTAATTCCCCGTTCTCAGTAGTTATTTTTAATCTGGCAACAGTGCCCTGAGGTTGGACTCTCTATATATCTCAAACGCTGAGCATGCGTTGTTCAACACAGTTGCCGTTTTTCCGACCAGTCAATCGCCAAATAGCGTGAAACAACGAAACCGGCAACATCCTCTGGAGGCTAGCCTGCCGCCCGCTTTAAGTTCAGCACGAGTACAGTCGGTGTGGTACGGAATACGACACATGCGTGTTGCGTCAGTGCTTGTTTTGTTTTATGCGGGTATAATGGTTGAGTGACACCACGCGAAATAAGGTTAGATTGGAATTCGTCTGTTCGGTAAATTATTAATTGTAAAAATGGACAACTAGTGGAAAGATTTTTAGGGTTCTACGATGTTAGTTCGGGAAGAACAGCGGTCAATTTATTCAATTTTTTATGGAAACGTTTCAACGATTCGACTTTGCGAATAAATCATACTTACGACGGCATCTGTAATGGCGGGACATTTAAACGGTCTTCAAACAAACGAACGTAAGTTTTAAATAACATAGTAGGAAACAGAATTCCCTGTAATGCTCGAACTCGATGGAATTTTACATCACGGGCAATGTTTAGTATACCATCCATAAAAATAAAGACAAATTAATTGAAACATTTGATTTTGTATTAAACAGTGATGACTTTTCAACAGATCAGGTTTCATTAAATGGTTGGTTTAAAATTTTATTTAGAAAATGAAGAATTTTTGTTTTTTCTGGATACTTTTAAATTAATATTTGAAAAAACTGATCTTATTTTTCAAATTTTACAACATAAATTCACTAATATAATTTATTCAAGAGATCGTTTAAAACATCTCATTGATAAAATTTCAAATTTCCGTTATATAGAATTTAATTTTAATATTTTATTTGGAAATTATTCAACTGATGAGGCTACTCCCGTGAAAAGGAGGAAAACATATAATTTGGTAGACAAGAAACTACATTATAAACAACTTTTTTATGAAATTGTAGATACTATTAAAGGTCAAATATTGAGATTCGATTTTCGGATTTACATGAATTGAAGTTTTTCGATTTGACGAATAGAAGATTTTTCGAATCTTCTTCAAAAGAGTTTCTCAATACACTTTCAGATAACTTAGTTCTAAAATATAATTTTTTTGATAAAATAGCGCTGCACAATGAATTATGCGTTGTATACTGGGATAAAGATATTTTAGGCCAGTACGACAGTCACGCCGATATGATAAAATATATGATAGATCGTGGAGAGATCATTTTCTACTCTCAAACGAATTAAAACTTACATGCGAAATACAATGGGCCAAAATCGTTTATACAATGTTAGTTTAATATCTATTGAAAAAGATTTAGTAAAACACTTAAAACATAATGATACATTTTATGACAATACTATTGATCATTTTTCGCAAATTAAAGACCGTAGAATTTCGTTAATATATAAAAAAGTTGATAAAATTAATAAAAAAAAACAAAATATGAAAAATTCCAAAAAAAAGAAAAAAAATTAAAAGTCCAAAAAAAATAAAAAACAAAAAACGAACCAAAAAAAATTTATGGGCAAGAGAAACTCTATACCTCCACGTTGGTTCTTGCTGGGTAACAATTAATTTTGTCACTGAAGTAGCTGGTACGGTCGCTGCGCGAAGGTTAAATTATTTGACTGAATATAGTATATTTTTACAAAAACGTTTTATGTCCAGCCTCCTCTCTCAAAAAGTTCACGAGCCGCCACTGAAGACTACCTAGATATAAAGTCACTCAAATTGAACAGTGAAATGTGATTAAAACACAAATAGTGGCATCCTGAGAATGAATTATCAACTACATAAATGTTACCATGATTTAATACTAGGCACAGTTGTTAGTTTGGTTAGTATGGGTCTGATGAGTCGAATCTGGGGTCTCTAGACACTCTAACGTGGTTAATCATCATCTGGTGTTAAAACTAATATTATAATCGAATTTCTCATCAACAAAAACGTATTTCCCCGAAGTTGAATCTTGATATTCTGATATTCTGAGTGTTTGTTTCCATAAATAATAATGCTTAATTTAACATCACAATAGGGTATAAAAGAGTGGACACACTATAACATTATAAATAAGAAATAATCACCCTTATCTACTAAAAATACTTTCAAAGTACTAAGAACCTTTCGCCTATGAAGTAGCCATCATTAGAATTTACCGAAAGGTCCTCAGTACTTTAAAAGTATTTTTAGTTTTACTTTCAAAGTACTAAGAACCTTTCGCCTATGAAGTAGCCATCATTAGAATTTACCGAAAGGTCCTCAGTACTTTAAAAGTATTTTTAGTGAGTAATAGTGATTATTTCTTAATTACAGTATCACAATATGATAATATTGACTTGAAGCTGGAAATAAATTTTCTATACCTTTATCTTTCAGGTGTAGAATCAGCTTTATTTTAAAAATCGATCAAGTAACTCTTATAAAGCGTTTTGTAACTTATTTTGACCTTTTGAAAATACTTCCTTTTGCCATTCACTGTCTTTCCGTCATTTAATACAAAAATATCGACATTTTGGATTCGATGCAGGCAGAAGTACAGTAAGTAGGTACTTTTTTTTCTTCGCACATTTGGTAAACAACAGTTTGTGAATTACATTTAAAATCACAAATAACTTGAATCATTCGATATAATAAGTAGAGGACTCTTAACCTAATCAGTTTGTAACACAATTTATTGTATCCATTGGTAGTTGTATCCAAAAACCGTGGAAAACTGCTCAACCTGACAACAATGGCTGATCTTGAATCATGACTTCAATTTTTTGTTTGGGCGAACAAGCCAAATGTTTTCCTTAATTCCAATCTTTTTCCACTGTTGATTATTTGTAATTTCTTCACTTTCAACCGAAAAGATTCGGTGAGAGTTCATTGCTAACGGTTATAATGTAGATATAGATAATGTATTTGTAAGCTATATTATGACACATTTTCTGTAGCGTGAATTTAAAACGGTCGCTCCCACGTATTTCTCGTTTAGAATATGAATTAACTAACATAGCGGCACCGACTTCGTTGAATAGGAGCCTGCCAACATGTTTTCGAAACAATGGAAGAGAACGCATAGATATAACTGTCCTAACGCAAACTTCCATTGAAATGTGAGTGTATTTCGAATAATGCTATTATTACAGGCCCAGAGAAACGTAAAATATGGGGTGGGTGGAGGATGTTATCGCATTCAAAACACAACGGCATCTTAATTGAGAAATTCGTGTATTCAACCGGATGTTATCCTAACTCGTCATCGGAATTCCACTTGGTGCGGTGTATGCAACCAAAAATTAAACAAGCTATTTTTCATCTCAACCTGCTGATAGTTTTACGATTAATATGGAGAAGTACAACGACCTTGAGCATTCAAGATGCAAACTTATAATTAGAAATAATAATAATGGTGGTCGCGAAGGCGATAGTCCAAAGGCTGAGAGTTTCAGGTCCCAACGAAAATATGAAATTACGGAATGAAGATTAAATTGCAAATCATCGTTGTAACAATTATTGAAGTTTCGAAGGCATCCTGATCGGGCTGTTTCAAAACAAAGCTTTTTATTCGCACAACTGAAGAAGATTGTACTGAACTTATCGAAAACATCTGTAAGGCGTTTTCTATTAAAAGTGAGGCATTTTGTTATGTAACTCTGGGGTCTTAGGGCAGCCGTTGTCGAGCTACAGGGAGCCGAAAATTAAAAAAAAATTAGTTTTTAATTTTTAATTTCTAAACCGCTCTAGGGTTTTCAAGCAAACTTGGTACATGTTAGAATCTGGTTGAATTATAGTCAGATTTTGATAGAACACACTGTACTAAAGTAAAATAAAATAATTTATTAAGCTTCAGTAAACAATTTCAATGAAACAGTGAGAAGCGAGTCAGGTACAATGAGAATAAAATAATCACATTAGTATTTTAAAAACAATGCAGAACAGAACACATTAAAATTAAAATTATATGTAACAATCGCAAAAAACATACAGTTATTATAAAATCGGGTAAAACATTTTTTTACTCATATTGTTACTAATTTAAGGGTGACCTATTTACTATTTAAAAATTCTCCAACGGATTAGGGTTCTAAAATGTATATATAGTTAAACACTTTACTGTTGAATCGTTTTTTTAAATTAACCAATTCATGTAGACCCTTGGTTAGACATTTATAAAAATGAATGCATGCATAATAATGACTTGTTTTCGTTAAAGTTAATCTATGACAAGGATAATTATAGCTATTTTTATCTCTCGTGTTATATTCATGATCTATCAGTTCCGGTGAAAATATGTGCAGATTTTTTGCAAAAAAAAGTAGGCATTCAAAAATATATACGCCTGGTGTTGTTAAAAACTGGTTACAAGCAAATTTACCTTTACATGACAGATTGAATTTCATTTTTTGAACTATTCTTAGATCTCGTTTTTGCAACTTAAAGATATCTATTAGTCTTGAAGAGCCTACCCAGATCACAATAGCATATTTAACGCTGGAATAAAAATTGGCAAAATAAACACTCCTTAGGAAACTTGGGCACACCGTTTTGGATAAAACCCTCAATGCAAAACATACTTTATTCAGTTGTTTCGAGAGCACGTTAATATGTTCGTACCATTAGAGATGTTCGTCAATTGTGAGGCCTAAGAATTTTTCATTTTCGGAAATAGAAAGGCATATTTCTCCATAATCAAAGAACTCTGGAGTCTGACACTTGGTTTTTTGAGCTATCAATCACTATACCGAATCCAAAGATGACAAGGTCATTCATAATCGCCCGGGAGTTGGCCAACTGGAACCGGAAGTTGATGGAATTCACCATAATTTAGACCATTTTCTTCTTGCAATTGATTTTTTTGAGCCATCAATCTCTATACCAAATTCAAAGATAACGAGATCAGTCATAATCACCCGGAAATTGTCCAATTAGAACCTCATCATCTTTGGATTATATAGTGATTGCTGGCTCAAAAAACCAATTGAGTCCATTTTTTGCAAGAAAAAGGTATAAATTATGTTAAATAGCATCAACTTCCAGTGCCAATTGGCCAATTTCCACGTGATGATGAATAATAATTGTGTTATTTTTGACTTCGGAATCGTAATTAGAGACCCCAAAAACCCCCAAGTAAGTATTTCTGTCTCAAAATAACAATTTTTTTGGGATCTGGAAAATTTGTTAATTTAAATTGTTTGTAAACGGTCAATTTGGTAATAAAACAATTGTTGTGCCAATTTCACATGGTGAGAATGAATGACCAATGATTCTTATGACATCAAAAACATTTTGCAACATATTCCGAAATAAAATCTTTAAATGACTGACTGTACTATAAGACATTCTTTTAAATATAATTAACTTCATTGGAATCTTTAATATATTACTAACTCTAATAGTACCTTTCACAGTATTTTGGTGCAGAATGGTGTTTGTTTCTTATTTATAGGACCCAGTAACTTTGACTACGAGTCAGTTTGTATCAAAACAACCGTTAGAAGTATATTGAATTGTATTCTTCAGTAAGTTCCTTCGGAATAAACTAAAACTATAACTATGTACATAATAAATTAGTAGCGTTAAGAACTCGACTTTTTGATTAGATTGAAAGTCTAACGATTTCATTTTAAATAAATGAATATTTGTTTGTACTCTACGAATAATCGAAAGGGTCTATTCCTTGGAATAGTAGAGACTATATTCAAAACGGAGCATCTCTTGTACAGTTGGAGTGGTACATAGAATTTATGGAAATCATATTCATGTCGGCAAGAAACTTATTTGAAATTCAACAGCTTGACATACAAATTAGTTTATTGTTATCAAAGTAATGCGACAATTTCCTCGATGGCAACGGCGTGAATACGAATGGAATTAAAGTATCATTGTGTCATTAGAATAATTGACACCGACGGACTAGTTTAAACGCCACAGCTCGTCAGTTGGATAATTTTATAGAAAAAACAAGCGAACGTGTTATCTCTTTAACTTCAACATGCTTAATCAACAGTATTATCCTTTCGATTTTATAATCCTATTACAAATTGGACAACCCTATCCTATGAAACAGACAACATTAATAATTGATTTGTTGTTTGCTAAGCGTTTATTATTAGATTTTCCTTTATTGATTCAATCAAGTAAAGTTCATTATTCTATACCATTTTCGACTGTAAAAATGGAAGTTCACATAATAGTCGAGGAAATATAACATTTTAGGTCCAAAATTTGTTCAGTAAGATGGATCGAAATGCGGTTTTTTGCATCCGGTTCCTTGATGCATTTACTCCATTTGTCCACTTTTTAAATCTTATACGAATGAGAAACTGCATTTCTGCATAAAAAAAATGCATTTTTTCATGAGCAATTTTTGAAGCAAATAGAAAAAATTCATTATTCGGTAATACATTGTGAAAATTGACCCAAATTTGTTACTCGGGGGTTTTTGGGGTCGCTGAACACGAATATGACGTCATAAAAACTATATAATGTACCTGGGGACAAGGGTCCTGATTGTGAGGGTCATCTACGAGGTTTTCTGGAAATTTGCTTGGAAATTAAACCAAAATGCTTACTCGGGGGTTTTCGAGATCGCTGAACACTATTCTGATATTGGAAAAAGTCCCCAATACACCTGGAGGCCAGGGTGGTCTGATTGTCTAGGGCGTCTCCTGGACATTTACGCGAGTTTTTATGTAAATGCAACGAATCTGGTTACTCGGGGGTTTTTGAAGTCGCTGATCATGATATGATGTACCTGGGAACCAGGTAGTCCTGGTTGTGAGGGTCATCTACGAGGTTTTTCCGAAATTTGCTCGGAAATTGAATGTAAATGTTTACTCGGTGTTTTCGAGGTCACTGAACACGATTCTTAAGAACTCCTAGGGAGAGATACAGCAATCCAGAGTTTCTGTTAAAAATTCTCAAAGCAGCTCCATATTTTCTTCACTCGGTAATGTTTTATCTTGGTGTAGGGGTAAAGAGCGACATGAATTAATATTAGGCCAGCAATCACTTCTAATTTTCCTTTTTATCACTAATTGACTCAATTTTCGCCTCTCCATTCTCCAATACCAGTCTTGTATTGTTGAAGATAAAATTGGTATTCATCTGAAATAGCTGAAAATTAAATTTCGTTATTATTTTGCTGATGAATCGATTTATTTTCGTTTGTATTGAGCTATTATTCTGCGGCAAATGCCAAATAGAAATGGGTGAAGGAATATGGAGAACCAGATTTTTCAATCACAATTCCAACCGTTGTTGTTTCTCTATTCATTTCTTTCCGGTGTATTGGAAAGTTAATCAACCCGAACGAAAACAGCAAGCTGATTTAATATCGTGGTGGCTTTAATCGAAGAACAGATAGGGGCGGCAGCAGCATTTTTGCGGAGCTTAAGAGATTACTAGGGGCGGTCGACGCTCTCTGAGATCACGATAAGTCCGAGGTCAGATATAACGTGAAAACCAATGGGAGAACAGGATATCTCCGCGACATTGCACGTTTAGAGCTTGTTCAAGTATCCCACTCCGACATCTGGAATACGTGGATACAACCTGCATATTTCGTCGTTTTCCATGTCAGCCGGAAAACTCAAATACGTAATACATGCAAATTTCACCGTGTTATTCCGCTCTAGATGGAAGCGGAATGTTCACTTTTCTTCTCACTCGAGAAGAAATCTCGTGTACAGTCTAGCGAATTATACACCGGCCAACATTGAAATAAAAAATGCAATTATTCGAGCGTAACTCTCTAGTGGTCGCAAAAGTTGAAATTATTCATTCACTTATACTGATAAATAGCAAGTGCCAAACATTTTTTAAGCTATTGCATATAGCTTTTATCGCGGGCTTTGAGCGCGGCGACCGAATCAAGAAATTCCGTAACGAAAAATAATGTAAGACCTAAACACCTAACATGTGTCAAATTAATTAATTAATTTGAAGTTTCTAAAAGTGAGAAATTTCGCTATTTTATACGAATGTTATAACACTCTAGCGCTTTAGACTCCGGGATTTTCACGTGGCCTATCGAAATTAGAAGGTTCGAATTATCTAAAAACATAATTGCATGAACTCCAGACGTCCTATGTAATTAGCTACGAACGAAATCATTTTGACATATGCCTCTAGGAGCTCGCTTCGCGTCAGTTAGAGTTTATACGTTAGACGCGCGTAGCAGAGACCTGAGAGTACCTGTTTCTATTAAGCTATTGCATATATTGCGTATAGCTTTTATCGCGGGCTTTGAGCTCGACGATCGAATCAAGAAATTCCGTAACGAAAAATAACAGGAACTCGTTTATGTTGCGCTCTCTCGGGTGACTAATATTGAAAAATTGTATATCACGACAAAAAACGATAATTCTACATTCAAGTTTTATAATAATCGAAGGCAAGCTGCATCGACTGCATCTTTGTTGCAAGAATTCAAAAGACTTCCTTTAAATAGTGTTCAGACGACAGCTCAAAGTGTTTTAGATTTCCTTAGTAATAGAAATGGCATTTCAATAATGACTTTCAATTGCCAAAGTCTAAATAGTCACAAATACGATTTACAAGATTCAGTTACGAGACAAACAAATGTGTTACTTCTTACCGAATCTTGCATGGCGCATGATAATCCGATTGAAATACCTAATTTCAATTGTATTGTTCAATTCAAACGAGATACTGTTCCAAAAGGTGGGGTAGCTATTTACCAAAATAATAATAATGTAACTAATATTATGACTCCGAATATTGAAATGAATATTGCACACGTTAGCGATGTTAATGTTAGGCGCTCATTTTTTGGAGATATTTGTGCGTGCTTATGCAAACTTAGAAATGGCCTACACATAGTCATGGTAGCAATTTACATTTCTCCGAATCCAAAATTGGACGAGGTAGAGCATTTTATTCATCGCACTTTCCAGGAGTACACTGAAGAAGGGTCAAAAATACTTGGTACAAATGGTAATAAATTTCCACTTATCTTGGCTGGCGATTTCAACATCAACTTTGCTGATCAAAAATCAGAGCGGTTGACAACTTTTCTTTCGGAAAAATTGAATTTGAAAATGAATAATGATCCACAAGAATCCACAACAAAATATGGGACCACCATTGGCGCGGTATTTTCCAGATATTTAGAGGATATCAAGTCTCAAACTTATGTCTCTTATTTCAGTTACCATAAACCTATAGTTTCAATGATAACAAATTCCTGAATAACCTACATGTATTGTAAGATAATTAAAATATTTTAAACGATATTAACTTCTCATTTATTCAATGAAAGAAAAAATTTGTTTTCTTATCGGTCACCACGCTCAAAAAGTGTAACTTGAATCAATATCAAAGAAAAAACTTGAATTAATGTGAAACAAAAAAAATACTGCATAAATTAAAAATAATTATAATCGCATAAGTTAATAAAAAATACTATGCAATAGCTTCACCGCGGCAGTCCCCGAGTGCCACACGTTTTGTTCATACAAACGAAAAAAGGGAACCCATTGCTTCTCAATATCTGAATTCTGGTCAACACATGGGTTTTGACCACCATAAAATAATGTTTTTCGATGAATAATGTTCACAAAGTTGGTATCACTATTATTTATTTATTTATTTCACAAGAACAAACAGGTTACAATCACTTATAACCTAATTACATTTTCTAGAGGTATATAAAAGCCGTCCAATAATTAATGAAAACAAAGCATATATAGTTTAAAGAAAAAACAAAAAAAAGTAAGAAAAAAAACTAATCTACAACCCTACTGCTGGCCTACAACTACCCCACCGCTTCCTCGGCCATTGGTACGCACAAGTCCACCCAGATCTGTCTGTCACTATCTTGACCACTCGTCAACACATACACCACATCCATCAGAAATCACTCCTACCAACCCGAACCGCCTCCCATTGAACTGCATTACTCAACTCAAACAAACCTTGTCGAAACTGTCGCACGCTCACACTGAACAATCCACACTCCAAATATGTGCAGTGCTTTTTATAAATCTTACACATTCTAGTGATAGGAGAATCGCTACGCGTAGGAGTCAAGAAAAGTAACGGTCTGTGAGGTATTCTCCTGTTGAAAGTATAAAATTTCAGCGCTGAAAGTAGCTGCGGAGAATCTATTAAGAAACCACACAGCTTATGCAGAAAATATATACTAGCAGCTTCTCGTCTATAGCATAGCTTGATAAGGTCGAACTCCTGACTAAGTGCTGAATAGGAACCAAATGGAGGGTATCTTCGATACTTTTTGAAGTACATATATTCAATAGCCAAATTCTGAATCGTCTCAATCACCTGTGAAGCAATGGATGGGGAAGGATTCCAAACACAGAAGTATACTCCAGAATGGGTCGCACCAACGATAAATAGAGATGTCTGAAAGTCACATATGTTCTAAACTCCCTCCCTATACCCTTGATAGAACCTAGTGATCTATAAGCTTTCGATGTAATATACTGAATGTGATCACCAAATCTCAACTGTGTGTCAAAAACCACACCTAGATCCTTTATTGATGTAACTCTTCAAATTCGAATTTCCAATATGATACGTAAAAAAGATGTTATTCTTACTTCTGGTATATCAGACGTCATTACGTTGCATTTATCCAAGTTGAGAGGCAATTTGTTATCTATCGACCAGTTATGGATACTAAATAGGTCCTCCTGTAGTTTGAAGCATCCCGACAGAGTCGATACCGACTTGAAGAACTTAAAATCGTCTGCATATGTCAGACTACTGGTGCAATACTTTAGGGCAAACCGTTGATGGATAATATAAACAAGAGGGGCCCAAGGTTTGAGCCTTGGGCTACACCCGAAACTGTCTCGTAGGCAAACGAATCCACACCAAGATAATTCACTTTCTGTAATCTCCCTTGTAAATATGAAGAAAAGAAATGTAGAGCAATTCTGTCAAATTCTTGTTGAACTAATTTGGTCAGCAACAGATCATGATTTACCCTGTCGAATGTCTTCGAGAAATCCATGTATATTACATCAACCGACTGCCCCCGCATCAACTCGCTTTCTAAGAAATCGACCAGGGTTAATAAGTTACTTTCTACTGATCGCTTTCCGAAAAAACCATGTTGTTCTGAGCAAATCAAATTTTTTACATTCAAATAAACCTTGTCATAAAGATGTGCTCAAAAATGTTTGCCAGTGCACTCAGTATGGTTATTTGTCTGTAATTAACGAATAATTGTTATTTGATTTATGCAAGGGTATAGTTTTCGATCTCTTAAAGCCGCAGGAAATACCCCAGTTCTGACTGAGAAATTGAATAATACGAGAAATGGGTATATTAAGTGTTCAGAGCATGCATTGTAAATATATGGGGAACATTATCCGGACCAGACGATTTTTTTGGTTTGAGCTTTTTTATAGCGTTCTCCACATCCGCTATTGTAAGTTCTCCAATACTGATACCTGAAAAGTTTCCCTGAGCAGATGCCACAAAGCCATCCACATCATATGAAGATACACCGCCATCTATTGCCGACCCGAAGTACCTTGGAAATCCGTCAGCTATCTCTTTTTTGTTCCTAGTTAATCTATTATCAACCCTGATCGTTTCTGAGGAAGAAGTGTTCTTCTTGCCGTTAACAAAGTTCCAAAAAGCATTCATGTCAGTTGATATATCAGTTTTGATTTCTTTTTTATAGACTTTCTCTGAGCTAAGTGAAACGGAGACGTGTTCTTCCGTTTTCTATGGAACTCCTTCATCCTAGAATCCGTTATTATTTTACCTGTGAACCAAGCTGGGAAACGTCTCCTCTTCAATCCAACACGGGGAACACAAATATCTAAAATGTAACACAACTTGTCATAGAAAACGTGTACAGCGTCGTTTTAACATTTACGTTTTAATTTTTTGAAATCATAGCTACGCTGGATGATTATTTCGATCGAATAGTAAAGCAATTGATTTTTTACTCATCGTGAAATAGTTCTGTTAACTTATTGTTATAGTTTTGTCAATTATAGCATAACCTACAATCGCTGCACTAGCGGACCGATGCTGTTTATTTTAATGATGAAAGCACGACTATTCGACAATATATCACGGAACATATATTTAATATCGAAAGAATCATTACCTTTATCGCCGCAATTATCGTTGCTATAAACAATTGAAACCACATTCACTTTTCACTGCACTTACGAAAACATGTAAATGTATTATTGTATAGCAGCTGTCCACGCGCATCGCATCGGTCACTCAAGTAGCAGAGCTCGCTTGCACTTCAAGCCTTAAATGGAACGCCTCAGAGCGAGGTAACGCACAGCCGGTCAGAGCGAGGTAACGGCAAATGAGTCATGTTTTCACGTGCGTGCAGCCGGCTCCATCGAATTTTAAGACGTTGTCACGTCAATAAAATTGGCATTTCTGAAATTGTACCTGCCTAGATTTCTATTATCCATGGTATTACAGCGATCATCACGGAGGATGTTAACTACCATTTTTAGAGGTTGCTTTAGATCGACAATTACTAGAGGCTCATCCTCCACACCAACCTCAAGATCTAGGTCACTAAAGATCAAAGGAGGGTCTTTTTCCCTTTTTTTTGGGATTGTTTCCACTCTAGCTGTCTTCCAGCTGGAAGGAAACACACCAAGTTTGTATTTATATGACTCCTAGAATGGATAGATTGTGGACCTTGTCCAAATTTATATTCCAATAAAGCGTTATCAAAAACAGAAGAAAATTATTATTTTCATTATGCGAATAAACTATCACAAAGTAACAGCTTCATTCATCGATTTTTATGTTTGATATTTTATTTGTACGTCTGTTGTAACGATTGATTTGAAATTGGCTAAAACGGTGTAAGCAGAGAACGACACCGGTATCTCTAACTTGATCTATATTGCGTGTGGTTTAAGATATCACAACAAAACACTGTTATTAATCCAATTGATGAAACCTTCGAGTGGTCGTTCGAGTATTTGGCTAGCAAGCACTTGTCGATACGTTACACAGCTTGAGTTTATTACGTGGTTATTACACTACCATTCATGCGATACCATTATGAATAACAACTTGATTTCCGGAGAGAATGCACTCTAATTATGTACGAAATTACTAACATAATTAGTATTATGTTGGTTGTTTTCAATATTCAACCTGAATTCGAATTCTAAAATGATGCGGAAGTGGGAAGGAAGTCGTAAAAGAAAGAAGCTATGTACATTGGAGTCGTTTGTCGGACAGGTCATTAACACATTAACTCTCTATAGATGGCGCGGAATATTTGGTAATACCTGGCATTCATCGGCTATGTTTAATCAACGGAGAAAGGATTGACCCATCACGATTTCCAAGTGGACGTTGAAAACAGAAATAATTGGTCGAAGAAGATTTTTTGTATGAAATTGTTATTATCTGTGACTCAAATATTTACTTGGTTTTTTGTTTAATGTTAGAGTGCTCCACATAAAGTCTTGTACCTGGATTGAAATAAACAAACATAACATTTTTGTGTCACACTGTATGTAGCTTTTGACTAAACAGACTTATTCTAAATTTAATTTTACATACAAAAGATACTCTTAGTATTTGTCGCTGAAAGCAGCCGTTTTGAAAAAAATGGACTTAAAGGTAAACCTGCTTTGGAATTTCGAAAAATAAGAGATGAAATGTGTCATTTATTGATTATATTGTGATGTGACTAACTTAGATCATTTACAAGACTTGGACTAAACTACTTCTACAAATAAGTTAATAATATTTACAATAATTGCTGAAAATGACCATCGCCTACTGCAACGCATGTATCAATTCGCCTTAACATCGATTGACGAACTCTTTCGAATATACCTTATATCTAATTAATGATGACACACGATTCTAATATCCTGTTTCTTAGATCCTGTTCATTTTGGACTGCACTTTAGTTTGGTTGCGTACCGATTTCTGGATAAGAATTACCTTAACAGTTGGATAGGAAGAGCCTCCCAGATCACCTGATTTAAATCTTTTGGATTACTTGACGTCACTAATTTACAAAATTCCAGTCAGAAATGAAAAAGATCTAAGAAACAGGATATTCGAAACGTCTGACATCATTAATTAGATATGAGGTATATTCGAAAGAGTTCGTCAATCGATGTTGAGGCGAATTGATGCATGCGTTGCAGTACTATTTATTATATTAACATCTTTGCGCACGTTTCGATCTCACGACCAAAATCAGGAGACGGTTGTAAACTGATTCACATCAACTAAAGGGCGAAAATTTTCAAACGAATTAAAATATCTACATTGCAACAACAAACAAATCACGAATAACTGAAATTGTAACCCATTAATGTTGAAGATGCATTACAAAACCGCTACACAGTAATTGACTCAATGATTGACTTCGGTTCTACTATTAACCGACGACTTACATTTATACGTGTTAGTGCTTAATACAATTAGTTTGAAAAAGCCCGCGCTTCAGTTCATGTGATTCCGCTTGCAAACGTCATCTGATGATGGTCGTTTGGTCAAAACGTACGTAAAGACGAAAAAGCTACATCTCCTGATTTGTACACTTGCAACTTTTCCTCAAGAGCGCATGTATCCCTTTGATTGATGACCATAAATATTAGCGAAACCAAAATTAGTGAAAGGAAATTTTCAATTGACACTTCAAGAATGCATAGATGGTAATGTTGTCCGAGTAGCAAGGCGTAGTTTTAATTTTAATAACTGTCACGCCTAGTCATTGCCAATAAACACGCTGCATTGCTCTGAAAATATACGGATCCAAAAAATTCCCCCTAATTTCTATAAGTTTGGGAAACCTGTCGTTATAAAAACACGACTGCCCTGACAACAATAAATATCAATTAATCGGGCACATAAATGTTGTCACCGTTATCGAATCTATTTCCGTGGTAGCAATAATCATTCATTCAAAAGCAAATAAAAGCAAAATCAAATCTCAAAATAACCGACCTACTTCATAGCATTTTTATATCGCTTAATTTAATCGAAGAATAATATTAAAATATCTCTATCCTCATTTTCGTGACGTCTAATGAAGCCTGTTAAAAGTTGGAGCGTCCGTTACACACAAACAGTTTTCCAGACTTGATTAAATGCTATTCGTCCGATGAAGATATAACTGTGACAGAACGTGAGTCATCAATTTATGATCAAAACAGGCATTTCGGCTTAGAACTCGGTGAACATTTGTTAGCATTTCGTGTTCGATTATTGTAATACCATCGAAAATATATAATAATTGTGTAATAGTCGATCTGATACGCTTATCTATGTAATTATGACTCGTTTAGAGTGTCGGATTATCGAATAGGCAAATTCACAGCCATGCGGACCCTAAAAAATTGACATTTTCTATTAGAATTTTCAGTATATAAGATACCAAAACACTTCCTGCGATTAAATTGACTCCGATAGTGTTAGTCACAACCTCAACGTTCACTGTCGTGAATTTAAATTCGTATTCGTAAGCCTTCATCAAATTGATCTTTACGTCCTGACTTATGAAGAGGTTTGGATTTTGGAACCTGACAGCACGCGCTATCGCATTCTGCTTCAGACGGAGGATCGGGCAGCTTCCAGCAGCCCAATCCCAAATTTTTCCATGACCGCGAGGAACGGACGATCCGACCCACTGGGCCAGACCATCAAGCCGATACGCAGTACCGCCAGCCACTGTTTTAATGTGAATTTGTATAGGAACGATTCCTACCAGAGCCTCCAGAGACCTAGTGGGGGCGGTCCTCATAGCAGAAAAGTCGGTTTTGTCCACCGCCAAACGGGATAGAGCTGTTTCTGTTGCTGGTCACCACACAACAGTGGCGTAGGTTATGATTGGACGGACCACGGTCGAATATATCCAGTGCAGAACCTGCCACCGTAAATCTCATGTGCTTGCGAAAGCTCTCTTGCATGCCCATAATGCAATATCCTTCCCCACTCGCGTTTCCAGGTCCATTTTGCAGCTCAGTTTAGCATCAAGGAAAACGAATCTCACCCAGGCACCTGAGGGCACTCTCGGGTGATATGTGTACATGCGACGTTACCATTGTGGTGCGCAGTTATCCGCCCTTGTGAGAGCATTGTCTTACGAAAAAATTGGATTAGAATATTTGAAAGAGGAAAATCTCTCTAGAGACTTACACTGCCTAAGGACGTCCACAGACTTTATCCGTCAGTGTAAGTTTCAATATTTTACTTATAAAGGCAGCGGAGAAGAAAAGAAAAAAATCATTAATTATTATTGAAGCTGGCGTTCTGTTAGAAAAAATATATGTACGTAAATCCTAAATTCCTTTGACGCATTCAAAATGACGCTCTACAAAGACTGAATAAGCGCATGTAAGGAAAATAGGACTGGTTGCAAATTATTACGTAGCTTTAATGAAAAGCTAACCACTTTCATTACTGTAGCATCAAAAGCCGCCTAAATAAACATCAGTCGGTACATCGGAGCGTAATTACTATTTTTAAGCCATTATGTTGAAGACTGTGCTTACACATTTCTAGCTAAATAAATATACCTACTCGTCAAGTAGGAATGAAAAAACTTTTCAATAATTCTACATTGCTCGAACACTAGCGTTTTATACAAACATTTCATTATTGCTTGATTGATTGATAGACGCCTTGTGTTTGTGTGAACGGTTAGCGTTTTCAGAAGTTGTTATTGTAATTTTATATTCCGAATATGATTGTTAACGCTACGTTATCGTAATTTGTTGAAAAACTAATTGGTAACTTACCGCATTATTTGTTCTAAAAGATGTGGTAACCTTGTGTTTTTTAAGTAAATTGCATAAATTGCCCATCTCCCATCTTGAAGTAATTAAACTCAAATAAAATAACTATTAAAAGTTCGATTTTCAATAATTTAATGAATAAATGTTATTATAGTTTCGCTAACACGAATATTTGTTTGAAAAAGCTACTGTGTTAGCAAAACTATGATCACATTTAATAAATTAGTAAAAATCTAACTTTTAATAGTCATTTTATTTGAGTGTAGAATGGATTTTCATCCCGTAATGGCTGATTCTATTCAATTATAGAAATGACTCATAACATTTTCCGCCAAATAATTGACAAGATTAACCTAATGAATCAAGAAAATTATCGTATAATATTCTGATGAGTCTATTTGTTTTGAATGAAATTATATGAACTTGCCTCTCCCGATTGTGTAATATCATTACTAAGTTACACGAGGTCGCATTAAAATTATCTTGAAGCATTTGAAACTTGATTAGAGTTTAATGAAGTAAATATGTAAATTTTCATATCTGCTCTAAAGATGCGTAAACTTTTGATAGCTGATACGTTTTGATAAATTAAAGTTTGATTAATATAATTTTTGTAAATAGAAAAACCTACACTGTTCTTTAAACTCAGCTTCTATTCAAATAAATCGTTTGATTGAAAAATAAAATGATTTTCCAAGCAAATCAGTTTTTAAAAGTTCAGCCAAATGCCCACCAAAGGGAAGAATGTAATGCCTTATATACTGGTGAAACAGGTAGATGTTTCAAGCTAAATCTAAGCTCTTAGGAACATTATGTACACAAGAAGTTGTATTGCCGTAGACATGCCTCGTCGTTTTGTGAAGTTTACTATTACTTAGTATATTCTATTAATTACTTATGTTTTCTTTGTTGCAGGATCCAAAATTACGACAAATAGTAACATTGGGTTCGCAAGATACCTTAGAAGAAAAGACGGTGACAGTATGCTGTGCCAATGACTTTGTGAATATAAATTTTGTAAATTTTTGTTGCACAAGAAAAGAAATTGCAAGGCTGTGGACAGATGCACTTATGAGTTTAGCTTACAATTTAAATCAAATAAACGGCACCACTAATATGTACCTCGAAAAGGCTTATACCAAACTAACACTCATTACTGGACAAATACCCGTTAAAAAGTAATGGTGCAAATATCTTATCTTTACTAAATCATTTTTCATACGATCTTTTGAAAAATATGTGTTACTCGATAGAAACTTGAATTTGAATCGCGTGCCATTCTCATATATCATTTGGTAGCTGTCTTGTAGAAACATTGGCTTTAACGAGATTGATTAATGTTGAGGACAAAATTGATAGTCGAGGAGGTTCTTACTTACCT
Source organism: Endomychus coccineus (assembly GCA_958510875.1). Taxonomy (NCBI): domain Eukaryota; kingdom Metazoa; phylum Arthropoda; class Insecta; order Coleoptera; family Endomychidae; genus Endomychus; species Endomychus coccineus. The sequence continues at coordinate 197,727,700 of OY294068.1, forward strand.
CCTGTTCATATGGCACACCACATATTTCAGCATTCATCCTAAATTGTAATATGGCTTTGAAAATTTCTTTCTTGACTTAAGCCTTGAGGTGGTGCACAAAAAGACCTAGTTGAAGCTGGTGTAAGCGACCTGTACCTAAAGCTTATTCAACAGATAGGAGATGATGTAGGTATTGCAGATAATATAGTTTCTATACCGGATGGGTATCCGTTACCACATATTCATAACAGTATTGAGATGGTTATACAATTTACTCAAAAGTAGATAATATTACGTGCTTACCATTAAATTCCGGTAGCTTCTGAAGAGATTTATGAAACGACAATTACAACCCCTTTTGGTTTGTTAACTTTCAACAGAATACCTTCTGGCTTACAGCAGGATTAGATTTTATTTTTGTTAGATAGGTGATAATCTAATTGCAAAGTTAGAATATAGACAGTCGTCAACATCTAAAAATCATTTTTAATAGGTTAGATGAATATGGTATAAACATGAATCCTTCCAAATACGTTTTCGGAGTCAAAAATCTCAGAAGAAGGAATATCACCTTCTTTAGATCGGGTTATGAATATAAAAGAAATTCCAATACCAAATTACCAGCACATATAGCTCCAATTTACGACTCAATGGCTAAATACCAAAAATTCCAATATGTTCTAATGGACTGACTTATGTGATAATACTTTCAGATTGTTAAATTTTATTGGCACATTGCATTGGAAATCTCCAAAGCATTTGTCCGAGTCGGGTACCACGGGCTTCTTGGAAAACTGGTACTTTCAATAATCAAAAAACCCTTGTGAAAAAAATGGGCTTTATAACTTGCAGTTGTGCCAAGATTCAATAAAACTACAAAACACTATCGAGACTCATTTATATCAATGGTAATGTCAATGTTTCTTCTACAATACACCTATCAAATATAGACAATGCCATGTGATTCAACTGGAACGGGTCATGGAAATCAATTTTCAAAACTGATTGTCAATGTGGATTTTCGAAATCAGTTCAAAAATCTATTTTCAAACCCGGTTCATCTGAGAAAATTTTGAACAAGTAGATTACTAGATTTTATATAAAATACCAGAAAAACTAATCGTGGATATTGAACGATTCTCTATTCATCAATCATGTTAGATGAGATTCGATGATTACCAACTTTTTGAAGATCTAGAGCCTTGTAAACGTTTCTATTTTAATGTTGCAGCGTGATAAAATTATTCGCACAAAACAAAGACGACAAAAAGAAAGTGGAATCGACGTTGCAACAAACCGGATTGCCTTCAGGCAAAAATGACATGATCAATCCGAAATTATTTCATTTTGAACATTTTTTTAATCTATACAAAAACTTGACGTTGCGGAAGGAAGTGGAGAAGGTGTTTGACGAGATGTAAGTGAAATTGAAACTATGTAATTCTAGAATTTTGAATGTCAATAACTATTTTGCATATAGTGACATCCGTAGAATGTGTTATTAACTGCATACAACTACTGTGTAATGAAGATGGCGCCACTGCAACTTCAAAACTATCAAACTGTCAAAATTCGAGGTTATGCTACGATGATGAGTGAGATTCTTATTTCATGAGTTTTATTGTGTATTTGTATATTTCTAAAGAGAATATGGCGCTATGTTTTGTTCGGAAACACAATGTGAACATAAGTTAACGTTCGATAAAATGCTCTTAGACAAAGGCCGCACGACAGGAGGATGGTTGAGAGAGAAGCAAGTGGATGGGAGGGTAGTTGGTACTGTCACTGATTTCTAACACAATGGCTTCAAAAATGTTGGCACTGGCTCCCCAACACCCTACAACGCTCCATATAGAACAAACTAGAGAACAATAGGGTTAATGAGAATTGTATAGTTAAGAGCAAAATACAATGTAAATTAAGAAACAATTTGTGCATTAGGATAATATACCGGGATATGAAAAATTATCTTGGTCAAGGGTGGTTGTGGAATCTAAAACGTGTGTCTTACTTTACGTTTGAAATAATTATGTCACTGTCACACTGACATCATCAATAACCTACAAATTTCATACCTATTTATTTCAGTTGTAAAACAATAATGAACTACAAATTATGAAATAATAATGTGAACTTTGAACCTTTTCAGAGGTCGTGATAGCCACAATCCGGGTCAAAAACTGTTTTGAAATAGTTAATTTTCCGTAAATCGAATGACGTGAGAAGCCCGTAGCACGCGAGTTAGAAAAGAGCAAACTGGTTGTACCTAATACGGCTTTACGACGACTTTTCGCGTGCCGTTTTCGCTCCATGTAGTTAGATTTAGTATCGGACCGTGCCCGACGGCCCTTCTTTTTTCGATAAATTTCCATTAAATAGGAAAATTTAATTAAAACAGTTTGAGGTATTCTCAGATCTCAGCTACGCGCGTCTAACGTGCGACGTACCAAGGGGAATTTTCTTGCGACTAAAATATACACGAAGCGGGTAAAAACTAGCGGCCCATAGCCAAAAACACTTTATTACAGCAGGCGCCGGTCGCACGGGGCAAGAATAGGTCCCAAATTAACAAGACCGAGGTAAAATGTATAAACTCATAGGACGTCTGGGGTTCATGCAATTATGTTTTTAGATAATTCGAACCTTCTAATTTCGATAGGCCACGTGAAAATCCCGGAGTCCAAAGCGCTAAAGACTCCTGAGTGTTACAATATTCGTATAAAATTGCGAAATTTCGCACTTTTAGAAACTTCAAATTAATTATGACATAATTATTTCAAACGTAAAGTAAGACACACGTTTTAGATTCCACAACCACCCTTGACCAAGATAATTTTTGATATCCCGGTATATTCAATATTCTAAGAATTCCGATCATTTAGGATATTATTATAGGAGCTTTTAAAACCTTTATAAATCTCTATTAATTCTAATCTATTTAATTTGAAACCTTTAGTTTGATTATGTAAAATGCTCAGACTATTTAAATTAGGAAAATTATGACTTGCTTGTAAAAAATGGTTAGCAAAGGCTGCGTCTGTTTTGTTAAGTATGAAGGAACGAAAATGTTCTTAGTATCTAAGCTTAAAGTTACCACAAGTTCTACCCATATAAAAGTTATCACCGTCTGGATATAATCGCTTATAAACTCCAGGTTTGCTATATTTATTGGTTGTGTTCCGCAGGCCTACAATATGGTATCCTGTGATACCTTGCAGTAGGTCAAAAATTCCACTCATACATGCGTAGGTAATTGAAAATTTTTTTAGGGGTACGGTCTCATTTTTTTTTATAGACCCTTACATACTCATCATCTAGCTCTCTAAATTTTAATCATGCACCCGCTTCACTATCACAATTAATGTAATAGATCTGGAAATGATTCACATAAAACGTGACTACATGTCTGTAAATCATAGTACAGACATTCAGGCATTAAGTCAGATTTATACTAATTTAATCATTTAAAACCCTTGCTAATTCCTACATGCCTCTTCATAATGTTAAAAGTATATTTTAGGTAGAATGCTCAAATAACAATATTTCTAATAAGGTCTGACAACCTTTTTCTATTACCTCATAAATCTTTAACATCTGGTTCGAAAGTGGATACTTGAACGTTATATTTTTGGTTTCAGTCGTATACAGACTTTGTTTGTCATGAGTTCTCATACTTAAGGAAATTATTAAGCAATGAATTCTCAATACATGTGCATCAGTGACGGCTCCTCGAAGGAGGCTATGGAGGCTCAGCCTCCTCACCAATTTATCTTAATGATCATTCTCCATTTTATTTCCTGTTTCTCTGATAATTTTTAAAATTTTACAATTAATTCCCCGCTCTCAGTAGTTATTTTTAATCTGGCAACAGTGCCCTGAGGCTAGACTCTCTATATATCTCAAACGCTGAGCATTTGTTGTTCAACGTAGTTGCCGTTTTTCCGACCAGTCCAAACGCCAACTGGGTAAATCAGCGAAAATGGCAACACCCTCTGAAGGCTAGCCTGCGGCAGCCGCTAGCAATCTATGAAATACGAGACGTGCGTTCTGCCGACTGCTGAGTAGGTCAGTCAGTGCTTGTTTATTTGTTGTCACGCCACGCGAAGTAAGGTTAGATTGTTGTCTGTTGTAAATTTAAAATGAGTGTTAGTGAGTTAGTTGCTGCCTTTTAGAAAATCCATTTAGTGAATTAACATATGATAAAAGTCTTTTAAATAAACGGCCTTTAGCGGATTTGAAAGGATTAGTAATGTCAGGTAACTATCAAAATCGATCATTGTTAATACTAATAGTAGTATTGACAAGACGAAGTTTAAAAAAAAATCATTGATTTCCCTGTAATGCTCCAACTCGATGGAATTTTACATCACGTGCAGTATTTACCATCCATAAAAATAAAGACAAATTAATTGAAACATTTGATTTTGTATTAAACAGTGATGACTTTTCAACAGATCAGGTTTCATTAAATGCTGCTGTTGGTTTAAAATCTTATTTAGAAAATGAAGAATTTTTGTTTTTTCTTGATAATTTTAAATTAATATTTGAACAAACTGATCTTATTTTTCAAATTTTACGACATAAATTCACTGATATAATTTATTCAAGAGATCGTTTGAAACATCTCATTGGAAAAATTTCAAGTTTCCGTAATACAGAATTTCATTTTAATATTTTATTTGAAAATTTTTCAACTGATGAGACTCCTCCCGCGAAAAGGAGGAAAACATATAATTTGGTAGACAAGAAACTACATTATAAACAACTTTTTTTATGAAATTTTAGATACTATTAAAGGTCAAATTGAGATTCGATTTTCCGATTTACATGAATTGAAGTTTTTTGACTTCACGAATAGAAGATTTTTCGAATCTTTTTCAAAAGAGTTCTCCAATACACTTTAAGATAACTTAGTTCTAATAATAAATTTTTTGATAAAATAGCACGGCACAATGAATTATGCGTTATATACTAGGATAAAGATATTTTAGTCCAGTATGACAGTCACGCCGATATGATAAAATATATGATAGACAATGATTTGCAACAAGTTTTACCTCAGTTTTATAAACTACTTTGTTTGACAGTCACCATTTCTGTCACGTCGGCATCGGTGGAGAGATCATTTTCTAGTTTCTACTCTCAAACGAATTAAAACTTACATGCCAAATACAATGGGCCAAAATCGTTTATACAATGTTAGTTTAATATCTATTGAAAAAGTTTAGTAAAACACTTAAAACGAAATGATACATTTTTTGATGATATTATTGATCATTTTTCGCAAACTAAAGACCGTAGAATTCCGTTAATATATAAAAAAAGTTAATAAAATTAATTAAAAAAAGCAAAATATGAAAAATTCCAAAAAAAAGAAAAATATTAAGAATTCAAAAAAATAAAAGACAAAAAACGAACAAAAAAATTTTTTGGCAAGAGAAACTCTACACCTCCACGTTGGTTCTTGCTGGGTAACAATTAATTTTGTCACTGAAGTAGCTGGTACCGTCGCTGTGCAAAGGTTAAAAAGCTGTGAATAGAGTATATTTTTACAAAAACGTTTTATGTCCAGCCTCCTCTCTCAAAAATTCACGAGCCACCACTGGTCTGCATATATTTAGAAAATTAATGTGATGATAGTTGTGAGACCGAAACGTACATAAAGACGAAAATAATAAGCATATTTGTTAGTGTGACCTATTTCCCGAGAATTTATATATAACTACTAACTACCATATTAATCATCCATAGACTGACACGCAGGATATAGAATATGGAACGCCAATTGTTAGGTTATCTGTCCTTATAACAAACAATGTCACCGGACTACCTGCTTCAAATCGCTGGCATTTAAATGAGAATCTCGGTCGATCTCATTTTATTTCCATGTTCTTTCCGACTGTTGTATCTACAAGGTTACCTATCTGTGCTATTATATAGGTATGTAAGGGATGGGGTTGATGTGGCAAAGTCTGAGATGTGTCGACAAACATTACTGTTCCCTGACTGATTGACTGGACGGCTGATCCAAACGTATCATTAACCTATTCATTTCTATCCAGGTGTGGTTCAAAGAAATATATGTGTGCTGCACAATTTGTAGACTTCTTGAATAAGACGCAAAGAGACCCTAGGTTAAACGAAATATTACATCCTTATGCCAATACTGCGAGAGCGAAAGATATTATTGCACAATACGAGGTGAACAAATATAATCATCAGAAAGGTTTGCTATCGCTAGATGGTTTCCTGAGATATCTGATGTCGGAAGATAATAACATAATGGCCCGCAGCAAATTCGAACTGAATGACGATATGGACCATCCTCTAGCACACTATTTCATTAATTCGTCGCACAATACGTATCTAACGGGTCATCAGATTACAGGGAGGTCTAGTATAGAAATGTACAGGCAGAGTTTATTAGCAGGCTGCAGGTAATATGTTCACTCCGGTGTATTGAATCAGTTTTGATTTGTAACGACGCCATGTTCTAGGTGTGTTGAATTGGATTTCTGGAACAGTAGAACTGAAGAACCTGTGATAGTTCACGGCTATACATTTGTACCTGAAATTTCGGCTAAGGAGGTATTAGAAGCAATAGCCGAAAGTGCTTTTAAAACATCAGATTATCCCGTTGTACTCTCGTTTGAGAACCACTGTAATCCGCGACAGCAAGCCAAAATTGCGAATTATTGTCGAGAGATATTTGGCGATATGTTGCTAGATACTCCAATGGAAGGTTATAGATTAGAACCGGGTAAGTCATTATTATGCAGGTTCCAAAACAGTTAATAACGAGAATTTATTTTGTAGGAAATTCCTTACCTCCACCATCGGCGTTGAAGAAAAAGATAATCATAAAGAATAAAAGGAAACATCACCATCATCATAAGAAAAACGTTAACGTTACTCCCGTTTCACCTCCGGAAGTGCAAGCGGCTGAACCTACAGGGAATGGGGACTTACCTCATCACGCACCTCCACTACAAACTAGACAGGTAAGGTTCATCTATCTATTTTTATTTGGAAAAACACTCTACGTTATTCATGTCATCATGTATTGAACGTTTAATATTGTTGTTATATGTCAAACAATTCAAATTACTTATTTATAAAATAATATATTATGATTAAACGTAAGAGCAATTTATTTGTTTTTCTACAATAACATGAAAACGTTACTAAGTTTCAACACCGAAGTGCCATTATCAAACGGATACAAAATTATGATGTAAACAATATCCATAGTTCAAGTATAAATATGAACTAAAGTACAATAGGGTTAACGAGATTACAATTAAAAGTAAGGGATCATAGGAAATTTCAAAACAGGAAGATCCCGAGAAAATATACAGTGTGAATTGCATTAGGATAATTATTATTTAACATTCTAAGAATTATTGTGCTTTGAAAGACAAAGGAAAAGATCACTTTGGTCTAACTTATCATTTAGGATATTGTGATAGGAGTTTTTGACACCTTTATAAATCTCTATTGATTCTAATGTATTCAATTTGAAACCTTTGGTTTGATTATGTAAAATGCTCAGGCTATCTGAATTAGGAAAGATATGATCTGTTTGTAAAAAATGGTTGGCAAAGGTTGAGTCTGTTTTTTTGAGTCTGAAAGAACGATAATGTTCTTGGTATCTAAGTTTAAAATTACGACAAGAATGTAAAAGTTATCACTGTATGGGCGCAAATTAGCTTATAAACTCCAAGTTTACTAGATATTTATTGGTTTTTTATTTAGCAACATAAAAAACTAATAAATATAGTAAATCTGGACTTTAGAAGCTAATTTGCACAGACTATGATCACTTTTATATAGGTAGAACTTGTTCTTCGTTTTGAACTTAGATACCACGAACATTTTCGTTCTTTGAAACTTGAGAAAACATACTCAATCTTTGCTAACCATTTCTTTACAACACATTTCAGCTATTATCTAATTTTTGTGAAATGCAAAATTTTATAAGGGGTAGGTATGGGAAAAACTTTGGTCGACCTCATCGATATATTACGTTTTCGATGGTGAGAAAATCGATTCTGGCGTTAATTTCAACCTTAAACCATGATTAACCACGTTACCGAGTATCAGCACCCTCAATTATATTCATCTCAAATACAATGACCCTAATAAAATCAGTTAAATACTTTTCTCAGGGTTCCAAAGAGTCTACCGCTACCGAAGACGAGGACAGTTCAAGCGAAGACGAACTGGAAACGACTGAGTCGACAGAGGCCCCGTCAGAACCTAATCCAGAAGGCTGTGAACCGAAAGCCAATGCCAATGAGACTGAAGCCGGTGCTGAGATTTCGGCGCTAGTGAATTATGTGCAGCCCGTTCATTTTTCAAGTTTTGAGAGTGCGAAAAGTGAGTTAATTTGTTCACTAAGAATACCATTCGCCATTTTGGTTGTGTTTCGAAGTTTTTTCGATTAAGTCAAGTCGTGTACCGTACGAGAATAATAATAATTATCTTGGAAATTCTTGGCTTGCGGATGGTAATATCCTGGGTCAGGGCTTAGATTAATTGAATGTTTTAGGATTTCTATCGCTCATATAAGTTTGGGGCTTGGGCTAGGTTTTTCTCACAATAAATACCTCTACAGGAACCAGACGATTCAGTTTCAGTTCAAGCCTCAAGCCTACCCTAAAGATGTAATGTTTGGCGAAACGTCGTCATGCTATTGTGACGCGGAAGCCAAGTATTTTCAAGATTATCTATCCGCGTAAGTCTACTATTCAAAACAATAATTATAATCACCCTTTCCTTACAGAGAAAAACCGCAGTTACGAAATGTCATCGTTTGACGAAAAACAAGCTACCTCGTTGCTGAAAGAATATCCTGTACAATTCGTGAATTATAACAAACATCAGTTGAGCCGAGTGTACCCTGCCGGTACCCGTTTCGACTCTTCGAATTTTATGCCGCAAGTGTTTTGGAACGCGGGTTGCCAATTAGTTGCCCTTAACTATCAAACTCTAGATTTGGCGATGCAACTGAATTTAGGCATATTCGAATATAATTCCAGGTGCGGTTATCTGCTAAAGCCGGAGTTTATGCGTCGAACCGACCGACGTTTCTATCCTTTCGCTGAATCTACTGTCGACGGCATCATAGCCGGTACTGTTAAAATTACTGTGATATCTGGACAATTTTTGACTGATAAAAGAGTGGGGACTTATGTTGAGGTAGAAATGTACGGTCTGCCAGCCGATACAGTTAGGAAACGATTTCGAACAAAAGTTATACAAAATAACGGAATTAATCCAGTATATGACGAAGATCCATTCGTATTTAAGAAAGTAGTGCTACCCGATTTGGCTTCCATTCGAATAGTGGCTTATGAAGAATCTGGAAGATTTATAGGCCATAGAATTCTACCAGTCGTAGGTCTATGTCCCGGTTACAGACACGTCAACTTACGCACAGAGATAGGACAACCTCTGCCTCTAGCAACGCTTTTCCTCCACGTGGTCGTCAAAGATTACGTACCAGATGGTCTGTCGGATTTTGCGGAAGCCCTGGCGAATCCCATTAAGTATCAGAGCGACTTGGAGAAACGTGCCCAACAATTGGCCGTCCTGACGGAAGACATGGAACCGGCCGAAGGCAACGAGGAACAAAAGAAGAATAGTCTGACGAAAATGGTGAAAGAACACGCGAGCAACGGTAGCCCTATCCAACGGCCTTCGATTCCCACAGGTACGGTGTCCGTTGATTTATCGACGGACACCGAGGCGCCGATCATTTCTAATCAAACGGAGGTGGCGTTCGTGGTCTCCAACGAAATGAATTCCCTGCCGAAGGTCGCCGAAATTAAGGAAGAGAAAATTGAAGATATCGTGGCCGAACCGTTGGATAAATTGTTAGATAATAAAGTGGTGAAAGAGAAGAAATTGGAATTAGAAAAGAAATTGGACACTTTGAGGAAGAAACACGAGAAAAAGAAAATGACGTTACAAAGTCAGAAATCGGGGGATTTTTCGGAGAAGAGGTCAAAACTGATCAATATGAAATTGGTGAAGAGACTTTCCAGTAAAAATATGTAAGTATTTTTTGATTTGTCAACATATTTGTCGATCGGGGCCGCAACTAGGCATATACAGGTTGGTGGAGAAATTTTAGATGGGATGTCATATCCAATTTGAAAGAAGTATTTACTAAAACTAATACAGCTTACCTAGCTCATTTTGGTTGAAACCTTTTGTTCTATTCTGAATTTCACAGTCTTTTCACAATTCTGAAACTAGTGCTATCTTTTTGGCGAATTTTTTCTAAGGAAGAACTCAATTTCCTTATGCTTTTGCTGTCGCAGCTCACCATTTTGCTTAAGCAATATGCTTTTTATTTCTTTTTGATATAGTCCTCCATGGACTTTTTCCTTCTAATGAATTATGAATGGTATGAAAATTATGACCTCGTGAAAAATTGAATTCAATTTAAAATGTATTAATTTATCATTTTCACGATTAACAGTAACTTGAACTAATTATACATTAATAAGAATAAGAATATTTACAATTTTTTGTACCAACTGTGTTTCAAGGAATCCATGCAATTATTGGATTGGTACATTATTTTCATTAAGTTCTATTATTCACCATGTTTGGATTCAATCATCCATTATGTATTTTAAGCGAACATAAACATGATGATAATCATGTTATTCGTTGACGCGAAGAACAATAGATAGATTGTCAGAGGTTCGAAGTGAATACAAACACATTTCGTGTTGAAATCAATCGGAGATAAAGTTTTTGTTCTCCAGATTGAAGAATGAGAACACGTCTATCAGTTTCGAACAGCTGTTTTTCTCTCTTCTCTCTCTAGAGGGAAAGAGAGAGCTGTTTTATCATGCGTGACTTTGTGGATAATGGATATGCACTCTTATTTTCAACCACCCTATTGTGAGATACATTTCATTACAAAAAATGCCCTAGGGCGTTAAGCATTCATGTTTACTAGGGGATTTATAGCGCATTACGATAGTAATACATGAATTTTAATAGAGAAGCAACCATTATTAACCGAGGCCGCCCTTCATCACCTGGTTACCCAGATCGAAGGAGCTATTAGTCTCGGACAGTGCGCCATAGGCGTTTGCCTGTATATCGTAGGGGCGTTCGACAATACCTCCTTCGAGTCCATGTTTCATGCTGCGGAGAGACACGGAATCGATCACACCTTTGGTTAGGTATATAAAGACCATGCTCTCGCACAGACTGATAACAGCGCACCATAATGACAGCGTCGCAAGTACACACGTCACCTGAGGGTGCCCTCAGGGCGGAGTACTGTCTCCGCTCCTTTGGTGTCATCGTGGCTCGCTGGTGCCAGGTCGACGGATTCAGGCTGAACCCTGAAAACCGAAGTGGTTCCTTGCAGGAAATGGAAACTGGGGCCCCTATCAGACATTCGTCTGTTAGGAAGGTCTCTGGACATGAAAGGCTCAGTGAAGTACCTTGGAGTGCCTCGGCCTTTAACAACGTTTCTTCAAAAAGACTCTCCTCCGAATATTTTCACTACAACTCAACACACAAGACAGCTAAATGATCCAGAGTTATTGACAATAACAGAATATTATGTTGCATTGCCATAGACTATTCTCTTTAATATTAAATAATTCTCTGTACTGTTATAAAATTCGTAGAAGGTAAATTAATTAATCGTTAATGTCAAAATTTGGTTTTTACTTGAAAATCCCAAATTCTACGGATTAAATAATAGACTACTAGGCCATTAAACGTTGAATAAGGATAATAAGCCCTCCCTCGACGTATATATTCGAAGGCCTCTGGTATACTCCAACCTCGGTAGGTTGATACATACCTTAATTTCTATTATAACGTACATTCATACTTTCCAGTACGCTTTTTAGCCTAATTTGCAATAAACCTCACATATAATATACGGTAGCTAAGGAACAAAACAGAACGGAACGGAATAAAAATTAATCGAGAAACGCAATTTGTGTTATAATAAATGAAAATTCGTTTTATTCCTGCTACCATATATAATATTATCTCTCGGAATGTGACCATCCTTTGAATGGAACGTTATTTGTTTGAAATCTCGTTCACAAATGCAATCTGTTTAAACAATTGATGAAATCTCGTTCCTAACGTTTTGAAGGGTCGAGAACCAAAACAGTTGTTCTGAAGAACAAACTGGTGTTTGGAGAATGTGTTCCGCTTGGTAAGTTTTCATGTACAATACAGATCTTTCCGTATCTGAATGCACATTCAGGATTAGCACTTTCCAGTATTTTTTTTTAGTTCACCCTACATAGAGCTATTTACATTATCTGACTTCGCACATTATCCCGAATTTTTTATCCGTAATACGTTGTGGCTACTAATCCATATCCTTAACGCATCACGGATAGGAATTTTCGATCATTGGGGGAAATACCAACGAATAGTCTAGCAGAGCATTTTGAAAAATCCAGAAAGTATTTGAATATCCAGCTATTTGCAGGCATTCCAAAATCAATTGGGAACGTTAATGGCGGGTAATATGCATATTCTTCGCCGAAGACAGTAGCACCAACTATTTTGTTCTCTCCATAATTAAAAACAAGGTAGACATATCAGAAAAAAAATAGTCAACCTTATCCTTAAAAAATACTATTTAAGTACTGAGGACCTTTCGACTACCAAGTTACCATCATCAGAGTAAACTAAATTATAAATCAAAATGTGCCTGTTCAAATACTATTTGGGGAAACAATTGGGTTACCCTCAGCTGGAGATAAATCGGAATTTAATAAATTACTTCTTCGTTTATACATTTTCATCCCTTCTAAATTACATAGATATTTATCTGTACTGTGTTTCAGAAGTGATGAAACTTTCTTGAGAAATGGTGTGACCTGTATTCAAAATATGTTTGGCTATCAACATCATTTCGATCGATAAGCTGTATCCAATGGACTTTTAGAACGGCATGTTTTCTACTTAGTTTTAGTGAGCTTATTAGAATTTTAAATGTTCTTCTTGAAAAAACTTGGGGCTTGTTTCAAGGGACAGGAATGCATTTTGTTATATCTGGATAGAATGAAACTGGATTCTTTAAAATAGCTCTGTATTAGTATTTCGCTCATTGCCGAATATCTGGGAAACGAGCGAATTTTATTACTGCAAATAACATTTACACGACAGCATGTATTTGTGAAAACAGAGATGACTACTTTCTTGTTCTATCTATTACAACGTGCAGTAGTTAACGTAGCAATCGGTGTATTCAATACGTTTTTTACAGCGTCAGTGGTGTATTTTCGACGGAATCGCCTAGTGCCGAACCTTTGACCAGCGTGGCCGACGTACCTGAAACCAGTGGAAGTGAAGCGGACAAACCGTCGTTACCGAGAAGTCATTCGGAACGATTGTTGGCCATCAGCAAAGATTTTGTTTCGCAAGAGAAGGAACTCAGGGAGAAATATCACGAAATTATATATAACACTGCGGAAAAAGTTATGAAATTGTCCCAAAACAGTCAGCTGAAATCGTTGAAGGTGAGTGCATAGAGATCTAATCAGTTAAAATGATACACAGTTTATAAAAAAAATGAAAACCGATGTACGCTATCCCGTTTATCGTTGGGCATTTGGGAACAGCAGTTAAGCAGCGTGTATAGTTGTTTATCTAGATAGCAAAAAACTTAGCCTTTCTTGAATTTTTAACAACAATACATGATTCTATGAAATTTTCGACCCTTTAAAAAAGGGTATGTTTATTACACGATTCCCCTGAAAAACAATAGGGTTCGTTACCAAACAGCAAACGATTTTTTTCAAAATTAGAATATGATATGACCTTTCGTTTTTGATTTATCGTGTAGACAAGCATTTCGTGACGAACATCCAGACAGAGAGACAGACGGATTTTTTCTAAAGTTGGTTAAAATTCGAAGAAAAATACCATGGTGAAAGAATATTTGCTCTAGGACTTTTTTTTAACGTTTTTAGAATTAGCTTGAGTAAATGCAATATACTCTTCAGACTCCGTCAGCGATGAGTATAATAATGCAAAAGAATCCATCAATATACTAGTTATATTATTTCTCAATATTCGATATTTTCATGACAATCCGACAACAATGGCCTTTAAAACCGAACCACGTGCTTGATGACGTGTATCGGTTTTTATCATTTTTATTGTGTAGGTATGAACTGTAGAACTAGTTTTCCATTTTTTCAATTCGAATGCTAAGCATGTAATGTTACCTCTTCTAGAGTATTATACTGTGAGAAAAATTTCATCCTGAATGTTGTTTTGCTTTTTTTCTAAGATACTACAAAACAGTTAAGGGGGAAAAGTAACCAAAAGTTACTTTTTTGCATCTGTTAAGACATTGAGATTATTTTTTCCATTTGTGTTCACTTCTAATGGATTTTGACAGGACCGTATTTGAAATGAATGTATGAAACGACGATTTTGAGGGAACATTTAAATTTTTTCTAGTTCTCTAACAAAAATCTACTTGAATCTTACCAATGTCAGTTTCATCGAATGGGCATCGTAAGGTTATTTTCCAAAAAAGATCCCAGAATTATATTTATCCCCATTTAACCAAACGATTCGTCATGTTGTTCATGTAACTTGACTTGATCTGTTTTTGCTCGATTTAGGATCAGTTTGAGAAAGAAAGGACAGATCTAATGCGGAAACTGCAGGCGGATCACCGGGAAGAAGTAAAAGCCCTAGCGAAAAAACATCGAAATCGTGAACAGTTCACGCGAGTCAAAAGGGAAGCATTGACGGCGGTTGTGGGAAGGGGGGTGTCTGAGAGGGAAAAGCTGGAACAATTGTTCGAGAATAAACAAGAAGAGTTGGAAAGGCAACATGAAGCAGTGAAAGAAGCTTTGAACGAAACCCGAGCTAAGGTGAGTAGAAACTTATTGTCTTCTATTAGTTTCCTCTGTGCTATTGTTAATATTATCATTATTCAATTATGTTTTCTTGATAAAAAAGTGTTTTTTACATTTTTCAAACTGTGATGTTCGTAATAGTTTCTAAATTTAATTGCCTGGCTGATCTAGTTTAGACAATTGCTGATAATTAAGTTGCATTCAAAATATCATGGTAGATTGATTTATTTTTAAATTTATTTATTCAGTTCTTTAGTTATTTTAGAAACTAATTGAAAAAATATCTTTCTTTTTGGAATATCCTATTATTTCAAATTTGCTGAAATAAACTTCTATGCCGATTCGTGGTAAAATCAATTCAGTCAAAGTAGTATGTCTCGGCGGATTCACCTCTGCGCTGGTACCGTATTTAATTATTTCATCAAAAATGTTTTGGGAACAGCATTACTTTGTTATTTGTCTCGAATAATGCTGTAAATCATTTTTTATTTGTACAAAACTTAGGTCATTATGAGGCGAAAAAAGATAAAAACAATCACCCACTCAATAAAATTTCATTGCGTCAGAGAAAAAAATCATAATATTATTTGAACATTCGTATTTTCAATGTTCTTCCTATGAAACAATAAACTTGTTATTTCATTGCGATAACTTATCATTATTGATGTGAATCCATGAATCGATGATATGTTATAGACCACGTTTGTTCTTTATAGGCCAAAGCTGCTCTGTGTAAAGAATTTGAAACCCGTTTGGCTAGAGTCGATGGCGAAACCAGTGGCGTACTGTGAACAATCATTCTAAGCAATGGATTGAATTTTCTCTCTCTTCAGCCGGACGTGCGATTATGTATCGACGGCAGAAGACGTCCTTAGATGATGAAACTGTATATAGTAACGTACAATAATGTACTATTGTCGTTTCTCATGTAACAAATACTCTCTCGACAATCAAATAATATGGTGACCCGACCCTTTATAAGTGGTTATTACGTCTTGTTATTAATTTATTTAGTCTGGTATCGATGTTTGTTGTTCATTGTGATAGTAGCATTTAGTGATATATAAATAAAATTAGATTCTAAGTGAAAACGTTAGGTTTGAAGAGCCATAGAGTCGTTGAATCGTTTGTGCCAGTTCTCTTATTTTTATTACCTCAGATTTAGTTCGTAATGAATGTTACAAATGCCTACGTCACGTCGGTTATCAGCCTAAATAGCATTTGTTATGCAAACAAGATGGTATCGTTTTCTATTTTAACGCATTTCCTTAGTTTTAACGGAATAAAGAGGGGCATTAATTATAACTATTTTATTTGTATGATAAACTGATTTATTATTTAGAGGTTAAATCTAGTCATTTTTATCACTCCTTCAATATTTTTCTTCGTTCTGTTTAGTGAAGCGAAAATAACTCAAAAATAACCTGAGAAATAAATGGTTTAATTTTACGGGGAAATAATGACAAATACGGTGGAAATTTGAATAAAATATTTTTAGTTTTTTCTGATTTTCTTTCTTTCTGTCATATTAGAATAAACAAATACTGATATTTATAAAAAAATAAATCTATTTACTAGTGTTTAGTTGAATTTGTGATTTTCAGTAAGTTTTTTGGAAGAATTTTTTTTTGAGGAGGGTGCTTTGTAGAAATATTTTAATTTCAAAAAGAAAATAAAGCGGCGGATGCTCTCTTTCAATATCTAATTTTTTTGAATTATACAAGTTTTTTACAATTATTTTAATTTGAGGTGCTATAGAATTGAACAATTATTTTCCTTCCATTTAATTTTAAAATATAATCGTAAAATGTTGTTGAATTATATTGAAATATAGGCTTACAATTATTTATAGAGTTTATTTACACTTAAGTTTATTATTATCCACGATGTATTATATTATCTGTTGAAAGAAGAACTAGTTTATTTATGTATATATTGGATTTAATTATTGATAAGGGTAAAAAGAATATTTTCAACTACACAATGCAATGTTTTTATTATTGCCAAATTACTTAATTTATTATTATTGTTTTAGTTTTATTAAAATGTTATTGATCAGTTCAAATTAAACTAGGAGACGAATATTTTTATGTTGAATGATTAGAGAGGGTTCAGAGAATCAATTCTTGTTGAAATTATCCTGGAGTAAAATATATATTGCATAAATGGAAAGTATCCTGATTTATTTTGCGATGTACATTCACTGAATTAATAAAATCAGAAATAATGTGATTTTTTGAAATGGAGAAAAGTTGGAACATGCGCACTAAATTTTAAAATGGAGGGTAAGTGAATTTTTCAATCAAACAAATGGAAATACAATAGCTTTGCCCAATATTATTATATTTATTAAACAGTTGATTTTCTTACAAGTACATTTGTCTCAATAATATATTTCCAAATATATAATTTTTTTGGACTTAAATCGTGAAATTTTTTTATAATTTCATAAACACAATATTAGTAAATATGAAATAAATATCGGGCTCGTTTCAGGAAAAATAATATTAATTTATTGTTATTTTCAGTTATCAAAATTCACAAACAAATCGGAATTTATAATTTGTGGTAGAAAAACTTGAAATTTCTGAAAGATTAGATTAAACTGAAAAGATTGAGATGAAATAAATATTGCTAAAAACAAAAAAACTACCATTTACAAAAATTTATCTGAAATAAAACTATGAAACCATAGCAAACTGTGATTGTGCTTTGTTATGAAAACCAAATTTATTAGAAATATAAATGTTTCATAAATTTAGAAAATTATGGAACGATAATTCAGAAGAAATAAATCCCTGGTTCATAAATGAGTCAAATCAATGAAAAAATCACTGAAGAGACGTGAATAATGACTTGAGATAAAAATTAAAAATACAACATAATTTTGTTTTTAATTAAATAAATGGCGCACAAAATGATAATTTTTGAAACCTAATATTCAAGTAGGGAAGGTAATTACTAATTAAATTGAGTTCAAATATAGGGTCACAAATGTTGAATTTTTTGGGGGGTTGTTTATTAATAAAATTAAGTAAACTTGAGCTTAAGCTCATTTATGAGTTTATTATTCGAGACGACAGTACGTCGATTGCCTCTGATTTTTTTGATATGTTTTCGGGTACGTCTCCCGAAAAATCCATGTTTGGGAGATAGTAGGGGCTTGGAAAAGCTAACAAACTTGTATTTTTCATGAGGAGACTTACCCGAAAACATACAAAAAAAGTTACTTGGTTTTTAAGTAGATTATTTGAAGGGGTTTTGTTATGCTAAAAGATTTCTATTGATTCTAAAAATTGACATTAAGAAACATTGCAATAAAAAATACGTTGGTCGACAGTTTAGATCAAACTCCTACATTATTTACTGCAACTTTGTTTGGAATATTTTATTACCTGAGACAATAGGGAACTGTTGAGTAAAATGAGGTGAAACTTGAGTGTTGCTATATGTTTGTTGCTACTAATTGTTAAGTGGTTGTTACATAATATAGTTTAGACAATTGTTAGAAATAAGACTACAAATATGTGAAGTCATAGCATTCAGCAATATGTATTAGAGGTAAATTTTTCCATTTCAGTTGTAGTCGAGTTACGAAATACTCAAAAATACGGCCTATTTAGTCTTTTAGTAACAATAGATTTTCTATTTGATGAAGTTGCCTTCAACTTTATGTAAATCCATAATATCATCAAGGAATGGTTTTTAAATAATTAAGAACAAGTTTACACTTCCAACTTTGATGTATCAACTAACATGTTTTGATTGGATACCAACATTGACTTTTTATTTTTGCCTTGGATGCTGCTATGTCCAACAGTCACACTTCACCCACTAGGGTCAGCAATAAAACAAAATTATTCACCTAAAACACCTGAAAACACAATACAAATTTTAGGAATAACCTCCAGGGAATTCCCCAGCACCCCGCTTTTGGCGGCATAAGAAAGAATGTATAGTTGTACAGCAGAATAATTGTAATGGCGTTGCGTCGTTAAGCTGAAAATCTAGTTGGTCTATCTACTTTTTTATGTTCTATCGAGTATGCAGAAAGGAAATGCAAGTATAAAGAAACAGGCACATGCTTGGATGGGGGACCGCATGTTACATCTTTCAGGCGTTCTACTTTCTTGAACTGTACAGTTACTCTGATGATGGCTACTTGGTAGCCGAAAGGTCCTCAGTACTTTAATAGTATTTTTAGTGGATAAGAATGATTATTTCAGGTGTTGTGATTGTGATCAGCGAGGATACCTATTATTGTTGGGACCTGGATCCTACTCATGTTGAATACTTCTTCAGTCATAAATTCAATTGTGGTGCGTGCAAAGAGTTATAATCAAGCGCTCCCTTTGTTGTTATTTGACCCGGTGGGTGCAGTATTGATCCATGGGTGGTGGTACTTATCATTCTGAGTACAAGCTTTGGACCAGCATGTAAGGCCGATCCTAGTTCAGCCCAAGAAAACAGTCTCCTAAGAACACTCACACGCCATTCTCCATCCCCACCACAAACCCCATTCATATTACGCCTCAACGTCCTGTTACTCGTACAAGCCAGATATCCAGACCCTGACGCAACTGGTTTTGACCTAAGTTCTTGAAACCGCTGTCTGATCCATGGAAAATTTTTTCGCTTGGAATAAGGAATTTTGTATTCCCAGCTATTAATTGTCTAAATAAATATACGACCGGGATCGTCGATAGAAATGGCGGACTCATGCTTCCGGTTAAGCAGTGGCGTAACTTTCCCAAAGATAGAAACCCGTAATTATGTTATACATTCTTAGGAAAACTGAAAATTCATAGTCAAATATCAATTACGGTAAACAGTTTCATGCAGTGCTCATTTAAAATTAAAGGTATTTTATATATTTCGATAAAAATAATCTAATATTGCTATTCAATCATTCAAACCTAATGCTTGTTACGCCTATGATCCTGGTAATCATACGCTGACATGACATGTGTCCAAATATACTTGAATATAAGCAGCAAAATCATCCTGATTTAGTTTCTCTATATTCTTTTTTGTCTTTGAATTTGAACCAGTTGCATACCTAACCATAATTATTGTCAACGTTTTGATGCACAAAACACTATTTATTGTTCAATTTACAGTTTGTTCACAATGCGCTACTCACGATTGAATTTCTATACGAGCATTTAAAACAAATTAAGTACATGAAACTCTAGATTTCGCACAAAATAACCACAGCACCGGGAATACAAAATGAGTGGGTCGTTCGTAGTCGCTTAAAATGGCGCCGACTGTCGTATAATTTATATTATACATATCCCTATCGTATACTCCTTCCTGAGCTGAGCTTCTATAGACTATGAATTATATGAATTCCAGTGAGATACTCAATTGAGAGTTTCTCCTTTCACTGTATATTCCTGCGCCAGTTCCTCCCCTAGAACCCGTCTGCGTACTAGGTTCTCTAGCAGGGATTGCCCCTGCTTGACCACCCCTTCTATCTCAACACTATGTTATAAATATTTTGACGATGATGCCGTGCAATTAAAGTTTATAGTGTAATCTCGTTTTAAATTATTCTAAAAACTTTTCCTGGGATATATTTTCCTTCACAATCGCTATTCGAATATTTTCATAACCTTAATGTCACCTATTTTCAATGATCTATGAGCTGCATATGTTTGAGAACCTGGACTCAAATGCTTGATTCTCACCATGAAACGATTCCATCAAATCTACATCTTGATAGAATGAAACAGTATTACTTTGTTTTTATATCACTTACATTATTGTGACTTGATAGATTATCACACTATTATAACAACGATTTTAAAATCTACATTCAGTAACTAGTATCTAGCTGGTGTTTTATTTCAATTGGTGTCAAATTTGTAGAACCAATATTTACAAGATACAGGTTTTTCCTTAGTTAATTTCTCAGAATTAAAACCTAACATTTTAGGTTCCATTAGTTGAAGTTCTGATTCTGCAGCTAGTTGTGCATTTTTCTGTTATGAGAAAAGGGTTTTAAATATTCACATAGGAAACCCAGATAAACCGTATTACTTTAAGATTTCAGTTCATTTAAAGCTTTTTAGAACTTGTATAATAATAATCACATACCATTGAGTTCATAACTGAATAACAATTGAGACCAGAACTGCACATATCAGGGTGTTAAATGAATACAGTGACACGTAATGTAACGTAGACACCTTAGGCTGCTAGCTGCATTGGAAAATGTTTTTATTGGTCATTGAAAACACGTGAAACTAAGTGTCTTGATGAATTCGTCGACTTCTTTTAATCTATCTATGGAGACAATAAACATGTTTGAATAGCGAAATCTAAAAGGTACTTTATAGATTCTACTTTCTGCAAAAATTGGACAAATTACCATTACAGATATTGGACGATATTCGTTTCTGGCAAATTCAAACCACTTCTGAAGAGTGTTTCATCAAATCTTCAGAAACCTTGAAAATTAAATTATAAATTTATACTTAAGTTATTTTTTGTTATTGTTTGTTTATGTTTGTAATAATATTTATTGTAAAGATGATTTAAATATTTTAGCATTATTAAAGAACAGATTTTGTTGTAAAACATTCCAATATATTTTAATGATTTATGTGCAACTGTTTAAATAATTATTTATATTTTATATGTTTCCAATTGTGCCTTTTAACCGTGAATAATTTTACTTGTACACTGTTCTAATTCGTCATGTACTAAATGTGTTTACTATGAAGTTAATGTCTAAATAGATTTATGTGCTATGAGAGCGTTTTATTTTTCATTGGCTAATCGAGAGGTCTTTCCTAAGATAGAATGTCCAGCACTGGTTTCTCTTAGGCAACAACGCCTTGGCAGCGCGTTCATACCGCCCAAGGTCATGAGAAACTTCAGAACTCTTGACTTCGACGCTGTTTTTGGTCTGCTCAAAAGGGCTTTGTTTCAGAGGGCACACAATGAACCCAATCAAGTGCTCTCCGTGCTCGGGACTTGTCCCCCCTCGCATTGATTGATCGATAACATAACATTATTTCGTTATTTAAAAAACATTTATGATGACCCGAATGTCCATTGGCAGTCAAAATAAGTATAACTTTCTTTTATATCCGAAGTCACTCTATACAACTGAGACTGTCAAAATAAACGACATCTGTTGTTTTTGACTTGGTGATGATGGAGATTCATCGAAAATCTAACTAATATTGACCTTATTTTGGATTTCTAATACCTTTCGATAAAATGAACCATATGCTTTATTCTTTTTTTATGAAAAATAGGCATCCGCAAAGACCATTCTTTTGTCTACGAGAGGGGAGAAGGGGGAGTCAATTGTTGGAAATGATTCCTGATGATGTTCTTTTATTTTCCAACACTATATTCCTCCAACTGAGATTGTCAAAATCCATGATAATTCGATATTAACTTATTTTTGACTTGGTGATGATAGTCATTCATCATAAATCTAACTTAAAGACCTGATTTCGGATATCTGATGTCTTTTGAATTACCGGAAAAAACATAATCAAAGACAAACTGACCTAAAATTCTAGTAATTTTTTTTAATATGGTTCACAACTTCTGATACTCCTTTGTTCAAATGAAAATGTTCTTTAATTCTAATTTTGAAAGATCTTCCTGTCTGAACTATATAGAATTTATCACAATCTTCGACCAACCACTCCTTTATTTTTACCACACAGATAGATAGATTTCAAATTTTTCCATCTGAGGTTCTTTTTATTAATGACATTTTCAACTCCCTTAAAAATATCTTCCCCAGTAGTCGTGCCATGAATATATCAATCAGAAGAAATTCTTCATACACTTCATACCTTTTTTCTACACCTGAGCAGTATCTGGCACATCCGTTGACTCGTCCAAGGCCAGAAAAAACCACTCAAGATGTCCATTTTCGTCAGACAGCTGAGATGATATTTTCTGCGATGTCTTCTACCCTCCGGGGTATATTTCTTCGGCTACTGCAATAACACATTCTTTGCTCATTTCTCCATCGGTGAATGGTTTTCCAAATTTTGCAATTTCGAGAGCCACACGAAAGCTGGTACGAGTTACAGCCTCTTGTTCAGTATTGAGTTTCGTAAACAAAGATTGCTGCGATTTCAATCCGCGTTTCAAAGCTTCAAATTTTTCTATCCGCAAATTTCCTGTATATTTTGAGTAATTTTGAAAAAGTTTCGTTTCATAATAATGTTTAATGTTATATTCTTTGAGAACGGCTATGGTTTCATTGCAAATCAAACATAGTGCCTTCTCACTGGACTGAATTACGAAATATCAATAGTTCCATCGATCTTTTAATGTTATGCATTCACTGTATACTTTTCTCCTATTTTCCATACTAGTAAGTACACAAAACAACAAGTCAAATCAAAATACTGTTACAAATATGTCTTATAAACACGTTTTAAGGAGTTACGCACTACTTTATTTCACAACAGACAGTCGCCTTCGCTAGACGAACTGACTCGCGGTCGCGCCGCTAGCCTTTTTATACTCCAATTACTGCCATCTAGAAGTGAGTGGAAAATAACAGAACTACTAGCGTTATCTGTTGGAAGGTACTACCACTACCTATTTCCTCGTGTGACCACCAGTTGTCGTCACGGTCGTAATAATAAAGTACAGTTAGTACACAATAATAATTGAATTAGCGAATTTAGCAAGCGTATGCTCGCTCAGAGTGCGTACTCGGCGACTAGTCTAGAAATTATAGATAATGGTAGGAAAATTAAAACGGATTTGGTCCATGGAACTTACTGAAGTAAACCGTATGGCTCTAAGTTTGGAGACACTTGATCCAGTCCATCCCCCCACTCCCACTACTGTGTTACGCTGATAATTAACACTTCCACATACCTAGCAAATCGCTTCAAAAAAATTATCAAATTTAATCAATTAATAGAACTTCAAATTAAAATCTAGTCTTGGTGATTTTCAATAATCGTTCAAAGCGTAGGTCAAGCCTGAATATTATTGAAGAGATGAAAATACGCCAAAACATTTAATTCGTTCTTCTCGAAACAAACCGAGAAGACAATTCTAAATATATGGATACATTATATACTCGGTATATTCATTCAACGGTTATTAACAAATCTTCTGCTTCTAATTTCATCCCCATTTGTACGTGCACCGTCTTCACTTTACCATCTACCGGACTTTGAACTACTGTTTCCATTTTCATGGCAGAAAGAATAACCAAGGGAGTGCCTTTTTCCACTATATCTCCTAATTTCACTCTTATATCGATCACAGTTCCAGGCATTGGAGCTCCCACTTCGTTCTTATTACCTTTACTGACCTTAGGATGCACTTCAATTTCAACGCTCGCAGACTTGTCTTTTATCAAAACCGACCTTAAGGTACCGTTCAATTCGAAGAACACCTCCCTCTCGCCTTGCTTCGACAAATCCTCCGCTATGGCCAACGTTTTGAATCCCAACGATTTGCCCTTCTCAATAATTATCTCGAAATCTTCGCCGATTTTGGGCCCCACCAAGAATATCCTCGTTTCCAATTTATCGACTGGACCGTATTCCTCGTTGAACTCCAAAAATTCGTTGGTTACTTGAGGATACAGGGCATACGACATCACATCTCTATCGTCGACTTCGGGGAAGTTTACTTTGAGCTCGCTCTTCATTTTCCCGAAATCGAGCGGAAGCAAAGAGGCTCCAGGTCTGCCTTCTATGCGAGGCATATGACGCAGTATTTTGGAACGGAGAGGTTCCGGGAAACCGCCATAAGGTTGTCCGATGTAGCCTTGTAAGTATTCAATGACCGATTTGGGGAATGATAGTACTTCGGCTTTATCTAGCACGTCTTGAGAGGTTAGTTTGTTTTGGACCATGAACTGAGCCAAATCTCCAACAACTTTCGATGATGGGGTCACTTTGATTATATCTCCTAGGAGTATGTTTGCTTCTGCATATGCTTTCTTGACATGTTCGAAGTATTCTCCTAATCCTGCAAATAATTCGAAATAGTTAAATTACCTCAGACTTGTTTTTAAATATAGAGTAAGAGTATAGTAAGAGTAGAGTTAGAGTAGAGTAAGAGTAGAGTAAGAGTAGAGTAAGAGTAGAGTAAGAGTAGAGTAAGAGTAGAGTAAGAGTAGAGTAAGAGTAGAGTAAGAGTAGAGTAAGAGTAGAGTAAGAGTAGAGTAAGAGTAGAGTAAGAGTAGAGTAAGAGTAGAGTAAGAGTAGAGTAAGAGTAGAGTAAGAGTAGAGTAAGAGTAGAGTAAGAGTAGAGTAAGAGTAGAGTAAGAGTAGAGTAAGAGTAGAGTAAGAGTAGAGTAAGAGTAGAGTAAGAGTAGAGTAAGAGTAGAGTAAGAGTAGAGTAAGAGTAGAGTAAGAGTAGAGTTAGAGTAGAGTTAGAGTAGAGTAAGAGTAGAGTAAGAGTAGAGTAAGAGTAGAGTAAGAGTAGAGTAAGAGTAGAGTAAGAGTAGAGTAAGAGTAGAGTAAGAGTAGAGTAAGAGTAGAGTAAGAGTAGAGTAAGAGTAGAGTAAGAGTAGAGTAAGAGTAGAGTAAGAGTAGAGTAAGAGTAGAGTAAGAGTAGAGTAAGAGTAGAGTAAGAGTAGAGTAAGAGTAGAGTAAGAGTAGAGTAAGAGTAGAGTAAGAGTAGAGTAAGAGTAGAGTAAGAGTAGAGTAAGAGTAGAGTAAGAGTAGAGTAAGAGTAGAGTAAGAGTAGAGTAAGAGTAGAGTAAGAGTAGAGTAAGAGTAGAGTAAGAGTAGAGTAAGAGTAGAGTAAGAGTAGAGTAAGAGTAGAGTAAGAGTAGAGTAAGAGTAGAGTAAGAGTAGAGTAAGAGTAGAGTAAGAGTAGAGTAAGAGTAGAGTAAGAGTAGAGTAAGAGTAGAGTAAGAGTAGAGTAAGAGTAGAGTAAGAGTAGAGTAAGAGTAGAGTAAGAGTAGAGTAAGAGTAGAGTAAGAGTAGAGTTAGAGTAGAGTAAGAGTAGAGTAAGAGTAGAGTAAGAGTAGAGTAAGAGTAGAGTAAGAGTAGAGTAAGAGTAGAGTAAGAGTAGAGTAAGAGTAGAGTAAGAGTAGAGTAAGAGTAGAGTAAGAGTAGAGTAAGAGCAGTGGCGGAACTACAATGCGCGGGACCCCGCAACGCGGGGGAGCCCAGAGCTATAGGGGCCCAAATGCATCATGAAAAGATTGAAACATTCTCGAAACTGATAACCGACTTTACCAGCAAGCGCAAAAAAAAAAAACAATTCTAATACAAAACATTTTGAAACCCTTAGCAAGTATTGCAACCTCCCACATCTGTTTGTCATTACTTTGTTTTGACGCACTAACTCGACTGCCTGAAAACAAAGAAAAAGGCCCCTCTCTGACACTCTTCAGAGCACTTGTCGAAAATTGTTTGGGTAGGTTGATCAGTGACAGTGTTACGTCGCTAATTAACGCCACTATATATTATTTCATATTATTTAATTATGTATGTACTTCCCAATTTTACAACCGTCTCGTCACCGTCTCGTCCCCTCCGGTAGGTACGTTCATTTGTTTCAGTATTCCCTGTTCTTGCGGTAAAGTCTACATTGGTGAAACAGGTCGTACAGTAGCTACTCGTGTGAAAGAGCATGAGCGCTGTACAAGACTTCGTGACACCAGTAGATCTGCACTTGCGGAACACAAGTTTAACACAAATCATCAAATCCTTTTGAAGATACTAAAATCCTAGTCCGAGCCCCAAACTTCTATCAGCGAAAAATCCTTGAAGCTATAGAAATCCTAAAACATCCGAATAATTTGAACCGTGACTCAGGATATTGCCTTCCCAACATTTGGAAACCCATCCTCGAAAATTCCACTTCGCACATGATCGCACAACAGCAGGGTCAGGTGCCGGAACGAAGTTAACCACCGGAATAAAGGCAGTGAACTGTGTAGCGTGAAGGATTTTTGTTATTTTTTAATAAAAATATCAATAAAAATTTGTGTTTCTTTTGTAGTAGGGGCCCGAATAATATTTTGCGGGGGGGGCCAAAAAATTGAAGTTCCGCCACTGAGTAAGAGTAGACTAAGAGTAGAGTAAGAGTAGAATAAGAAAA
The DNA here is from genome assembly GCA_958510875.1 of Endomychus coccineus. Classification (NCBI taxonomy): domain Eukaryota; kingdom Metazoa; phylum Arthropoda; class Insecta; order Coleoptera; family Endomychidae; genus Endomychus; species Endomychus coccineus. Next base: position 197,754,630 of record OY294068.1, read on the forward strand.
GTCTAAGAGTGATCTTTATACCAAAGATATCGAAATACTAACCTAACGAATAAGTTTGAAACTGTAAATTGGTATATTGACCTCCAGGAATCTCATTGTTGTATACGTCAGCGTTACCCGATTTCATCGTGGTCGTACACTCGAATGGACCGTACAACGTACGGGTTTGTTCCCAATAAGCAGAATATTCGGATATCTTGTCAAGTTTTAGTTGCGTATCTAGTACAGTCCCTTGCAAACTGGCCACAATTGCTCCCATACTGGGTTGACTGGTCAGGCCGGACATAGAATCGACAGCAACGTCCACGACATCTGCACCGGCTTCAGCACAGGTTAACATGGAAGCCACACCGGCTCCGCTTGTATCGTGGGTGTGAACGTGAATGGGCAGATTTGGGTATTTCTCGCGCAGGGCGCCGATTAGAATTCTGAAAATATTTTTTTTCATATAAGTACCTATCTTTATAGGCAACGGAATCTGAACTGTACCTAGCAGCTGAAGGTTTGAGTAATCCGGCCATATCTTTGATTGCCAATACGTGCGTCCCTGCTTTCACTAATTCATCGGCGATCTTCATGTAGTATTTGAGGTCATATTTAGTTTTGGTGGGATCGCTAACGTCTCCCGTATAAGAAATTGCAGCTTCAACGATACCGCCAGCTTTGCCTGCGGCCTCCATTCCCACTATCATGTTTGGTAAGTAATTCAACGAATCGAACACTCTGAAAATATCCATTCCGGTTTGGACCTACAAATGTCTTGATCTTAGTTAATTCCAATAGAAAGCTATGTATCAGCATTAATACATATTTCGCTATTGGGTGTAGATATTAGTATTGTGACTAGGTTCCAACCTTCACTGAGCTAATCTAATTTGGTACCACTTTGGAGGAATTGTCAATTTTTAAATGTGAAAATAATATTTTTTTTGCTAGGCGATTCATTTAAACTTTATTCATTTTAATAATTAAAGGAGTGAGTGCATAAAATGTGACAAAAAGTTGTTTTTGAGTTATTTGACCTCAAAGTTTCTTAATAGAACTTTTAGGTATACCATTATTTTATTATTACTATTTTTTAAAGCTTATATAATTTATAAGTAGGTTGAAAAATAATCTCAAAAACAACCATAAAAAAGTTTAAGCTAATTTATTATTTTTTTTGAAATTATAGATGGTGATATGTTCATATACTTCCTTATCAAAGCAAATATATAAGTTTGTAACATACATATATCCAGGATAATTCTTGTATTTCTATACTTCTTTAGCAACAGAATAGCCTAATTTAGAGTGTTTTAAAGGAGGATGGAAACTCACCGCAAGTTCGCAAAACTTGAAGACGACGTTATCCGGATAGTTCGTATATCCCAAAGCATTCGCTCCTCTAAGTAACATCTGGAACGGAATGTTGGGAATCAATTTTCTCATATCCTCTAACCGATCCCAAGGACACTCGTGTAAAAATCTCAAAGCCACATCGAACGTGGCACCGCCCCAATTCTCTATCGAGTAAAGCTGGTTAAAATTGTACGTCAGGAACGGAGAAATCTGCAATAAATCGTACGATCGCACTCTGGTGGCCAAAAGAGACTGATGCGCGTCTCGAAACGTCGTGTCCATCAACAGTAAACCTTTGTTACCACGTACGGCTTTGGCGAATGCTTCCGGACCTTGTTCTTTGTAAATATGTCGAAAACCTTTGGGTATTTTGCCCCGAACATCTGTGAAAATTATATTGTTTAAAAAGAAATTGTTGGCTAACCAACAATGGAATGACTGAGTTTTTTCAAATTTTAATTAGTAATTAATTTGTATTTGAAGATGTTATTTATTAAAAATTGATCATGATTCTTGACCCAGGTGTTAAAGATCACTAATCTTTAGGTTAATATTATATAATTTCATGAGTGTCATTTCGTATCGATCAGCATTATTCATGTATATTTATTTGTTACATTTTGCATTTGAAACTCTGATTTGTCGTAATAACAACCCTAGTACCTGTTTATTTAATAATCTTATTAATCTGTTCAGTAATGTCCATTGAATATAGAACTGCCAAAGGTTCTAAAGGAATATTGACAATATCTGATTTGCATAATTAGGAAGACTACAAATTGTATATACTAGGTATTTTCAACATCTGTCTTTGATTACTATTGTTTATGATCACGAACATTCCCTAGAAACAAGTACCCTGAAGGTAGAAGATAGGTCTAGTTAGTTGAAGATCAGAGGACCTAATTTCAATTCACTTTCAACCTTACAACTGAAAGAAAATCATTTCTATTAACATTCAAAACATCATCAAAACTATAAACCAAACTTGTATATATTGTAAATATAGTACAATTTTCTTTAAATCGAGTTTGAATCTATTTCACCGTATATTTCCGAACATCATCACATCACAAGAAGTGTATAAGCTGATAAGCAGATTCACAATCTGCAGTGTATTATTAATTGAAAACACCAGGTATGAATTAGGGGGCACGTCAGTGCCCCTGCCAAGTCGAGCGCGAAGCAAACACTGCCATACCATCCTTTACTGGAACCATTTCGCCGCATTTTCAGGCACCTATTTGAGACCCTCTGGATAAGACCAGAACGCAGAAATTTGTCATCCAGTAAGCTATAAAATCACATACTTAAAATAAAAAATTTCAAATCTGTAGGTCATTTAGTTCCGAAGTTAAGCGAAAGCAAAGTTTCGCATTTATGACACTCACTCATGATCATCATAATAGAACTAGTACTTCCCATAAACTCAGAGAGCTGAAATTTGGTACAGAGTTAGGGTTTAATGGCCACATAAAGGGAAAACTATACAAACTAGGATAATCGAAGATCTGGAGTACCTGGTGACCATTATTTGAAAACACAAGAGCCCATTTGTGTCCTTAATAATATCTATGATATGAAATGGTCTGCCACGGACATAATATGTGACCACGGTCGTATATGTGTCTATCAATGTATCAATGTCGATAATATTAAAAGACGACGATGAACTTAGTGGCTACCAAGTAGTTGGTATGCCCAAAGACGGGTCTTGTCTCTTCCATTCAATATCTTTCTTGGTGTATGATAGAACTGACTCAACTTGCAGTATCAGATCTGCTATAGTTGCTTACGTTGCTGAACATTGGGACGAAATGCAAGTGTACACGTGTAATGCTGATGGTGACATATACACGAACGCGCAATCCTACACGAGCGATATGATGAAACCCACTACTTACGGCTCAATGAAATCAATCAATATGCCCACGTTTCTAGAAAAAGAAGTGAAATCCCACCAAAAACATTCTGTAAAAAACTAGCCAAGTCTCGATGGAGCTGCTTGTTTATCTCTAAAAAGTAATGAAATCTAGACAAAGTCGTGCCAAGTCTAAGGTTCCTTACTGCGATTTCTTTATTATTATAGTTAATGTTGTGTGACTTGGCCGTTGAAGGGTACACTAGGGTACAAAACCAGGTGCTCCATGACACCATTGCACCAATCTGTCGCCAGAACCGCTACCCATTGACGATGGAAAATTGCTACTTGGAAAACGTTGATTCAATAACCAGTCAATTGTAGGCTTGATAAAGCTGCGTATTTCAATAATACTTATGTGTAGGCGAGTATGAAACAAACAGTATAAAAAATTATTTCCAATACAGACGGACTTCTAATCATTGATAGAAGTCTGTCTTGTCTGTACGTCTATTTTATGTTAGATCGGTGGTCGATTTGACGCTCCAAAAAGAAGAGAGCAGAAGTCAGCATTGTCAATTCTGAATGCATGTGTTGCACAATCAACAACAGCCTAAAATGAGACACTAGCGTCCAATTTTCAATACCAGTATGGGCTATTATCTCGCTTAACAAACATGGGTAGTTACAACATTACGTGTAAACAAAATTGACTTGTACCCACTAACGTGTAAATAATGTTCAACGGCCAAGTCACACAACATTAACTATAATAATAAAGAAATCGCAGTAAGGAACCTTAGACTTGGTACGACTTTGTCTAGATTTCATTACTTTTTAGAGATAAACAAGCAGCTTCATCGAGACTTGGCTAGTTTTTTACAGAATGTTTTTGGTGGGATTATATATACATTTTCGGGAAATAGGTCACACTAACACATATACTTATTATTTTCGTCTTTACGTACGTTTCGGTCTCACGACCATCGTCAGAAGACGCAAACGTACGAAGTCATGTCAAATAAAATCTGTTAACGACTGAAACAAAAAAATATAGCACTCAAGTATCAACTTTCGAACCAGATGTTGAAGATTTATGAGGTAATAGAAAAATTATTATTTGAAATATTGCTATTTGAGCATTCTACCTAAAATATACTTTTAACATTATAAAGACGGATATAGGAATTTGCAAGGGTTCTAATTAATTAAATTAGTATAAATCTGACTTAATGACTGAATGTCTGTTCTATGATTTACAGACTTGGAGTCACGTTTTATGTGAATCATCTCCAGAATAGATCTTTTATAATAAAATCTTATACAAAATGAAAAAAAAAATAGGAAAAAATTAATTTTTTGTGAAAGACTCATGGCATTTTAATGAATTTATAAAAAATCAATCCGTACCCGTAGATCATCTATTAATTACCTTGGACGTTGTTTCTTTATTTACAAATATACCACTAGTTTTGGTATTGAGTAGCATCAAAAAAACGTTGAGCAGAGATTAAAAACCACAAACCTCTAGATCAATCTGAATTTATAAATGCAGTACAAGTTTTGTTTAGAATGCACTTATTTTCAATACGGTGAGCAATGTTTTGGGAAAATATTCGGCACAGCAATGGAATAATTTTAACATTACCATACATTCCGGAAATTAAAATGTTAAAAAATATATGATATAATGTTGCGCATAAACCTACTAACTGTGTTGGGAATATTTTTTAAATCTAAAACCTTTAATACCTAAAGATAAACAAACCCACACAGTATACAAAAACGTAAGTAGAGACGAAAATAATAAGTATATATGTTAGTGTGACCTATTTCCCGAAAATTTATATATAATTTATTAAGAATAAATTTAAATTAATTATATTAGCAGAATTACTAAAAATTTTTGAATACTTTAAATTTTTTTTATAAAAATGCAAACTTGGGCATAAAATTTGATACAAGGAAGGTTATTATTATGCAACTATAGAACCGATGTGAACGTACTTTCAGGAATTCTGGGAACCTTGGGTTTGATTTCGGCCGGTTTCAAAGACGTGATCATAGGAGTTCGGGGGCCATTGACAAGCACTTCGGCGAGATAATTCAACAGCTTCTGCGCCCTGTTTTTCAACAGTGGAAATACGAATAACTCCGGATGTTCGTCGATGAAATACGTGTCGATTTTACCTTGCACAAATTTGTCGTGTTTCAATACATTCAGCAGGAACGGTATGTTCGTTTTTACGCCGCGCACTCTAAACTCAATCAGGGATCTCTTCATTTTCGCACAACACGATTTGAGGTCGTTCGAACGTGCAATTACTTTAACCAGAAGGGAATCGTAATACGGAGATATGATGGCTCCTGGGAACGCAGAAGCACCGTCCAGCCGTATTCCCATACCCTCGCCGGTTCTGAACACTCCGATTCGTCCGACGTCGGGCTGGAAATTTTTCGCTGGATCTTCTGTTGTTACCCGACACTGGATAGCAAAACCCTAGAAAAACATAGAAACCAAAAATAATTCCTGAATTCTGTTAGCCTTTGGCGGAGATGGTCGAATAGTGACTTCATCGTGCTACTAGTTACACTGATGAGCTTATGAGAAAGGAGAAACAGCTGTGGGTCTGATAGATGTGTTGTCATCGTTCGACCTAGAGCTCAACTCTATCTATTGACCGTTAACACGAAAATGTGTTTGTTATCCACCGAATGCATTGTTGTGGTACCGCCACCTGGCTACTCTAACTCCAACACTATCTCCGTACTTTTTCTGTGAATAATTCTTTCTATCTTCTGTGGGTACAACGAGGGCTACGAAGACCGCCCGTACCAAGGCTCTGGAGGTTCTGGTTTGGATCGTCTCTCTACAGCTCCATATCAAAACATTGGCCGCGGGTTCGGCGTATTAGCTAACTGGTCTGGGCTAGTGGGTCGGTGCGTCTGTGCCTCGCAGTCAAGGGAAAATTTGGGATTGGGCAGCCAAGAACTGCGCCTGCTGTCAGGTTTCAAACACCAGATGTCCTCATAACACAGAGGACGGACTGGGAGAAGAAGGATTCTGGGTCGCTTCCGCCAGGGGGACTCATGTGGTTCACGGACGGGTCTAAGACTGGCGAGTCTAGCGGAGCCGGAGTCTACTCGTGTACACCCTGAAAGGAGATTTCAGTTCCCCTAGGTGCCCACGCAAACGTTTTGCAGGCTGAGGTCAGTGCGGACCTATGCCCAGGAAAACCTTAGATTAAACTATCGAGGTAGGCGGTAGGCGCCCACAGAGTGACTTCTAGATTTGTCTTGAAGTACTACACCTACACATAATGGGCATTGTTTAAGACCCAGCTTGTAGTATATGTGGAGAGGTGAACGAAACTGCCTCTTACATCCTAGCAAAATGACCAGTATTGGCTTCTTTTAGGCTACAACACCTTGGCACCTTGTTGAGTTAACATATACCCATTTGTTTGTACCAAACCTGAGTCGTCCTACAAATCGATTGCCCTATACTAGACGTCATGGCATGTTTGCTTTACTTATTGATCAAATCACTGAAGCCTGAAGATGTGCGTGTTAACAATATATATGCATGTGTTTACTTACGTTTGTTTTGATAGTTTCCTGAGTGATCCCCAACTCTGGTAAGGTCATACCTTCAGCGATTCTTATTTGCGATTGAACAAGATCGATTCCCGTAACTTCTTCTGTAATTGTGTGCTCTACCTGCAATCTGGAGGAAGTAATATTAGATGAGATCATTAAAAAAAAACAGTTATTTAAACGGGGAATCTAGCTTAAACTTTAGCATTTGTACTCTGGGTATAAACAAAATATTGCATTAAAATGCTATAAAAACAATACCTTTTTACTTCTGTTTTTATGACATATTATAGAAACTTGAGGGCAGTGGCGGAACTACAATGCGCGGGACCCCGCAACGCGGGGGGGGCCAGAGCTATAGGGGGCCCCGGCGGCCCGACCCAAATGCATCATGAAAAGAGTGAAACACTCTCGAAACTGATAACCGACTTTACCAGCAAGCGCAAAAAAAAACAAACAATTCTAATACAAAACAAAGGCCCCTGTCTGACACTCTTCAGAGCACTTGTCGAAAATTGTTTGGGTAGGTTGATCAGTGACAGTGTTACGTCGCTAATTAACGCCACTATATATTATTTTATATTATTTAATTATGTATGTACTTCCCAATTTTACAACCGTCTCGTCCCCTCCGGTAGGTACGTTCATTTGTTTCATGTTTTCAGAACTATACAAACCCAAATATTTATTATTTATGATACCTCTCCAGATGTTATTTATGACTATTGCTTAGCGCATCGACAATTCGGGTTTTTCCATTTGAACCTTTCTTCTTACACATTCCTCAGTAATAGCATGTTTTCCACCACTTCCTTCCTGTCACCAATAAAAACCTACCAATTTGTAAACTCCACCCTCTCCTACTTTTCTATTAGATTTTAAATTTGTTAATTTTGAGATACCTATATCTTGTGAATGTGTGTGTGGGTAAGTTTGAAATTTGCATTCAACTCGAATTCGTTACGAAATATTAAATATATATTAAGTGTGAACTGTGAAAGTAGGTAAGTTATATTTTCAGCTTTATTTTTTAATTCAAATATTAAGTGCTCTCTTTATTTATTTCCTTAGTTTGTGATTTCCGTGGAATTGCTGCACTCTTTCATCTTGAAATACAGAAATATGTATTATTCGGCAAAAGACGAGGCAATTCAAATTGCAAATGGGAAATTAACCCAACTTTTTCATGGAAGAGACAAACATTTGTGAAAAAACATTTTGATGAATTATCGAATGATCACCGTTTTGGTAATGACGATGATTTTCGAGTCAATGTATTTATTAAAGTTTTAGATGTGGTTATAAACCAAGTAGACAACAGGTTTAAAGGGATGCATGAAGTTTCAAATTTATTTGCTTTCATGGTACCTACAAAATTAGCAGAAATGGAAGAACCTGAAATTTTAAAATCTGCTGAAGCGCTTCAATTAAAATATAAAGATGATCTACCTACAGATTTTCCAACACAATTGATAATGATAACCGCTATGCTTTGAGAGGAAATTGTTAAAACTTCGAGTATAAAAGAATTCGCGGAGTTATTACTGATAAAATATGCTACAATATCTTCAAGTCTTACACATGTAATTACAGCATTGTTATTGTTTCTTACGATACCCGTCACCGTGGCAACGGCGGAAAGAACATTTTCAAAACTTAAGATAATAAAAAATTATTTACGCAACTCAACAGGCCAACAGCGTTTGCATAATCTCTCTATATTAGGAATCGAAGCGAAAACGGCCAAAAATATGGAAATAAAAGATGTGATTGGAGATTTTGCAAATTTGAAATCCAGGAGGAAGGATTTTAAATTTTAAATATATTTTCTTTTGTTAAATTTTAATTGTTAATAATGCAATTTTGTTATTTTTTAATAAAAATATCTATAAAAATTTGTATTTATTATATTAAAAATTTGTGTTTCTTTTGTAGTAGGGGCCCGAATAATATTTTGCGGGGGGGCCAAAAAATTGAAGTTCCGCCACTGCTTGAGGGCCATCTTCAAAACGATGCATATATGACATGTTAGCTTCATCGCTGAATCAGAGTTTTTTTTATCATTTGACGTTGCTGGTCTCCTGGAGATAGTCATCAAATGATTATAGACTACTCTCCAAACAGGAGAAACAGTCACAAAACTGAGTAAAGCTTGAAGACTGATTGCCTTGAGGTGATTCCAACATTCTAAAGCTTAATAGAAAGTTTACTTTGAAACTTTGCTCCCATAAATAATCAGGATACATAACAGACAACTTTTAACACTTGGAAAGTAATAACACATGAACTGAGCGATTAATCATCAACTCGCAAAACTACCAATTTGAAATATACGCTCACTTTTTGAACAAAGCTAATACCAATAGGTAAAACCTATAAATAAGCACGTGTAAAAGTGTTACGACTGAATAAAGTGCGTTGCAATATGGCTTCCTAAGTAAATATCATTTTTTATCGAGACAGATTACACTGCAAACAACTGCAATGCTATAATTTTATCCTCACTTTTCTGGAGGGTATTGACAGAGCTCGTACTTACCTCGCGTTAACTTCTATGAAATAAAAATTGCCCTCTTTGTCACACAGATACTCCACAGTGCCTGCATTCTCATAACCAACATGCTTGGCCAATTTCACCGACAAGTCGGTCATACGATTCCTGACGGAGGTTTCCAGATTGGGAGCTGGTGCTATTTCGACCACTTTCTGGTGTCTCCTTTGCACTGAACAATCTCTTTCGTACAGATGTACCACGTTACCCGCCTTGTCCCCTAAAACATACCAGTACGAAGCGAATTATGTCACACATTACGGCTTCTTGATTTACCCAATAGTTGCACCTCAATGTGCCTAGGTCTCTCTATGAATTTTTCGATGAACATGGCGCCGTTACCGAAAGCACTGAGAGCTTCGGACGAGGCTCTTTCGAAATTCTCCTCGACCTCTTCCATTTTTCTAACCACCCGCATTCCTCTACCACCACCACCGTAAGCTGCCTGTATTCCAAGAAATTGATTAGTGAGATATCAATACAACTCTTATCTATACATTTGCAAAATATGTGTCTAGGTTTTTCTTCGAAATAAGGACTTACTTTCAACATTACGGGTAATCCATGTTTGGTACAAAACTCCTTCGCATCAGCTTTATTGGAAATGGGACCATCAGTTCCGGGAACAATAGGCACACCTGGATCAAAGTCTCATGTCAACGATTAAGCACAATTGAATATAATAACGATTCTTGAGCCAGATGTGAATTATTCGTACATTCTTGGGTTATGGGTGACATTAACACTTATATTATTGAAGGATATGTCAACTATATTCTCGTCTCTATGTACGTTTCGGTTTCAGGACCATCATTAGAAGACGTTTTTAAAACTAATTCACATCAATTAAAGCGCGGGATCTCTAAAGCTATTTGATCTAAGTACTGAGCGTCCTTATATCAATAATTTCAATTAAATTAATCACTCACCCGCGGCTTTGGCTGCCTCCCTGGCGGCAACCTTATCGCCCATCTGATGCACAACTTGCGGCGACGGTCCAATAAACCTAATTCCTGCATCGATGACAGCCTGTGCGAAATCCGCCCTCTCCGATAAAAAACCATAACCCGGATGAACAGCATCGGCCCCGTGTTCCTTACATATTCTAATTATGTCCGGTATATCGAGATATGCCTGTACAGGAGGCTTTCCCTCACCTACCAGATAACTTTCATCGGCCTTTAACTTATGAATTTGTAATTTATCTTGGGTCGAATAGATTGCTATAGTTTTAATTTTCAGTTCGTAGCAGGCTCGAAATACTCGAAGTGCTATTTCGCCCCGGTTTGCCACCAGCACTTTCTTTATGGGTTTGTATTCAACCTTCGACGAGAATCCATTTCTAGCCCATTTTCTAGTTAATCCAGAGGTCAGAAACGGTTTACTTGAAGAGATACGATTAAACATCATCTAGGTATCTGTCGAGATCTTATTAGGGTTCCTTCTTTATCTGAAACAAAGCATCTTAGCCCATAAATAAGATGATGCATTGCCATTCTAGTTTTTCATGAATGATATTAATTATATAATATGTTATGGTCACCAAGACAATTCAATTAGAGATTAAAACTATTTCAACTTCCAATTGGCGACTCTAAACTAACCTGAAACCAACAGCTGGTAAAAGTTAATAACCACAAGGTCGTGGCTACATTAATGTACCAGACGTACAAACTGAAAGACATGGGGATCCTAAAATGTCATATTGGACATTGTGGTGAAGCCTACGGTCACTTATTCATCTTCGGTATGGTGGAAAAAGATAACCCAGAAAATAGCTTCGGCTGAATTGAAGAAGGTACAGTGGTTTGGCTGCTTCAGTATAACTAGCTATGGAACCATCAGCAACTAGCCTGCATGGAAGTACTATTGGACCTTCCCCAATTGACATTACGATCATGGGGGAGGGAAGAATATAACTTCTGTGACTACAAATGAGGAGTAGAAAATTGAGCTATGAAAGAATCGAGGACATTGTGGGAGGTAACATTCTTGAAATGGAATCAACAGACTACATAACTCTCAAGTACTGCTTTAATCATGCAGGATGTGAACGACTGAAGAAACGATAGCATCAGCGGCAAGCAAACCTGTCGAGGTACGGGTTAGTTGAGGCGCTCTGGCAGAATACAACAAAATAACTTTGTTGTGGTTCTCTGGAAACTGGCATTGAGGGCATCGACAAAGCTGATGAAACAGCCAGAACTGACTCATCAATCCCATATATTGGCATGTTATGTTTACAAAAACTGCTGTTCGAGAATGCATACGGAGACAACAACAACAAAAAGAGCGCTCGAATAGAGCTCCAATTTATAACCATGAAGAGGGAGAACTTTGCTTGAAGCTGTTCCTCAAATTGCTCTTAATTTTTCACTATTTGCTGGGCATTGCTGATATGTTATTATGGCCATTAATGAAAAATAACAATAAGTAATATTTTATTGAACCTCTTTCAAGCAATCAATAAAGTGGGTTTCTGTTCAGTAGCTGTATGAAGCTGTTCCTTCAACCGCTACAGAATGATAGTTTTGCTTGAATATATTGCAGTTGTACAACAAACTCAGTGCTCTCTACCCCTGAATAGCAGAGTCAGGCTGCATCAGTGATCTGGCGTGTTGTCTTCATATTTTCATAAAGAGCAATATTCCAGCCATTTCCAAAATCTTCCGTCTACTTGGTACTTCTTCCACATGCTTATTATCAACTACTAACACCTCATGGAGGGAAAAACGTGGCTATATAAAATACACAATTCGTTGAGTTCTGATAGATATCATGAAGCCATAGTTTCAAGGAAGTCTCGAAAATCTTTTGGTGTTTCCACATACAATTTGACTGAAATCATCCAGAAAAATTCACTTTTTTGCAAAAAAGTTTACGAGTTGACTTGTGAGTGACATTTGTCTATTTTGTATTTCAGGTTAGTTTGGAAAATGGGTTGCACTATAAATACCTTATGTACAACATGTTGTTTGATGCTTCATTATTTATATTGCTTTCGAATGAACAAATTCCATAAATTAACTAGATAGAACTTTTTACAATAACGTCACGTCTTTACCTGATTTAGATCATCCTTTAAGATATTCATAAGATAGACATTTCACATCGTGTGAGTTCTATTGTTGAACATTGACAGCTATTTAGAATAGTTTCAGCAATATGTAAGTCTTAGGACTTAGTGTATTCACCTATCGTTTTTAATAATCATTTACATTGACTGCCCAACGGAGGATATTCATTTTACTTATTATCTAAGCATTCAATAAGAGGAAATAATTTTTTGTAAATGCCAATTTTTTACCCGATGCCAAATCCCATGTTTCTTTATTACATTTTAGATAATTTTGAGATACATATTTACTTCTATGAATGGGTTCTGAGATATTTTTGTAATGTAGCTGAATATGTATTCAGGCTTTAAAACCTAAAATAATAGCGAGTACGGAACTTTGGTCTAGGACTTTTTTTAAGCATGTTAGAAATAGCTTGAGTAAATGCAATATACTCTTAGGACTTCGCCTGCGAAGAGTGTAAGAAGTACGCTACAGCATTGAATATAATCAATGCTTATGCTTATAGACAAGGAAATATCAATTTTTCATCTATTAATTAACAACGGAACTTTTAATTATTCATACCCAAAGTTACAGCATACTTTATACTAATTTTCTCAAGTTCGGCACCTTATTAATAGATGGCGAGGGTTCAATTTAATGGAGAACATCCAAGCAATTATTACAGAGCACTGTATATTATTACCGCAAACTAGTTTTGTTACTTATATAAAATCAATACACTGTCAAATTTGATTAGAGATGTAGATGACGTTTATTAAGCATGATCAAAAATATAATATACTAGCTACTAAGTGTTAAAGCAAATAACGCTAACACCCGTAGACTAAAACCTTCGCGATGTCATTTCCCGATATGTAAAACTTAATGCATATTGCAAATGTTTTGAATTGGCAGGGTTATCTTCCATGTTATGGGATGGTCTGTCACAGACATTGTGTGCTTTTCGTTAAATCTTTTTACTTATTTTCATTAACTCTAGTTTAGGTTCTTTATTTATGTTCAGTAAATAACACAAACCTACATAAATTTTCATTTGATTTAACTATATATTAAATGATATAAATAAGAAAATATGTTTGTATTTCAAAATTATTTGTATACGCTGTATATGAATAAAAAGATTTATTAATATTTAAGATCAATGCCTTCTTTTTCATTTTGGATCCAATACTTACAACTTACATTTTCAGCCACAGAAAATATTTTGGTTTAAAGTTAATTTAGAATGTCTAATTGACATACTCTCAAAGTATCACCTGATTAATAGTTGTTTAAATATCTGTCGGGATAGAATTGAACATAGCAAATTATCAACTTTCACATGTATATAAAATTGGACTAGGATTGAACAGGTAAATAAAATGCATTTTATAAAAATATATTTATTGTAAAATGACAACAAAAAACCAAATTTTAATAAAAATTATAACAAGCAATAAGTGATCGAAAGCCTTAAACTTAATTAACATCTTTAAAGGTTATTTAAAATGGTTTTTCTTATATATACAAATTCATAAATTTTATACAATAATCAGATCAATTCAAAAATTCTTTAGTTCTGGGAAATATCAGATAACAATTTATAAATCTTTAAAACACCTAAGAATATGGAAACGTTTCCATGAAAACCTAGGTGAGACTTAATCAAAACATTTGAAGAAGACGCAAACACAGCCTGTATATTTTAAGTAATTATTTATTCAAGTTTACTCAACGGTGATTAACAAATCTTCTGCTTCTAGTTTCATTCCCATGTCAATATTCAACGTTTTGACGATACCAGCCACTGGACTTTGAACGACGGTTTCCATCTTCATGGCAGAAAGAATAACCAAGGGAGTGCCTTTTTCCACTTTTTCTCCTACTTTCACTCTTATATCAATCACAGTCCCAGGCATCGGTGCTCCTACTTCGTTCTTATTTGTTTTATTGGCCTTCGGATGCACTTGAATTTCTTTGCTGGCAGCGTTATCTCTTATCATCACCGATCTCAAGGTGCCATTCAATTCGAAGAACACCTCTCTTTCACCAGTTTCTGTTAAATCCTCCGCCATCGCCAAAGTTTTGATTCCTAACGTCTTGCCTTTTTCGATGGTCACCTCGAATTCTTCGCCAACTTTCGGTCCTACCAAGAAGATTCTCGTGTCCAGTTTGTCGACCGGCCCGTATTTCTTCTTGAACGTTAGAAAGTCGTTGGTTACTTGAGGATACAAAGCTGCCGAAAGAACGTCTCTATCAGTGGCGTGCGGGAAGTTTTCTTTCAGTTCGGTAGTCAGTTTTGCAAAATCGAACGGAGGTAAAGACGCACCAGGTCTGCCTTCTATGCGAGGCATGTCTCTCAATACTTTGGAACGGAGGGGTTCCGGAAAACCGCCGTAAGGTTGACCGATGTGACCTTGTAAGTATTCAACCACCGATTTAGGGAATGATAGTTCTTCGGCTTTATCTAACACGTCTTGGCAACTGAGCTTGTTTTGAACCATGAACTGGGCCAAATCTCCAACAACTTTAGATGATGGCGTCACTTTGATTATATCTCCTAGGAGAATGTTGGCTTCGGCGTAGGCTTTCTTAACGTCTTCGAAGAAATCTCCCAAACCTGAAATAAAATTATTCTTGACCGTGTGCAGACAAATTGTTATTAGCAGTGCAAATTCAATCAAACTAATTGTCTTAGACAAAGTTAATAAACTATAAAAGAGTTCCCTTGTGGATAAACTATAAGAAATTATCATCATTATCCACTAAAAACACTGTTAAAGTACTGAGGACCTTTCGGCTACCAAGTAGACATCATCAGAGTAAATTGAGCTTATTTGTTGAGTATTTTTTGTGGATAAGGGTGATTATTTCTTGTAGTGTTAGACAATGTTCTTTTTCAATATGTTTTCACCCCCGCTAGTAGAATTCCGTCTTTCTGTAAGATTTGATAATACATTGAAGTAATAGGCGCTACTAACTTCATCTTGAGAGCTCAATGAAACGAATAAAAAAGTCGAAAATGGGCAGGTTCGAACCCGGGTGTATATTTCAAGACACTACTCACCTAACGAATAAGCCTGGAACTGTAAATTGGTGTATTGGCCTCCAGGGATCTCATTGTTGTATACATCAGCGTTACCAGAGCGCATCGTGGTGGTACACTCGAATGGACCGTACAACGTACGAGCTTGTTCCCAATAAGCTGAATATTCGGATATCTTGCCAAGTTTCAGTTGCGTATCTAGTTCAGTCCCTTGCAAACTGGCCACAATTGCTCCTATACTAGGTTGACTGGTAAGACCGGACATAGAATCGACAGCAACGTCCACAACATCTGCACCGGCTTCAGCACAGGCCAACATGGAGGCCACACCGGCTCCGCTTGTATCGTGAGTGTGGATGTGAATAGGTAGATCTGGATATTTTTCACGCAGGGCGCCGACCAACATTCTAAAAATCATAATTCACTATGAATTGAGGAAAATCTGAAACACAAATCAAACATTACCTGCCAGCCGCAGGTTTAAGTAATCCAGCCATATCTTTTATTGCCAAAACGTGCGTGCCTGCTTTCACCAATTCGTCGGCAATCTTCAGGTAGTATTTGAGGTCATATTTAGTTTTGGTGGGATCGGTAACGTCTCCCGAGTAAGAGATAGCAGCTTCAACGATACCTCCTGCTTTGCCGGCAGCTTCCATACCCACAATTAAGTTCGGCAAATAGTTCAACGAATCGAAAACTCTGAAAATATCCATTCCGGTTTGAACCTGAAATTTTTTTGATTTGTTAGTTCCAATAGAAAGCTATCTACCAGCAATAACCCAACTTTCACTATTGGGTGTCAACGTTAGTATTGCAACTAGGCTCGAACCATAAACTTTGTTTGTAGTGGAGTCAATCTACGGAAAAATAGGATGAGGTTCGTAAAAATTTGATAAAGGTTGGCGACCTGGAAAAAATGATGTCTTATGATAAAAAAAATAAGATCCTGAAATTTCTATTACCAATATTGGGTGGAACCATGTCTAACCTTGAAAAAACTGTATCTTTACCCTTTTTTCAGGTCAGTTCTGAAGTTTTAATTTTTTTTTGGACCGCTTAGACTTCCGGGTAATGTTTGAAATTGGTACCCTTTCATTATTGGTATTTGAGGAATCTTCAGTCCAAATGTCTTGACATTCCGTTTACCCCCCTCTTGGAATATTGGGATCCTAATATTTTTATCATAAAGACATCATTTCTCCGAGGTCGCTAACCTCTATCAAATTTTTACGAACCTCGTTCTATTTTTCCGTAGATTGACTCCACTATTAGAGGAGTTATCGATTTTCAAAGGTGAAAAAATTTTAGTTGTTACAAAATTCCATCAAGCCTGATATTTTTTTAATAGTTATCAAAACACCAGTTCAAAAGTAGACAGATTGAAAAAAAATTGAACAAAACTCATTATCAAATTTAGCATGTTTTTCAGACTGACTGGACTGACCAATAAACCAGAACCTAAGAAAGAAAAAACACTCACCGCAAGTTCACAGAACTTGAAGACAACGTTATCTGGATAATTCGTATATCCAACAGCATTAGCTCCTCTGAGCAACATTTGGAAAGGAATGTTAGGGATCATCTTCCTCATCTCCTCTAATCGTTCCCATGGACACTCGTGCAAAAATCGGAGTGCCACGTCGAAAGTGGCACCTCCCCAGTTCTCTAACGAGTAAAGCTGATTGAAATTGTGGGTTACGAATGGAGATATTTTTAGTAAATCGTGCGAACGAACTCTGGTCGCCAGAAGAGATTGATGAGCATCTCGAAAAGTCGTGTCCATCAACAGTAAACCTTTGTTATTGCGTACGGCTTTGGCGAATGCTTCGGGTCCTTGTTCTTTGTAAATTTGTCGTAAACCTTTGGGTACTTGCGCTAGGACATCTGTGGGAAATTCGATTATTTTAGAAACATTTCTAGATATGTAGAAGAAGCAAAGCGATTGTCACTCTTGAATATAATATGTAATTATTATAAAGTAATTACTGGTATCTGAAAATCCTAAGCTATGGGAGATTAGTTTTATATTTATGTTGAAGATACTCTCAAGAAATGTTGCCGTATGAGATGATTAACGTTCTTCATGTAAGCTGAAGAAATTTCAGTTATTATATTATATTTTGACTTAGGGTCTTCCGTAGATAGCGACTCTTGACCATTCCTGATTTCCGGATGGATACCACGCCACAGGGCAGAGTTCTGCGACTGTACATGTTCAAACCTGCCCCAAGAATGTCACCTTCATTGGTTGGCTAAACGTCGGCTTATAGTCCTCTTGTGGCGCAAAATCCATTCAGAAAACCAAGGTTATAATGGTAACGCACTGGTAATAGGATAATCTGTTCTAGGGTCGTCGCTTCATAACAAACGGCATACCGTCGTTGGTGCGAGCAGCCTGGATACCAGAAGTGAATTACCTCAAGATTAGATTAAAACTTATCGAAGGCACAAATGGTTCCCGTTCCCGATTTGGATCTGCGCCAAGGCAATTGAAAAACATTCCACTTCCAGCTCATTCTCTCCTCTAACCTAAGATGATGGCACACTGTTGACAACATCTAAAAAAAAATCAACAGATTCCACTTTGGATTCACAACGGAAATATTATCGCTAGTATAAACCTTATGCGGAAATTGTCTTTCGTCAGCGTACAATTAGGCGCATTCTGCTTGGTCTCAATACGAAAAAGGCTATGGAGCCAAACAAATTCCGCCTGTTCTGAAGAATCTTGCTCCATGGTTGACACTTTGTAGGTTGTTCACTCATTCATACAAACTTGGTGTATTTCCTTCCAGCTGGAAGACCGCTAGAGTCCAATCAATCCCAAAAAAGATAAGAAAACCATTCCAACTAATTATAGACCATTCGCATTACTATCTGTGATCTCTTAAGTAATGGAGAAAGCAATCAACATCGAGCTTATCCAATACCTCGAGAGCCCCAAAATAGTGAATGGCAGTATGGCTTCTGTCAGCAGCGGTCAACGGGAGACCTGCTTTGCACTGGTTCATATACCAAAGGTATATGTAGAGTCGGAGCAAATTATGGCTAAGTTATATTAGTGCTACCCCATGTATAGTTAGATATACAATAGAGTGACTTAATGATAACGAAAGCACAATAATTCACTGGGAAATACAAACAACAACTTGCGTGAATGTAAACACAATCAGAGCGAGCAAACAGCAACGTAGGCGTGAATAGTGGGACGATGAGCAGTCGGACTGTGCGGTTCTAGGACCTGCGAATCCGGGCGACGAGTCAAAGTCGAAGTTATGTTCTTTGGGGAGCATAGCCTCTGGCTGATGATGCGAAGTTGGAGCAATCTAGTACCGTAGCCAGGGTAGGGGTATACCAACTAATACCGTAACCAGGGTAGGGGGAGATGCAGATCTTGGGCGAAGCTAGCAATTATTTATGTAACATATATATGGCAGACATCTATTGACAAATATGGGAAATCTGTAGGTGTAGCATTGGATATCTCCAAAGCATTTTTCGGAGTCTGGCACCAAGACATTCTTGTGAAACATAAGTCACATGCTTATTTGCCGCCTCAGCGTTGACATTGAGGTTTTCTCAGATAAATCACTTCACGTGATGGTTGATGGAGTCTCCACCTATACAATGGTTTTCCTCGCTAGTGTTCCACAGGGATCTGACTTTGCACCAACTTTGTTTCTGCTCCATATTAACGATCTTGGAAGTCTCATACTGCTTTCTCATTTAAAGCCCCTATATCACGAAGATCTGGCAAGAATTTAAAAATAGGGATCTGATAATCTACTAGAGTGTAATGCATAAACTTGAAAGATAGCAACTACGAATGAGTTCATATAATGGACAATAATAGTACATCTCGCTACGAGCTATTACTTATTTAAAGGGCTAAGAATCTAGCTTTTAGTTCAGAATACATTTGTAGAGAGTTTCGCATATACAAGGTTACCTGTGTATATATATACCATAGATTATGTATCCTTATCTAATCTGTACATATGCCATAATATTTAAGAAATAATAAAGTCTAAGTTGTATGCAGTTAATGATACAATTTGAGGTTGCTACTGTGTTGCAAATCGTTTGTTATTAATCTATAAATTTCTGTTATATCAACATTTTATTATATAATAACCTTATAATTCGAAATCTATATTCAAGAGTACAACAAAATAAGATAAAAGCAAAAATACTTTACTTGGTTTGCCCTTGGTTGGTTGGACCAGGTACTCTGTTGGAACAAAACAAAATATGGATGCCAATTAAAACCAAAACCGTCAAAGAATATGAAAAAGTAATTGTATGTTTCAAGCGAACAAAAGAATGATAGGAAATTGAAGAAAAGCTCTCCTACCATTTAAAGCAAAAACAGAAGTAACAATAAAACGTATCAGACAAATAAATATACAATTAGTTTATTAATCATCTTAAAGGTTTATGAAACTCTGAAAGATCAATTTCAGACATTTATAGCAGAAGTGATAAGCTCTTTCTAATTCAAATTGATCAGTAACGTCACAAACTTATAGTTCCAGACAGCTGTTTCAGATGAACGCGCAAATTTGCAACGTTTATCATTATCATGATTTGAAGGGAGGCGGCTTAGCCCCTAAATGCACTTAAGCCACTTAGTTGGGCCCATTGTGCGCCTCGTAGCCTATTATATTCTAGCAGGTGTTTTGCCTGCCAGAAATCTAGAATATTGTCAAGGTTGGCTTCCAAGATGACGCAGAGGCCTTACTCACTCGATATTCGAGGTATTCGCGCCATGTCAGTTTAGAGTCTAGGATTACTCCCAGAAACTTCACCGACCCTTTGAGTTGCAGGACCCTGTCAGAGAAGGCAATCTCTGGCAGTGTGCCCAGCTTCCGTTTCATGGTAAACAGTACAATTTCCGTTTTGTGCCACCATGCCGAGCAGCGTGTTTTGCAGTTCGTACAATTTCTCCAAGTGCCTCCCGAAGGTTTCGTCAACCAAGTCATCGGCATAGGCTTGTGCATTAAACTCAGCCTCTTCCAATTTCTCTAAGAGTTCATCGACTACAAGATACCATAGAAGCGGAGATAGAATACCTCCCTGTGCCTTTTGTAGAGGTGGTTTGTACAACCCATCCATTATGTTGCGCCTTTATCGCACGCGTATATGGTATGGCTTCAATCCACCGGACTAATGTTGCCCCTTCGATTTCCATAAATAGCCCAGGGCATGTTTCTCTTGGGCCATAGCACTATCTATTCGTGTGACTAGATGATGCAAGGCCGTTTCAGTAGAGACGCCAGTTCGGTAGGCATGTTGACGGCAGTGTAAGGGATAGGCCTTCTGTGGGCCATCCCTCAAGTGTCTGTCAATCAGTCTCTCATTCGCCTTTAACAGGAATGGGATTAGACTAATAGGGCGGAATGCCTTAGCTTGGGTATAATCAGTTTTACTCGCCTTTGGAATGAACACGACTTTCACTGCCCGCCATAGCTTTGGTATAAAGCTAGAGGCTATGGAAAATTGGACGATTTTCCCCAATAGCCTGAAAATGATTTCCTCATCCTCTTGTAGGAGAGTTTGCAACGTTACTGAAGGATTTCTGTAGTCATAACCGGCCTTCAACTTGATAAAAGACCGAAATATCTCACGCCATCTATGAATATATGTTCCACTGAAAAATCGAACAATGTGTCACATTAACTGATCGATTTCTCGAACTCCTCGAGCAGGATGGAACTGATTCCTGCTCGGTAAGTACAGTTTATTTGTCTGAATGTTTTATAATATAAATAATGGTGGGAGGCGGAAATCAAGCACAGAAAAAGTTATTACACTGAGAGTCTGAATTGAGGAATAAAATTTATGGAGCGAAGGTTATTGAGTTCCTCTAACTTACTTATTGATGCCAATATATTCGAGGGCAGCGCCATTAATCCCCGGCTTGATTATGAAAGTAACGGCGTGGGCTCACAATTAGATTTTATTTTTCAATATAATCGCGATGGCGCTTTGTCTTCGTTGCATATAAAAGCATCAGATTGGAAATTTACTTTCTTATTTCCTGGTGGTTTGGTGGTTCTAGGATGTGTACGTAGTTGAATGTGAGAATGAAATACCCAAATATCTCCATCAGAAGATACGTTTTCGTGAACAAAATTGACCTGCTCGCCCAATTTTGCAGAAAATATATCACTTCCGTTCAAAAAATTGTATTCCCAATTCTAGACTCGGACTGAATATGAGTAAAAAAGCAAAGAATTTCGAACAATAGGTATCAGTAGGTGAAATCAAATAACTACATGCAGTTGATTTTTCTGAAAATGCATGTAAACGTACCTTTAGACACCTCAGGAACATGTGGTTTGATGTCTGCTGGTTTCAAAGATGTAGCTAAGGGAGTTTGAGGACCGTTAACAAGCACTTCCCCCAGATAATTCAACAGTTTCTGCGCCCTGTTCTGGGTCGGACTAAACTTGAATAATTGCGGATTTTCATCGATGAAATACGTATCGACGGATCCATTTAAAAATTTCTGATTTTCCAACACGTTCAACAAAAACGGTATGTTCGTTTTCACACCGCGCACTCTGAACTCCCTCAGGGCTCTGTTCATTTTCGCACAAGACGACTGGAGATCTTTGGAATGTGCTATTACTTTCACCAAAAGGGAATCGTAATAGGGAGATATAATGGCTCCTGCGAATGCAGAAGCACCGTCCAGCCGGATTCCCATACCCTCGCCAGATCTGAATACTTCAATTCTTCCGGTGTCTGGTTGGAAATTTCTAGCTGGATCTTCCGTTGTGACCCGACATTGGATCGCAAAACCCTACGAACAATTGAGCGTATAATCTCGTGTAAAATTAATGTAAATAGCATCATTTTTTCGGAGCTGAACTCCAAACATGTGAAAAATACTCCAGGATCGGTCGAATTTTTTTTTGTGGATTATGAGGAGATGCTGGTATAAAAGCAGTTCCTGGCACGGAATAGAAACAGTTTTTGAAAAGCGGTTTTCCAAATGCACCGTAAAAATATTTTTTTGTGAAAGCAATAGAAAATTAAAGCTCATTTAGAAAAAAGAACACACTTTGTTTATTAATTACTCAATTTTTTTATTATTGATCGTGTAGTATATGGGGCCGCGGTCTATGGAAATGCTCTAGTTATGCCAATGGCGGTGGGTCGAGTTCAGTAGTGGGTCGTCTCCGCCCGCATTGCATTGCTGTTCTGTAGGTGGTAGGAGTAAATTCTATTCAAGAAACTGATGCGACAGGCAGAGGCTAATGCTGCCAAAATGTTTTAATAATTTTCCAGAAAGAGTTTGAATAACTAGGATGTCGCGTATATGCTCAAAGCGCCAATAAGAAGTGGATTGCTATCATCTGACCGCTATATTTGCAACATTCTCGATTCAAGAAATTTAATTAAGCACATTATAAAGACCAACGGAAGATATCCACCATGGCGAATGTGACATCCGGAGGAAGTAGGCACAGGAGAATGTCACACGTGTCACTGTCAACATTTGACGCGGGAAAGACACTCGGCAGAGGAGGCCCAGCTAGGGTTTTAGTACTTATGATGATGGTACATATGGAACTATTTTAATACTTACAGATGGTTTAATAGAATCTTGAGTGATACCCATTTCAGGTAAGGTCATGCCTTCAGCTATTCTTATTTGAGATTGAACTAAATCAATACCTGTAATTTCTTCTGTCACTGTGTGCTCTACCTGCAATCTAATAATTTCAAAATTAGAAAAGAAGCAAGTTCGGAAACAAAACCACTTAGGCAAGATGATAATTCATCGTTGTCCAACCTAATAGGAATGAAATTAAAACCCACCAAACATGGAAGGTTGGTGATGTTAACAATCCAGAATATATCACAAGACACAAATACATTTATTACCTCGCATTAACTTCAATGAAATAAAAATTGCCTCTTTCGTCGCATAAAAATTCGACAGTGCCAGCATTCTCATAACCAACATGCTTGGCCAATTTCACCGCCAATTCGGTCATACGATTCCTGATAGAGGTTTTCAGATGAGGAGCTGGTGCAATTTCAACCACTTTCTGGTGTCTCCTTTGTACTGAACAATCTCTTTCGTACAAATGTACTACGTTACCCGCCTTGTCCCCTAAAACATACGTAAATGAAGCCAATTGCGTAACACATTGTGGCTTCTTGATTTACCCAACAATTGTACCTCAATATGCCTAGGCCTTTCTATGAATTTTTCGATGAACATGGCGCCGTTACCGAAGGCACTAAGTGCTTCGGACGAGGCTCTCTGGAAATTCTCTTCGACTTCTTCCATTTTTCTAACCACTCGCATTCCTCTACCACCACCACCGTATGCTGCCTGGAAGGAAGAAGATTTGTAAGAGAGATTTACTTATGTAGCAAAAAGTTGTGAGGTTCAGTTCAATTTTTCCCCCAACGAGAAGAGTAACTTACTTTGAATATAACAGGTAAACCATGTTTGGTACAAAATTCTCGAGCTTCTTCTTTGGTGGTGATAGGACCATCAGTTCCAGGAACAATAGGTACACCTGGATCGAATTTATTTTTCATTAATTCACCACAATAGTGTTATATTATTTATTTCGCTTTATATCACTTTGAATACTCGATTTGTTATGAGTTAATACCCACATTGTCTTTGATAAACACCTGTCGGAGAATCCACTTATTGAATGTGGTACGATTCAAGGCAATTGTTTGAGAATGCTGCAGAAAACGGTCCAAATACTATAATTTTGTCTAACTAGGAGGTCGGTCACTAGGCTACGCAAGTGCCCAAAGGGTTAAGATGGGATGAGTGAGTGTACTGAAAGGATTGGCTGATGTGAAAGCCGCTATGTGGAAACCAGCAACGTGTTTCTAATACAGAAAACTTCAATTCACTTCAGTTTATTATATGTTCTATTGTTGTACTGAAAATTTCGACTTGAGACCTTTTTTTTCTACAAAATTTGCATATTTTCATTAATAAAATGCAGAAGGTCTATTGAAAAGAGATTGGATCTGAACTGTGATTTATTCTCGATGTCAGAATGCTGTGATTCAAATTTGAATAAGGAGAAAATGATCAAGTTCATACTAAAAACCCGAAACATCTTTAATCTCCGTTGAAAACAGAATGGTCCATCCGAATGAGATGGGAATCACAGTGTAGGTTTATTCTAACACAATTTACCGGGTGAACTCATTCCCATTCGTTAGAAAGTAACCTTTTTGAGCGTCAAAAAATCTACAATTTCGAGTCCTGCCAAAAAAAGAACTGTCCATCCAATTGAGATGGGAAGCTGTGAGTGCTGGATAATTTTTTTATCATCTACCCATTAGACATCATGCCATCCGGGAGAAAATGACCTTGTTTTGCAATGAAATTTTGACAAGTTCCGAATAGCCTAGAAACCAAACGGTCCACTAAAAGAATTTTTTTACTAAAATAATTCATTGTATGTTACATCAATACTGTTGTAACCTTCTCATCCGGGAGAGTATTACCTTGAAAAATTATGTGGCTAGTCCTTAGTCTAGATTGATGGAGACTCATAGGCAGTTGTCCACTTCACCTATTCTCCAATTTGGCTCTGCTTAAAACTACAGAGCATATTTCATGTTCAGTTAATCTCAATTAATTGTTGCAGCTAAATTGTAAACACTGTTAATTACGGAGAATTTCATAATTTAAAGCTCTTTCTAAAAGATTAGATAGCAACTGTTTTCGAATGATAGTTTGTACTTATGTTGGATCGGATTTTTTCTTATTTAAAGATATTATTGTTTGTTTTCATAAGTTTGGAATAATACTTCATAATATTTACAATAAACTGAAGCACGGTAGAACAACAAATACTATTAATCATAGTTATTTGACTGCTCTAGTAGTTGTTTGTTCAAACTTCATTTCAAACGTATCGAAGCCAACTAATTTAAAATAAAACACAGCATGAAAGTAATTCTTTGCAGTTAAGTTATTATTGTCCACGGTTTACTTACTGTTTAGTGTGGATGATTTTGACGTGAGCACTTTTTGTAATAATGGTATACTCATTCAGAATTTTTTTTAACCTTTTATCTTATGTATCAATAGTCCAGTCAATGGGGTCTCACCTCTTATTTGAGTCCTACAAAATGAACTTCGGTGAAACCTTTCTGAAAGTGCTTTGCTCGTGAGAACGTTTTGTCATGATTGACAGTGCTCGGCATATCTCTAGTTTCCATCTACTTTTGCTATTTCCCATTTGAAAATTTATAATTAAGCATTTTTTCAATTACGTTTTGAACTATTTACAAAGTTCTTCCAGCCTGTTTTTCCTAATATTATCGTGCAACTCACCTGCAGCAATGGCAGCCTCCCTGGCCGCAACCTTGTCCCCCATCTGATGTACAACTCGCGGTGTGGGTCCGATGAACCTAAGACCGGCATCGATGACGGCCTGGGCGAAATCCGCCCTTTCCGATAGGAAACCATAACCCGGATGCACGGCATCGATCTTATGGTCCTTACATATGTTGATGATATCGGGTATGTCGAGATAGGCCTGTACAGGGGGCTTTCCCTCGCCAACCAGATAACTTTCGTCCGCTTTCAATCTGTGAATATGTGATCTGTCTTCTTTCGAATAGATTGCGACAGATTTAATGCCTAATTCGTTGCATGCTCGAAACACTCGAACCGCTATTTCTCCTCTGTTCGCTACCAACACGCTCCTTATAGGTTTGTATTCTACTTTGGTCGAGTATCCATTTATTGTCCATTTCAAACTTATTCCGCATTTCAGAAATGATTTAGTCGAGGATAAACGATGAAACATTATAAAGATTAATATAAGGAGATTATTTGGTTATCTTGTAATCTGAAAAAAGAGAAACTTGGTTGAGAATAATAAGATCTATTTCTCTTACTTGCTAATGTCATCAAATTATCATCATCTAGGTATTGATGGAGTGCGAAATTATTTTTTATATTTTGACACACAAGAGGTTCGAAGAACATCTTGGGAGGTGGAATATTGGAAGATGACATAGGCATTGAAATGTTTCTGCGGAAGTTTGAAGGTTATGGGCATAAGGAAAGCTCACTAGGAAAAGAGCTCCACAACTTCCCCGTCCAATAGAAACAGGAAGTCTGGTAGGAAAACCCTTCGGCAGGTTTCCAGCTCTTTCCCGTGGTGGAATAACAGACGAGATTTCTGATGAACACCGACTATGGGAATATCTATAGGAAAGAGAGAGAGATCTACCACCTTTCTACGATGATCTATAGAAGTCAATGAAGTAAGTTTCACATCATCAATCAGATGAACAGCTCAGAGCTTCAGCATATATTTGGTAGAGGAACCCCAAACATGTGTAAAGTACACCAGGACATGTCGGATCTGTGCTTTATAGATTATGAGGAGCTGCTCTACTATTGGCACAGATTAGAAAATCAAGATTTTGTGAAAGGGTTTTCGAAATGGACCTCACATGATCGTCCTACCAGAGGGTGCTGTTGTTGGTGATCCTAAGCACTGATATGTTTTATACAAATACGTTTTCTGATGATGGTCGTGAGACCAAAACGTACGTAAAGACAAAAATAATAAGCATATGTGTTAGGGTGACCTATTTCCCGAGAATTTTTATATGTAATTCAGTATTACAATAGAAAAGTATTGAGCTGAAATATACCGGGATATCAAAAATTATCTTGGTCAAGGGTAGTTGTGGAATCTAAAACGTGTGTCTTACTTTACGTTTGAAATAATTATGTCACTGTCACACTGACATCATCAATAACCTACAAATTTCATACCTATTCATTTCAGTTGTAAAACAATAATGAACTACAAATTATGAAATAACGTTCTATACGTTGATGAACGTCATTGACAACTTCTTCTGTACGAACTCTTGGTCTACCAGCACCTTTTTTATGAGTCACACAACCAGTTTCGCGAAACACTTCAACACATTTTGTAAGGCACGCATAAAAATTGTCCGGTAATATTGCCACGTTTGGGAAGTGCTCTCGAAAATTGTCCAAACACAGACGTTGACTGTTTAGCCAATTTCCATTAACTAGCACACCCGTTCGAAAATAGGCTTCAATCATGAAAATTTTGTGTTGTGTGGTAAGATGGTAAGAGGCATGATTCAAAAACTTGATTAGAAAATTTCAGTACAATGACTTAACAGATTCTGACACAACAAAACATATTCAAAAATTTAAAGTAAGACACACGTTTTACATTCCACAATCACCCTTGACCAAGATAATTTTTAATTTGTAGTTCATTTTTGTTTTACAACTGAGATAAATAGGTATGAAATTTGTTGGTTATTGATGATGTCAGTGTGACAGTGACATAATTATTTCAAACGTAAAGTAAGACACACGTTTTAGATTCCACAACCACCCTTGACCAAGATAATTTTTGATATTCCGGTATTATAGAGACAATGTTAATTTTTCTTTAGTTTCTGAGGCCCGTCAAAGCTGTGGAGCATAGTCGACGCAAATGCCTAACATGCAATTTTCGTTCCGCTTGAAAAGGCCTCAGGTCTTTCATTCAATTTGTTGTGCTGTGTGACTACATATTTTTGACAATCAAGTCAAAAGAATTATTCATAGTAGTTAAAATATGCATTCAATGAAGCATTGTTTACAACTTTCACAGCGGTAAAACCGTTCGACCTTAGGAATATCGTTGTTGTTGATCAGTTTAAAGTCTAAAAGTATGACCCCAGAATGACGTATTGACGAGCCCACGGAAATATTTCGGAAGCCATTCAATGTTTACTTACATATTGTTCAACATCAATAAGTAATATACATAAACAGCACGAGATTGAAGTAAATAGGTACTTGGAACATAATTGAAATGATTGGACGTTGCGTGTACATACGAAAGTTACATTGTTTCAATTTTATATTTTATTAGTGGATTAACGTACTTGATAACTTGGTCACGGCTGTCCGTTCCATGTTTGCGAACGTTTTTATCAGATTAATTGAATCGAGTTTCTTCTCAATAGTCAAGTCTTGTTTTACTCGTCGATGTACACATATTTATTGCCTACAATATTTATGTGAAAACCTGCATAACTTGAAACGATGGGAACTAATATAAAGACAAATTGAATTTATTAGTACTATTTATAGACAATTACCACCCCTTACCTCAGTAAATTCCCGACTACTAAAAATATCCATAATTATTGAAAACAAATTACAACGAAACGGTTATATTTTATTATACAGTCTCACAACTATCATCAGGAGTAATACAGATAATTTTATAACATTACCGAGTGTATGGTAACGTTATACAATTGTTTAGATTCCGATGGGACTTATACAGGAATCTCTAAACAATATTTACAAAAAAGAATGTATGGCCATGAGTATGATAAAATAAACAAAAACAGAAAATTTCACCGCCCTCGCTAAACATTGTTTTGATTATATCTATCAATTCGATTACAGAAAAGTTAATATTTCAAATAAGGAAACCAATTATTATAGAAGATCTATTCTGGAGATGATTCACATAAAACGTGACTCCAAGTCTGTGAATCATGGAACAGACATTCAGTCATTAAGTTAGATTTATATTAATTTAATTAATTAAAAACCCTTGCAAGTTCCTACATGCGTCTTTATACTGTTAAAAGTATATTTAAGGTAGCTTTAAGGTAGCATGCTCAAATAGCAATATTTCTTATAAGGTCTGACAGCCTTTTTCTATTAACTTATAAACAAAAAATCTACAACTTCAAGCCCCGCCAAAATAAGAACGGTCCATTCAATTGAGATGGGAAGCTGTGAGCGCTGGATTATTATTTTTTTATCTACTCATTAGGCACCATGCCATCCGGGAGAAAATGACCTTATCTTGCAATGAAATGTTGCCAAGTTCCCGAAGAGTCCACTAAAAAATTTTTTTCACCAAAATAATTTATTGTATGTTACATCAATTATCATGTTCTCACCTTCCCATCCGTAAGAGTATTACCTTGAAAAATCTGTGGCTAGCTCTTGGTCTAAAAGATCATTGCACTAATGAATGTAGCAATTACAAATTATTACATAACTCATCTAACAAGTCTCTACGTGATCTACCACTGTTCGATCACATGTTTATTTGATAAGAACTGATCACACGAATGATTTCAATTATCATTGAATGAATTACACAATTACGATAATTCGGAAAGGACATTTCAAACAGACAAAGTCGAACAGGTTATTATTGAAAAGTCAAATTGAAATACTCGCAAAAACTACTTACTAATTATACCACGCATAGAGCTATAGATAGTGTTGCTATCAAGTGGGTCATAAGCTTTAGTATATAATTTGAGGATACAAAGCCTTTATGATAATTGATGGTATAACTTTTCAGTCATTTGCATCCTTACTGTAGGTCATCCTACTTGATGCATATAGCACCCACCAGTTCCCAAATAACTTGCAACTTGTCTCCAATTACATATATGCCCCCATATTTTAAAGTTATATCTTCCGTTCTACAGTCCTGTTTTATCCCAAAGAATGTATGCCCTCGGTGGTGGATGATAGCAGCTTCGCCTTCCTTGTTCTACTTGAATGAAACAGACTTGAATTTCAACAATAAAACAATCGAAATGATTTCCTCTCGATTATATTAGGAGTCAAATCTGTTGAGAGTAACACCGTCAAATATATTGCCTTTGATATATGAACCAAATGCTATATTATTGACCGAATCATCTTTTGGCATATATATGTCTGAGGTGTTATACAAAATGCTTCCGGACAAATGAAACCGAATTGAGTTCTGTTATCGCAGCCTCATCAATGATTGGGAGTTGAAAGTCCTGATAAATGATGATATATGTAGAAGTAATGTTGAATCCAGCCTGAATAAGTTTGAAGGTCAATACGTATTCGTTTTAATACTTCGTGCAATGACATACCGAAGGGATAAATAAATAGCTTCTGTAATATTGCAAAATGATGGGAAATATATAACAAAAAAGTATTCATATAATGACAAATCTGTGGTTAACGAAGAAACCGTGATTTAACTAGATTTACATCAGTGTTGTGAATAATTGCGGTTTCAGAAACACATACCAAATCAGAAAGAAAGTGCCAAATCATGTGACTCGATTATTCAACCAGAATACCCACCAAATTCAAAAACCTATCATTTACACGTACTTTCTTTCAACCTGCAATTTTTCATAGACATAACAGCAGATAACTACCAATATTTCGGACAACATTCGTCGTGTTAGGTTATTAACTTCAATTTTATCAATCTAGTACAGTCAATGATAGCAGCTACATACATATTTTAGAGACCTTTCACTTCAAGTGTTGGCACATATGCGGTTTCAGTTCATACCATGAAAAGAATAAATGTTTGTTATTCATGGTGTTCATTTATTTCAACATTAGAATTTTCATGCTCCGTGTTTATAAATATTAATTGTTCAGATAAATTGAGTAGAACCACCCCGAATCTTATTCAGGTTCAACTTCCAGCTGGAAGACGGCTAAAGTTCAACCAATTCCAAAAAAAAGGAAAGAAGACCCTTCCCATTAATTATAGAACCATTGCACTGTTATCTGTGAGGTCTGAAGTGATGGAGAGGAGGTTTCTAAAACATGTTTTCATTGACAGTACTAGATTGATAAAATTGTGGTAATAACCTAAAACGACGAATGTTATCCGAAATATTGGTAGTTAACTGCTGTTGTCTGTGAATCATTGCAGATTGGGAGAAAGAACCTGTAGATGACAGGTTTTTAGATTTGGTGGATATTCTTGGTTGAATAATCGAGTCACATGATTTGGCACTGCCTTTCTGATTTGGTATAAGTTTTTTGAAACATAACAACAAAAACAACACTCATCCAATATCTAAAGAGCTCCAAAACCGGCAATATGGCTTTCATCAGCAGATATCAACAGGAGATCTGCTTGCCTACGTAACACATGTATGGCAGAAATCTATTAAAAAATTTGGGGAATCTCTAGTTGTAACATTGGATATCTTCAAAGCATTTGACCGAGTCTGGTACCAAACCTTCTTGGAAAATGGTTTGCCGCCTCAATTTCGTCACTTAATATCGAGTTTCCTCTCAGATAGATCACTCCATGTGGTGGTTGACGGAGTATCCTCGGATACAATGGCTATCAACACTGGTGTTCCACAGGGACCTGTCATGGCACTAACTTTGTTTTTGCTCCATATCAACGATCTGTTGCAAGTGACCAGCTGCCCCGTCCATAGCTTTGCAGATGTTGGTACACTTCATACCGTTTTATCATTTAGAGCCCCTATACCATCCAATGAAGCCAGAGGACCCATACAGTTCGTCTTCCAAACATACGCTGAAGCTCTTGGATTCTATCCAGAAGAGAGCTATTCTTCTGAATATAACTTACGAATACATTGAGGTCTTTATAGTTATTTCACCACGAGCGAGTCCAGATAGGCGGACTAGACGAGCTCAAGCTGGTCACCCCTCCACTGACTCACTTCACCACTGACTCACACGATGTTCTTCCAACATTATAGGTTTTCCACTCGTGTAGTTAAAGTATAGAACAAAAATATGAATTTCATATCGTGCTACAAGTATATACTTCTTTACAAAGAATAACAAATGATGAAATGCACAAAATAACGTAGAAAAAACTGGTGAATCCCTCGTATCCCACGAATTATTAATAAAACTATTTGATAATGAAGGTTTTACTGTTTATCTTATCAATTTAACAATATGTTCAACTTATTTGCAGAGTGATGAATACACCACTCCATTTCGTAATTCGATAGATTATATTGTGCTATCTTACTATATGGGAAACTGATGCTTTCTAGGAAATGATTTACCTTTTTCACATTGTTGAAATGGACCTGGCAATATTATCATGTATTGGATCATATAATATAGAATCAATTTACTATCTACTAGTGCCTAAAGGACTATGGTATTGAACCGCCTATAATGTACCATATAAATGAATTTTTTGATTTTTAATATTTAAATATATCCAATTTCTTGGTGCGCTACAGGCGTCATTATTGTGAACTGCGTGATTACCTAATTTTTGATCAGAAACGGTATTTAAAAGACGCATTACAAGCTTGACGAAAAAACCTGAAATTAAGAAATCAAGATGATGATCTTGACATTGACCAATCCAGTTTATCGACCTTCTCAGTTCATTCGCGGAACGGTTTCGATGGAAATTATATTCTTTCAATACCAGTATGATAATATTTATTTATGAAACTCATCAAAAAAGGAACATCAAAACAATGATACGTTCCAGATCGTGAACACTCAAGTTGGAGCAAACTGTACAATCACTTAAAAGACACTAAAGTAATACAGACGAAGGAGCGGCGAAGCATATACGCAATGTCTTATGAGGAATTTTGTGACGGCTGTTTGTTTGATATACCGAGCCGTGATAGTCCACAGAAATAAGGATTTTTTCCAGAAATCGAGGAATCATTTTTCATTTATAGATAAAAATGTAGTATGTGACATTCGAATGAAAGACCTCTCGTAATCGCATAATCTAAAACTAACTAAACCATCTTATTCGGCATCCTTTGGTACCCGAATATCAGATTTCAACGAAATATCTGTAACTGCACAAGAGCTACACCAAAATTTCGTTTAAAAACAATTAAGTTCATTTCCGAAACGGAAGAAGATAGGACCATAGTTTATATAAAGTATCTGATTATTTTTGTAAAATCTACCGTCCCCTGTAGTTACGGGAGGTCTTTCTGAAACAAATATATACAAAAATGTTTTTATCGCAATATCTCGTTTCGTTTGCGTTTTTTGAAAAAATTACAGGAATGAGAAAGTGTTCAGAACGTCGATCACCATAAGAGTCTATTGTGAAAAAATGA
The DNA here is from genome assembly GCA_958510875.1 of Endomychus coccineus. Classification (NCBI taxonomy): domain Eukaryota; kingdom Metazoa; phylum Arthropoda; class Insecta; order Coleoptera; family Endomychidae; genus Endomychus; species Endomychus coccineus. The sequence goes on from OY294068.1 coordinate 197,788,004, forward strand.
AAAAGCGCATAAAGTGAAAAACCCCAAATAAATATACAGGTGTCCCAGGTTTTAGTAATAGAACTTCACCAGACGATAGAAAATTTGATTTGAAAAAAAAGTTCCTATTAATATATATGCACAGACGCTTAATTTTTGAGATACGGGTGTTGAATTTTATAAAAAATTTCCTAATTTTGTTTGTATCTCCGAAAATTATTAAGATGTCTTGATGAAATTTGGTATCGTTGATGCGTAGATAAGTTACCACATTTGCACATAATTTGAGACCGGTATTACTTCCAGTGGCGTAGATATAGGTATTTAATAACAATAAATTGACCCGAAAAGTGTTATCACCTTGTAAAGGCTACTTTCTAGAAACAATCTTCGATGCAGAATTCAAATCGAAACAAATGAGGTCTCTTGATATTTCTTTGTGATTAATTACCACCAACATGAAAATCGGGTCAAAGTTGGTGGACTTACTATAAATTAAATTACATTGTAGTTATCTGGTTTAAACTATTATTTTAGTATTTACTGTTCCTAACCAAATAAAGAACATTTTTCACTATTAACGGTGTAATCTAATGAACTTTGTACAAAAGTACCTATAGGTTATCGGGATTTTTTAAAATTTATTAATAAATCGAATGTGACCTTCGTTCCTTGAATAATGAATCATTCATATGCATAATGAAAACTAGAACAAACATTCATTAGTAATATATGCATAGACGAAAAATAAACAATACTTATTTGACTTTACTACACTTGAAGGAAACTAATCAGGATAAATTAGTTTTAACCCCGCGGACCTTCAGAAAAGAATGTTGTACTTTAAGTGCTTAGTTATAGTTTATTGTATATTTATATATATATACTATACTACCTCGCATATGCACCCGGAAGGGGGTATGGGGGCACATGCCCCTTCCTAGACTTTTGGAAATTGCGGGGAATAAAAACATGGATCACCTGCCATGATGTCAATTCTTCAAGAGCAAGTGGAGAAGGTAGATTGCAAAATTTTTTGAAGAAGTGGCAGACCGATTAACAATAATTTCGAACCCAATCTGATAGATGATATGTTGAATATAATATTGCTATTAAAGAAATTTTCTCTCTAAATCAGAAAAAATCTGAAAACTATAACAAAATCTCGAATGGTATAAAACCTGAACTGAACAATTTGAATTTAACTACTTGTTTCAAAAGAATTAACATACTGAGTCATAATTCGAAAAATAAAGAAGATAAATCCTAAAAAAGAATGAAATTTGATTCCCGTTACGCCATTCATTTGTTAGAGACGGGCCCCATCAATTTGATCAATACTTTGTAATCTTATTTGTGGTAAATGAGGGTAGATTTATTATTATTTATTATTATTATTATTATTTAACATAACTTAGGATACTCAGAAAATAATAAATATATGCATAAGCTTCTACTTAATAATCAGGTACATTTTTCATATTTACCGTTTCTTAATCTCCTCAAAAAATAAGAATTTAATTTCTCATAAAATACTTTTCTACGATGATACTCACACAAACAACCTGTCGCAAATTGATTATTAGATTTTAATCCCTGTATCGACGTGTATTTTTGTAATTACTGAGTTAGCCTTAAATAATCTGAATTACCAATCGTTAAGAGAGCCCCCTTGGTTCTTATCTGTTTATGTATATAGAGCTACAATATTTTTGTAAGTTTAAGTACCATTGGTTCACCGTGTGGCGAAACGTGTTTTCTTTCATTTATAATAAAATATTTTGGTGTAGTGTTTATTTGTAATAATTTTATCATATTGGATTTTGTTATTGCTCTGTTATATTTTGGAAAGCAATTAAATTTCTTGTTGGATTTTATAAATAATGTGCAATAAAAAGTTTATATTCATTTATATACCTACTTATATAGCTCGTGTTATTTTGTTTTGCCCAACCCTACGAAAAATTCTGCGGTCACTTATGACTACGTGTAAAAGAAGTTTGATATCGAGCTAAAAAAAATAAGTCTGGAAGGTCCTGTTTCCTACGATTTTCAAAATTTGCAAATCGCTTTAAAGTGTTGAAAATAGAAAATGTATTGTTTTTGGCAGCCTTCTTGCAAGTTGTACTTGGCAATCATACATTCAACCTGCAGAAGCGTACCAAATTAATATTTTGAACTTAAAAAAATGAGGCCATCGAAGTAGTGACTTTTGGTGTATGTCGTCATGGACCATATAGTCACTTTAGAATATGGTAAGGTTCAACATCATAGCGTGATAGTTTTTGATGGTTATCCTCAGTTCGTTGGGGAATCAATTATTGCCAACTGAGTGGGGCTGAAGGTTACCAGGAGTAGTTTACACCCTGTCACAATCGTTGCTAAAATTAATTTGTTAGAATTCTGAGATGCATTTGCTGCACAGGAAATTGCGGTTCTCGCAAGGTTTTCCTACTGTAGAATGTACATCTATCTGTACTAGTTTTGAAGGAGGAACTGACCTAGAGCGATGAAGTGGTGGACATCGGCTTGGAGAATTTCCTGCAAAGCCTGCATCTGTTATCCCACACACACATTGAGAGTGAATCAAGAAGTGTTTCACTTGTATAACCTTGAGTGAAAAAATGAGAAATACATTATTGAATTGTCAATTATTCATTAAACACCAGATATTTTTTTTTGTTACCTTTCCCCCTGTCCAAATTAATGAATCTAATATACTAATGATTCTTGACCCAGGTATGAATTATAGATATGTTTATTATTTTCATCTTTACGTACGTTTCGGTCTCTTGACCATCATCAGAAGACGTTTGAAAACTGATTCACATCCGACCAATTTTCGTCTTGAGACGAACATAGAATGTTACCTATTTTCAAAGAATTTGCATATAATTAAACCTAATCTTAAAAATTTGGTATTTGTCAAGTTTTCATGAGCAGAATATTATTTGAAATTTTTATACGCTTTATCCGACTTTTTTAAATTGTCTTGAACGTTTAAGTAACACTAAACGCAAAAAGATGGTTTCTCAGGTTGATGATTTAAAAAAATACCCTAGAATTTTGAAAACGTTCACTTTTTCGCACTGTTGATTAAAATGATTCCAGAATTAAATTCATTATATTATATACATGGAATTATTTCACAATTTTCACGAGTTTATTTTTTAAATTTACTACATATTCTAGTTTTAAATACTCTATATAATAATAAAGATTCTTGACCCAGTATGAATTACATATAAAAAATTCTTGCGAAATAGGTCACAATAACACTCTGTTTTAAAATTTTTTGTCTTTACGTACGTTTCGGTCTCACGACCATCATCAGAAGACTCACTATGTAAAAAAAAAGGGGTTTATTAAAACTAATTAGGTATATCACAAGCGTCCAAATCGCACAAATTTAATTTCAATCAAAAGAGACCACGCCGTCGAAACGAACCAAGCCACGAATAATCGAAATTGTATGGTCAATATTAAAGTATAAAAAAAAAATTTATTTTTTTATTTTTTAGTAAGAATTCGCTATTCAGTAATATTCTCAAAATGTATAAGTTTTAATAAACCCCTTTTTTTTACATAGTGAGTCTTCTGATGGTCGTGAGACCGAAACGTACGTGAAGACAAAAAATTTTAAAACAGAGTGTTATTGTGACCTATTTCCCAAGAATTTTTTTTATATAAAATACTCTATATAAATGTACCTATGTAATTTTTTTTTAAATTAAAATTCAAGTAAGTATAATTTGATTTTATTTTGGACGGTCATATCTATTATCAATGATTCGAATAGAGGACCGAATTGGGTAATACATTAAACTTACGTGTAATATATTTTCGTCTTTACGTACGTTTCGGTCTCATGATCATCATCAGAAGACGTTTGAAAACTGAATCACATCCGACCAATTTTTGTCTTGAGACGAACATATAATGTGGCCTATTTCCAAAGAACTTGCATACAATTAAATCTAATCTTAAAAATGTGGTATTGTTCAAGTTTTCATAAGTAGAATATTATTTGAAATTTTTATGCGCTTTATCATGCTTTTTTAAATTGTCATGAACGTATAAGTAACGCTAAACGCAAAACCCTTGGTTTTCCAAAAGATGATTCCTCAGGCTGATGATCTTCAAAAAAAAACCAAAGAATTTTGAAAACGTTCACTTTTTCGCACTGCTGATTAAAACGATTCCAGAATTAAATTCAATATATTATAAATTTGGAATTATTTCACAATTTTCACGAGTTTATTTTTTAAATTCACTACATATTCCAGTTTTAAATACTCTATATAAATGTACATATGTAATTAAAAAAAAAATTAAATTTAAGTAAGTATAATTTTATTTTATTTTGGAGGGTCATATCCATTATCAATGGGTTCGAATAGAGGACTAAATTAATGTTCGATTTCACAAGATGTATAGTATAGAAACTTCGCAGTTGTTGAAAGAAGAGATATCGGAATCAGAATGTCCTAGAGCAGGTTATGTAACAAATAAACATTTTAAAGTATAACCGTGTATGCTGTATGACACATTATTTACATTGTATCCAGATTCACCTGTTAAGTCACAAAATTGCCGATTGGACCTTGAAATTAACTAAATCAATAAGTGTTACTTACGAGCTATATACACCAGGTTGTAACCACGTGGTACGCGACCGCTTCTACGTGAACTTCCCACCAAACTAATCAACTTCGGAGAACGTGAAGTAAGAATCAACTAACTAAACGTCACCACTTCCCTCTACGTCGTCTATTCGTCGAATAATGCCGCTTGCCAATTACAGATTCGTCCCGAATCGGATGTTTGAACTTTTAAGATGTTCACATTCAATATTCATCATAAACGGGAAGCGACCCAGACTCGGGCACGGACCCTACTATCTGATCGGGCATCCGGACTTGGTGGAAAACGCAGTTGTTTATAATTAACTACTATAAACCGAAAAATTAACAGGGAAAAGGGTTTTTCCTTGACAAATTTGAAGTAATTTCAAAGTACCGTTTGAAATACGACTGCAACCAAAAACTATAACGCCCAAGTATCCACTTTAGAACCAAATGTTGAAGACTTATGAGGTAATAGAAAAAGCTTGTCAGACCTTATCAGATATATTGCTATTCGAGCATTCTACCTAAAATATACTTTCAACATTATGAAGACGCATGTAGGAATTTGCAAGGGTTTCAATCAATCAAATTAATATAAATCTGACTTAATGATTGAACGTTTGTTCTGTGATTTACAGACTTGGAGTCACGTTTTATGTGAATCTTTTCAGAATAGATCTTTTATAATAATTGGTTCCTTTATTTAAAATATTAACATTTATGTAGGTATTCAAATTCATGGTTATAATCAAAACAATGTTCAGCAAGGGCGGGGGAATGTTCTAAGTATTTGTTTCTAGTACTATACTTATGGTCATACATTATTTTTGCAAATATTGTTTGGAGATTCTTGTATAACTCCCATCGCAATCTAAACAATTTAATTTGTATACTGTGTGGGTTTGTTTATCTTTAGGTATTGAATGTTTTTTGTGATAGAAGGAGAGATCGTGCTAGTGAGAGCGAACTAACATGTGCAAGAAGGACAGAATGTCCTACATGCTCTCAGTATAGAAATATTCATTCCCACCTACAAGTATTGTAGTTCATCTGGAAATGTCTTATTTACTTGTCATTTGTTTTATCCATTACTTGTTATTATAATACAAATCTTTCACATATTCTGATTATTAACACTCAGTTCAGTGAATTGTCACCTATACTTAAAGTTTTTGGAGAGCTGGATCGGAACTAGGAAATTTATTTAATCAAATGAAAATTTCCGAATGCACATGAAGAGCCAATCTGCAAAATCATTGCAAACCAATATTTCACTTCTACAAATCTCAAGGATTCCAAGCTTATACATATTTAATATACTAATTTCAATAAAGAAAAACGTTAACATGTACAAGAAAATCAATGATTACATTCTCATGATAGTAGATCTGATGAAGAATACATTTCTCTCCAGACTTTCAGTAGCAAAAACACTCATTTATAAAGGTTCAAAAGGTTTTGACAATATTCTTGAAATTCTGCCTCTGGCTTATAAGATATTTTTTTATGACAGGTGAATAAACTGCACATCAAAACAAACGAACATAACACTCGAATGAATTATTATCAAGTAGTTGATGTCACATACAGAGCATCCTTCAATTAGGCCTCAATTCAAGGGATTTCTCTTATCCTGTATATTGAGTAATGTAATGTGACCCCTATATAATAAAGATAAAATATAAGATCTATGTTATATAAAATGCAAATACCACTTATTTATAGAAGACTGACCCATCACAAAATCTCCGAATCTATAAAGGGGACTGACTTGAAACTTGACAGATATGTTCCTTACGATGTCAAGGTGAAAAGTCCCTGAGAAATGAAACCAGAAATGATTTATTTGGTAAAAAAAAAACTTACTTTATTCCTCAACACAATCTTCTTGTAGCCCTATATACTTCGTCAAATATTTTTCTAATTTTTCGATTCTTTCCAAATAATACGATTTCGGCAATCCTTCAAAGTAGGCGATTGTTTCAGCGATGACCTCATCGTTGAAGCCAAATCTCTTTCCGCCGAACCATTTGTTCAAGTGTGGAAATAGATAAGAATCGCAGAAAGACAAATCTGGAGAATATGGTGGATGACCAACCAATTCGTAGTGCAATTCATGCAATTTTGCCATTGCGACTGCTTTGTCCTGGTGGAAAACACTTTTTTCTCCTTACAAAATACTTCAGGGTTGAAAAAATTCCATTTTATTGACAGATAATGTTCATCAAGTTAAGTTTCTTTAGCTTAATATACAGAGACGATAAAGAAGAAAATCATTTTTTTTTAATTTTTGGAGTGACGTAACTTTTTGCGGGAGGGTTTTCTCAAAAAAATGTATATCAAATACTCCCCTTAATTGTTATCAGAGAATCATGCCTTACATATTTTCGGAGTTATTTAGATATACCCTGTAGAAAATAACTTGTTTACAGTTTAAAATATAAGCGATGATTAAGAAATATCAAAATATTAATACACACATATATGATGTTTCGACTCATGCGAGCAGGATAAAGTTAATTTTAAGAAAAAAGTTCATTTAAAGTGTTTCCCATATTTAGAGGGTTGTACCCTCTAAAATAGTCATCCCCCAAAGTGGTTTATATCGACCCCTGGGGGTTGACTCCGACCTGCAAGGTTTCCATGTCAGTGAAAAAAGAATTGGAACTGCATAAGAGGTAAATGGGGTTGGGGGTTCACGAGAGTGAAACCCATCTATGCAGACCGCCAGCAAAATTTTAGCTCCCCGTTAATGTGATAGTTCACCTCACACAGATAGCACCTATATAGGTATTACCTTTTCCATCATTAACAGCAAAAATACTGAGTGCAGAAGGTACGGAAACGTTTTATTCGAATAAGTCAATTTCTTACCCCTCTACTCGCAATAACTTCAAGCAGCGTTTCGCCCAAAAACAATAGTGTCATCTTCAGTGAATACACCATTAATAATCATTTTACCAGGTGGTGTTTTTTGTGCTTAGGTAAAACCAGTGGTTCAACCTTGGAACAAAGTTGGTTTTACCTTGAGACAAACTGAAATAATCGAATAATGTTGATTTTATAGTGAGAATTTAATATTGAATGAATGAAAGCCACGACGTATTGTAGGAGAACATGAGCTACACTACTGGGGCTTATTTTATTTCTCAATATAATCTCCTGGTAGCCCGATGCTTCGTCCAACGTATTTATAATTTTCCGGTTCCTTCCAAATAATAGCCAAATCTCTTTCCGGCGAGCCATTTCTTTGAGTTTGAAAATAGATAAAAATCGCAGGAGGCCAAATCTGGAGACTATGATGGATGACGAACCAATTCGTAGCACAATTCATGCAATTTTGCCATTGCGACTGCGGACCTGTGCGCCGATGCGTTGTCCTGGTGGAAGAGCACTTTTGTCTTTGCCAAATACGGCCGCTTCCTCTTCAAATCGGCGTCGAATCGATCCAACAGCTCTGCACAATATATACAGGTGATACTTTTGCTCTTTTCAAGCTGATCGATATGGACGATACCGTGTGCATTCCAAAAAACCTTCGCCATGACTTTGTTGGCCGATAAATCCACTTTGGCCTCGATTCGTCAAGACAAGTGTACCGTTTCGACAGTTCTTTGGTCTCTGGTGTGTTGTGTAACGAAGCTTACATTTCGAAAGATTATTTAATTTAGATCAGGCAATAAATACGGATTTTACATGTAATTTCAGTTTGAACAGTTCATTATTTCAATAGATATGAATGAATTCCGAATGTGTATTCCGTGATTGTCACTTTTCTAAATCTCCGTAATTTCAAATAAGTATAATTATTCAAATAGATGAATCTAATTCATGCCCGTTCAAAATTGGATTTCATTCCGATAAAAACATGTTGCAAAAACAGGGGCTGGCCAGTTAAGACACCAAACTTTGTGCAGCCTTATGTATAAAAAGGGCGAACAACCTAAAAAACTCCGATAACACTTGTTTATTCCGCTGGGAGCAACTGGTGTGATATCATGAGCGCGAATTTTAGATCTAAAAAGTAGCGTCACTTTTAACCATTGTTCGGGGCATAAGTAAAAACTATTGGCACAAAAATAAGGATTTGGTGGAGCAGACCTGTCCGGAACCTCGAAAAAGATATAAAAGCCGTGACGACCGAAAGATCGCTCTCTTGTGTTTTTGATTTTCAATCAGTGAAGTAGCTCTTGTGTTTTTGAATTTCGAGCCGTACAGTACCTCTTGTGTTTCTGAATTTTGATCAGTATAGTAGCTCTTGTGTTTTTGATTTGAATCAGTAAAGTAGCTCTCTTGTGTTTTTGATTTGAATCAGTAAAGTAGTTCTCTAGTGTTTTTTTGAATTGTGAGTCAGAGATTTAAAAGCTGTGAAATAACAATAGTGTTCCGTTTGTGTTTGTGAATTTTACAAAAAGGTAAATGATAGCAAATAGTTTATATTTTTGAGCATTACGATATATTGATTTCCGTAATTTATGATTGTTATTGTGATTGGTGAACGTTTGTACGATACCTGAGTTTTGTAGTATTCAGTAATTTGAATTGGTGAATTTGAGTTTATCCTAGTCATCGGTCGAATCGCACACGATTTGAATTCGCGCGTGAATTGAAATATTCAAGTAATTGTGTGGTGTGTACAGAGTGTGTATGTTTGAATGACAGGGGCGTCTTTGGTATATTTGTGCACACTGTGTCACTCCAGAAGTATAAGTATATCCTGAGACGACCAAACCACCAACGGCTTGTGCACACTGTGTCACTCCAGAAGTATAAGCTGAGGGTGGGTGTTTGATTGTGTGATTGTGCGATTGAGAATCGTAATAATTCCCTTAATACTATGAGAAGTCCTCGGCCGTGGATATAGGGGTTATTGCAGATGTGATAGTTAGGGTTTGTGCACACTGTGTCACCCCGGAAGTATAAACCCTAATTGTCTAGGTTCCGAATCTGTAGAGTGTATCAAATCTAACACTGTCACACAATTACCGGGTACTCCGTGAAAGTTAGTACAAGGGTGGGTGAGATGACAGAATAAACTCAATTAGAGTAATTAACCGAAAATAGTAAAATCTGATATCGTACAATCGGAAAACTAGTGCAAACAATATTTTCCGAACAAACCGAATATATCGTAGTGTGATTTGAACATTCCATTTATTAGTGCTGCTATCTAAGATTTACCGCATACCGCTCATTACGCTGAGACCTGTTTGATTCGTACTTTTCCGCAAATTGATCATTCTGAATCATTCATCAACCGATCCCGTACCGCCGAATTAAATTTAGTGAACGAACTTGTCGTAGAGTTGATATCTTGAAAGAGTTTTCATTTACCGTTTGAGCTTCATTACATTTTCCGTCTGGGTGTAATTTTGTGAAATAATACCGTTCAATTGCATTTAAATTGATTATTCTGAAAGTGTACTTGTTAAAATCATTATATATTTTAATATTTGGAATTCCCTGTTTTATTAAATTATTTCTGCTCCATCTTTAACGAGCTAAGTTATAACCAGGTATCAATTGTAATTAAAGCCTACAATTTCGATACTGTTTTCTGCCCATTGGACTCTGGTTATACTTCACTGTAGCTACCCTAGGGACAAGGCTATCTTTAGATAGCATAGTGACGAGCCTTGTGGAGAGGACCCTAGCAGAAGTCCTCAAAAAGGAGTAAACCTTTGGGAAAAATCTGGCGCCCGAGGATTCGAAGCTTACGCAGTAAGCAATTCACCGAAAAGCGACAAGGGCACGTTATAGTTGTGATGGATAATTGTTCCGTCCACGGTTACGAAACAGCGCAAAAAATTCCTTCTTATCGCGCTTGAACATCGCCAAACACTCCTTTGAAGTTGGCACACGTTCGTGCTTATTGTCAACAGAGAGCAAATGCAGCACCAATCTGTCAGACAGCTTTCTCAGATTCCACAATTTATGGAAAAAGTTCCGTACCCATTGGGTTGAGATGCCCAGTCAGACGCCGATCGTCCAATATCATACCATGAATGGTTCCACTCGATGATAAAGAGTTTCCGTAATGTTCAACAAGCGATGCTTTGGTTTGCGTAATGCTTTTTCCACGGAAGAAATAATGTTTAATCAAGACGCGAAATTTAATGCGTTCTAGTTAAAGATGCTACATCACAAATGTAACGTGTGATTTTCGATTGTGGTGCCATCTGTTTTATTTTTCACGGAGTTTTCACTTTGCCCTACACCCACAGTGGGTAAGGCAGAATGATTTTTTTGCATTCGAAGAAATTTGGTCAAATCAAGCTCTGCATCTTCTCAGCGTAGTAGACATGTCCTGTTGTTCTTCCAGTGACATCAAATTTGATTAGGACCCAACTAACCACAGAGTAATTTGAAACGTCTCTAGAGGAAAAGAAATCTGAAATCTGCTTTTGTGTAGCTTAATAATACGAAACTTCATATTGGTGCGTTTTGGAGAAGCATCAAAAACACTTGTAGGACATTCACCAGGAAGTGCTATTATTCTATTGTAATGACTGGTTCAATAGTCTCAAAAGGTGCTAATAGCAAAATTCACATAACAAGATATTATGCATACATATTGAAATTTCATACTCTATCATAATCTATAAAGAAAACAGGAGAGGGTTAATTCATATGGTAATAGATTTTTAGATAATTAGAATCTCGGTACAGTTTGCCTTGTTCTGCTGCTGATGTATTATTGATTCCTGTGAATAAGCAAAACAATGGAACGCATCTACTTTGTTTTGATTTAATGGATGCAAACATTTTTAACAGACATTTAGAAAGAACAGCATTAGAACTTCTGACATCCTACACAAACAGCATAATATCTTGTGTACCTATGGTTTCGGAATTTTTGTAGTGTAAAATCATTTTAACTCTCGGATGTTGGACAATTAAGTGCAAATTTACATAAAACATTTAATTTAGAATTATTAATTAATGCTGACAAATTGTTGATAAGTCCTAGCTTTGAGAATGCCATAGTGGGGTGAAACAATTTTCCAGCATTATAACTTTAAATTAAATGTTCTGTCTAATTTTGAGTTACATATAAATTCAGAAGACGTATCAAAAATAATCACTGTATAAAACGGAATTTCTCAAAACTGATTGTATCAAGAACAAAGCATTCTTATCGCATTAATTTCAACTATTGCTTGTGCTTGATACAATTAGTTTTGAGAAATCCCGTTTTAGACAGTGATTATTTTTGTTTTATTCTGAAGATGGTCGTGGAACCGAAAAAAATGTTGGTTGTCTGAAAAGTCGGTTTACTGACGATAGTTGAACGTGACAACGTCATAAGAAAATACTGATGGAATGGTTTCATTTTTCAAAAGAAAATATTAATTTTATTTGTTTGATAGATATTTTGTATGGATATAGAGAAGGAGGTAAATGGAAATCACAATTGAATGGATCAAGTTACATTTATTTGTACGCATAAATACAATTATGTCAATTTAGCTTTTTTTGATATAGGAGAAAATTGTTCCGTTTGACGGCTGGCTGGTCCTACCTGTCATTTCAGACACGTTGTTATGATATATGGAAGATTTAACATTTATGTTTTAATTTTTTGAAATCATAGCTACGCTCGATAATTATTTCGATCGAATAGTAAAGCAATTGATTTTTTACTCATAGTGAAACAGTTCTGTTAACTTATTGTTATAGTTTTGTCAATTATAGCATAACCTACAATCGCTGTACTAGCGGACCGATGCTATTTATTTTAACGATGAAAGCACGAATATTCGACAATATATCACTGAACATATATTTAATATCGAAAGAATCATTACCTTTATCGCCGCAATTATCGTTGCTATAAACAATTGACACCACATTCACTTTTCACTGCACTTACGAAAACATGTAAATTTATTATTGTATAGCAGCTGTCCACGCGCATCGCATCGGTCACTCAAGTAGGAGAGCTCGCTTGCACTTCAAGCCTTAAATGGAACGCCTCAGAGCGAGGTAACGCACAGCCGGTCAGAGCGAGGTAACGGGAAATGAGTCATGTTTTCTCGTGCGTGCAGCCGGCTCCATCGAATTATAAGACGTTGTCACGTCAAAAACGAAAATAGTAAACAGATGTGAGAATTTCTATATAATTCATACGTGGGTCAAGAATCATTATTAAATGTAATATAATGCTATGAAAAATATCTCGTACTATGTGAAAGAAAAAGAATTTTATTTAGACGAAACATATGACATGTTTGAAGAATATTATACCACAATGGTGTGTATAATATACATCTTCAGATCAAATCAGAGGCAAAGTTGTGTTTATATGTAACATTTCAAACCTTTTTCATGGATACGTCCAAGTACAACAGCTTATCACTAGATTTAAATATAAAATGAGATGTAGGTACGATTAATTGTTGAAGAGTGAAGAAACGAAAGAAAGGCGGAGGTTATTGACATGGGCTATCCTCGAAACGTACAAAACTGTGATTCTGCTGTTCAATCCGTATGATGAGAATCTATTACAATTCTATAATGCTTGCCGCATGTCATGCGCCCGGTGCAAACTCACGACACCGAGTTAAAATTCCGTCCTACCCAGGCAGGCCAGAGTGAGTCAGAGCAGAGAGCTTCGACAATGGAGTGAACTAGGAGAGAAACCATATTTGTTTGTTTATTTTTCAGTTTCCCCGTAAATGTGCCCAAGTACAGTTTTCCCATGTTCAAGACAACGCAAGTGATTTAGAATAATGACGTATTTTGTAGACAACTTAATCAGCAAGTATTGGCCTTAGCTAGGAGAACAATAGAAAAGTGCGTAAAGTTTACTGGTCTAGAAACGGGATAAGAAGCCTTAAGGTGACGTTGTTTTGTGTGCCTCGTCAACGGCGGTCATCTCAGAGCGATAGCGTAAGTAATTTGAGTTCTACAAACAATTACTAATGTCGAAGTGCTAAAACTGGAACGGGACTTCTGAGTTGCTTTGATCCCTTGTCACCTATATATGGTTCTGCCAGTGTGATTTGATATTATTATGTCGTACCAACGTTATTTTTTACAATAATATTTACCCAAGTAGAACAATGGTTATGGGAAGTTATTAAATGGGTATTTAGACATTTTCAAATACTACCTGTCGAAGGTTATTTTGTGATGGGTTAGATGGATTACTATTCATCATGTGAAACTAACTCGCAATGTTGCAATTATGCATTTTTTCTAAAATATTGCTTGATTTCACATCTTTTGTTGTGCTTGTTGAGTTCAAATAACACTACAACTCTTGGTGTATGTTAAATCGAATCATATACATTGTCTACCTCACAAGATGTTGTTTATATGCCTTCTGATAATAACAGCTTAAGCAAGTTTCTAACATTTGAGATAGTAAGATAATCTTTATTTGCTTAGGAAGTATTTTAATATTATGTAAATGGAACCTCTTCGCTTCACTAATCACCTCACATTGACAATGGCCTAGTAGATATAAAAGCACATAAATCATGCATTTAAAACGGCTATTATCACAGCAAAGAGAGATAACGTTGAGTATTCTAAGTGTATGCAATACTTAATGCACACAGTTTTTTATGAAATTGAAAATTTAACTTCTAATAATTATGTAATAAAAGAAAAATGTTCTTCATAGGTATTAGAGTAAGACAATTATGTGAAACCACAACGCTGAGATCTAGTGGCATTAAATCATATACTAAAAGAGTTGACAACAGTGGAGAACACTAATACTTATGAAATAATCATCATAATCCACTAAGAATACTATTAGTACTAAGGACCTTTCAACTATCAAGTGAGTTTACTCTGATGATGACTACATGTTAGCTGAAAGGTCCTTGGTTCTTTAATAGTGATTATTTTGTACTTATTAGTGACATTAAATCAATTGAAAACTTTTGGAAGTTTGTGATAATTGAACTCAAACTTACACAATGTTTAATTTAGAATTAATGCAGATACATTGTTTTACCACACTCCTAGCTTTGAGAATGCCACAGTGTGGTGAAACAATTTGTCAGCATTAATTATAAATTGAATGCTACAAGTTTTGTGTAAATTTGAATTTAAGTAACCAATCCGAATGTTAAAATAATTTTCCACTATGTAAACCCAAAAAAAGGCTATAGATATATTTAAATCAATTGTTTTGAATCAAAAACAGCTTCAAAATCAACCTTACATCGTAACCTACGACGCGTAGGCTATACTCACATAATGAACATGGATTCATGCCCCATCCTTAGAATAATTGACGTTGGAGCCAGGATAATACACTTCTAAAATTAGAATAATATATTTTGTTGGAGGAAATAATTTTTATTTAAAAGGCATGATACTAATCATTTTGTTTAGAATGCACTTATTTTCAATACGGTGAGCAATATTTTGGCAAAATATTTGACACAACAATGGGATCTCCTATTTCAGCTACTACCTACTTTATTCATTCTGACGTATTGTAAAATAATTACCATATTATTTTGAATATTAGAGTATTAACAAATGGTACCATCAATAATACCGGGATATCAAAAATTATCTTGGTCAAGGGTGGTTGTGGAATCTAAAACGTTTGTCTTACTTTACGTTTGAAATAATTATGTCATAATTAATTTGAAGTTTCTAAAAGTGCGACATTTCGCAATTTTATACGAATATTGTAACACTCTGAAGTCTTTAGCGCTTTGGACTCCGGGATTTTCACGTGGCCTATCGAAATTAGAAGGTTCGAATTATGAAAAAACATAATTGCATGAACGCCAGACGTCCTATGTAATTAGCTACGAACGAAGTAATTTTGACATATGCCTCGAGGAGCTCGCTGCGCGTAAGTTAGAGTTTATACATTTTACCTTGGTCTTGTTAATTTGGGGCCGTTTCTTGCCCCGTGCGACCGGCGCCAGTTGTAATAAAGTGTTTTTGGCTATGGGCCGCTAGCTTTTACTCGCTTCATGTATATTTTAGTCGCTAGAAAATTCCCTCTGGTACGTCGCACGTACGACGCGCGTAGCTGAGATCTGAGAATAGCTCAAACTGTTTTAATTAAATTTTCCTATTTAATGGACATTTATCGAAAAAAGAAGGGCCATCGGGCACGGTTCGATACTAAATCTAACTACATGGAGCGAAAACGGCACGCGAAAAGTGGTATTAGGTACAACCAGCTTGCACTTTTCTAACTCGCGTGCTACGGGCACAGTTTTTGACCCGGATTGTGGCTGTCACTTCCTCTGAAAAGGTTCAAAGTTCACAAAATTATTTCATAATTTGTAGTTCATTATTGTTTTACAACTGAAAAAATAGGTATGAAATTTGTAGGTTACCGATGTCAGTGTGACAGTGACATAATTATTTCAAACGTAAAGTAAGACACACGTTTTAGACTCCACAACCACCCTGGACCAAGATAATTTTTGATATCCCGGTACATTTGCCCAAGACCATAAACAGTGTTCACAGCAGTTTATGTATGTTAGAATGTGGAATACCTTCTCTTTCTAGTCTTCTTCAAAAACTATGGATATTGGTGGGTTTTAGAAGCGATTGGTATTAATATTTTCAAAATATTCTCAACGCTAAAACTAAACAAATACTTATTCCAATAAGAAAGCAACCTCAAAATGACCAAATAATGTCTGGAGCATCTGATATAGCTGATTTTTGTCGCCATGGACACTACAACCACGACTGCGCTTGGAGCTCCATTGAGGGTGGAACTATTCCATCTGACCACACAAGGAATGACAACACAATCCGCCTAGAAGCTTATGTCAATAGGACTGTGGAAGGCAGAAGGTAGCCACACATCCTGTGTATTCAATGAGGACAGACATGATGTCACCAAGATACAGCTCTGATAAGAAGAATTGCATAAGCATACCAACCACAATAACTAATCAGCCCTACCAACCAATGGTGATATCTTATCTAGTTTTCTTTTGGCAGCATATCCAGTTGATTGAGAGGAAACGGGATTTTTGGCATTTTACCAACTTATGGTATCGTCACAAAGTATTAAGTAAAATTGACAGTTTTATTACCTTGAGGCGTTCATCCTAGAATTTATTTTCTACGCATTTTACTGATTTTTTTACAATCAGTCGCCACAGTATAATGTAGGATTACAAAGAACGAAATTGCCGGGTTAACTGTAAAACTCTGATGTTAATAATCGTGTTGCATTATAATTTCTCAGTTCAGTTCACAAGTAGTCTTAAACAATTTGGAGTTGTAATTACTATCTTATAATCCCCCAAAAAGTAGTAAATAATTGTCTTGACATTTGAAATATTACTTCAAGAGATTATTGAATGTGAGTAACATTTGCACAATACCACGTGCTATTCGAAACGAAACACTCAGTGATTGTAACATGAGTAAATAAGTGATAGGATAATTTTGCCTGGATATTTAATTTATTAGGCCAGATGTAGAAATATGAATCCGTTCTAGCTTCGTTATCTTTCATGTTTACTGTTCCATATTATTATGGTTTATTGTTCAAATAGGATGTTATTAAAAATGTCCAGTTTAAAAAACTTACCTACTTCATCATAATCGAAGTGGAGGTTTCATTTGCGGAAATTGTGAATTCACGTGGTTTGAGATAATTTTTTCTTTTGATTCATGCAGATTATTGAACTAAATCTAATAGTCTAGGAGCTAGAGCGATATGGTGGGCCTGAATCAATACACCTTGGCACTACTGTATATTGGTGGAGAAAGGTTCAATGTACAAAAGCTCTCGCAGGCCGAATCGTGTCTTGTCAGGCTTTTCCAAGCTACAGTCACCTCAAATTGTTGACTTTTTTTATTGCACGAACCTCTTTTCGGAGCTGTTGTATATTGAAAAGCATGTAATTCTTATACATTTGCCAAGATTTTTTATCCAGGCTATTTCCTGCAGCTAACCAGCTAATTTAGTAGGATACATGGAATGCACGAACACAGTTTATAACCTGGTGGAAAATGTTTGTTATTGTTATTGGCATTTCCGAGTAATTGGCCATTACTTGGCCAAAAATGAACTTTTCGACCACTATACGGCTAAAAAAGATACATTGCGACAAAATAGCTTGGCACCGTGTGTAATACGCTAATTTGGTGTCAAAGAATAACCAATATGAGTGCCAATGTGTTTTCCCAACCCGAAAACCTCTCCCAAAAAATCAGTAATTTTGAAATTTAACCGCTGTCTGAGTCTAAATAATTGCGTAATTTATCAAATCAAATGTATTGATATCTAAATCATAAATTTTTTTGGGGGAGGTTTTCGGGGTTGAGGGAGGGGTTGTATCGGGAAAAAGCCTTGGCACTAATATTGGTTGTCCTTTGACACCAAATTAACGTTTTTGACAGGGTGCATCCGTTTAACCGTAAAGTCCATTTTTGGTCCAAATGGTCAATTACTCGGAAATGTCCCGATAAAAAACCTTGGCATGTGTTTTTTCAACAGCTGGCAACAATAACAAACATTTTCCACCAGGCTAGAAACTGTTCGTACATTCCATTTAGCCTACTAAATTAACTGCCAAGCTTCAAGAAATTGCCTCATTAAAAAACCTTGGCACTAGGGGCAAATGTATAAGAATTACATTTATTTTTCGCATAGAGGAGGGGAAATCTTGCATAAACGCCTCGGGTGCCCGTGCCCCCGGGTGTGCCGAATTCCTACCGACTAAAACCCCTCCTCCGTGAGGTTGGTTCCCCATTATAGTCCTATTGTGCCCTCACTTGTTTCTACCTCCTTATCAGTCCGGTGTATTCTATGAATTTCAGTAGCCTGATATAGGGGATACTTCTGATTTCCTCGGGTGTAGTTTTATCGTCTCCGAGGTATGTCCGACGACCAACCGTGTATGCCGTGCACTGACACAACACATCCATATGTGTCTCATCTTCTACGCCGCAACCCCTGCAAGTGGGCTGATCTACCAGACCCATCGTGTAGAGGTGTTTGTTGCATGGGGCGTGTCCGGTCAGGAATGCAACAAGATTCCGTATTTCTTGTCTGCTGAACGTCAGCAAATTTTTCACTCGTTGCTTCTGGAGATCTCCCATCAGTCGCTTGGAGTGCCACATACGGGGCAGTTCTCTCCAGTAGGCACTGTGCTCTATCTCGAGTCATTTTTGGATTACAGATTTCGCTGTGGCATGAGAAATGCCACAGGTTGGCTCTGGTCCAATCTGTGGTTTTTCCGCCCCCGCTTTAGCGAGTGCGACGGCAGTTTCTGTCCCTTCTCGTATGGTTTCTTCAGACTCCCACACGAGTGTTACTCTATTGGGGTTCATTGCTAGTGCCGTTAGTTCTTTGACGCAATCAAGTACACATTGTGAGGTGATTGTGTATGATTCCAGTGCCTTAAGCACTGTCAGGTCGCTCACTATGATTGTGATTTGTGTATTCTCATAGGCTTTCTCCCTCATGATTTGAGCACATGTTGTAATTGCAACTATTTTTGCTTGGAATTCTGTTGCAAAAGTCCCTAGGTTCAAAGAAATTCTTTCCCCTTGGCCCGTTTTCTCGACTTTTCCAGCACCCGTACTTTTTTCCGTCTTGATGCCTTCGGTAAGCCATATGGAATTCCCTGGTATCATATGAGGACTGTCCCCAGCGTTCTCCCGCCCATTCACGGTTTTAATCATGAAAGGCAAGGAAGTGCTGTGAACCTTGATCCTGCCGGATCTCATCCCCAATGGCCCAGGCAATCCGAGGATGCTTCAGCTTTTTTGGTCAGCCTTTCCTTGGCCGATAAGATCGAAGCGATACGCTCCTCTTATGGCCTCTGCCTGAACGGCGAGGTACAGTGGTTCCAACCCCAACAGCTTCTCCATAGCAGCCGTTAGGGTGGTCGACATTGCACCTATTACTTCTAATCATGCCAGCCTCTGAACTCTGTTCAGCGAATGCTGGGATGCTTTAGTTTTTGTTTTTGGCCACCACACCATGGTGTAAGAATTACATGCTTCAATATACAACAACTTCGAAGAAGGGTTCGTATAATAAAAATGCCCAGAATTTGAGGTGGCTGACAATACACGATTCGGCCTGTCAGAGCTTTTGTACATTGAACCTTTCTTCACCAACATACAGTAGTGCCAAAGTGTATTCATTCAGGCCCACCATATCGCTCTAGCTCCTAGACTATAAATTGAATCGATTCCGAATGGAAAACCACAAATAGCAGTAAAATGTAATTTCAGAAATACGTACAGAAAATGAGTATACATCATTAAGGTGTGAACTTGTTCCTTATCTATTTGTAAACTTGCAGTTATCATTAATTATTTACAAAATTTAGATAGCTGCAATACTGTATTGATTCATTTATGCAAGAAATTAGATATAAATGCTGATGATTATAAGGTCTCTCTTTCGTAGATGGCGTGAGATAATTTGGTCTTTTTGCCATGCTGTTGACCGGTTATGTGCACCTTCAACAGAAATCGTTCGGTAACGTTGCAAACCTGCTCGTTCTACTGATGAGCTCGATGAGAAGAGCGAAACAGCTGTCTAGAACTATTATTAGTCAACACGGTTTTCGGTAGAATAGATTTACGAAGTCCTCCATAATCAATTTTATGGAAAAGTTATACGAGGAACTTGATGGTAACAAAAAACCTTGGAGTGTTCATGAATCATCATTTGACCTTATTGATCACAATCTACTCCTTGCTAAATTGTCTGAATATGGTTTTAGGAGGAAGTTGTATCAGTGGATTTCATCATATTTATCTGCTCGTTAACAAATTGTTGATACTGATGGTATAGAATCTAACCGATTGAAGGTTGTAAATGGTGTACCTCAAAAGTCTGTATTTGTCAATGATTTGCCAATGGTACTGAAGCAAGGGATTCTAACGATGTTTGCGGATGATAATTCAATGTGAAGCACCGCATCTGACAAACACGTGCTTGTGAAAATTCCCAAAATAGTCTGAATGCCTGCGTAGAATGGTTTGCTGCGAATCAACTCATTCTGAATACCTCAAAAACAGTTTTCATCTATTTTACACCTCGCGTAATAAACTACAATGAGACTTGCCTCTTAAAAATTATCGAACATTCTTGGCTATGTATAGATAATGCATTGAACTGGTATGCTCACATTGACATATTATGTAGCAAATTATCAACCATGTGCTATGCTTTGAGGAGGTTGCAGTCTTACAAGTAGATGTATACTCCTATCCTATTATTATACACAGTTCTATTCAAGATGTTCGTATGCCATTATATCTTGGGAATCTGCATCTAAATCGGACTGATTCTTCATAATGCAGAAGCTTGCAGTAAGAAGTATGGTAGGAGCAAATAGAAGAACCTCATGTAGAAACATCTTCCGACAATTGCAATTGCTACCCCTTCCATGTATATATAAGGCAACTTTTGATATATGTCAAAATAAATGTTGGTTCTTTTCCCCGCAATGATTTCAATCATACTTATTCTACTAGAGGCCGAGCAGACCTGTTGATATCTGAGCATAAGATGTCTCTGTATGAAGAAAGTCCAAGATATATGGGTATAAAGATCTTCAACAAACTTCAGCAGTCGCTCAAAGATAATGCTAACTTGAAACAGTTTAAGAAGGGAGTTCATAAACCTTTGCAAGAGCATGTATTTACAGTGTGAGTACCTGGCATCTGTGATCACAGATGATCCATAATGTTTTGCTCATTTCATTTAATTTTAATCGTACTTTTATATTCGTAAATAAGTATAGTAGATACTGGCCTATAATTATAATTATTATTTGTTACTTTTCGAACATTTACTTAATGCTTTCCAAAGGAAGTATTATCTCTGTATATCATTTTTTCTTTTTTGTTTTCCTTTTTTGTCTTGTTTGTTGTACCAAAATAGCAATAAAAATTATTATTATTGTTAGTTTGTGGCGTTACTGATTGATCTCCACTAGAGATATCTTATCATCATTCATTTATTTTGTAGCTATTACGAAAATATTAATATTCCTAGTTTTTATTGAACCAGGCATTTGGTTATGTTTACGGATGGTTGGAAAATTGGACATGGTTCGAGGGTAGTGCCAAAAAATCCCGACCTGAAAGAAAGGTGATCTCCACTAGAGATATCTTATCATCATTCATTTATTTTGTAGCTATTACGAAAATATTAATGTTCCTAGTTTTTATTGAACCAGGCATTTGGTTATGTTTACGGATGGTTGGAAAATTGGACATGGTTCGAGGGTACCTCTGAAAAATGTTCCTTTTTTGGTTCATACATTTGTAACAAAATTTATTGAAAGTTACATAATACGATTCTGGAATGTATTCCATGGAAGGTGAAATTAAAAGATAAAATATCAATATAGCATATCTATATTCAGTATGCTTCACCATGAGATAGCGAACAATCAATTCTTATCTTGAAGTTAAAAGCAAATATTTTGTAGTTGATTTGAAACAAATATTACGTTCGATTATCTCCTGAACTGTTGAATTATCATAGTACCTATTGTCAATTGATGTTAATGAAAAGCTTTTCTTCTGAATGATCATTTGCTTTCAATGTTTATTTCGCGTAGAATTGATGATTCAATATATAGTCTTATGGAATCGAACTTGAAATTCTTGGTAGCGATACTTGTTCGGTTAGTCACAAGTGATTTAATTATTGTAGATGCCGACGTTGCCGCGGTGCCATTGACCATCATGTAGGTGGATATATGCATGGGCGGACTACACTTCCGTCCGCCAGAGTCTCATTTCCGGTCCAAAATTTAGGGCATCGCTATTTCATTTTGAGAGCTCGTCCTGAAATAAAATTTCTAGGTAGTTTGATACATCGAGATCAGTTATTCTTTTCTTTGTTAAAATCTAATATTTGTCTTCGGAGTTATTGAACCATTAAGCTTCATGAACCTCATTAAAATCAAACATTTGAAGATATAACTTACCCAAACATTTCGCATTCATTCAGAATTATTTTCGAAAAAAAAACGTTTCTTAACTCTTCAGTTGTCAAGGTTAGCGAAGCAAATATTTCCAAATTCATTGTAAATTATGTACAAAATAATCATTTCGCACAATTTGAATTACCATTAATCATATTATCATGCTAACAAATCTCAAGATAGATAGCAATCCGGGATATTTTATCTATTTCGATCTATCTTATCCTTTTAATCATCAAAAAACTACCCATCCATTATGGGGTGGTGCGCCATCCTATTGTCACCACAGTTGCCGGGGCATATTTAAAGGCTCGTCTTCAAGCCCATTTAATATATAATTTTGAACTAAATTAATAAGATAACGTTCAGTATTTACGTTTCCATCGATAATAATTGGCCCCGGGATTCTGTTTCGATACAGTCCAACCCAAACATTGAATTTTCCATTAATTTTGCAAGAATAAACTTAATATAGTTGACAGACACATTGCATTAAAATAAATAATGTAATTTAATGTCCTATTTGTTTATTTAACAGTAAGTGCTAAGTTATAATTACCATTCTTAACTTAAAATCATCAGTATCATAAATTTAGATATGTATTTTACAGAAAATAGTTATTTTTATATCAAGGTCGCGAAACTGCTATTTAGCTATCCAGAGAAAAATTATCGCCTAGGAAGCTTGCGGTCTTGGCAAGATAATCTCGAGAATTGCTAAAGAATTTCGAATTGGAATATTTTCATGAAAAATATAAATATTAAGTTACATAAATATTTTTTCAATTTGTGATTATGTTTGATAGTGGTAGTTCAATGTCAGGCACTCCTCCGGAGTTGAAAGATGTAGTCGATACTGCTATTTGGAGTTTAGAATAAAAAGTCTAAATACAGTATGAAAAATGTTACAACCATTTCAAAAATCGCATTTTGCGGACTGGATAACCCCTACGAAGTACACACTTCGCGTACGGTTGTAGAAAATTCTAATTTTTGACATTCCAGGTCCGTATTAAAAAAATATGATGGTTTCCGAAAAAGGGAACATGTCATTTACAATTTGTTAGCCCCATCTTGTAGAGCATTAAAGGTGGCATTGATAAACTACCATTTGTTATAAAATATCTTTTCCAATAACGAATTTAGCTAAGCTCAAATTGTCTAACATTGCCATTTAATCGACCCTGTATCTCTCATCATTTCCGAGATCCTAAAGATGAGGCTTGAGATTGAGCCACTCCTGGTTCCATTTTAAAATTAAGAAGTTTTTAATCTGTTGTGAAAATTGATTTTTTTTGTGATTTCAGCGAGATGGGATGATCGGATTGCAAGAATGCGGACCAGCGCCGCCAAGAGCGCCTATCCCTTCTAGTCGAGCACGTGCGGCCCAGGCGGTGGATTATTACAATTCGCACGTCCATAAAGCCTGGGCCAACGCAGGTCTGTCGGCATCGGCCAGGGCATCTTTCAACGACCGACACAACCATCACACCAATACAACGGCATCGTCTTCCAAAAGACAGAACATCGGAACACCAGATCTACTTTATCGTAGCAACTCCAGCTTGGAACTTGTCGACCATCACCATCAGAACAACCGTCTTAACACGTCCACATCGTTGCTATTCAAAAGAGAATACGGCAGTCACGGTTCCATCGACATCATCGATAGAACGTCGTCGCAACCGGGCGTCAGCGGAACTACGGGGGAGTCTTTTTTTGCTATGCTTCAAGACTACAGACCGGCTGTTCTGGGTGCGATAGGCACAGACCAAAGATCTCCGGGGCCTTCTGAGTATCTAAGGGGAAAAACCGATTCGGAGCATGGATCGAACAACGCTTTATGTAACGACAGTATTAGTTCTTCGTACCATCACGCGCCCCAAAGTCCGAAGGTCAAGGTGAAATTGCCGCGATTCTGGGGCAGCGGGAGCGTTAGTAGCGGTAGTGGCGTAATTAGGAGTCAAAGACACGCGATGGACGACAGCGCGGTTAACTTTTCATCCAGTATTAGTGTAGTGTCGTCGGCGGAGGCGGAAGAAATATCGAGACGACGGGCTTTCACACATTACGATTGTCAATCGTTGACGACCAATCTGAATTATGCGGTACGTTTACGCAGGAGCTTACTGGCGAAACGTCGTAACACGACCACGGGTGCTTCGGCAGCTTCTATGTTGTCCAGATCTTCGACGCCCGACGCGGAAAATGGCGACGACGATTGCGGAGACGGACAAACTAATAGCTTGATCGAAAGTTGTCCCTTTTTTCGCAACGAAGTTGGTGGAGAGGAAGAACGAATTGTTAGTCTTACAAGAATACACTCTGGTCAGCCGGGTTCCACCAAGAAACCTCTCCATAGACCGTCGTTAGCTTATGGAGTTGCAATTTTGGAGTTCTCAATGGGAGAGACTCATTGGAGGAATTCCACGTGTCCTTATCAACGCCTTCCTCGTCCCATCGAAAGTGTAGATCAAGGTGCTTTGTATTATAGAAAATGCTTTTTAGGACAAGGTAAGTTTTCCTCTTTTTCGGTTATTTTTCTTCAATGTCTATATTCGTTTAAAAACTTCAGAATTGGAAACAATGCGTCTCCCTTCGAACTTGAAATGAATGGTTTGACTTTATAACTTTTAGGGTGTATAAACAAAGATTCACTTCAAATCCTTGTATCGATCAATTCGAAGTCATTACAAGAACATACTTTCAGACCATCAGAATTGGTTTGGTATGGACGAACAGCTGGGTCCGATTGCGATATCGATCAGAAGGGAAAAAGTCATACATCCGGATAATCAGTCGTCGATCATGCAACACCAGTACAGACTCATAGTGAGGACATCTGAACTACTGACTTTGAGAGGTGCCATTCTGGAGGACGCCATACCCAACATAAAAGCATCGAGTAGCAGCAAACATTTGAACATCAAAGAAGTGTTGGATTACGTAACTCCCGAAATTCAGTTGAGTTGCCTCCGACTCGGCATCCAGAATCAACACACCGAAGAACAGTTACTTAAGTTGGACGAGCAGGGACTCACCAGTTATTATAAAGTCGGCGTTATGTATTGTCGGACGGGACAGGCGTCGGAAGAAGAGATGTACAACAACGAAGAGGCCGGGCCGGCGTTTACCGAATTTCTGGAGACGATCGGGAAGAAGGTGAAACTTAACGGTTTCCTCAAGTATAAAGCTGGACTGGACAACAAATGTAAGTAATTTTTGATTATGTTCTCGTCTTTTTTAAGTATAATTGTCTTCGTTTTTGACGATTCTTGATGATTTTGGATAGTTTCAAGCTTAGAGTGATGTTAAGGTAAGTATCATCGGAGGCAACAAATGAAACTTTGGACAATCATTCTGGATACATCTACAAGATATTCCCCAAAATGTGTGTGACCCACGTTTTGTGTAATTCATTGAAAGGTGATATCTATTTCACCTTCCATCGTACGTAAAGACGAGATTATAGTTGACATTGGCGTTGACGTGATTTTGAATCTCATTTTTTTTACAGCTGATTCTACGGGGCTCTATTCAGTGTACGCTCAATATCAAGAATGCGAAATAATGTTTCACGTTTCGACAATGCTTCCATTCACACCGAACAATAAGCAGCAACTCCTGCGTAAGAGACACATCGGCAACGATATAGTAACCATAGTATTCCAAGAGCCGGGGGCGTTGCCGTTTACGCCCAAAGGGATCCGTTCTCAGTTTCAACACGTCTTCGTCGTCGTTCAAGCCATCAATCCCTGCACCGAGAACACGCACTACAAGGTGGCCGTCAGCAGATCCAAAGATGTCCAGGTGTTCGGACCGCCGATCAAAGAAGGCGCCGTTTTTCCCAAAGGCAAAACGTTCGCCGATTTTCTGTTGGCCAAGGTTGTGAACGCTGAGAACGCGGCACATTGTTCGGAGAAGTTCGTAACGATGGCGACCAGGACGAGGCAGGAGTATCTGAGGGATCTGGTGGAAAACTCGTCAACGTCCACTCCGGTCGAAAGTGGACAAAAATTTTGTAAGTTACTTTATTTTTCGATAATGTATAATAGCTGTTTCATTAACTTTAGCTCTGTCTTTTTATTCATGCTTTGTCATCTTTCTTTCTCCTTAAATGATAATTATTTACATTTTGATTAAATGAAAGAACAATTACTTTGTTTTTATACCACTTTTAGTAAATTTTAAAGTGGTATGAAAAAAGTAATTGTTCTTTCATTTAATTATTAAACTATAAAAGAGTTCACACTGTGGTTACACTATAACACTATAAATAAAAAACAATCAGCCTTATTCACTAAAAATACTGTCGAAGTACTTCAACAGTATTTTTTGTGAATAAGAGGTATTGTTTTTTATTTATAAGATGATACTTGCACAATTAAGAGTAAGGGATAATTTATTTATTATTAAAAAATCGTCGGTAAAAGCCGTTACTTTGTAATAATTTACCATTATGATTAAATTAAAGAACAATTACTTCGTTTAAATGAATTTTAAAGTGGTATAAAAACAAAGTGATTCTGTTCTCTCATTTTATTATTAAACAATAAACAGTTCAAGTATAAATAAGAACTAAAGTACAATCCACTAAAAATACTGTCGAAGTACTTGAACAATATTTTTAGTGGATAAGTATTGTTTATTATTTATAATGAGATTTGTACGATTAAGAGTAAGGGATAATTTATTTATTATCAAAAAATCGACGGTAGATGCCGTTACTCTATGATAATTTATCATAAAAGACCAATTACTTTGTTTTTACACCACTTTTAATAAATTTTAAAGTGGTATAAAAACAAAGTAATTGTTCTTTCATTTAATTATTAAACAATAAACAGTTCAAGTGTAAATGGGAAGTAAAGTACAATAGGGTATTACATGATGAGATTCAATAAACTTTAAAAGAGGTACACTAAACACTAAATAAAAAACAATCAGCCTTATCCACTACAAATACTGTTCAATTACTTTTAACAGTATTTTTGTGGATAAGATGTATTGCTTATTAGTTATAATGATGAGATTTAAACAATCAGCCTTATCCACTAAAAATACTTTTGAAGTACTTAATTAAATAAAAGAACAATCACTTTGTTTTTATACCACTTTTAATAAATTTTAAAGTGGTTTAAAAACAAAGTAATTGTTCTTTCATTTAATTATTAAACAATAAACAGTTCAAGTATAAATGGGAAGTAAAGTACAATAGGGTATTACATGATGAGATTCAATAAAATTTAAAAGAGGTAACTAAACACTATAAATAAAAAACAATCAGCCTTATCCACTACAAATACTGTTGATTTACTTTTAACAGTATTTTTGTGGATAAGATGTATTGCTTATTAGTTATAATGATGAGATTTAAACAATCAGCCTTATCCTCTAAAAATACTGTTGAAGTACTTAATTAAATAAAAGAACAATCACTTTGTTTTTATACCACTTTTAATAAGTTTTAAAGTGGTATACAAACAAAGTAATAATTGTTCTTTCATCTAATTATTAAACAATAAACAGTTCAAGTATAAATAGGAATTAAAGTACAATAGGGTATGACATGATGAGATTCAATAAACTTTAAAATAGGTAAACTATAACACTATAAATAGAAAACAATTAGCCTTATCCACTACAAACACTTTTGAATTACTTTAACAGTATTTTTGTGGATAAGAGGTATTGTTTATTAGTTATAATGATGAGATTTATACAATCAACCTCATCCATTAAAAATACTGTTGGAGTCCTTAATTAAATAAAAGAACAATCACTTTGTTTTTATACCACTTTTAAGTGGTATAAAAAAAGTAATTGTTCTTTCATTTAATTATTAAACAATAAACAGTTCAAGTATAAATAGGAAGTAAAGTACAATAGGGTATGACATGATGAGATTTAATAAACTTTAAAAGAGGTACACTATAACACTATAAATAAAAAACAATCAGCCTTATCCACTAAAAATACTGTTGAAGTTCTTAATTAAATAAAAGAACAATCACTTTGTTTTTATACCACTTTTAATAAATTTTAAAGTGGTATAAAAACAAAGTAATTGTTCTTTCATTTAATTATTATTTATTATCATTTACTTCTCTATTGAACATAAGAAACCAATCCACTCAGAAAATTCATTTTCTCAAAGTTTAAAATCCTCCCCCTTGGATCAGAGTTGAAAATCATAACAATACCGAAACTTATGAAATTTCTCTAGGAGTTAAAAAAAAAATGGAACTTTCCCATTGCATATTGAACGTTTTGTATGTATCACGCCATCAATTCACTGATTTATCCGATTCTTTCAGCAATTTTTAGTAGTAAGAAGAAAGAAAAGATTCGTCCACGATTCATCCCCGACTCTTGCCAAAGAGGAGCCATTCTCTGGCAAGTGCTGTTGGACGATAGCGGTCAATCGCAACAAATCGAGTGCTTCCTGGGTCTTTCGACGGACACGCTCGTCCTCATCGACGAAAATTCGAAACAGATCGTGTTCGTAACGCCCTGCAAATCGGTACTGGGCTGGTACATCCAGAGCAACAGTCTTCGCATCTACCATCACCAGGGCGAATGTATGACCATCCATATGAGGGATGGGAACGGCGACCGCGGCGACGAACTTATGGAGATAATGGAACGTTTGAAATTGGTGACGCAGGGCACGGTCCCCCAAGAATTATCGTTGAAGCGCAACATCATGGGTCAGTTGGGGTTCCACGTGCAGCCGGACGGTATCGTGACGTTGGTGGAGAGCGCCGGGCAGGCTTGGCAAGCCGGCCTACGCCAAAACTCCAGGCTGGTGGAAATTTGCAAGGTGGCCGTGTCGACGCTCAGCTACGATCAGATGGTGGACCTGTTGAAGACGTCGCAGTTGGTGACGTTGACGGTGATACCGCCGCTGTCGGACGGTAGCGCGAGGAAGGGATGCACGTTGCCGCATTGCAAGTACAACGAGAACAACTACGAGGGCGATTACGAGAATGCGGGCTGCGGCGACGAGGGAAAATTTCGTAAGGCACCGCAGATACAACAGGCGGGCAATCATAAGCGCGTCTACGAAAGGAGTTTTTCGCCGCCGCGATCCAGCAACAGCTCTGGTTACGGGACCGGAAGTAGTAGCAAGTCGTTTCACGGGCCGGATACTAGATTCGGATTGGAGGTGAGTGGAACTATCATTTTTATTACATTGTATATTCTTTTTATAATATTGTGAACATTGGTTCTTATTATATCCAAATTTTGGGTAATATATTTTTCTTAAACATGTTGAAAATAATAAGTTTTGAGGGATAAAAAAATTACGTGATCATTAAATTAATAAAGTAATTGAACCATGTAGGATGAATTTTTAGTGTTATTAATATAATTAATCTATTCAGTAAGAATGATTTAATAACTCCATTTTATTTAAAAAAAATTCAGTATAATTATTTTTAAATATAATTTTGAAATTGAAAACTTACAAGAAAATTTATTACTTCATCAAAACTTAATTTATTAAAGTAATATTTATTTTTCAAAACTAATAAAATAAATAAAATATAATTAAATTAATTTTTTCTCAAACATTAAAAAATTCCTTTAAATTTGAATCAAGAAATTTTTTAGATAATTTTTCATATTTTAATAATAAATAATTGATTTGATCGAACTTTTCATTCATTTAATTAATAACATAAAATTTAATAATAATTCCCTATAAATTATTTAAAAATGTAATTCTCAATTATAAATATGAATAAATGTGTTATATTGAAAAACCATAAAAATTTTATAAATTCATAATTGAAATTACTTATAAAAAATTTAAATAAAAAATTATTAAAATCTGCCTTTAAATTTCATGTAAGAAACGATAAAAATGAGAAATTTCACTCAAATAAAACTTTATTGACTAACAACAAATAAATAAATACATATTCTATTTATTTTAAAATTTAAATCATAATAGTAAATATAAAAAAATCATAAATTTGAATACAACTGGAATTATTTATTAATAAATTTACAGAAAAGCATTTTTCAAATTTTACCAAAAAATGCTGTAATAGACATTTTTATTTCATAAAACCATATATTTTTTTTAAATTCTTTCAATAATAAAATATAGGTAATTAAATATTTTCTCTTTAAAACAAAAAGAAATATGTTTCTCTCATATTTAGAACAAGCAATTTTTTAGAAAGTTTTTCATAATTTAATATTAAATAATCAATTAATTTATAGTATTTTATTTATTTAATTGTTAAACTAAAATTAATAATAACTCACAATAAATTATTTTAAAGTTTAATTGTTAATTATAAATATAAATAAATTTGTTATATTCAAAAACCATAAGAATTTGAGCATTTTTTTATAGTAAAAAAATAAAATGTTTGTTTTTAAGGGATAAAGGAATTGAGTTGATAAAATAATGGAACTGTATTATGTGATTGACTAAATTTACATTTTCCGTGGTAAAAATCATTAAATATTCGTTTTTAAGTATTTTACATTTTTTATAGTAAAATCATATCTATTAAATTAATGAAATATTTAAACTATTTCATTTGAATGATTTAATGCTCTCGAAAATTTAACATTTTATATGGTAAAAATCATTGAATGTAGGATTTTAATAATTTGCCATTTTTATAGTGAAAAACATTGGTTATTGTAGGTTTTTAAGGGATAAAAAATCGAATATGAATGATTTAATGCTCTCAAAATATATTTTTTATATTTAAAAATATTAAATATAGGTTTTGAAGGCGTAAAAAATTGAATTAATGAAATAATTGAACTATTTCATATAAATGATTCAACGCTTTTGAAACATTTTACATCAGATGTAAGGGATAGAAAAATTGAATTGATGCAAATAATTGATCTATATAAATTTTATAGGTTTTTGTATTGAAAAAATTAATCAGTCAAATTAAACTTTTTTATATGAATCTCCAAAATTTTCCGTTTTTCCATGGTGAACAGAAAAGTATTAATAACTTTTGATATAGGAAGAAAAAGCTTTTAGAATCTTAAATACTCGAATCTGTTTTAAAATAGCAATATTCAAAAGTTGTTATTTGTTCATTTAATTCATTATAAAGCTTTAGTTATAATAACAAAATTAGTTTTACATATTAAAAGAGCTATATTATCTTTTGATTATCCATGTCATTACTTATTTGTGTTCCAAAAAATTTCAAATAATTGATATTGATTTTTTTACACTTGGGATTATTCTGCATTTGGCACAAATTACAAATCAAGTTTGTAAATGAGCAAAATTCAAACCAGGCTCTCATAATTTAAATTTGAAATATTGAGAAAATTCGTAGCACTTATTCACGTTCTCTTTCTGACTTGTATATTAGGGATACTTCATCTAGGATTCAAGTATAAATCTGTTTTATTAACAATTTTTTATACGATTATATGACAGTTGGAGGTTTGATGTAGTTTTTTATGAGGAAATGTGTTCCTTACAGGGACCCATGACCAGCAGTTCCACCGCTGCTGAAGACAAATGGTACGACATCCAACACGATTTCGATCCACCAGCCATTCCGGCCAAGTCGTCAACCACTAATCAACATCGCTTAAATCAATGCAACAACACGTTCCCGTGTACCCCGAAACGTGGCGGCAACAACAACAACACGCAAACATCACAAATGCAATTATCCCAGTCTCACAACCACTTTCTACAACAATCGGTCGCGGTACAACACAACAAAGCACAAATCACCCACTCGCTACCTCTACAACACGTCAGTTATTCGCAGAGTTTGAGCGTGGCCGCGGCAGCGGCCGCGGCCGGACTCAACAACATCGCCGATTACGAATACACCTACAAAAACAACATCGTCAAACAACAGAACGATCGCATGCGCATGCAAGATAACGATTACTCGATGCCGAGTAGGAAACCAAACGATTTCACGTCGATCCAACACCTCAACAACCTGGACTTGGGCAGGATCAAACTGACCGACGGGCATCATTCCACGGACAGTTTGGTCAGCGAACGTTTGTACGCGGTCGGCAGCGAAGACGAACTGTCCAACAACAGTAGCGGCTGCGACAACAACATGTCGCCGCGCAATCAAAACAAAACGAAACAAACGTTAACGAACAACAACAACAGCAGGAACCAAAGTCCCAGATCGCTGAACGGCGACGCCAAACTACGTCCGGGCGTTACGTCGCGTTCTTCGAATAGAAATAGCGCCAACCTGTCTTCCAGTACGTTTCAAGAGGAACTGATGCGTTTAATCAATCCGGACAGTATCGAAGCGTCGACGTCTTCTTCGGTCACCGCGTCCACCGTAGAAAGTAAAATTGCCAAAGACAAGAGTCATTCTAGGGAGAATGTGAACGGCGGCGGCGCGTTGTCCGTTCACAAGTCGCAGCCCGAGGTGATATTGACCACTGCCAGACCGGCGACGGTTATCTCGAACGCGAGCACCACGTCCAGTCCGCTGTTGCACGAGTTTCGCAACAAGGACGACTTGGTGCACTTGCCGCGACGCAACGCGAACGCCAAAGAAACGTCGTCGTTGGTTACGCCCGAGGATTTTCAATTCGCCGACGACCTGGACTGGTCCAGTTTGTTGGACTCGGCGATCAGCGGGAGGTCGGCTAGAGCGACGAACGAGTCGACCGGCGGCGGCGGCGGTTACGAAACCGCCGACAGGAACAAACAGTGGGAGGATAACTCGTTGATGGAGTCTTCGATGACGTCGTCGTAAGTAATATTTTATTTTCCTGATGATTGCGCATGTTTCGATTAAAAGTCACTTGGCACTTCCATAGTTCTATCATTCTAATGTAAAAAATTCATGATTTAATTCAAGTTTGTGAATAATATTCATACACTTCCCTTGAAAGTAATTTTTACACAAGAAATACATTAATTTTTCTCATCATTGTAAATTACAATAAATTCATTGAAGTAATGAACTATACAAGAGTTCACACTATAATAAATTAGAAAATACTCACTCTTATTCTCTAAAAATACTGTATTGAGGACCTTTCGGCTACCAAGTAGCCATCATCAGAGTAAACTAAATTATAAATCAAAATGTGCCTGTTTAAATACTATTTGGGAATAAAAATGCAAACAAGGGGTTGCCCTCAGCTGGAGATAAATCGGAATTTAATAAATTGCTTTTTTGTTTATACATTTCAATTCCTTCTAAATTGCCTAGATATTTGTCCGTACTGTATTTTTCTTTATATTGGCGAAATGTTCTTTATACCGAGTTGAAATGTTCCTTATATCGAATTTGAATGTTCCTTCCAGTTTGACCCATATAGAATTTTGAACACGACTAGCTCCCGCATTTGTCGAAGCCGGAAACTTGATCAAAGGTGTTGCCTAAATGGTCTTTTAGCTTGTTCTTCATCTATAAACGGGTTGTACTGCAAATTAAAAAAACAAATTATGGAATTTATTAATTATTCAGTAAAACTGTGAAAAATATCTAAAATTTTATAGACCCCACGAAAATGCAAAATTCTTTTTGCATCGTGTTCAGGATGGCTTACACGTCGTTAGTCAGAAAAAAAGGGGGGCTCGTGATTATTATTATAATTATTTATTAATAAACAATGAAAACCCATTTTCAATTAACAAATGGAATGTCTTTTATAACAAATGGAATATCTCGAGCTCTTTATATATTTATATTAATATTCAATATAATATTAATATAAATATTGGTGTAATTTTGGGTTTAATTATTTTAAAAACCTCTCCTCATTTCTCAATGATAATAATTTTCTATTTAACAATGATATGTTTTAATTCTCACAATCCATCCAAATCGGTACTACCAAGTTTCGAGGTCAAAGGTTACACCTCATCTTCAGGCATATACTGGGTGTCCCATTTTAATCCGCCAGTAGCGATAATTCTGAAGCAGTGCATTGAAGCAAAAAGTGTTCCGAATAAAAAGTTAACGGTTATGAGGGGGACATCTGATGCCGTCGACTTGGCACCCCCCAGCCCCCCGAGGGCGGCGGGAACAGGGGGCAACTGTCAAATCTCAAATGGAAACCCCTATTTTTTATTGCAGATTCGGATAGATCGTTAAAAAGTAGGTACATTTTATCCGGGTTGTTTTCCACAATTGATGATAGATGGCGCTGCAAACGTGAAAATGTGTTTTTTATCAATTAAATAGCAAGATTTTTTCCTTTGGGGTTACCTGAAAGACGTCGTCTTCCGCGATCCTCCAACCACGCGCGAGAACATGATGGAGCGAATAACTAATGCCTGTCATGAAATTTCTCCAAACACGTTGCGGGCGTGCGTGGAGAATTTCGCTAAACGTGTACGATTGTGTCGAGACCATCATGGACACAATTTTGAGCAGTACATGTGAATTGCAATGGCGACGGACTCACACACACGCAACACGCACACTCACATCCCCATGCAACACACGAACAACCACACAGACACACAAACAGATTTTGACGTTTGCAGCGCTATCTATTACCAAATTTTAAAAACACCCCGAATAAAATTGACCTACTCTTCAACACTATCCGAATCTGCAATACAAAATAGGGGTTTCCATTTAAGATTTGAAAGTTGCTCCCTGTTCCCGCCGCCCCCGGGGGGCTGGGGGGGGGGCAAAGTCGACGGCATCAGATGTCGCCCTCATAACCGTTAACTTTCTATCCGGAACACTTTTTGCTTCAATGCACTGCTTCAGAATTATCGCTACTGGCGGATTAAAATGGGACACCCAGTATAGGAATGGGTGTAGCCTATGTCGTCGAATCCTGATAGTACTGATTTAAATGGATTGTGAGAATTAAAACATATTTTTAAATATCAATATGATCCCAGACCAATTAGTTGATATAAATATTAATAATGACTCTTGACCCAGGTATGAATTATACAGGGTGTTCCATCTCAGACGAGCCACCCCGTATATTTCTTATCCCATAGTGAGTGCAAAAATCTCCCGAAACACGTCGAATGATTTTGTTTGGGGGACATCTTTTGACGTATATTTGAGGCTTGAACGAGCAACCCCCTGATAGGGGGCGCGTCAACCCCTCAAAATTGAATAGGGGAGAGGGGTTGAGTGATACGTCATTTGAAAGGTCTTAGGAGCCTCTTCACAACGGTGTATGAAAAATGTAAATTTGATGAACCGTTTTCGCCAAAAATGAATTTTGTTGCTCGAATGCGCCACCTTGAATATTTTGGTTATTTGTACAATGTACAAGCTCATTTTTATTAAGCCTCTTTTACAAACTGGAACAATCTTCAAAAAATCACATTCGTAAAAAAATTGAATTGTGTTGTCATGCTTACAATGAAAAAAATTAAATCTGCGTGTTTACAAATGTTCAAATTGTCCTCCATTGACTTCCATACAATAATACAATCTTGACTGAAAACCGTCTCTAACATGGTTCAGCATAATTGGAATTATTTGACGACACTCATTTACAATTCGTTGGCGTAGTTCGCCAAATTTTCAGGCTGAGTCACAAAAATCTTGGACTTAAGGTGCCCCCACAAGAAGAAGTCCAGAGGGTTCAGGTCAGGAGATCGGGCAGGCCACTCCATAGGACCTCTTCTTCCAATCCAACGACCGGGGTATTGCAAATTGAGGTATTGGCGAACTGGTGCGGCATAGTGAGGAGGAACTCCGTCTTGTTGGAAATGCAATTGTTGTTCAAGTAGTAGAGGATCGTTTCCTAATTGTTCAGTTATTAACGGATCAATCGCATTTTCCAACATTTCAAGATAAATTTCGCTATTTAAATTACCAGGAATAAACAGAGGTCCAATTAGGTGGTCTTCCAAAATTCCTACCCAAACGTTTAGCTTTTCCCGATGTTGAGTGTGAGCTTATCGAAATACATGAGGATTTGTATCGCTCCAAATTCTACAGTTATGCCTAAACACCTTCTAAGAACAAAAAATGAAGGCAACATAAGGAAATGTTTAGCTGTTTTTTTATTTATTAGTTTGAGAGAATGTATTATTGTATGGAAGTCAATGGAGGACAATTTGAACATTTGATTTAAACACGCAGATTTAATTTTTTACATTGTAAGCATGACAACACAATTCAATTTTTTTACGAATGTGATTTTTTGAAGATTGTTTAAGTTTGTAAAAAAGGCTTAATAAAAATGAGCTTGTACATTGTACAAATAATTAAAATATTCAAGGTGGCGCATTCGAGCAACACAATTAATTTTTGGCGAAAACGGTTCATCAAATTTACGTTTTTCATACACCGTTGTAAAGAGGCTTCCAAGACCTTTCAAATGACGTATCACTCAACCCCCCTCCCCTATTCTATTTTGAGGGGTTGAAGCGCCCCCTATTAGGGGGTTGCTCGTTCAAGCCTCAAATATACGTCGAAAGATGTCCCCAAACAAAATCATTCGACGTGTTTCGGGAGATTTTTCCACTCACTATGGGATAAGAAATATACGGGGTGGCTCGTCTGAGATGGAACATCCTGTATATAAATTCTCGGGGAATAGGTCACACTAACACATATGCTTATTATTTTCGTCTTTACGTACTTTTCACGACTACCATCATCAGAAGACAAATCACTGCATAAAACGTGATTTCTTAAATCTAATTGTATCACCACAAGTCGTCCTTATCGCACTAATTTCAATTAAAGATGCCCACGTCGCCGAAACGTACAGAAACACAAGCAATCGAAATTGTAACACATTAATGTTTTAAGTATATGAATATCTCAATAATCCACTGCTTAACAATTTTCTTATAAAATCAGACGTCATATCAAAGCACAATTTGTAATACGACTGAAGGGCTGAAACCAAAAATATAACCATCAAGTATCTATTTTCGAACCAGATGTTGAAAATTTAAGAGGTAATAGAAAAAGCTTGTCAGACCTTTTTGAAAGAAATATTGCTATTTGAGCATTCAACCTAAAACATTATAAAAATTCATATAGGAATTTGCAAGTGTAATTAATTAAATTAGTATAAATTTGACTAAATGACTGAATATCTGTTCTATGATTTCCAGACTTGGAGTCTCGTTTTATGTGATTCTATAACCATCAATTCGATTACAAAAATGTTAATATTTCAACTAAGGAAACCAATTATTATAAAAGAACTATTCTGAAGATGGTAAAACGTGACTCCAAGTCTGTAAATCATAGGACAGATATTCGATCATTTAGTCAGATTTATACTAATTTAATTGATTAAAAGCCTTGCTAATTCCTACGTGCGTCTTTATAATGTTAAAAGTATATTTTGGGTAGAATGCTCAAATAGAAATATTCCTAATAAGGTCTCACAACCTTTTTCTATTACCTGCTAAATCTTCAACATCTGGTTCGAAAGTAGATATTTGGGCGTTATATTTTTGGTTTCAGTCCTTCAGTCGTATTACCAACTGTGCTTTGATATGACTTCTGAGCTTATAAGAAAATTGCTAAGCAGCGGATTCTTGATTCATATACTTAAAACATTAATGTGTTATAATTTCGATTACTCGTGTTTCTGTTTGTTTAATTGAAATTAGTGCTATAAGGAACGTCTTGTGATGAATTAGTTTTAAGAAATCATGTCTTAGACATTGATTCGTTTTCTGATGATGATCGTGAGACCGAAACGTACGTAAAGACGAAAATAATAAGCATATGTGTTAGTGTGACCTATTTCTTGAGAATGTATATATAATGATATAAATATTAGTGTAAACTTGTTTTGAATAATTTTAAAAACTTTCCTCAATGATCTTCATTTTATATTTAAATATGAGGACATGTTCTCCATTTAATATAACATTAATATAAATATTTATTAGTTTAGTCTCGTTTTTAATTATTTCAAAAACCTTTCTTCAACAATCAGAATTTTATATCAAAATCATTTAATTAAATATTACATCTATGTACCACTTTCAATATCAGGCCCGGCTTCTCCCATTACTTCATAGTCCCGATGTTTTAATTATCAACGAACCAATTCTTCTACCTTTTAAGACGTATGGTTGTTGCAGAATCGGTTCGAGCGCCAGCGTCCCGGAATTGCAGAATCATCTGACCGAATTGGAAGCGAGAGTGGGCAGAGAAACTAGACGCAGGGTATCCTTGGAGAACGAAGTACAACGGCTGAAAGATGAGAACAAGAAGTTGCAGGATCAGGCGCAAGCCGCCCTGCAACAGTTGCGCAAATTCACAGAATGGTTCTTTAAAAACGTCCAAAGACAATAACGTAATTTTTAACGCTAATTGTATGACAGAAAAGACCATCCATCTCTTCTCTATCATGCAATTATACAAAAGTCTTCTTATGCATGTGATAAATATTTTTATATATAACTAAGATTTATAGTTTCCACCGTCAGCTTATCCGGATTTCTATTTCGGTCGAATTGTCGAATAGCTACCGCGTATTATTTTATTTCGTACACAGATTCTGGAAGGAAAGAGCACGATTGCAGTTGAAGGTCGATGTGAAGGACATGAATGGACTCGAAAATGTGATAAAACGAAGGTGCAGCTAAAAAGGCAGGTAATTAAATCGATTCCCGGCACACAAATTTACGAAAATTGCATAAATTTAATTATTTTCCAAAGGAACCTCGTACGAAATATTGGAAAAATTTATAACTATTATTAGTGTTACATATTTACAGTATTGTTCGTTTTGAAGTAATGAATATGATGCACAATTATTAATGTATATTATTTATTATTTCTACGTATTAAAATAAAATGCTTTATTAAAAATAAATAATATTGTGGGTTATTATTTGCGTTTGTTTGGAATAAAAATCTGAATAAGTTGCAAGTGTATGGTATATTTTAAAACCAATGTTGAGGTATATTATTATATTATCTTCTTATTTGTTTTATAACAGTGTTTGTACAGCTTTACTTTTAGATTTAAATTAAATGTTTCCCCCTCCCCCCTTTCTGGGTATTTGAAAATGGCAGTGTATTTTGGGTTCAGGCAGTGTGATATTGAAAAATTTTGAAATACAATCGTTGGTAGTATTTTATGACCGATTAAAACAACAAATATTGAATAATGAAAAAATTCAGATTTTATCAACTACACCTTAATTGTGTTAATAATTTCTGTATATTTATTTTGCATTAATATATAAAATCGAATAAATCCTAAAATCACAAATATTTAGTTACTATTTGATTTTATATTGGTTTATAAATTCTTTATAACTTCATTCACACAAAATATTGTAAGTCAATTTCTTTAATATAAATTAATTAAAATCAACATTATCAATTTCTTTAGTTATTTTTCAATATCTTCCATGGTTTTATTGAATTTTTGTTACCTATATAAAATTTAAACAACGAAAATATAATTACTTTATTCAATATTGCCTCTTTAAACTTTTTTTTGGTGAGTTCTTTAATTTCGTTGATAATTTCTGTATATTTATTCTGCATTAATTTAAAAAAAGATGATGATTCAACTAGATCAGGTTTTGGAAATAGTGGTCTGAACAGCAATATAAAATAAGTATAAAATCAAAAAAATCCTAAAAGTCACATGAATATTTAGTGAATGTCTCAAAAAAAAGTAAATTATTTTAATGTAAATTGAATATACAGAAATTAACAAAATCAACATTATCAATTTCTTCAGAATTATTTTTAATATCTTCCATGATTTTATTGAATTTTTGTTACTTATATAAAATTTAAACAACTAAAATATAATTATTTTATTCAATATTGCCTCTTTAAACTTTTTTTGGTGAGTTCGAGTTTTTCCAAAAATTCAATTAGAGTTCCTTAATTTTGTTAATAATTTTTGTATATTTATTTTTAAACACAGATGATTCAACTAGATCAGGTTATGGAAATAGTGGTCTAAATAGTAATACAAAATTAACATAAAATCAAATAAAATCCTAAAATCACATAAATATTTAGTGACTTTAAATGTCTCAAAATATTGTAAGAAAATTATTTTAATGTAAATTAAATATACAGAAATTAACAAAATCAACATTATCAATTTATCAAGATATTTTTCAATATCTTACATGATTTCATTGAATTTTTATTACTAAAATATAATTACTTTATTCAATATTGCCTCTTTAAACTTTTTTGACCATTTCGAGTTTTTCCAAAAATTCAATTAAAGATCCTTAATTTTTTTAATAATTTCTGTATATTTATTTTGCATTAATTTAAAAAAAGACGGATGATTCAACTAGATCAGGTTTGGAAATAGTGGTCTAAATAGCAATATAAAATTAATGTGAAATCAAAAAAAACTAAAAGTGTCAAAATATTGTAAGTAAATTATTTTTATGTAAATTAAATATACAGAAATTAACAAAATCAACATTAATTCCTTTAGAGTTATTTTTCAATATCTTACATGGTTTTATCGAATTTTTATTAATTACCTAAAATCCGAACAACTAAAATATAATTACTTTATTCAATATTGCCTCTTTAAACTTTTTTGACCATCTGGAGTTTTTCCAAAAATTCAATTAAAGCTCCTTAATTTTTTAAATAATTTCTGTATATTTATTTTGCATGAATTTAAAAAAAGACTGATGATACAACTAGATCAGGTTTGGAAATAGTGGTCTAAATAGCAATATAAAATTAATGTAAAATCAGAAAAACCTAAAAATGTCTCAAAATATTGTAAGTAAATTATTTTTATGTAAATTAAATATACAGAAATTAACAAAATCAACATTATCAATTTCTTTAGTTATTTTTCCATATCTTACATGGTTTTATTGAATTTTTGTTACATATATAAAATTTAAACAACTAAAATATAATTACTTTATTCAATATTGCCTCTTTAAAAATTTATTGGCGAGTTCTAGCTTTTCCAAACACTCAATAAAAGTTTGGAATGTTCTTTTATATTTTTATATTTATACAGATAAATACAAGAAATTTTACTTTATTAAATTAAATATCACTTTATTTAATAAAGTAAAATTTCTTGTTTTTATCTGTAAGAATAGATTATCACAAAGTAACAGACAGTTCCATTCAAATTCTTTTATATTTATTTCTAGTAAAAATATTTGATAGGGATTAATTAGGTAGGTATCTACCTAAAAAGTTTGTTGAGTTGTGAAATTGAAAATATTCCTTCAATTCTTTTAAATCTTATAGACAAGATAGATTCTTAAATCTATTGAATTTTAGGTAGATTTGTATGGATTCTACTGAATTGAGATTTTCCATTGGAGGATGCTGAACTGGAGCTCTGAAATTTTTTTCCAAAAATTGCAGAGAAATATTCGAATCTCGCTCCGATATACCCTAATTTTGACCCAGGTATGAATTATATATAAATTCTTGGGAAATAGCTCACACTAACACATATGCTTATTATTTTCGTCTTAACGTACGTTTCGGTCTCACGACCATCATCAATGTCTAAAACGGGATTTCTTAAAACTAATTGTTAGACATAATACGTTTTCTGATGATGGTCGTGAGACCGAAACGTACGTAAAGACGAAAATAATAAGCATACGCGTTAAGTGTGTCCTATATCCCGAGAATTTATATATAATTCATACCTGGGTCAAAATTGGGGTATATCGGAGCGAAATTTGAATATTTCTCTACACGATTATTCTCTTAACCCCTCACCATTATGTGAAGCCGATTTTTATCTCTAATCTATCTGAATGACGGTAGAATCCTTTTGTTTATCTTTTCACAGTGACGTACTTACTATTATATGCGAATTTTAAATCTTATTCTAGAATTGCTAACTGTTTGGATCCGATACACTACTTTTTTCACTACTTTATTTTCCAGTGAATAACATTTTAGATTTTGTAAATTCTCTAATAATACTTTTTGCAAGTTCTCTAAAATCCACACATACATGTATTTTTCTCAAATTGCAAACTTAAAGAACTAATAAAAATGGTTCAATTATTGCTAGTATTACTAATTATATTTTGTGATTATTCAAAAGGAAATGATCTAAATATTTCTTGTGGAAAAACATTAATGAACTTTTCATTGTAAACTCAATGAAGTAATTTAATGTTATACCACCAGATAATTATTGAGGACATTCTTTGCTTTGTTCACAAAATATGAAAACTAACATTTAATTATGGAATACAATTATTAATATACACCAAAGACAGTATTCTCGGTTAATGTACTGAAATTGAAAAATTAACTTATTAATTTCTGGAAACATGTGCTCTAGAAAAAATGAGATTTTAGGTTTTGTTTACACTACTGAGTAGTGTTTTGTGTGATGTGAAGAAGCACAATACATATTTCCTTGTAAATGTTTATTCTTGTTTTTAATGATGCACTAGTTGGAGAGCTATTAATATTTTTTAATATTGTACATGTTTGTAAATTATTCTTGAATATATTTATAATTATATATGTAAAGTACAAAATTGTTGTATTTATTTTCTTGTTCATATTAATTATTGTATATAATTATATTGGTTTATAACCATCTTGAATTCAATCTCCTTGTTTTCTTCACTATTGTATTAACCAAAAAGGAGGTTTGTTTTAGTTTCGTTATTATCACATAATGGTTACCAACTTGTTTATTATTGAATCTTATTTATAATTTAGGACAGTTAAAGTTTATATCAATACTGAAATAGTAATTTGGGTGCTATATAATTGCATAATGTAGAAAAATACAACAGGTCAAAATAGTGGAATTTCATATTTTGGCCGAATTGTTTTATTTTTCAAATAATATTTTAAACTGATTAAAATACTATTTTGATTAAACTATTTTATTGAATCCTAATTTTCCGTATTTTTCACTTATTTTGGGAAATTAATATGATGCTAGTTTTAAATATTTTTTTTAATTAGCCATTGCCCAAGAAAAACTCATCAACTGGCCATAAAATATCAATTATTTATTTTATTATTGGTTAACATTTTGATTATTTTGTTGTAAGATTTATTAAATGATCCAACCGCGAGGCCTTTCTTGTAATTATTGTTGATGATTTTTTTAATAATTCAATAAAATAGATACATCCAATTTCCGTATCATTTGTTTTTATCGCGTAACGGTTTCACTAAAAATGATAAAAATAATTTTGCAATTATAGAACATTTTTATTGAAAATATTAACTTAAAGCGAGAGTTGATGTTTTATAACAGTTTTATGACTTTATTAAAATTGTTATATAATTATATATAGCTAGAGTTTACAAATATTTAATATCCTGAAACATAAACACCAAATGAAAATATATTAGCGTTAATGTCCATTCCCGGTGCATTTTAAATAATGTAATCTGTTAATTTTATATTGTGACCTGTTATTAAATGCCTTATGAATGGATTTAATATTTATAGATAAGCATTTTAGTATTGTATGTATGTAAGTTTCACACATTCACATAATATATTATAAACTTAAAGTTTAAATGATGTTTGTTTTCTGATTATTAACCATATTTACCCATTTTTATCCCGAATTTTTAGAATAACAACAATCAGCTGCTTGCCTAAAAAATTAATAAAAGCGGTTTTCTTTATTTATTTCCTTATTAATTATAGAAAGGGGGATTGATTAGTATTGTGATTTTAATAATTTATTGAGTTATGCTAAACTTGTTTACTCTCCACCATGCGCATTGGAAATTATTTAAAAAAAAGGTTTGTATTACAATACTTGGTAAGTATAGGTCAAAATAATGTTCAATGTCATTTTTAGTACATTGAATAAGGTTTATCTTATACCTATAAAAGCATGAAATTAAAACACATAAGACAAACAATTTGGCAGGACTAATTCTAAATTGAATGCTGCTAAGTTTTTGGTAAATTTCAGTTTAATTCTCCCACTTTCAAAAGTTCAATCAATATGGAGTTCTAAGAAGAATTTTTGTTTATAAATATTATAGTTTCAAGGATATTTGAATAACAAAAATATTAAGTTTTTGATATTCACCAAATGTTAGTTTTACAAAAATTCTAATTAAACAATTTTAATATACTTTTTCGTAAATATACAATAAATGTTGATGTGAAATTTATGTGAATAGTTATTGAGAATTATCTTAATTCGACGTAATCAATGAAAAATCGGGGACAAGTTTCAGTAAGTATTTATTGTCACGTTAAGCTAATGTGAGGACTATCATTATATTTTAATAAAAGGATCCATTCCCCCTTTCGGGGCACGTGAAACTG
Organism: Endomychus coccineus; assembly: GCA_958510875.1. Classification (NCBI taxonomy): domain Eukaryota; kingdom Metazoa; phylum Arthropoda; class Insecta; order Coleoptera; family Endomychidae; genus Endomychus; species Endomychus coccineus. The sequence goes on from OY294068.1 coordinate 197,832,744, forward strand.
AACATATTTCATGTCGCTTCAGCAGTTTGGGAAGCGAACGCTTGGGGTCGGAAGAGACTGATCCAGCATCTCTCATTCAAAAGCATTTGTAATGTATGTAGTGCCATCTATTGCTGTACTTCGGATACTACATATACACATAATATCCGTGTCCCTGATACATTTGACTCAAGATATTCGTATTCCGATATAACTAAAAAACATTTAAACATGTACAGAGAAAATATCTAAAAGGGAATATTATATTTCGGTACTGTGTAGAAAACGTTTGTTTCGAAATATCTATTTAACAATAATTATAAAATATTTTCGATATTTAATTCATATATCTATTTATGCAGTTTTATTAGAAGCAATTCTGCTCCATATGAATCAAAATATGAGAATGTCCATCTTTAATCGTTAATTTGTGATATCCCATTTTTACAGATGAAAACAAGAATTTTTACTTTGTTAAATATCACTTTATTTAAAAGAATTTTGAGTTTTACGTAAATTTGAGTTTAATTTTCCAAAGGTTCTTCCGAAAGTTAAAATGATTTTACACGACGTAAACGCCGAAACCCTAGATATATTTTTTTATTTCTCTATTATATTACGCCAATATGTATTAATGAAGAGTTATTTCAAAAACCTTATGCCTTTTGCATAGAATTGATAATCGTATGCAAGTTCTGAAGAAGGATTTTATCATATTTTTCTTTGTCGTAACACGACAATAAATGTGTACATAATGTAATTAAGACTTGTTTAAAATTGGAAGAATCAATATTAATATTTTTCATAATAAAAATAATTATTCCCAATTTGAATAGTTATTTTCACATTGTGGACGTGTTTGGTTATAGTTTTTCATAAATTTCTCGTCTTGAACCGTGTGAAAAGTAAGTACTTATAATAAGTAGTTACCCTGTTAAACATTCCTTCCACGTTATCCACGTGTTAATGGTAGAAAACCATCGTTAGAATGGACGTATTAGGTATCAGTAGTTATCTATTAAATAGGAAGAGGAGTCCGTTATTTCCTGTTGATTATGAGTATGACATACCAATTAATAAACTAATATGTAGAGTTGAAACTGTTATCACAGTAGATTAGGTACCGAAGTATATTGTCCAAGGTCTCCAATAATTGAACAAACAGTTTTCTTTTATGTGTAATTCCTTATATTTCGTACCAGTGAATTATGGAATGTGTATTGTCTGTATGTTTCATCTATTTATTTATATCCACGAATTCCACGATATACGAGGGTGGATTGATAAGTTTCCGGCCTGACCAAGAGATGGCGCCACTAGGCCTACGTTGTGGTGGCGTTCTATAGTACCATCCTTAGATAGCTTGTAGCTATAGTTTCAGTCCGATCACCATGTTAGTTTAGGTTTGAGAGCACGCTGAACAAGACGCCTCTGTGTTTTTCGTAAAAATGGAAAAGCTGGAAAATCGTGCTGTCATCAAATACTTTTATTTGAAGGGGTTAACGCCGAAGGACATTAAAGAAGAGATGGACTCAACACTGGGGACATCCTCCCCATCATATTCAACCGTTAAGCAGTGGGTTTCCGAGTTTAAAAAGGGTCGTGTGAGCACCTCTGATGCGCCTCGCTCAGGACGCCCCATTGAGGTCACAACTCAAGATGTGATCGAAAAAATCCATCAAATAGTGCTGAAAGACCGCAGATTAAAAGTGCGTGAGATAGCTGAGACCTGTAAGATGTCATATGAACGTGTACAAAATATTTTGCACCAACATTTGTGTATGGAAAAGCTCTGTGCAAGATGGGTGCCGCGTTTGCTAACAGTCGACCAAAAATTGATTCGAAAGAACATTTCTACCGCCAATTTGGCGTTGTATAAGCGTAATCCAAGCGAGTTTTTGCGTCGATTCGTAACCGTTGACGAAACATGGGTCCACCACTACACTCCTGAAACCAAAGAACTGTCTAAACAGTGGATTGGGCCAGGGGAACCAACTCCAAAGAAGGCAAAAACAATTTTTTCGGCGAACAAGGTTATGGCTACTGTTTTTTGGGATGCAAGAGGTATTATATACATTGATTACCTTAAAAAGGGTAAAAGTATCACTGGTCAATACTACGCAGACTTATTGCAACGTTTGAGCCACGAAGTGAAAATTAAACGACCTCATCTGGCGAAGAAAAAAATCTTGTTTCATCACGATAACGCACCAGCGCACACGTCCATCATTGCGATGGCTAAAATCAACGATCTGAAGTTTGAATTGATGCCGCACCCTCCCTACTCTCCAGACCTAGCCCCGAGTGACTATTACCTGTTTCCTAACCTCAAAAAATGGCTTGGCGGTAAGAGATTTGCGGACAATGAAGAAGTAATCGAAGCTGTAAATGGGTATTTTGAGGAGCTTGACGAATCAGTCTATAGAGATGGCATTACTAGACTAGAACACCGCTATGAGAAATGTATCAGCCTTGAAGGAGATTATGTTGAGAAATAGAAAAAAATAATTCTTAAAAACGTTGTTTTTCTTGGTCAGGCCGGAAACTTATCAATCCACCCTCGTAGTACTGTTCCAGTAAATATACCGAGCTGAGAGTTCCCGGCACACTGTTTCGTGTTATTATACGTTAGGTACTATTCACGACAAAACGAAATGTCCGAAGAAAATGTAGACATCGGTAACGGAAAAAGAAAGTCCGGTAATTGTGATTGTTTTATACTCAAGTGCTGTTGTTTTGGCGAGAAAAGGAAAAACGACAATAATAAGGATCAAGAAATCACTGCGAACAGAGACATTAATGAACCAAATGTAAGAATTAACGTCAGCTAAATAGGTGATTTGAAAAATCATCAACAATGTAAGGTGAAGTTATGAAATTTTAATTGAGCACCTCATAATTTCATTTGTTTTGGTTGTTCTAAGTTTTAGTGTCAATTTCGAACAGCTGTCAAAATAGATGGTAAGAAGTTATTTGTAACAGTATCTAATCAACAGACAATGCTTTATATTTCTCAACATTCACGCGAGTTGTTATTTAATTCAACAGTTATAGGATTCTGCATTAGACATTTGAGAATTTCTTTTCGATTATTAATAGAAAACATGTCATCGGTGCAGTCTCATTGTATGAGTCAAATTACATAAAGGTGTGGCTATAAAATAAATAATTCGATTAGGTAGGTCATGGCCACGAATATTTTATTTTCATGTATTACTTATGTGAGATTTTCTCTATCAGCACGCTTGTACCAAGGACCTGATAAGTATAGATGATACTGGTTTCAACGTTCGTTTGTAGTTACTTAGAACGCAACTAAATTGATCGTTTGCTAATTTATTGACATATGTGCTTTTAATCCGTTGTTTATTTGTCGGACAAGGCTGCTCATATTAATTTTCTAAGTTTAGGTAAGTTTATTGGGTTATTGGGGAAAGGTCACATCAGAAGTTTGAAGTCATTTAAATCGGTAATCAGTACGATGGCGTCATCTGCTGACAACGTCCTGAATCACTTATACCAGGAACGATAGAAATCTGTAGAAATTGGTAACTCAGTTGTCTTGGTGTTGCGACTAAATTCTGGAGTGCACTTCCTTGCTCATTCCGTCGAACTGTGTATACCTATTAAAATAAAATTGTAATGTAAGTGATTCAATGAAGATACTTACCTGATTTTGATATTAACAAGATAATTGATTATGTTACTAATACGCGCATGAAGGTATTGATTCATAGCTTATTCATTTCAAGGCTTCATATGTTGTTTCTACGTACAGGTTGGGTCACCTTATTCCTAGTGACAATAGAGTTAGGAACGAGAGTTTCATTGAAAATTGGTTCATATTCGTAAGAAAATGCTCATTATGTTCGTTGTCTAATTTTGCTGGTTGCCTCAAAAACAAATTAATGTAGGGACGTCAATGCCAAATACAGCCCACATATTGCTCACTGCCATATACAGCCCATATATTGCCCACTTTTTAAATCTTATGCAAATGAGAAACTGCATTTCTGCATCGAGAAAATGCATTTTTTCAGGTGCAATTTTTGAAGCAAATAAAAAATATTCATCATTCGGTAATACATTGTGGAAATCGACCCAAATTTGTTACTCGGGGGTTTTTGGGGTCGCTGAACACGAATATGATGTCAGCAAAACCATATAATGTACCTGGGGACCAGGAAATTCTGGTTGTGAGGGTCATCCACGAGGTTTTGTCGAATTTTGCTCGGAAATTGAATGAAAATTTTACTCGGGGGTTTTCGAAGTCGCTGAACACGATTCTTATATTGAAAAAATTCCCCAATATACTTTGTAGGCAAGGGTGACCTGGTTGTCTAGGTCGTCACCTCACAACACCCTGGCCTCCAGGTATACTGAATTTTTTCAATATCAGAATCGTGTTCAGGGACCTTGAAAATCCCCCGAGTAAACATTTTGGTTCAATTTCCAAGCAAGTTTAGAGAAAACCTCGTGAATGATCCTCACAACCAGGACTTCCTGATCCCCAGGTACATTATATGGTTTTGCTGATATCATATTCGTGTTCAGCGACCCCAAAAACCCCCCAGAGTAACAAATTTGGGTCGATTTCCACAATGTATTACCGAATGATGAATTTGTTTTATTTGCTTGAAAAATTGCACATGAAAAATTCTATTTTTTCGATGCAAATAAGATTGAAAAAGTGGGCAAATGGAGTAAATGCATCAAGGAATCGGATCAATCTTACTGCACAAATTTTAGACCTAGAATGTTATATTTCCTCGAATAATAATACAAAAGAACATCGCAATTAAAGAATTAGTGTGTCAAATTCCAAGATAACAGGTAAAAAACCTGTTCTATATTCCAAAAATGAACCACCAATTATGTACGTAATTATTTAATCAACAAAAAAAATAACAAAGAAATAACATTTATAACCATTTCACAGGCTTTTTCTCTTCAATTTTACTTTCTTGATTCACATATTTTCTTATTTATTACCCTCTGAAATAAGACAAAATAAACAGAAACTAAATTGGGGCAAAATAATTCTACTCGAAAAAATAACATCATTCGCAAAAGGTCCTATTAAATCAAAAGAATTCAATGAACTTTTTGAGATAATACTGAGAATAATCTGGAATATAATGCTCGCTCGTATTCATAAATAGAGGACATTATTTTTCAGTCTATCGAACACAATTATGTGTATATAATTAAGATAGGAAGCTAGAACCTCCTAATTAGCCCTACCGGGCAGATACAGTTTTGTCCGTCCTCATTACTTAATGGAGAAATCCCAAGAAACTCTTCTTATTTTCAAGATTATACACTTCCGTCCGTCTTAACTTCTCTAATGAAATTTACCGAACATCCAAAAATGAACTTACTAATAACAAATACACTATACAAGAGTTCACAACTGTGAATACCAACGAACTCGGATATACCGAGTTCGTTGGTGAATACACTATAACACTAATAACTACGAAATAATCACCCTTATACACTACAAATACCATTAAAGTACTAACAAGTAGCCACATCAGAGTGAACTAAATTAGAAAAAATATACCTGTCTGAATACTATTTGTGGTTAATAATGCAAACCAGGCGTTACCCTCAGCTGAAGATAAATCTGAATTTAATAAATTTCTTTTTCGTTTATACATTTCCATCCCTTCTAAATTAACCAGATATTTGTCCGTACTGTGTTTTAAGTGTTCTTGAGAAATGGTGTGACCTGTATTTAAAACGTGTTCTGCTAATGCTAATTTTTCACTATTATAAGGATCAATCTGTCCATACATAGAAGAAGAACAGCATTGGAAGAACATATTTTAAATACAGGTCACACCATTTCTGAAGAAAATTTATTTATATTAAAACACATTACGGACAAATATGTAGGTAATTTGGGAGGGATAGAAATGTATAAGCGGAAAGACTTATAACAAATTCAGATTTATATCCTTTTTTTTGTCTTCACAAGTTTTATTTGATTTCTTTCTTATAACTAATATGTTTCTATGATGTTAAATAAATGGCTGAACAACCTCTCTACAGAGAGATTCTCGAATGGAAGGATTAGCAAAAAGTGATAACAACCTCTCAGTCTGGCACCAAAGCATTCTTGGCAAACTTCCGTTATATGGTTTGTTGCCTCAACTTACTATCGTGGTTTCTCTCAGAAAGATCACTCCGTGTGGTGGTTGACCGAGTATACTCCTGTACAATGATTATCAACGCTGTTGTTCCACAGGAATTTATCTTGGTACCAACTTTGTTTCTGCTCTGTTGATCATTTGAGCATTCACCAAATTGAAAACTTTTGCCAGTATTCTTCTGCTGGCTCTGACAAATCATGTCTAGTATAATCTTGAAGTACCGTGCATGTTTCCACCACTCATTGTCCTATTGTTGAAGTCCAATAAACTTAATAACGCTCTGAGAACATGCTTCAAAGATTTTGTTTCGAAAGGCTGTGCTACTGGTGGCTCAACTATAGATTGTTGTGTCTTCTGACATTGAATCCGTTGTGTGTGAGAGACCTCATGAGGTACCACCGTGGAATGTAATATAATATACTTTAGTTTACCCTATCTCCATTTTTACACCTTAAATAAACATGTGGAAAAAGTGTCATAGTGTAAACTAAATTAAATTATATTGAATTTAGTTAACAATGTGAAAACGAAACTTAAGGGTTTTGCTTGAAGATTGATAAAGATCCAATCTAAATTGTAAAACTTTTCCCAAGAGTCAAAAACCCTCAATTGTCTTCACACCACTACTATATTGAACAATTCCTTTGTACACCTGTCAACAAATTCGCAATGCTGGTTGTCGCGCGGGATTTTCCAAATTACGGTCAAATCCAACATTTCTTCTTCTTTAGCTGTTTTACCCCCGGACGAAAGTGTATATTTGACATTCTAGTGACCGGACTAGAACATATGACCTCATTTAAGGCAAAAGGGATTACGGACGAAACTGTAATTGCCGGCCTTACCAGTCCTACATCTTGCGTACCACTGAAATGTATATTTTGATGAAGGTGAGGACGGCTACCAAACAGTTTCCACAATACAATTTTCACTTATAATTGATTATATAATGGAAGTTGAAGATGGTTTTGACGATTTACTTTTCTTTCCTCCCGAACAGAAGTCTCTAATATTAGCTCCAACTTTCTTCGTAGATGTTCCTAGGAAATTAATCGAAGGAATACTGGTCAGCATAACTGGAACAACTTTCGAAAACTGCCAAAGGTACGTTATTCTACAAGTTTTGTTATGCTTAGGTTCATTTTTAAGTCGCTAAAATCACATAACTCAAGAAATGTCAGTTCGATGATAAGGTCTTTCTAGTCCAGATCGATCAGTAACGTCACAAACTTATAGTTCCAGACAGCTGTTTCGCTCTCATCATTGAAACGAGCAAGTTTGCAACGTTACTGAACGATCTCTGTTGAAGCTGGTCATAACTAACCTACAACGTGGTAAAAAGGTCAAAGTATCTCCCGCCATCTACGAATAGATGCCCCACGATTCGTATATTCATTTATTTCTGATTCTCTTAAAATATCAGATCTTGGAAATTCAGGAGTAACGGAAATGATAACAGAGCATCTACACCAGTTTTCATTTCTTGATAATGGCATATATTTGAGTGAAATATATATATATATCGAGCATACCACTACATCCATCATGAAGCCATATCGATTTTCCAAAGTAAACGATATCACCACTAACAGAAATTCGGTAAGGTACAAAAAACGTCTCGTTCCTATTTGTACCAATCGTAATTGAATTAAGAATTTCGTGAGTTTCTTCACGGTTCTGTAGAAGCTTCGGATAACAAGACAGCTTGCTTTGCGCTCACAATATTGCTTTTTATTCGATTTAGATCTGTTGAAGTTAAATGCGCTTCGTACTTATATTTGGTTAGCTCAGTTTCAGCAATTTTACAATGCGTATGTCCCCAAAGCATTTATTTTAACCAGTTTGAGTTATTTTAATAAATAATGATGAGTTAATTGTTTTTACAAACCTCTCAAAGTATTTTTTTAACGAGTTTGAGCTATTTTAATGAATAATGATGAAAGAATTTTTTTTACAAACGTCTCAAAGTATTGGTTCGTAATATTCTTCTTTTTAATTTTGAAATTTTACTGAATAATTTGCAATAGGACCCTGCAAATATTCGAATTTATTCATCTAGATAAAATTGGCTCCCTACAAACTAATACAATCCAATTAAATATATAAATAAATTGGTATTACCCATATGTGAGTTCATTTTAATAATAATTGAAGATTATAGTTATTAATTCTCGCAATCTCATTTGCAGATATTTACTACATATTTTGAGGCCTATGGCTTACATATTAATACTGGCTAATGAGGTGGCACTCATAGGCCTTGGAACATGTAGTAAATATCTGCAAATAGAATTGTGAGGATTACAACCTATTATCTTCAATTATTGTTAAATATATAAATAAATAAATTAGATTACTTAAACTTTTTTTTTTGTGGAGGTGAAGAAAACCCTTTATGGGAGGTTATGAGCCTTCGAATCTCAAGGTTTACTGTGAGAGTCACCATTCCAGGCATACTCACTAAAAACTTCACCCCCTTTGTAGGCTTGTCTGGCTATTGCCTCTGGTGACACTTAGGCCTACTGGCCCATTGTATCTCGCCTATGTTTCGTTTATTTACGGTATCCACTCAAGTATTTTTGAACCTTGTACGAGTTTGTACAAGTCCTTCACAGGGTGGGAACTGTATAATTCTGGTTCGCCGTTAGGCTTTCCAAAAATTGACTGTCGTTTGCGATCAAGCGCCTCGCATTTACACAGTATGTGTGTCACTGTTTCTGGATCCTTACCGCAAAGTCTGCATGTCAGGTCACCATTGTACAGTCTCATTTTGTTTAGGTGCCCTTTTACTGGCGCATGGCCAGTCATGAGCCCTATTACGACTTTTATTTTTTCCCTATTTAGTGCTAATAGGTATGTCGTTCTTTTGTTACACGGGGCATTGATGTATTTCTTCCCATGTGCGTTTCCTGGGATTTTTTCCCAGTATTCTTTGTGGTTTTTCATGATCCAGTCTTCTACAGACCTTCGTGCTGTACGTTTTGGTACCCCCGTTGTCTGTTCTGGATCTGGAGCGTTCTCTGACCCGCTTTTTCGTTGCCTGTCGTTCCCTGATGTCCTGGCACCCAAAACAGCTCAACGCGGTTCCGGTCTGCCAGTATCTCAAGTTCTTTTTTGCATGTCCATACCAGACGGGATGTCACTTCCTGACTTCTCATCGCCTTAAGTGCAGCCTGACTGTCTGTTAATATGTGGATCTGCTCATCATCGATGGCTCTCCGATTGTTTTCCTTCACACATTGGAGGATTGCATATACCTTTGCTTGGAAGACAGAGATGTGTTTACCCAATGAATAGCTCAAGCCAGTCTTTGGGTTTCTTAAGTATACTCCTGCACCTGCACCTTTTTCAGTCTTAGACCCGTCTGTATACCAGATCTTTCCCTGTAGAATGTCGTTCAGGTTTGTATGTTCCCATTCAGTCCTTTCTGGTATTGATACCCTGAATGAGTTGTTGAAAGAGTATCACTTTGGGATGTGATCTGTTCTCATGCCTAGCACGTCCTTGGTCATGATTTTTACGATACTCATGTGTCCTGGCCCAATGTGAACATTCTCCAGTGTATTTTGTATTCTGAAAGCCCCAAGCCTGGCCTCTCCTTGGATTCTTGGATTACCAATTGGAGGGGAGGCAATCCTAGTAGTGTTTCCATTGCTGCAGTGGGCGTATATTTCATAGCCCCTGTGATCCCAAGACAAGCAAGTCTCTGGACCTTGGTCAGTCTGGTCATGGTCCCTCTTTCTTGTGTTTTAGGCCACCGTACCAAAAAGGCTTATGTTATTGCGGGTTTAACCACCATGTTGTACAACCAGTAGAGCATGTTCGGTCGTAACCCCCATTTTTTCCTGAAGGAGCGCATATAATGAGGTCCCCGCTTTTTTGATTAATTTGCCCAGATGTTGGTTCCAAGTCAATTTCCAGTCTAGTATCACCCCGAGATATTTGACTTCGCCTTTGTACGGTTTCTCCTCGAATCTTCAGAGGTCCCAAGTCCTCTGTTTTGCGTTTACGAGTGAATGCTACTATGGTGGCTTTGTGGGGACTGATATTCAGTCCCTCGTAATCCGTCTATGTTATCACCAGGTTCAGAGCCTTTTGCATTTGATCTCTGACCGTGGAGTTGTATTTTTCTTGTACCATGGCCAGTATGTCGTCGGCATACCCAAGGGTTCTGTATCCTTTCTCCTGGAGGGTTCTCAGTAGCCCGTCCACGACCAGGTTCCACAGGAGCGGAGAAAGTACTCGCCCCTGCGGGCATTCTCTGGCCACTCGGGCTACTACGGTCATCTCCATTATGGTTGAATGTATCATCCTGTTCCTCAGCATTGAGTCTATCCAGGCCACACATGGTTCCTCGATTCCTCTGTGTTTGAGAGACCTGATGATTGAATCAATTGAAGTGTTGTCAAAAGCTCCTTCTATGTCTAGGAAAGCCGCTAGAAGGAATTCTTTATTTTCTAGCGTTTCTTCCACCCTTTTTACAAGTTGACGGAGTGCTGTTTCTGTTGAACAGCCAGTCTTGTAGGCATATTGGTCGCGGTGCACTGGTTTTTCTACCAGTACACCGTCCCTTATGTGTTTATCTACTAGCTTTTCTAGAGTCTTGAGTTCGAATGACATGAGACTAATCGGTCTAAGGGACTTTGCCGTTTCCTGTCCAATTTTCCCAGGTTTCGGAACTTAAACTTACTTTATAATATATACTAATGTATCCAAAATAACTCCCTACAAATTGTCTTAAAATATCTAAATTGAACTATTCTGAAATAAACCCTATTTATGTTCAATAATCTAACAAATTTAACCCTCAATAATACTTATTTATAAATAAAATGTTGAACCCTAAGATGAACATTTTTCACTCTATCAAAACTTTGTTTGTGATATAGACTTTATATTTACAGATTAATAATGAAAACCATTTTACTAGAAGGAAAAGGCTTTCAGGGAATTATTTCCGAATAGAATTGTACAATTTTCTGACTGATAATAATTTATTAATTATGAATCTTCAAGTTTTTCAGTGAATTTTTTATGCGGAAAAGATCCAACATCATCAGATATTTCATTCCATTTCAATCCTCGCCTGACGCAACATTACGTCGTAAGGAATTGTCGGATAAAAGGTGTTTGGGGCCCAGAAGAAACCACTTCCATTACGAAATTCGTCGTAGTACCTGGAAGGAAATTCCAGCTGGATTTCTACGTAGCCGATGATAATTTTTTCGTATCGCTTAACGACAAACATGTTTGTGGATTCGCTTTTAGAGTGCCGCCTTCTCAAGTTACCAATATAGAAGTAAATGGATTCGTTGATGTTTACGAAATTGTGTATAAGAACTTCAAAACTTATCCGCCAGAAACGAAGCAGAATCATACTTTTATAGTCCCATCGGGAAAAAAGACGCTGCAACATCCACCGTCTCAAACTTTGGTAATGATAACTTCAGATTGATACGGTGAAGCTTTTTAACATATTAATTGCAGAGTATTATTTTTCAGATTACAATTATCGAATGTCTTCAACTTAACAACAAGTAATGTTATTAATAAGTAAGAAATAATCACCATTATCCACTAAACATACTGTTAAAGTACTGAAGACCTTTCTAGTGCAGTCAAATAAATATTGGACCCGTAAATCCTTGGGAAATGGATCGATTTTGATGGGACAACGAGCATTCTCTTCAAAAAGTCATCAGAAAAAAAGTTGACCACGAATAAAGTTGCGCAAATTGTTTATATTGCCTATAGACAATAAATAAACAAAATTTGCCGAACTTTATTCGTGGTCAACATTTTGGTCTCATCAAAATCGATCCATTTCCCAAGGATTTACGGGCTTAGCCTATTTTTATACCCATTTGACTGCATCATTCAGTTATTAAGCAGCCATCATCAGAATAAACCTGTTTCTACAGCATTTTAACGATCTGTTAGAACTAACCACCTGTCCCGTACACAGCTTTCCAGATCATATCGCTTTCTCCTCTAGAGCCTGTATATCACTGAAGCCAAAGTTGCGGGGCAGATTCAGGTTAATGCAATGAATGAAGATTTGGTGAGCATTTTGAAATAATGACTTAGCGAAAATCAAAAACTATCAATAGTTATTTTAATTAGGCTCAGAATGAATTTTCATCACAATTTCTCATTTAGTTTGGTCTGATGATGGCTACTTGATAGCTGAAAAGTCCTCAGTACTTTAGCAGTATTTTTAGTGGTTAATGGTGATTATTTCTCACTCATTAGTGTTATAGTATGCATATTCATAGTTTCATAGTATACAAGTGATGTCGTATTAGCCTCTTGAACAATTTAAGAATGTTTAAACAAATTCGCTTTCATGTCAGTGACTTTGAAGGTTTTTTTTAATCTAATGATCATATTGATTCATGTTTTTATTCGATCTCTCAGTTACCGTGGTCCAAGTGGAAAAACGTTGAGGCGTTGGTTGGATGTTATTTTTTTCTCAATAGCATACCAAGTTACGTCCAAATCACCCTATGGTTGAAGACATTCAAATTTCTTCATGTAATGGCCAGACCTATTCTTGCTATTCTCATATTTATTAAAATTGGAATACTATTTAGGGCATGCTATTTTTGAGAAAGATTATTTAAAAAGATTCATACCAACCAATTTCATCATTGCATGGATTATCACAAACCGTAATGATATTCTTCATAGACGTTAAACGTTGCAGGATCAATTTCCGGTAGTAGCACAGTTGCCAGATGGTTTCAAAACGGATTGGCAATTGGAAATATATGGTAAAGCTAAAATGTTGCCCCATTCATTCATCATCAATTTGCAGGATGGATTTCAAATTTGGCCACATCCAAACGTTCCGTTACATCTAGCTGTTAGATTCAGTAAGTAAACACACGTAAACTTATTCATAAAGATTGACATTGTTCTTTCAACGAAGGGTGTTCTTCTTTTTCCACAGAAAAACATACCTGTTGGTGCCAATATTAATGTTTCGAAAACTCCGCAAAATTATGAAATGATAGTTACTGGAGAATCTTCTTAGTTTGCTTGAGAACTTCTTGAAATGTCCTCGTTTCTAAATATTATTGTTGTTGTTCGCATACATTATTGTTATATTCTGTATTGTGGAGTTCTCAGCCCTCATTAGGATCATTGTTACCTCCTCCATTGGGGACAGACCCCAGTGTGCTTCCAGCTGTTAGCCACCCTAGGTGTTGGGCAAAGAAGAGCACATTATTCGGAGGGCTCTCCCTAATGCAGGCGATACCTCGGTCAGATTTCCCCCAACATGGACGCTCTGATCTTGACGAAGGCTTGCAGGTGTTCTTGTTCGTGCTTATTGTGCGGTTCAGTTTTTATTTTGGCGCATGGTTGGAAGCAGATTTTCGATCGAATGTTGTGTATTCCATTAGAGGTATTGTTAGGGATAGGTTTAGTAAATATCCGCACCAGCTTCCATTTGGGTTTTAGTGCCATCAATGTAGATAAAGAGAGTTTCCCCTTCACTTCATTCATGGCTCCCATATCGGTTTATACTTCGTAGCGTCTTTTAAAGACGTAGTGAGGAGGCATGTTGTCTGTATCCCTACCTATCTTCTTGCTACCTCCAGGAGATGAGCTTAAGTCTTCCTTATTTCTCATGTCCCAGATTCCGATTGAATTTAGCTGCAGTACAAACTCTGTAGCCACTTCCACTACGTGCATGTCGAGAGGTGAAACGCAGAGCATTGTTTCTATTTCCATATCTGCTGTTGGTGTGGGTGCTTTTGAGGCCCCGGAATGCTGGGGCATACGGTTTTTTGTAACTCATTTAGTTATTTTATTGAAGTCTTCTAATTACCTACACTCACTATGACTCCGCTAATTTCAAGCAAGTTGTCGATCCTTCCACTCAATGTGAGGTTGACACCTTGCTTGGAGAGACAAGCTAAAGCTGGTTTATTCAAAATATTTTCATCTGTTATGATTATTTAATCTTGAATATCTCACCGAATTCAAATTCTAGGTACTGCGTTGGGACACAACATTTTGGCCAGAAATTCCTCTGTAAAGGGTAAGTGGGGTCAAGAAGAAAGAAGTGGAGGATTCCCATTTACACCTGGTTCGCCATTCAATATTAGTATTCGTCGGGAAGCTACGCTTTTTTCGATTTATGTGGATAAACAGTTGACCGTCGAATATATGTTTAGAAATATCAATGATGATATTAATACGGTATATATCCAAGGAGATGTCCATATTTATGGACTGTACATGACTAAGAGTCCAAAGAAGTATTAAACTATTGTTTTTATTGTTGTAAATTTTTCGAATATTATTAATAGTTTATTTAAATTCTATTTTTACTAAAGTTTTGCAAAGATTATATTAATTGTTTTGATGATTTTGTTTTCTTTAATATCACAAATCACCTCGTGAAGAATAAGAACAAGTAAGTGTAATAATAGTATATTGTACAACAAGTGAGAAATATGTCGTTTTCTCACGAATTGTACATTGTACTTTTTCTACGGATGCGTTGTTTTCAAGTATTTAAAATTGAAATACATATACAATAATACTTGTATGTCATTAACTCATTTTTATATTTTATTTAAAATAGTAATTAACAGTTATATTTGAACTATTTTGTAAAGTAATTCCTGGTAGGTGGTTTTGTTTAAACATGTTTTCGGTAATTGAAATATTAGCTGCGGTCGAAGTTGAAGTTGATGGGGAAACGTACTGAGCTTCCACAGCATTGTTGTGTTCAGGTTCTAATGGCACTGGAGGCTGAATGGATTCTACTATACTTTTTGAAATTTTCATTTTGTTAGCTATGGAGTTGTCGATTGCTGGATTTCCAACCCCCATGGCGTTTTAAAATTAAAAGATCTGCCCCTGCATTAACTAAAATAGTCGGAGATGACCTTCGAAAACAGTGGCCATAATTCAGGGTTCGGTAATTGCAAAAATTTCGCTATTTCTTTCGCCATGGTGCCAAATTTATTCATCCCCACAGGCTGTTTCGTACATTTGCTATTTTTGTAATTTAAAAAAAACGTGTTTCATTTGTGCATGGTTTAAGCTTCACATATTTTTTGTAAATTTGGTAGAATTCTCCTGTGACTGTGAAATTTCTAGGAACCTTGGTTTTAGTGTCGGGTAATTTTATTAAAAGGGCCGAATTAAGATCTTCCATTTCATCAATTTTTAATTTTCGAAGTTCATCACAACGGCATGCCCCTCCCTGTAAGGCCAATAGCTAAAGCAGCCTGAAATCAAAACCAAACATTCATTTTCCGATAACAATTTAAAAATTTTCAATTCATACCTTTATCAGCAAATACTTTTCATCAGGTGCATCTTTTAAAAATTGTTGAATTTCTTCAGAAGTTAATGTTTTTGACTGTTTTGGAACATATTTTTCAGATTTGCGTTTTAAAAATGCACGTAGTTTTACGTATTTTGATATATCAACACAGTTTTTAATCATCAAGGTACTCCTTAGCATCGAGTACTGAGACCATAATGTTGATGATTTCAATCTTCTTGACAACTCTTCAAAATAAACTAACAAGGTATTTTCGGAACAAGAATTTATCTTGGCTTTCATTTTCCAGTCCATAAAGTTTCTGTAAGCGATTTCATATTTTTCTCTTGATGGGCTTGGTAGCAAATTATTGCAAACATCTATTGCTTTCTGAATAATTTCTGGAGGTGTATTTTCCGACTCTAAATCTTCGTATTCCATTATATTCAATATTTAATGAATCTGAACTGTTATATTATAACAAATAACAATAAAACTATTTTCGTTGGGTGAGTTGACAGCAATAATTATGCAGTGCTTCGGTTTTGTTGTTATAGAAACGCCAACAATGGGCTACTTGGATATTGCACGCGAATCGTCGGCATAGCGTTGTCAACGTGGAGAACGTGTCATATCAATCTGACATGTAACAATTCATGACTGACTTGGGTTATCGTGATAACAGTGAGAAATTATTTCTCACTGTGATAAATTATATCTCACTGTATTGGCGGATATTTCTCACTGCGTGTGAAATCTTTCGTTTTGAACGTATGAAAGCGATGAGAGAAGTGGCACATTGTATAGCATCCGTAGAAAAAAATATATTCAGTCAGTCCACGAAGAATTTTTACTATCAATTTTTTTCCATCTGATGGATTTTTATGAAATTTGTAATGTGGATTCCTAAAGGATGCAGGATAGTAGGTATTGCAAATCAGGATGCCCCACTCAAATATTTGGGGAGATCTTTCCCTTTTCTGTATTTCCATGGTCGGTGTTCATCAGAAATTTCATCTGTTGTTCCACCACGAGAGATTCAAGATAGGCGGACTAGACGAGCTCAAACCAGTCACCATTTCACTGTCAAACTCGAGACCTGCCGAACTTCTCCCTATCAGACTTAATTTTTTTATCGAATAGCGAAGTTGTGTAACTCTTTACCTAGCGAGGTCTTTATGGGAGGGTGGTGATCTCGAGCATGGATATTGAAGACTTCGAAGGAATAGTTCTTCTTGACATCATGAAGATGGGAAGCTGCTTTGCAAAGTTTCAAGCCAATCTGATATATGGAAGCGGGGAAAAATTAGATTATAACTGACACACTGGCTGACTACCTGCTCGACCAGTGAAGCTACAAAGTTGAATAAAAGCTTGTAAAATTAGATGTTACCGGTGGTTTAGTGGAATTACTTCTGAAAACGTATATTCAATGCGACTGAAATTGATATAAATTGGTTTTGAAGTGAAAATTAGCTCAACTTTGTGAGGATAATTTTTTCCATTCATAGAACAAGATGGAAAATTGTCAGTTTGATTGAAGCGTCGGAACTATCCCTGTTCGTGCGATACGAAGTGAAATTACAAATTTGAAAAGTGTAGATGTGGCTTGTATGAGGGTGTCGGGAGACTGGGAAAAGGGTATATATCGTAGCATTTTCAATTAGATGAAGTCCCGCGTTGGCGCTGTCGGATGTCGCTGCCTGGGAATGAATACAGATTAACGCCGATATTGACTTATGTACTTGTTCTTATTCACGAAAAACTAGTTACGAACATGTTTCATATGGTACATTCAACTCGTACTCTTCGTATTCGAACAATTTCAATACTTTTGGATAACAAACACTCATCACTCTCTTATTAGCTCCCGATAAATCTACAAACTATCAGATGAGTTTACGTTCAAATAGATAGTACTAATCATATTCATACGTGAATGAATTAACTTAGATTCTGGTAATATGTACCATAGCCATCTCTACTACAGGCCAACACCTTGATCACGTGATCTGATGTCACTACATTCGGAACTCTTGAAAATAGTTCAAGCTATATAATAATATTATTTTGATCGTAATTTATTCAAGGAAAACCAGGAATAATAATCATTTCTTATTAGAAACATACATTTACAATTCCAGATTCTTTGTACAACGCAAAGGATATGAGGTCACTAGCTTAATGTCTATTCTATAAAAAATAAATTACTCATATTTTAAAATCAAATAATACAGCATTTGGCTAAGAGCACAAAATTCCTGTGATTCATAAATTATCATTAGTTAATATTAAATTCAAAGTTCTTGCCATTGCAATATGAGGTTAAATTAATACTAAGCTATTTTTTAAATGTATGTTATGTTACTTCAATTTAATACATCACACGAACTCATTCAATTAATTGTTTGATGACAAAAATACAAATACTAGTAAGTCAAATATTTACCTAAAAAAATAAATAAAATTGTCAAATTACTATTTTAAAACCTAGATCATTATCTTTAAATCCTTTTCACTTTTCGTTCCATTTTACGATGTTTTCTTGTCGTCTACCTCTGGTTGGGGTTGACAAGGTTGGAAAAAGTAGGGGGCCAGAATATTTTCGTACAAAATCCATGCTCCCATAGCAGGTGCAGATAGCTACAAGTGCCAGAAGTAATTAGATACAATCGGAGACCAGAGTTGACAATCTGATGTTAGAATGATTATACCCTTGACAAGCCTGAAAATTAAAAAAAAAAACTTGTATAATACAATCAGTTGAATCACCTACTATCCAATCTTTTGAACTGATTTAATTGTAGCTTTACACAATTCACTTAGAAAATATTAGAAATTTCATTTAACACGATGTAAATAATGAAAATAATAATATTCATAATATTTAATCATTCCATAATACATCTATGTTTAGAACAAGTAATCAGAATCAAAGTTTGGAATAAACAATAAAATATCCTAATTGGTATCAACCAGGTATGAGTAAAAAAATAAGATGTATCATCCATTATTTTAAACATTGTAAATCCATTTCAAATGTAGAACAGCTGAAAACCTTGTACAATGCCCTAGTTCAATCACATTAGTACGGAATTATAGGATGGGGAAGAGTATATAAAAATGACTTAGGAAACCTAGATATATTACAAAAAATAATTTGAAAAATAATGACTTACCCGTTAGATGAACTTTTTCGCATAGCCAACATCGTGGATTGAATACAGTTATACTTTTATATATTAGGCAATCATGTATACCCTGGAAAAAAAATTCAAAAGTAATTATTACAATGTGAGAAATTAAATATTTTACAGATTCCACGAATGAGAAAGACGTAAGTCAGCGTAGTAGCTATAATCAGGAACCTAAAATATTCAATGACCTCTCTGGAAATACAAAATCTGTCAAGTGTGTTCCTGTTTTCAAGAAATTACGTATTATATGCTTCTAGAGCTAGTGCATATTCCCAAATTGATGTAAAAAATGTAAAAAATGAGTGGGAAAAGTGGAACCAACCGTAGTAGCTATGCCACTGGTCACTTTTGTTAGTCTCAAGAATTTATTTTAGGGGTACTTGAATCAAATTTAGTCAACATCGTTTCATCGCTCGAAGACTTACAATTGAAAAAAATATTTTAAACCCAACTTAGAAGGACTATATCTCCCTGAGGAAGCTTTTCTAGAAAAAATCATGTATGTTGACTTATTTTTCGATTTCGATCGACTGGTAAAATTCACGGTATATCCCAGTATAGTTCAGAAAGAATTCCTATTACCTATTCTAAGTTCTATATACGTTATGCTCCGCTAAAGACCTCAAGTGTAATCGTGACGTCGCGCTATTTTGATATAGATACACTTGTCTCAAATACAAGTCGTGTATATTCATTATTATGTGTCTAAAAGCTTAATGTATGAATCACACCCTAGAGAGAAGTTATCTGTTT
This sequence comes from Endomychus coccineus, assembly GCA_958510875.1. Lineage (NCBI taxonomy): Eukaryota > Metazoa > Arthropoda > Insecta > Coleoptera > Endomychidae > Endomychus > Endomychus coccineus. The sequence goes on from OY294068.1 coordinate 197,852,117, forward strand.
GTGAGTTATGAGGATCTTATAAATAATATACCCATATATTATTCGAGAACAGCACTGTTCTCGACATTGTTATTGCTCTATAAGACACCCCAACTGCCACCCATCTCCTCGTCCCAATTCAGTTTTAGGGATTGTACATTTCAAATCATAAGACTATCAATAGTTTATAGTATAAATATAAACTTTATACTAAAAGAGTTCACAACTGTGAATATACTATAACACTAATACATGACAACGACAAAGAGAGCGCTAGAATCTAGAATGGAGCGCAAACATTATAAAACGTCCGACTTTCGGGGCGAATATCTCATTAGTTGGATTCGTATAGATAGGCAACACGTCTTGCATGAAAACAGTTACTTCAATATCTCGAAATCTAAGACGAATTTCGGCTTTCAGTTCACGTCACCAGATCCGTTAACGTTCAGACTATCTACATGTAAATTTGTATAATTTTTCTACAAGAGTCACGTTAAAGTAACTCCGCATTAGATTTGTTTTGAATAGAAAGATGATTGTTTGTTGTACCCTTTTGTTTCTAACTTAACCTAACCTAATTTAACCTAACCTAATCTAACCTAACCTAACGTAACCTACTAACCTAACTTTGTTGATATAGAATGCAAATATTGTAATCGCACCAATCTTAACACCCACATAATATCCAATAAAGATTTTTTATTGTACCCCTTTTTTTCTAACCTAACCGAACCTAACATAACCTGACCTAACCTAACCTAACCTAACCTAACCTTTTTTTTTTTTTTTTTTTTTTTTTTCTGTGGAGAGGAAATGCTTGATGCACACCAATAGCTTCAGATCTATCACTATTTGGTAGTGCAGGACTCGCTCACGAATGAGCATACCTGCTAAAACCTCTCCTTTCTTCATCCATATCCCGGGACCGCTTTTCGCATTACTTCAGAATATGGATTGTCTTGTCTATGTTTTTTCTCATTGTTGTTTCTAGCTTTTTATCACCCTAGGACAGGTGACCTGTCCATCGTCGGAATGGAACTTAGCCCAGAAGTTTCTTAGTACGTCTTCATCATAGTATGTTGGTCTATTCGTACTCGTGTTGTTCCTCTTCTTTGATCTTTATGATCCTTCTTATGAGGTTTGTGTATTTGATGCGTATCTCTTTATCCATGGGGTATGGGGATTTCCTCCTGTTCCTCCTGTTCTTTCTTGATGATTATACTCTTAATCACGTTTCCAAATTTAATCCATGCTTCTTCATTATCTAGCATAATGTCGACCATGGATTTCAGATCGATTACTGTGACGTGAAAGTCCGGAATCCTACGTCTCTCTAATTCCCATCTGGGACATATCACAATGGTATGATGTGGAGTGTCTTGCATTCCGCAATAGACGCATCTGTTGTCTTCTGACAGTTTGAATCGGTGCAAGTATTCTTTGAAGCATCCGTGGCCTGATAGGACTTGAGTGATGTAATAGTCCACTTGTCCATGTTTTCTCATGATCCACTTTCTGATATTAGGGATCAAGGTCTTGGTATGAGAAGCCTTAGGAGTATTGTCCCATCTTGTTTGCCATCTGTTTAACAAGTTTTCTCTCGCGATGTTTTTCGGAATTCCTTCATACGTTTCTCTGCGTTCCTGGGCAATTAGATGAATTGGTGGAGAATCAGCTAAAACCTCTACCGCTTCACTGGATGTAGTGCGATAGGCACTACATATTCTCAGATTCAGCTTTCGACCCATTGAATTCAGTATATTTCTAGAATATTTGAATCTGAGGATCGATGACCATATAGGAATAGCATAGAGAGCCGTAGATATAGCTACTGAGTTTATCAGTTTTCTCTTGCTACTTGATGGGCCTCCCACGTTAGGCATGAGATTGCTTAACGCCGAGACAACCTTTGTTGTTTTTTCCATCGTTTTTGTTAAATGGGATTTGAAAGATAATTTCGTGTCCATCCAAATTCCCAGGTATTTTATGGCCTTTTGAGGAATAATTGTGGCCTCCTTAACCTTAAATGTTAATGGAGGGACCTCCCTTTTTGTAGTTATAATAACAGCTTCTGTTTTATCAGCAGCCAGCGTTAGTCCATTTGTGGTTAGCCAGTGATTAATAATCCTTACGGGGCCGTTTACTTTTTCCTCTAGTTCCCTATGGTTCCTTGCGATAGCTACGACCGCAAGGTCATCAGCAAATGCAGCTGTTGAAACACCTTCTGGTAAATCCAGTTCCAGGACTCCATTGTATTGGATGTTCCAAAGAGTAGGGCCTAAAATGGAGCCTTGCGGCACTCCACTGTTGACTGACCTTTGTAATAAGGTTTCGTCGAAGGTATTTTCGATTGATCTGTTCGAAAGATAGCTTCCTATAAGTTTCTTGAGGTCTTCATCTAAACCAATGTTATCTAACTTCCCAAGAATTTTCTTCCACGAAGCCGAGTTGAAGGCGTTCTTGATGTCAAGGGTAATGATGCATCCAATCTTACGTTTTTGATGTGGTCCATTAAGTACACTCGTTAGTTTACCCAATATTAAGTTTATCGCATCTGTTGTCGAATTGCCTTTTCGAAATCCGAATTGTCTTTCTGAGATGATAGAGTTCTCTTCTAGGAAGTTTTGAAGTCTCTTCAGAATGAGATGTTCTAAGACTTTGCCTAAGACATTTAGTAGACGTATTGGTCTATATGACGATGGAATGCCTTCTGGTTTATTCGGTTTCTTGATCAGAACAATTTTAGCTTGTTTCCAGAGTATTGGAAATTCTCCTGAGGATAATGATAGATTCATAACTTTCAGAATTTCTTCTGAAAATTCGTCAATTGCTATTTTAACAATTTCCACCGGGACGTGATCTAAGCCCGCGGCGCTCTTAGATCTGAGTCTCTTTGAGGCGTCAAGTAGCTCTTGTTTCGTGAAAGGAGAGACGTTTGCAATTTGCAGATCCCGTCGGGGAAACTCTCTGTGTACTGGGAATAATTCATCTATGATTTCCTCCGCCAGATTGTAGGGAATGTTATGCAACCTTGGGGAGCCGTGGATTCTCCTAGTGGCAATTTTGTAAGCATCACCCCATGGATTCTCATCTAATTCTCGACAGAGAGCCTTCCAGCATTCTCTTTTCGAGCGGTTGATCTCTTTCCGTAAGGTCTTTTTAGAGTCTTTATACTCTTCGTATGCGAATTGGAATGCCGCCGTCTGATGTTGAGTTCTTGACCAAGTTCTTCTCTTGGCGATACAGATTTTCCTTAGGTCGGATATATCCTGGGACCACCAATATACAGGTCGGAAGTTTCTGTGCCTAGGTCGATTGGGCATGGCTGCCTTACATGCTTTTTGCATGGATCTGATGAGATCAACCGAGTTGTTAACAGAAGGTAGAGAGGTTTCCAATGACGATATTAGTTTTGTCTTATCCAATTTGTTAACATTCCACCCTGTACGGTCAAGATGGTTCGGTTGTTGAGTAATTGCCTTGATGGTGAATGAGATCAGTTTATGGTCACTGAGAGTTTCCTCGTCTAGGACTTCCCATTCCGATATCGAAGCGGCAAGGTCTGTGGAGGCGAATGTGAGGTCCAATATGGATTTGGAGTTTTTCCTTTCGAATGTGGGAGTGTCTCCGATGTTAATTAGGGATAAGTTGCTTTGAACCATCCACTCTCCTACTAGGATACCTCTTGGATCAGTACTTGGAGATCCCCATTCTATGGACTTTGCGTTAAAGTCACCTCCTACTAATACCTTTCTCTTCGCTCGCCTGATATGTCTTGATAATCGCAATAGTGCGATTTCCAGCTCTACCAGGGGAGAGTTCGGAGAAAAGTATACGCTGTATAATCTAAGATCCTTGACGTCGATCCAGATGAACCCGTCCTCCGATCCCGATTTCTGAATCACCAGTGAATTGTTATTTACTTTGATAGCGGCTCCTTTGTTGAGATCTACCCACCATCCTGAATTGCCAGATATTTTAATATTAGGTTCGCTAACTAGGACTACCTCCGCTTTTGATGTCATCGCGAAGGCCTGAATCACATCATGTGATTCTCTACATCTATTAACGTTGACTTGGAGGACTCTCATCGCTGATTTTACGTGAGAGATTCAACTTCCTCTGATTGGGACACTTCCTTTCGAAAGTGTTGTGGCCTTTTCCTTCGCATTTCAAGCACTTGGGCTCGTTAGGGCACCATCTGGCCATGTGCCCAGGCGCTAGGCAGTTCCTACATAACTCCTTCCTAATCGGGCCTTTACACTTGTGTTCTGAGTGGCCTGTTTCCCAGCATCTAGCGCACTCTGCTCGTTGGATCCTTTGTTCTACAAAGCATCTGGACCATCCTATATATATATATTTCTGGTCAATGAGCTTTTTGGCTAGATCGTTTTCTAGCACAATTGTGGCGTTCTGTCTTTCTCCATACGCCGGTCTCAGGGAAGTAATATCCTTTTCTTCGATGGTTGTTCCCAGGAGAGTGCTCAGTTCTAGCGATATGTCACTTTTAGTGGAGGTAACCTCCAGTCTCTTGAGGTGGATTACGGTCCTATTCTTATTTGTCGTGTTTGCTTCGTGACCGGAGCAATTTTTGTTGATCGTTTGCTTAAGGAGATCGGCCTTCTCCTTACCGTTTGCGACTTGTAGCAAAAGGTTACCATCTCTGGTTTTATGCATCGCAGAGATCTTTACATCCAGGGCCAATGGGTTTACTTCCTTCTTAATGGTGGCTACGAGGTCCTTAAATTGAACCCCATTAGCCTTGATTATTACGGCGTCGGAGTTATCGGATCTCTTCTTTATAGGAAGAGCTTTGTTTCCCTGACCTGAAGACTTGCTCGCTTGCTGGGCATATGTGAGGTTCTTCTTGGCTATTCTACCGTAGATGTCGATTTCGACAGAGGCCTGGCGGAAGACATACTCGACCGTCTTGGTAACAACGTCGTTGCCGAATTTGCCCATACAGGGGAATGAAATGTGTTTCCTCTCCTTCTCCTTGCAAAAATCCTTGATTTTCACAACTGCATTATAGATGCACTCAGGAGTTGGAGATTCCTGTTCCTTTGTGGAATCCACTATCGCATAATGGATATGCCTGTACCTATTTTGGGGTTCCTTGGTACGGTTCCCTACGATTGTTTTCGTAGAGACCGTAATGATCTCTCCTGGCTTTTCTTGGAATGGCTCTTGCTCAGCGTCTCCCAAAAACGAATCGAAGAATTTCTTCGCCAGTCCTCTGGCGTCCTTCGAGCTTGCAGGTCCGAAGACTACCAGGTCGCTTCTTGTTGGGGCTTCCGTTAAGTCAGCTCCCCCGTCTTTAGTTATTTTATATGACTCCTGGGGCCACTCCTTATCCAATATCTTTTGGAGGTGTTCAAGATTCTTCTCAGCTTCCGGAGAGTTCAAGGTTTCTTGGATAAGGAGACTAGTCTTTGACTGGTTAACAGTCTGAGTTTGAGCGTCAGACTTCTCCTTCTGTGGAGCGTTTTCTGAGCTCTTGTTACACAGTCGTTCCTCCAGGGTCGCTATCTTATCCTGAAGCGGCCCGATCTGTGAATTGAGGTTCTCCGACTTATCAAGCTTGATATTCAGGTGCGTGACCCTTGTCTCAAGTTCTTTGGTGTGATGTTTCCTAAATTTCCTTGTGTTTTCCAAGTTAATCTTTAGGTCTTTGTATCCTTGGAATAAAGACTCTACAGCAGTTTTCACCCCTGTGTGTATGTTCCTCTTATCCTTCATGAACTTTTTGAGATCTTTAAACATCGTCTCAAGTTTATCCCCCAGCTGAATTCCTTCCATTTCTGATTCATAAAGCATTTCTGCTTTGCTGGGAGTGCGAATCTTAGACTTTGGCGTTAGCCTTGTTCGCTCAGTCAATGATGTCTTGCTGATTTCCAGTTTCTTTGAAGATGGAGAGAAGAAAACCTCTGACCCGGATGATGTGTCCGTGATGACGATTTTGTTCTTTTCACTTTCTCCTGATGTAGAGGGTGAATTGGTTTTTTTGTTTCCTGAGAACTCCTGATTTGGAGACTCAGTCTTCTTGGTACATTTCCTCACTAGCTTAACCGTTGTTTCCCTTGTCTTGAGGGAGGGAGTCAACGATTCGGAGTCCGAGTGGACTAGGCAGAAGGATTTCTTTCCGTTTTCGGGCGTATTCAGGAATCTATTGCTGTTGTCGTTTTTGAGATCAGAGTTGACATTAGTTTTATCTTGTTCACCTGCATCTCCACCTTTGTTAGGAGAGGCGTTGTTGCTCGCTTCGGTTCTTGAATATACCCTACTTTGTCTCGTTACGTAATTAATATCCTGCCACTGGTTTTTCTTGGAATGCCATTTCTTCTGGCTGCTAGTATGATATGTCGTCCTAAAGTCAGAATCAGTCAAGTATCCTTTGCCAATTTTGTTTCCAGTTTCCTTATCCGATCCTTTGCCGATAACTTTCCTATTCTCATAGTCAGTGCAAATCCTTGTCCGTGTGCCTTCGTTGTCTTTTGTTTTGGTTTTGTTTGTGATTTCTTCCATGATTGTCCCACGATGCGCAAAGGAAATTAGTCCACCCCTGCAGAGCCTTGCATGCCGGGGCAAGGCTATATACTGTGGATTTCGCCCTGTTTCCACAGGTTTTCACGACTTCGCTGTCGGTTTTTTATAGAGGTTTATGCCTCGCGAGCCAGCCAATTAAGGCAAGCTCCCCGTCTCCAGATTCTCAGCACACTCCTCTCTGGCTTACCATCCAGTGGTTCGAACTGAGGTCCGGCCTTCCGGTTTTAGCGAGTGGTTGATAAGCTTCCGCTCGCAGCTAGGGATCTCTGTTCCACGGGTCGCCACCCCCGTAGCGTTTTTCACGACGCTTTCCCTGGGAGGTTGAGTCATTTCTTGGTTTCCCTGTTCACTTCCTGGGCGGCCCGGCGTGGTAAACCTACCGGTATAGCCTCTGAGATCACAGGTACTCAGCCCCTCCACCAACGACAAGGTGATATGACTCCTAGGAGGGGAACGTAACCTAACCTAACCTAACCTAACCTAACCTAACCTAACCTAACCTGATCTAATCTAACCCTACCTAACCCAACCTAATTTTGTTGATATAGAATGCAAATATTGCAATCGCGCTAATCTTAACACTCTCATAATAATCAATAAAAACTGTTTATTGTACCCCCTTTGTTTCTAACCTCACCGGACCTAACCTAACCTAACCTACTAACCTAACTTTGTTCATACAGAATGCAAATATTGTAATTGCGCTAATCTTAACACTCATAATAACCAATAAAGATGGTTTATTGTACCCCCTTTGTTTCTAACCTTATCTAACTTAACCTAACCTAACTTAACCTAACCTACTAAACTAACTTTGAGGAGAATGCAAATCTTAACACTCTCATAATAACCAATGAAGAATTGTACCCCCTTTGTTTCTAACCTTACCTAACCTAATCTAATATTTTTTCTGTGGGCAGGAAATGCTTTATGCACACCAGGAGCTTTAAATCTATCACTCCTGGTAGTGCAGGACTCACTCCAAAAACCGGCATAGGTAACTGTTAAAACCTCTCCTATCTTCATCCTTTGGTCCGTAACCGCGTGAACATTACTTCAGACCCAAAGGGAAATCTTTCAAGGACTATTTTTGTCTGCTTAGGACTAATTGTCTATTTTATTGAACCGACTTTCGGTGTTTTGTACCATAATATGGTTGATGGCCATATTTATGTACTTCGTAAATTATCTGTGATGGGATAACTTACTACATATAACCGGAACATCCATTCATTCGTATCAATCACATCTATCCATCACCTTCTTTCCAGGAGCATAGGATTTGGAGCCATAATCTATCCAGCGTCTGGGTGCCTGTTGGTCCGCGAGACCTATTTTTAGTTTCACACTGCTGGCAACAGGGCCGTGAGCATTCTCATATCCTCCACCTGGTGGGGTGCCTGGATGCGGTTTCAGACTCCGCACAAGAGAAGAAGGCTCCTACTTTCCAGGAACCTAACCTAACTTTGTGGATACAGAATTCAAATATTGTAACCTAACCTAACATAACTTAACCTAACCTAAACTACTAACCTAACATTGTTGATATAGAATGGAAATATTGTAATCGCGCTAACCTTAGCACTCATAATAACCAATGATTGTTTATCATACCCCCTTTGTTTCTAGCCCAAACTAACCTGACCTACTAACCTAATTTTGTTGTTTATTGTACCCCCTTTGCTTCTAACTTTACCTGAAACCCAACCTACTGATCTAACTTTCTTGATATAATGCAAATATTGTAATCGTGCTAATCTTAACACTCATAATGAGCAATGAAGATTGTTTATTGTACCCATTTTGCTTCTAACCTTACCCAACCTAACCTAGCCTAACCTAACTAAACCTACTAAACTAACTTCTTGATATAGAATGCAAATATTGAAATCGCACTAATTTTAACATTTATTTCTAAGAATATTCTGAAAATTATATTGAAACCTGGGACTCAATTTACGTAGTATGATTTTATCAGTGGAATTGAATTTACGTAGAAGTACGGAAATGAGGTTCAATTTACGTTTTCCGAATATGAACTAAACGATAGCTGAACGGTCCTTAGTACTTTGCAAATTATTTTCAGTGGATAAGGGAGATTTACTCGTACTTAGAATCACTAGTTTGTCCAAATGTTCTCATCATGTGTGAATGTTATTGATGCTTCACTTTATAGAAAACAGAAGTTGACATGTTGACAATATGAAATTTGGTGAGGTTCATGGAGTAAACAATCTGAAACCCCATGGCTTAATATTATTTAAAAATTCAAACAGGCCAATTTACTAAGAATATTGCGCGTAAGCATCAGCTAGAGTTTGTCGTAAAGTTCAAATATGAAGGAATTATGTCATAATCTTCGCCATGACGTATCTCAACGTATAAACAGGTAAGAGCTGCGATTTTATTCTCAAGATTCCTCTGAAATCACGCCACCGAAAGTGCACTTTCTGACATGAGTTACGTAAAGCTGGCACGTCGACATTTCTGAATTCAGAGAAACACACAAAGGTCGGGGAGGTTGAGGTGAGCTTGTAGGTGAAATTTAATCCTCTTTGAAGCGAACCCTAAATCAAAACATCAATTTAATAAACAATGAGAGATATACGCTTTGATGTTAGTCCGGTCGAGTATTATGTCCACCATGTGATGATATGATGCCTTCCAAGTTTTGTTTGTGGCGCGCTTTAATTCTAGTTCATAGAAATTAAAGTTTGATGTACGGGTTCAAAAATTCGAAAATAATAATTGAATATGGAATTGATACGTGTTAATTGTTGTGGCCCTTATTTGGGTCGAAAAATAGATTTTGTTTGACGCCCCCTAAAAAGCAGCTTCTAAATATTATAAAATTCGGATAAATTGATTTCAACGCGGCTTGTCTGCAATTACTGGTCTGGATTTGATCCAAAATCATTTTCGGAACTGTACACAAATGCTTCCTACAACATTGTAAGACCTTTACTCAAACGTGAAACCGCGCCCCAAATATCTTCTGGGCTATTTAAGTGTTGTTTTTCCTCTAAAAATTCCAATAATTCACTCAAACTTGGTCTCATCTTTTTTCTGGGTTCGATTTGATTCAAAATTAAGCAAAATAATTACCAATTGATATCTATAACATTATATATGACCTTTGCTTGAACGTGAAACCGCGCCCCACTTGACTTTGTGCTTTTTGATTGCCTTTTTTCCCCTGAAAATCGTAAAAATTCACTCAAACTTAGTTGCATTGTATTTACTGAGTTTAATTTTATCTAAAATTATTTAAAATAATTAACAAATGTTTTATGAAATCTATCAGGTTGGTTTTTTTTCACTTCAGGATTCTTTACAATTTCAGTGTTATCAAATGAAATGTGTTGACTTATCAAGGTTTGTAAGGATCTAACTTTTGAATAAATCGTTACATATCATTATCACGATAGAAACCTATAATAATTTGATTTTATATCCTTGAACTTCCTCCCAATTAAAGAACTCTATCTTAAATGATACAGTTAATTGTATTTAATTAATACGGAGCGGATCCGACGAACACTATATTGTTACCCCCACATCCGAATTATTAATTAGGAAGGGAGACTCGGAATAAAACAGTTTGCGGTTGTTAACTAATGATCTTTTGGTGTTACTGTGAATACAAGGTAGGTCTTAATCAAAGTTATTAATTAAATTGTTTTTGAGTAGCATTGAATCTTTAATATTTCATTCACAATCAGGCTTACTCTGATTTGTAGAGTTAACGTGGGACTTGTTAAACTATCCCGTAATCGTAATAAAGAGGCCTAATAATACGGAATCCACCCACGTGGTTCTAGGAATCACTGAACCATAACTCATATCTGATTTTCAAACTCTATTCATTTTTTTCTAACCTTGTTTAAATTCATATCGTTATAATTGTAGTAAATTCTGAATAATTGTCACATATTAATCTAATTCGTAATTGTAATCATAATTTATCTTGGCTTCACATATTAACATTTATCCAGCTTAACTCAACTATTCTCAGCGTCAATACTGAGCCATTGCAAATATTAAATTTTACTTCTCTTGTGGACATCCAACTCGTGTATTTTCTTTCTTTTTCGATAGGAGGATATTTGATCCAATACACCACTAGAGACCTCGCGGAGCCACCATCAGGACCACAGGAGAGACACAGGGGAGTAATTTTAATATCTCTGTTGCAACTTTCATCACCATGATGAATTAGATGCTGGTCGTAATTGCTGAGTCAAAGTAGATTGATTATCTTCATTTACAATTGTTTCAATTTTATATCGGTGCCCCGAAAGGGCATGCGAGTTTGTAAAACGATTTTTCTATTGTTCATCAATATTTGAATATATTTGTTATTGTTTTTGTATGCTTTGTTTCTTTTCCTTTTTACTTACTACCAATTCAATGATGCTTATTTCTTTATTTATAACAGTCTAAAATTCTTCTTTTTTAACTCGTGGTGGCGCTCAGGGTTTGTTGTTTAAAAAGTAATAGGGCAAGTATCATCATCGTTAACGAAAAGGGCCGAACAACCACAAATTTGAGCTAGTTTGGGAAATATCAGTAACTTGGGTAAATTCATCTTTTTGATTAATTTAGAATCAAGGGAAGGTGGAAATTACGTAGCTTACAGGTTTTCTGGAAGATGTCGTAAAACTAAAATGTTATATTTCCCAAGAATTCTCGAATAGAATATGCTCAGTCACATTTTTTTCTAACTCTATATGAATATTCAACAATAGCGTGTAAGTGAGAAAGAAAATATAAGGTACTTCTGATTTTGTTGTTCTTCGAAATTAGCCGAATTGAATTGGTGGAATAACGTTACAGAGTTGATGGAAGTGAAATAATGAGAGTGCCTTGCAGACAGCCAGCATTGCGCTACGCGACGGAGCGAAGTCATTTTGCAGATGAATGAAAACAATGTAGCAGCTATATTAGTTTCCTGGAGGAGGCATTTACTGCCAGAACGGCAATGTTCCACTACTTCATCATCATCTTTGTTACATATCGTCATTTGTCATCGGTGTGTAAGTTTCTTGACAGCATCCAGGTGGCTAATGGATTTAATCCGTATAGCAACGTTACCTTTAAGCTGTTAAAGTCACGCACATATATCATGTTTATTCGATCTTCTTGTCTTTTATACTGTCAACGTTCCACTGGTAGCTCCCTTACATAATAACATCTATGACAAGGAAAACAGAACAAACAATACAGGGAAACTTTTCGTAGGCCTTCCGATACAAAATAAATTTGCCGGGCTATCTTCGTCAACCCAGGAATATTCCATTTTAACTGTTGGCAACACTTTCCACGGTTGTCGGACAACACAGTCTAGTTTATTCAATTAACTTGAAAGTTCAGTAAAATCTCTAAATAGAAGACATGTAAACTGTAAAAGTGGCCGCTGTAGAATCAGAATCAGAATCAGTTTATTGCGTGCTATACAGTAGTTTACACTTGTCATGTATATATACGTAATATGTAATAAAAAAATTCAGTAATTAAATTAAGTAGAATAAGCACGTGAAAATATGTTAAAATCAGTTAGGATATGGTAAAATATGTTAAAATAAGCTAAAATATGTTAAAATATGGCCTACTGATAGGAAAACGCGAAAGAATTTTTCCCGTGGTGTTATATTAGAAAAATATTGCATACTCAAAAATTGTAATTTAAAAATTCATTAAAATCGTAGAACGGATTTTTAGATAAAAAGTCCTTTAGTGTCATTTTAAATTTTTTTAATGGTAAGGCTTTAAAATGTTCAGGTAATTTATTTAGAAATATTTTGCCATAATAATTTGAACTATATTTAGTAGAACTTAGTCTTAGAAAATCAGTATGAATATTGTTACATTGTCTGGTATTATAGTTATGAAAATCACTATTTAAGACATGGGTGCTGTTAGACATTCCTTCTATAAGACAATAATATATATACAAAGAAGGTAATGTTAAGATATTTAATTTAGTAAAAGTAGATCTGACCTCGTCTCTAAAACGTTTTTTTGACATTATTCGTACGACTTTCCTCTGTAAACCGAATATTCTACTAGCATGTGAAGAGTGACCCCAGCATGTCAAAGCATACGTCATGTGAGATTGTATTAGCGAGAAGTAGGCCATACGTATCACATCCTCAGGTAAGTAATTCACTAAGTTTCTTATTAGAAAAATATTTTTTGATATCTTTTTTGCTAGGTAATCGATGTGTCCTTCCCAGTTTAAGGAAGGATCTAGAATGACTCCTAAAAATTTTACATGTAGAGAGGGGATCGTTATGGAGAGGGTACAAAGAATGTGGTTTTATGTACGTTCGTTTTGTAACCTGGTATATAATAATTATATAACGGTTGATAAACTACTTATGTCAACCCAAAACATGCTACTTTGATGAATATATAAATGAATACATAAGTTATTTATTACATATAGGTGGTTATTTTTGGAAAATTGCTCTAATGATGTTTGTTTTAGGTTTTCTAATCTCATTTGATAAGCTTGACTATCACATTTTGATAAAAGCTGAACAACTTCTAAGACATGTTCAGTTTTATCAGTTTTATTTGATGCTTGGTATGTGAGCATCAGGTTTTTCATTTCTATTTTCACTGTCAAAAGCTGTTTCACCGCTGCACAATTCATCTATAATTTCTTGAATACCGAAACTGAGGTTTTCAGTCAAATACTCTTCGCACAATAGACGCATAGTCACTCACTTCACTTGTTTAATGAAGGAAATAGTTGGTCCAACGGAATCTCGTGTTTCTCGATGAAAATGTCCTCATGTTCAACAACGTCCAAGAACCTTGCCTTCGCAAAACATCTTGAAATTGTAGTGGAAGAAAAATGTTCCAATCTGAATACTGTAATACAGACTTTGGTGACTTGTATACAGAAAACGTAAATTAAGTTCCATTTCCTTATTCCTACATAAATTCACTCTCACTGATAAAATCAAACTACGTAAATTGAGTCGGTTTCAATATAATTCCCATATTATTCTTATAAATGAGTGTTAAGATCAGCGCCATTACAATATCTGCATTAACAAAGTTAGGTTAGTTCAGGTTAGGTTAGGTTAGGTTCCTGAGAAGCAGGAGTCTTCTTCTCTTGGGCGGAGCCTGAAACCGCAACCAGGCGCATCCCCTGGTGGCGAATAGGGGAATGCTCAAGGTCCTGTTGCCAGCAGGGTCAAGGGTAGAAGTAGACATAATCCCGCGGACCAACAGGCACCCAGACCCTGGATAGATTATGAATTCCCAATCACATGTTCCTGAGAAGAAGGTGACGGATAGATTGTGGCTGATACGGACGATCCATATGTTACAGAAGAGTAAGTTATCCCATCATAGATAACTTACTGAAACATATAGGAAATATCCAAAAAGCGATAAAGTACTATAAGCACAGGGACCTTAATAATGGGAACAAACAATATTTTGGTATAAACAAAAACATCACAGGAAATATACACAGCGTGTTAAGTACTGGAAACCCAGAAACCGTAACATCGGTACGAACAGAAACACCACAGGGAGTTATCCATAGAGAGGTAAATAACTAAAACTAAAAAATATCATAAAATTGAAAAGATAGACAAATAGCGCTATGTAGACAAAGAATCAGAAACAACCAAACGTTAACATCAACGGAAACACGAACGTAAACAACTACGTAAAATCAACGTAAAACATCAAGTTAAGCATAAAGTGATATAACATCAAGAAACATAAAAAGACGCAGTCCATATCCTGATGTTATGCGAGAAGCGGTCCCAGGGTATGGATGAAGACCGGAGAGGCTTTAGCAGGTATGCTGTAACTTGGAGGGAGTCCTGCACTACCAGTAGTGATAGATTAAAGCTGCTGGTGTGCATAAAGCATTTCCTCTCCACAGAAAAAAAAGGTTAGGTTATTCTGAGAGTGTTAAGATTAGCGCAATTACAATATTTTCTTTCTTTATGAACAAAGTTAGGTTAGTAGATTAGGTCAGTAGGTTAGGTTAGCAGGTTAGGTTAGTTCTGGTTAGGTTAGGTTAGGTTAGGTTAGGTTAGGTTAAGTTCCTGGAAAGCAGGAGCCTCTTCTTTTGCGCGGAGCCTGAAAACCGCAACCAGGCGCGTCTCCAGGTGGCGGATAGGGGAATGCTCATGGCCCTGTTGCCAGCAGGGTCAAGGGTAGGAGTAGACATGCTCCCGCGGACCAACAGGTACCCAGACCCCGGATAGAATGTGGGACTCTCAGTCACATGTTCCTGACAAGAGGGTGACGGATAGATTGCGGCTGATACGGAGAACCATATGTTCCGGAAGAGTAAGTTATCCCATCATAGATAACTTACTGAAACACACAGGAAAGATCGACAAACAGATTGAGTACTGAAACACAGGTACCATAATATTGGGAAAAACAATATTTTGGTACAAAACGAGACACCACAGGAAACATCCATAGCGTGATGGAGTACTGGAAACCCAGAAACCAGAACAACATGGTTAAAACGAAACAGTCAGGAAATATCAACGAACCGATAGAGTACTGAGACTGAGGGTACCTTAATATTGTGGAAAAGCAATATTTCGGTACAGATACATACAGGAAAGATCCATAACGTGTTCGAGTACTGGAACCCAGAAACCGTAACATCGGTAAAGTACGAAACAAATAGAAATTTATCCACAGAGGATAAAACACTAAAACAAAATACCGTAAAATTGGGCATCAACCATATTACGGTATAAACAAAACGTGACCATCAACGTAAACAACGAAGTAGATATTTACGTTTAATCGACGTAAATATCACAAATAAACACCAAAAGAAACTCAGTTCGATATAAAATCGACATACTAAGAGAAAGACGCAGTCCATATCCTGAAGTAATGTGATAAACGGTCCCGGGATATGGATGAAGATATGAGAGGTTTTAGCAGGTATGCTCTAACGAACTTGAGTGAGTCCTGCACTACCTGAAGCGATAGATAAAAGCTGACGGTGTGCATCAAGCATTTCCTCTCAACAGAAAAAAAAAAAAAAAAAGGTTAGGTTAAGTTCCTGGAAAGCAGGAGCCTCTTCTTTTGCGCGGAGCCTGAAAACCGCAACCAGGCGCGCCCCCAGGTGGCGGATAGGGGAATGCTCATGGCCCTGTTGCCAGCAGGGTCAAGGGTAGGAGTAGACATGCTCCCGCGGACCAGCAGGCACCCAGACCCCGGATAGAATGTGGGACTCCCAGTCACATGTTCCTGACAAGAGGGTGACGGATAGATTGCGGCTGATACGGAGAACCATATGTTCCGGAAGAGTAAGTTATCCCATCATAGGTCACTTACTGAAACATACAGTAAATATCGACAAACGGATAAAGTACTGAAACACAGGTACCTTAATATTGGGAAAAACAATATTTTGGTACAAGACGAAACACCACAGGAAACATCCATAGCGTGATGGAGTAGTGGAAACCCAGAAACCAGAACAACATGGTTAAACATACGTACAGGAAATATCAACGAACCGATATAGTACTGATACATGAACACCCTAATATTGTGGAACAACATTATTGGGGGTATACACACAGGAAAGATCCATAACGTGTTCGAGTACTGCAACCCAGAAACCGTAACATCGGTAAAATAACGAAACATATAGGAATTTATCCACAGAGGTTAAATCACTAAGACAAAATACCGTAAAATTGGGTACCAACCATATTACGGTATAAACATAACGTGAACATCAACGTATACTACGAATGTAGATATTTACGTTTAATCAACGTAAATATCAGCATTAAACATCAAAAGAAACTCAGTTCGATAAAATCGACAAACAATCCTGAAGCAATGTGATAAACGGTCCCGGTATATGGATGAAGATCTGAGAGGTTTAGCAGGTATGCTCTAATGAACTTGAGTGAGTCCTGCACTACCAGTAGTGATAGATATAAGCTACTGGTGTGCATCAAGCATTTCCTCTAAACAGAAAAAAAAAAGGTTAGGTTAGGTTAGGTTAGGTTAGCTCAGGTTAGGTTAAGTAAGGGTAAAAACAACATTATTGGTTATTATGAGAGTGTTACGATTAGCGCGATTACAATAGTCGTATTCTATATCAACAAAGGTAGGTTAGTAGGTGAGATTAGTTTACGTTAGGTTAGAAACAAAGGGAGTACAATAATCAATCATTATTGCTTATTATGAGTGTTAAGATTAGCACGATTACAGAATTTGCATTTTATAGCAACAAAGTAAGGTTAGGTTAGTTTAGAAACCATAGATATTATATATACATACATGGATAGCGCATCAGGGATTTTCATTGACTCCAACATATGGAACAGCTGACAAGTGGCAAAACATCGTTCTAGCCATAAGAGTACATGTTACTTTAATCTATCATATTATGTTATTTTCAAAAGAAAATAGCAATATTTTGATACAGAAAACTTCTTTAGTGCTTTGTTTTTTAGTTGTGATTAGTTGTTTGGCTTTTTACTTTCATTTTATCAAATGATATTGTGTAATAACTTCGATGACAATAAGGTTATAATAGTGAAGTGTGTGATTAATTAGTCTTCTAGTCTTCTTGGATACTTTTAATAAATCTAAGATATAACAATGGTGAAATCGTGTTCCGCATTTGGATGTACAAATCGGTATCAAAAAGGAGGACCTAGTTTTCACTGGTATTTACAAGTTTAGTAGATACTGGGTAGTGGTAGATACTTAATTCACAATAATGTAATTTAAACGTAGACGTTAGAAGTACAATTTTAATCGACTATGCACAATCGAAAATAGAAACTAATAGTGTAATAATTACTGTTCATTTCAGTTTTCTTTCAGATGATAATTGAAACAAAAATGGATAATAGCAATGAAGAGAAAAAACTTCGTGCCCAACAAGAATTATCATCTTTGTAGTGAACACTTTACAGAAAATGATTTCGTGTATTCATTTGGAAAAAAATCAGTAAAAGACCATGTAGTTCCTCCTAGTATTTAAAATTTTCCAGCGAATGTCTTTAAACGTAAGGTGAAACCCAGAGAACTTAGAAATCCGTAAACAATATGAATTTTTCATAATTTTTAGCTGGGTATATGTTGTTATTATTATGGTTTTACTAGTGATGATGCAAACATTATTTCTTGTGAGGGCACCTCATTCAGAATCAATGAAGAACAATGTTTACTTTTATTCCCGAAGAATTTGTATTTTTAACAGTAACAGTACCTAATATTATATAATAATGTTCCTCTGTTGGTAAAATTTAAGTTTAAAATTAAGGTGACCTATAATCTAATTTGTAACTAGAAACATTAATGCTGTGAACTAAAACCCTGTTTATATCACTTTTATTTTCTTTTGAAACTGGAATATTTTGCTAATGTTTATTATTATAACACAAAAGGTAAGCTAGCGATTTGCGACTAGCCACAATACCAGAAGTTCACCACTGAATAATAATAACTTTTCATTTATGTAATTTCCAGTTCTTCTTATTCATATTTAGCATCTTGAGGCTCAATCGTATTCAATTTCTGGCTCAGAAACCTCCAGGTTTGGGTTATATGGTAGCAGAATTAGATTAATAATTTTCATAAATGATATACTTTTTTTTTTTCGAACCACTCCAAGAAATAGCTATATTATTTCTGTCTAATTATTTGAGCATTTTGATTTTTATAGATATATTTCTTCTATAGCTTACTTAATTTTGAATATGTATATGTTACTTGTTTTCCATATTATAACTAAATCTTCACGACATTATGAAAGATGTTGTTTTATTTATTAGGTCATGTATGGTAATGATTCTGTAGTTGAATATATGTATTAATTAATAATTGAAGCTGTTGATAACTAAATATGTCATTTAATGTGGGGTAGAGTAATTTCAGTTAATTACATACTAAAGTTTTTCATTGATGAAATACAGAATAAGTTACATATGGGTGCTTCATGGAAATACGACTAAATTCAAAATGAGCGATATTTAATTCTATATCTTTAATGTAATTTTGTACATAATACTATTATGTATTGTTGCTGAATCATAAAAACCGATCAAATAGGATTATAACTTGATAATTCATGAAATTCGTAAAGTGCTCCATATAAAACAATGTAAATTATGCACGTTCTTGCCACTTGTCACGTGGTCAGAATGATCTTCATCTCTGTCTAATACCAGGCTGAAATAGGTCTTCTGTCTCTCTTACGTGTTGGAGTCATCGACTGAACAGATGTTTGTATACCATGCGCTATCCATGTATGTATATATAATATCTATGTTAGAAACAAATGGGGTACAATAAACAATCATTATTGGTTATTGTGCAAATACTTGCGTGCAGAAGACAGGTTGGCCCAGGCAGTAGGTATTACATGCTGATTATCTGACTTGACAACTAGGTACATACATGGAACTCAGTTTATGTAGACCATAAAAAAAATGGTTGGAATCTGGAATCTAAAACATTCACAATTTCCTCCATAGTATAATTGAAAATATCTATTTCAAATTTGTCACATCCATCTGTTGGTGTTTCATCTTTGCATATTTCGTTGCCGTTTATTCTCCTGCATCTCCCTCTAGGTTAGAAGGTTATTTGAAAATTTTTTGGATGAAGTACCTATGCGCCTACCCTGGCCCATTTTATTTCAATTCGCGTGTTGTAAAGGCGATTACTTGAACGCAAGAGCTGCTTGCGGCCTTCGGTTTCTGTTCAAGATGTTACGAGAGGATTAGAACAAACTCCTCAAGTCAACGTCCTAAGCTTGTTGAATTAAAATAACGACTAAAATTACAGATTCTAGCAGCGACAGGGGCTTCTGATGTGTCTTATGACTGAAACTAGTTTACCGGAGGGTTGGCAAGAAAGCAAGCAACTTAACTTTTGGAGTCAGTAACTGAATGGTCGTAAAGTATATAACCCTGAACATTTACGTAGTAAAGATCGAAGCTTACTCTCGAATAATGCTCTGCGGTATCCAGATTATATCTATACTGAATGTAAATTCATTTGGCTTCAACATAAATTTTACAGGAAAAAGAGCGACATTAATTATATTCCACCAATTGAATGTGGATGCATTTCTCCGAGCAATACTGTTTTCTGCATCTTTGTGAAGCGTGCTTTTCACGGAGTAAGTCGTCACGGCTGTTAACCATACGGGCGGGCGTCTTTTAGCGAAGCAAGTTGAAAGCTCGAAAGTTTGGTAAGGCAAACGAGCAGGCAAGCAAAGCGACAACTACCCGCACCACCGTCAACTTGAAATTATAGCTTTGTCGTATTAAACAGACCACGAATTTGAAATCACCACCCAAACTTCGCCTATAACAATTACGATTATTGTCCAACCTCTCCCTTAGTTTCTTATTCTCGTATATTGAATCTGGTTTTCAACGACCTAGTCCACTGTGTTCATTAAAAGTAATACTATTTGAAAGTGTTTTAATTCGTAGAAAGAGATTGTTTGCCACTACCCTAGATTGTTATTTAAAAGAATTTCCTAAAATCTAGATCAAGTAAAAAGGTTTGTTACCTCTATTGATTCGTTAGCATCCAAAGGCTTTGATTCAAATTGATAATTTTGGAATTGCAGATAGTTCTTCAGATATTAACAGTATATAGAGACCTCGTGTTATGAACTTGAAGTATTCGGATAGGTTTCGATGATTACTCCTGAGACTATTATCCAGGAGTGCAGACTTACTAGTACCAGAACGTCTTCCTTCTACAGGTCCTATGCCCTCCCCCATTAGACCAGTTCCACCAATGTATAGTCCACGGTAAGAAAATTATATTGGTTGGGAGAAATTGAGCAAGGAGTCTTAGTTTTTTCGAATAGGGTAGTTCCTTGAACAACTAAGTAACATCATTAACATAAATCTAATATTATATATAAATTCTCGGGAAATTGGTCACACTTTAACATATGTTTACTATTTTCAACTTTACGTACGTTTCGGTCTCTCGGCCATCATCAGAAGACGTACAGAACAGAAGACGAACAGAGCTAGTGTTTCTGATCGTTTCGGCCGCCTAGACATTTTAAATTGAAATTAATGCCATAAGGACGCTTTATGCTTGATACAATTGATATTCAGAAATCCCGTGTTAGACAGTGATACGTCTTCTGATGACGATCGTGAGACAGAAACGTACGTAAAGACGAAAATGGTTAACATATGTGTTAGCGTGCAAAGAAAGGCATGGATGGTTGCCAGGAGAATCTGGTGATAGATAGATCTATCACTCGGAACTCCATACTCTACAAGCGCAACCTTTCCATGGCCTGAATTGACTACTGCAAGGCTTTCGATTGAACATCACATGCGGTACCAACCCCATTAGTGAGATATATTGAATATCTGTTGCCACTCTGGAATACTCGTTTGGCCATCACATCAGGCACACGACGAGTCTTGACAGAATCAGTAACATTCAAGAGGGGTGTTTTCTAAGGAGACTCCTTGAATTCCCTCTTGTACAACTCACTGCTGTCGCCCTCTATTGCGTTAAGACAGACTCGTGAATATTGCTCTGGACCATCAACAACCAGAGGCATTAGAGCATTCATTTATTATACATGAATGATTAGAAACTGTATGCCTCTGGGGTGAAACATCTCCATCAAGCTCTCAACGTGGTTCAAGAATATACACGAGCCGTAGACATGGAGTTAGGATTGGACAAGTGCGCCGTGTTTCATTTGTGGAGCGGACGATCACCGGAAGTGCAAAAAAAGTGCGGAAAAGTTGATCTCGAATTCCACATCAGTCGAGAAGGCCAACTAGAGGGCAATCAAGTTTAAACCGTCTCGCCTGAAGCCCAGATAAATGCCGCGGAGCAAGATCTTATGCTCAGGCGGCATGTTGACAAGTCGATACACCCATCGCCATGATGCAGCCCTGCGGGGGCTGTATTACCATCTAAGGCAATCGAATGGAATAGACCTTATTTGCCAGGAGATATTGAGTCGGTTGTCGGAAACGAAAAATGCCAGATGTACTGAAATCACCCGTTTCAGATCGTCAGGTCCATACAAGCAAATAGGTCTGACGTTGTCGTCCTCGATAAACAAACCAAGACTATGTATGTCATCGGATTCTCTGCTCTGGCAGAGAAGAACGTAGTCTTAAATGAGGAGGAAGAATGTACAAATTATCAAGATCTCCTGTTCGAGCTCCGCACGCTATACTCAGGCCATAAGATCATATTAGTGGTTCTGATCATCGGTGTCTTGGGCGGAACTCGGTCTTCGCTGGGTTCGAACTTGAAGATCATTCCGGCCTGTAATAACTCGGCGCAGATCTTTATAGACCGGATGTAGAAGACAATTATTTTGGGTTCGATAAGACTACTCACGGCACACGAACTACCTACCGACCAGGGGGAGACCAGGGGGAGGAGTAGTTTCGTTGTCATCGGAGCGCGCAGCAGTGAACCTCAGAACTTGTGTATCTGGAGGATATTGGGATTTACCCCTAACTCCTGTTTACACTGATGAAACATTGAATCAATTATTGTGAAATATACAAATTATTTCAAAGAATAACTTCTTGGTATATTAACGGAACAAGTGCTAGAGATTGTAATGTTGTGGAATATGAATCAGATGTTGTATAATTCGTCTAAAGCAACGATAGAATAAGAAAGTAACATGAACACTGGTTATGGTCCAAGGTAGCGTTGATTTCCCTGCAGGTGTAATTACGTATTAATTAAGGGGACACGCTCTCAACCCTGCAGGATTACGATCGTTCTGCAATTGCGTATAGCCCTACATTGATTACCTTTTAATTAAATCAAAGGCTGATTCGCTGCCGCTGCTTGCGATTCATACACTCTATCCTGACCAGCTTAGTATGTGTCATGCACGCATCACCGCTCTCATTTTAATAATACCCCTAATATCGAGCCTTTGAACGAACCTTTTACTCTCTGTGATAAATCAGCGTTCGCTTCTTGATACGCGCCTTCTTAAGATCCTTTGAATATGAACTTCACGTAACAATTGTGCAAAAGATTCGACATGGAATTCGACTGCGTTTCAGAAATATTCACTACAACCGTTTCCGTACTGGAGAAAACATTGTTTGTAAAAATAACCTAAATTTGGAAACATCTTTAGAACGATATATATATATAGAAAAGCTATTCGATCCATTCAGATTATCCTACACAGTATTGATAGAAATTTGGTATTATCTGTTGATTTTAATGTTTAATGATAAGATCTTTCTAGTCCAGATCGAACAGTAACCTCACAAACAATAGTTCCAGACAGCTGTTTCGCTTTTCTCATAGTGAAACAAGCAAGTTTGCAACGTTACTGAATGATCTCTGTTTAAGGTAGTCATTCATAATCGGCTCATAAGTGGTAAACATACCAAAATACCTCACGACATCTATGAATAGATATCCTCCTAAGAAATCAAGCAATGTATATGTAGCGGTGTATGATAATAGTGGACATGGTTGCTAAGAAACGGAAAAAAAAAGAAGAAATTTGAAGTTTAGAAAAAGCAGATTGTCAAAAATACCTCCTATTATTAATAGAATTAGAAGTGAAAAAGTGTTTTATTCTCCTATTCCGATTAATCAACGTGATACCAACATATCCCATTGGCAGATTTCTCGAACTTTATAAAAGTTACGAGGAATGTGAGACTACGTGAGTGCGCCAGATGGTGTAGCAAAGCTGCCTTATTAATTATCATTTACAATTCATTCATATATCTAAACAACTTGCTAACATTCAAGCTGGTTCTAAGAACATCCATGAACGTAAAAAGAAATTGGATATTCTTTATTATCTTTCATTACGGACAATTCAAGTACATGAGTTCATTTCATAGTACGATCGTCTCGTCATAAACTAATACAGTTTGTTCTTTGTATCTGTAGGAAGGAAACAGAATGTATATTCTCGAATCCTTGTCAAGGAAGGGTCATTATGATTTGTAAAATATCGACAAAGCCGAAGAGGTTCCCCACAGTTTCAATAGGAAATTATAAATTACGTATTTAACAGAAATGGTTCTGAAGAAAACAAGTGCTTTACAGTATATTGGTAGTTGAGACATATGTTTATGATCTAATTTGTAACGAAAAGTTGATCGCTTGCTACGGTTTAAACGAAAGTTTTTTACCGTGTATTTTCCTTTGAAGCTACACTAGCTATATTCTTATTAAACATGCAATTAGAATATTAGCTTGATATTATTCTCACCCATACCTAAATCCAAGGAAGTCTGAATAAAGTCAAAAAATTAAGGTCCTTGTCAACAAAAATAGAATAGTTTTTCTGTATCCAGCTGACTAGACTGAGCCGAGTCTCTCTCTTATTGGGTGAAAGTTACTACCCCCAAACATATTGCTCAAATAGGAGCTCTTCTTCTAGAGCTCATCACTGGAACGAGCAAATTTGCAACTCGTCTATTTTTGGAGTAACACGTTGCCATTTTGGATCCGCCATTTTGAAATGAGAAATTTTAATGAAGAATTCATAATAACCAAAAATCCCCTGGATAATTAATCTCAGTGAAATAATATCAATAGAATGTGAGTTATCTTAATATAACCAATTTGACGACCACGACACGATTCCAAATAGTCGTGAAGGATAAAGAGCTAGCTTGACTTATGCGTGGTGATTCCAGCAATAAATCAGACCACTGTTTGTTCAACTGGCCTCGAAGGGAGAGATCCCCCATGCATTTTGATAATGCGATGATTGGATCTGGCCCTATAGGGGTACCAGACGACCCCTGCCTGGCCATGGTGTCGACCTGTCGACCATATCGTTTCCGTCAACTTCTCTGTGTCCTGGGACCCAGATGATCTTTGTTTGTCCTGACTAGTTCAGCCAGTGCATCTCTGCATTCTTTGACTAGCCTTGATGCGACTCTATGTGACTTGATAGCTTTCAGGGCCGACCGGTTGTCTTTTCAGCCGATTTGAATACTGCTTTTACACTATATATTATGTCTAGTGAGGAAAGAAAAACCGAGGCGACTTGAAATGAAGACTACAGAGTCTGTAAACATACACTTTATGATACTGGTGAATGTTGTTATGTCGCCACCAAGTTCATTGGCGCACGAGTTGAGGACAAACTTATTAACAACTTCAACTGCCAACAACCTTCGTGAACACCGTGTATATTATCAGGTTATTTCCTTTGGAATATCAGCTCAATTGCTAATTCCCTCAAGTAGTTCAATACAATTCGAAGGGTTAAAAATAAATGGTATTATCATTTCGCATTTCCCATCGTTTATTCGATTAGTGCTCGCAAAACAAATAGCAAGCCGATAGTATAATATTGGTTTATTGTCGTGTTAAACAAGAGGCAATAAGGAATCGACGAGTAAAAACCATGCACGCCGTGTTCGGGTTTAACTGTTCTGAAAGGGTTCTTTGTCAGGGCAACGTTCACATTCTCCCTGCGCAATCATGTATAGTGCTAAGAGGACCATCAATCAAGACTTACAGGTGACTCCTACGACGCAATCAAGATAATGGGGCAACGCGAAGCTGAGCTGCACTGCGACATTCATCCGGTATCTACCTCTCTACTTACCTTCGAACTGTTAACTATATCGTGAATACATTCTCGAAACGAAAATATAACACAATTTTTCTCTTACCGACTTTTAAATTGAGTTAATAAAATGCAGTTGTCCGAAGAACGAACAAAACAAATGTCTTGCCAATTTGAAATTCAGAAAAATCTCTTCATCAAGACGTTGGGTTACAGTTATTCCAAAATCGGTATAAAAATAAGAATTTCGGACACTTCTGCAGGTTAAATGTATGATTGCTGCGATGTCGTCGGAGTGAAAAAAAAAACAAGTTGACCGAAGAAGCTGCTCCCCGGTCGGTAAGTAGCTTTACGTTCCCAAACCGTCTGAGCTAGGTTGTCTTATTAAACCTAGAATGACTGGCTCCTGCATCCGGTCTATCAAGATATGTGCCGAGTTTTCGCGGAAAGATCTTCAACTTCGAGAACAGCGAAGACCTAATTCCGCCTACAACAACGATAATCAGAACCACTCTTTACTTGCCAATTTTCCCTTCTCTTTCAACACTATGTTTTTCTCTGTCGGGGCAAAGTATTCGATAACATACATAGTCATGGTTTGTTTATCGAGGAGGACAACGTCAGGTCTATTTGCTTGTATGAACCTGACGGTCGGAAACAGGTAATTCCCGTAGATCTGGCATTTTTCGAACTCAATATCTCCTGGCATGGAAGGTCTTGGTCTATGCCACTTTTGACGGACATGCCGACAGCAGGTGAAGAGCTCCTGCAGCTGACATCAAGAACCTGCACACGCATTACGTTGTGGCATAAGACCAAGTTGTTGATTACGTCATCTTGGCAAGCTGCGGTAAATCTTTTGGTCTCGGATGTAAGGTCTGCTGACTTTAGGTAGTCGAAGGTCTGCCTTGTTGACAAGCCGAGCGTGTCAAAGTTTCTGTAGAAAACCCCGTGGACTTGCCAACATGCCGCCTGAGCAAAATATCTTGCTCCGCGGCATACATCTGGGCTTTCAGGAGAGGAGGTTGCAATTCGAGGTCTCCCTCTAGTTGATCTTTTCGACTTATGTGAAATTCGAGACCAAGTTCTTATGCAGATTTTTGTGCTGCCTAAGCGATAAATGCTCCTACTACGGCCAATTCCTGAGTTTTGACACGGCACAGGAAGGGGTCCGAACTCTTGAGAACTTTATACGCTATACTCAGAGCCACACTTCGATGCAGACCCTCCATACTGAGGAATCTACCATCTCCACGGCGATGTGGGAAATAAATGCGGGAAACGGACGACCTAGGACTGTGTTGGTTGCATTATTTTAGGTGGGTCTATGTCGAGTCTATGCAGTTCATCGACTGTCCATTCCGCCACTTCAAAAGGGTAGCGCAGAACTGGAACGGCAAGTATATTTGTTGCAGACACCTTGTTCTCACTCGAAATTTCGGACGACCAAAAGTTTCTGTAATTGCAGCGGAGAGTCACCTTTACCTGAGAAGCGTCATAATTAGGACGCTGTTCAATTCTCAGGTATCGCTAGGTCTCTCCAGCAGCAAGATGTATTAAGATGCTTCCGTCGTAAGCTGCATGTTCTCGTGGATGCAATGGAGATCGGCAGCAGTGACAAGTTGAACAAGAGGAGACTCGAGGAATGTCGTTGGAAAACATCCCTCTTGAATGTTACCAATCTGTCAGAACTCTTGACGGCTTGGGGAGTTGCACGGCCGGAAATTCGATGTGTAACACGTAGGTAGGGACCTCATCTTCTGGATCTAGGCATTTCAAGACATTGCCGACTTCCCAAGTCGAAATTGAGGTCGGTTGCCGGACTATTAGAAGCAAAATTGGGCAGGGGTTTTACCGCCTGAGCTAAACTCGCTGATGCAGTATCAACATTGAATTCGATCAATTTATTGGCCGATTATTAATCTTATTAACACTTTATTATTCCACCGACGGTTTATTATAATCAATTTTATCGACCATTTCATTTAATTATTAATTTAACTGAATATCTTTTACCTTTTGGACCGTTTACTATTTTTACCGATCATATATTATCATATTGATCATTTGCAATGAAATATTGGAAAAGTGTACTGTCCCTTAGATGTCAAACCCGTTTTGTATTCACTATTAATAATACAGGTAGAAGGTGTTCTCCATATTTTAGAGTTACCAGCCACTGCCATATTCGGAAAGTGGTGTGACGAATTCACTAACATAGTTTCAACTTTTTGTTCGCAAAGAACTTATAAAAAGGAAACAAACATGCCGTGCTGGCTGAACATTAGTGGGGTGGTTCGCATCTACACCAATAACAAAATAAATAATAATCATTCACAATATAATAGTAATTTCCAGAGATAGCCGGAAAAGATGACGTCCTTGCTGACGCTGCAATTCCTTTAGTTTGCGGTTGATATAGGTGGACCGCCCTAGTAATTGTGTTTGGCTCGACGCTTTCGCGTCATCGTGCTGACATATTAGAAGAGCGGGGGAAATTAATTACAACTCAACGCTTCTAATTGTCATTTTAAACGATCTTGGTGTATTTTATACGTAGAGAAAATATCCCATTACAGAAAATAGATATGAATCATTGAATGCTAACGTCGAGACCTAGTCTGCGTTTAAAATTAATAGCATGTTTTTAAACTTTGTTCATTCATCTTTCTCTTGACGACTTATATACAGCGTATCACATAATAGAATCAATTTTATTTTTTCAGTTGAATCGAAATTCATACAAAAATAAGGTCGATTAGTATGTGAACATTTTTACAGTAAGTGAATGTGACATCCATAGGCGCTCGCAGAATTTTTCGTAGTGTGTAGAAAATGAAAAAAAAAACACGAGTTGTATAAGTATAAACTTTTAATTGCATAATATTTACAAAATTAATCAATTTAAAAGAAACAAAAACAAAATTTAATATGAAAAAGTTGATACAAATAAACACTACACTGCATAATAAATTTACAAATAAACTTTTATTATAAAAATAAAGGAAATCACGTTTCGACACACAATAGCTTCCTCAGGTGAACAACTAATACTTAAGATTACAAAGGTATCACTAGCTTTCCGATTTATGTGATTTGAAGGGCAATTTCTCTAATAGCTATATCACATTTCTTCTTTTTCAACATATTTTCGAAATTATTGTTAATTGTTATCTATCTGTTTTATAATTTTCAGCTCCTTTTGATAACTTTGGGCTGACATTGGAATTGACATCTATGGACCATACTTTGGCCCGATTGCTGTACATCACATCTCTTGCATATATAGCACGTAAAGTGAGGGATGTAAAAATACATGCATCATAAAAAAAATGTTATACTGAAATAAAATAGTAGGGACTATAAGAAGATCCAGCAAAAGAAAAAAGTAGGAACTAAAATAATCCAATCAGAAAATAAATAGTAAGGACTAAAAAAATAATATTACAAAAACCTTTTTTCGTTGCCTCCACTAAAGCGGATATAAAATGTTCTTTGACCGTAGAGGCATCAGCTTCCTCATATGGCGAGGAGAATAACTTGACCTTTCTTCTGATGAGGTGCTTCTAATGTGATTTTTAATCATTGTTAATCCCGAAAATGTCCTCCTGAAATGTCATATTGAAACAAAATAGTAAGGGCTATAAGAAAATCTAACAAAAGAAGAAAGTAGGAACTGAAATAATCCAATCAGAAAATAGTAAGGACTAAAAAAATGATATCACGAAAACCTTTTTTTTTTGCCTCCACAAAAGCGGATATAAAAGGTTCTTTGACCGTAGAGGCATCAGTTTCCTCATATGGCGAGGAGGATAACTTGACCTTTCTTCTGATAAGGTGGTTCTAATGTGATTTTTAATTATTTTCAATCACGAAAATGTCCTCTCCGCACTTGCTACGATCACAGAAAGTGTTGGTAACAGTATTATTGCGGTCATCACTTCTGGAAAATGCGGAAAAAAATCTTTGCATCCGGATGGATTCCGCGACACAAAAGCACGACTTGATGCCGACGTTTCAACATCCATTACAGGTGGCATCTTCAGGGAAGGCTTGAGGCTTGAACTGAAACTAGTTTGAACGGAAACAGTTACAGGTTCAAGCCTCAAGCCTGCCCTGAAGACGCCATCTGTAATAATTGGGGGAACGTCGACATCAAGTCGTGCTATTGTGACGCGAAATCCATCCGGATCCCAAAATTTTCAAGACAAGCTATTCGCGGAAGTCTACTATTCAAGGTATGAGTTTGGACTTTTCTCAAATAAGGTGCTATCTTTTGAAGGCGATAAGTTAGTTGCCAAAATACTCATTTAGATTACTGGTATTCGGTTACATTCAATTTGATAAACTACACTGTATATTAAAATGCGGATAATTGGAAATTTTATATTGTAATCGATCAATAGTTAAAACGCAATACGAGGCTATGATACAAGAGTATTATAATTTTTATTACATTCAATATTGATGTTTTTTCCACGATTCATTAGTTGATAAGCGGATTACGATTACGAGCAACAAACTCGGAATACGGTAAAACCCAGTTCAGAAGAAGTACCGCCTTCACATCTCCAGCGAGAGGTTATCGTTTCCTCTGTGTTTCAGAATATATTGACGACGGCATCTCCGTTGAAAACATCACAAGTATCCAATACTCCGTCAAGAGCTTAGTGGTCGATATGTTGGCGATTATATTCTGCATAGTATTATTGAAAACCGCGGTGTATTGCCATAATCCAACTGCATATAGTATATCCGAACCGAAATTCCACATATTCAGACCGAACGGGTTTCGCGTTATTGTCCCACACGTTGATGGTGTTACTTTGTTTGCGTTTCATGGTAATGTGAACGAGCCCATGAAAGATCTAGCAGCAGGTCAGATCTCTACGGAAGTTTGGGAGCGTACAGGAGACAAATGGATCATAGAAGTTAATTCTACTAGACTACAAACCGGTGACAAGATTTACTATTGGTTATTTATCATCAGGAATAATTTGGGATATCGATACGATGATGGTTGTTACGTGGTTAAAGGTATTTATTATGAATGATTTTATTAAGAGATAAATGAAAGCATCAACTAAGTGTACTTATATCTAAGCACCACATTGGTATTCAGGATTCTAAATATGTAACAAAGTTGCCTTGTATTTTGTTCTACTGGAGAGGACTATTTAGTTCGGTACATTTATTTGATACTTTTCTGTTGGCCACATTTCCATAACCTTATCAAATAGAAAGAAATGTCCTAAAACGAGTATACAAACTATACATATTGTAAAATATTTAATAACCGACCAGAAATTATACTCTACAACGTGATTGTACATTGAATCTCGCCATAGGAAATTGGCACAACAATTGTTCTATTAACAAATTGACCGTTTATAAACAATTTGAATTAACAAATTTTCCAGATTCCAAAAAATTCTTATTTTTTGGGGTCTCTAATTAAGATCCCGAAATCAAAAATAACAGAATTATTCATCATCACCTGGAAATTGGACAATTGGCACCGGAAGTTGATGATATTTAACATAATTTATACTTTTTTGTTGCAAAAAATGGACTCAATCGTTTTTTTTGAGCTAGCAATCGCTATACTGAATGAATGTAACGACGAACTGTAAATCTGAAAATAATAATAATAAGTAGCTAAGACTTTTTATTTATTTATTGCCCTCAAATGGTGTATGTTATCATCAAAATATAATTATTACTGATTTGTTTGATGTCATAGGAATATGAAACGGCATCAAATCTTATGTACTTCATCAACTTCCGGTTCCAATTGATCAATTCTCAGACTTTTGATCTTTGAATTTGGTATACTGATTGTTAGCTCAAAAAAACCAATTGAGTTCATTTTTTGCAAGAAAAAGGTCTTAATTCAGGTAAATTCCATCGATTTCCGGAGCCAGTTGGCCAACTTCCGGGCGATTATATATGACCTTGTCATCTTTGGATTCGGTATAGTGATTGCTAGGTCAAAAAAATCAATTCATTTTAATAATTGCAAGAAAATGGTCTAAATTATGGTGCATTCCATCAACTTCCTGTTCCAGTTGGCCAACTTCCGGGCGATTATAAATGACCTTGTCATCCTTGGAATCGGTATAGTGATTGCTAGCTCAAAAAATCCAATTGAGTCCAATTTTTGCAAGAAAAAGGTATAAAGTATGTTAAATATCATCAACTTCCGGTGCCAATTGGCTAAGTTCCAGGTGATGATGAATAATTCCGTTATTTTTACTTCGGAATCGTAATTAGAGACCCCAAAAACCCCCGAGTGGTTATTTCTGTCTCAAAATACCAATTTTTTGGGATCTGGAAAATTTGTTGATTTAAATTGTTTATAAACGGTCAATTTGTTAATAAAACAATTGTTGTGCCAATTTACCATGATGAGACTGGGTGACCAATGATTATTATGACATCAAAAACATTTTGCAAGTTTCCGACACAGATCAACTGTACAAAGATATTCCGAAATAAAATCTTTAAATGACTGTACTAGAAAATATTAATAATCTTAGCTATTTATGGCACTATATAAAACATAGGTAACAAGTGGGATTGCGGTTGAGGAAATACATTGCTAGAATAGTATAATTGGAATTTGATAATGAGGTAGAGTTAATATTGTTAATTTTAATGCGGAGGTATACTAGAAAGGCAAAAGAAGATTATGGGAAATGTTCCTATCCGCCCCGTAGTATACTATGTTAATAGCCCTACACATAATCTAGCGGTAAAATCAAATTCAATTTTCAAAAATATAAGTAAGTAACTTCAAGCCTAAGTATGCAGTAAAAAACTCATTGGAACGTTCAAAGTCAATAAATAGATTATATTTTCATAAAAATGAAATTTTGGTATCTTTCGAGGTTTCATATATTACCTCCAATGAATATACAAAGCAGTATTGGCCATTTTTCACTGAACATCCTGTTTAGATGTAATCTTATATTCATAGGGTTACTAGAAATATTGGAAAATATTCATCATTGTATGTTTTGAAAAAGAATTGTCCACGTTAAATTGCAATCAAATGACTGTTACATAACAAAGTCATTGTTGGAGAAAGGAACAGTAACATAGAAGTCAATATGTTTCATTTGAAATAATAGGTCAAGGTCAACCAAGATGATTAGGCGATGTAAGAGATCAGGACAGGCTAATAAGACAAATATTCCAAGCAAGAGAAATGACGAAAAATAATTAAGATAGAACAACAAGAACGCTAGTGAGGATATCAGCTGATAAATTAATAGTTTAAAACGATATCGCAATGGACTCTTTTGAAAATGTTACACTTTCCATTGAACTTTGGTGTTTACACGAGATAAGCTCAAAAGCAATAGCAATATTGAAATTCTATTTGTCAATTTAGTGCTCAGTAAATATACAACGTTTCTATTGACTTTCAGCACCGGAATGCAATGTGTAGATAGAAAACGAGATAGTATGCAGCGTGTATGAAAGAGACGTTGCTATAATGCTAGATGTTGAGAAAGATGACCAGTATGAATGGATGATTCGTAAAATGTTTATGATTATTTCGTTCTTAATGTCCTCAAGTAATTCAAAGTACATCCTGCTGCACGATCTCGAGTCATAAAACTGAAGAGTGTGTCGAAGCAATGAAGATCCATGATGCCATTGACTTAATTCAGGTTTGATAATAGTTCCGTTCACGAGCCTGATCGAATCTGATACATCGATAGCTATTTTATAGTTTACGGAACAAAAGCGTGCTAATTAAAGTGTTTATGAATAAAACATGTTTCAGAATGTATTAGCACCTACGTTCCGGAAGTGTAGGTGCTGTGTGTGGTAGGATAAGTGTCGCAAAATATGTAAATGTCGCCATGCTCTGTGATTTATGCAACTAAGCTCATACGTTCCGTTTATTCGCTTTATTAGCTTCTATGACGGAAATGAGAAATCAGATAAATTAGAGGAATACAAATCTCGATTTGAACATCTTTAGAACGGGTTATGCAGAATGCAATACTCATTTCACTTGATTCAGTAATTTATGTTCTTTTCAAAAGGAAATGGAGTCGGAAGGAAAATGAGAAGAACATAGTCGAGAATTCGTGAGGTTTCTTCAGTCTAGATCGATCAGTAACATTAGGTACAAATAGTTCCGGACAGTTGTTTCGCTCTCTCGAGCTCATCAGCGGAAGGAACAACTTTACAATGTTACTGAACGAACATTATGTCGTTGTACCATCCAGCCAATAATAGTAGATGTCACACTAAGATATCCAAGACAGTAGTTGGGTGACATCTAACTGTAAGAAAACGCACTGCGTTCAAACAGAAGAAGAAAACTGTT
Source organism: Endomychus coccineus (assembly GCA_958510875.1). Lineage (NCBI taxonomy): Eukaryota > Metazoa > Arthropoda > Insecta > Coleoptera > Endomychidae > Endomychus > Endomychus coccineus. The sequence continues at coordinate 197,885,560 of OY294068.1, forward strand.
CCAAATTATCAGTTTTCTCCCTAACCGACTGACTTAGTGTTGCTATTGTCCTTGAGATGACACTACTCACAGCATCAATAAACTATAAAAGAGTTCACATTGTGGATATATTATAACACTATTGATAAGAAATATTCACCCTTATCCACTAAAAATACTACTGAAGTACTGAGGACCTTTCGGCTACAAAGTAGCCATCTTCAAAGTAAACTTAATTGCTCTGATGGCTACACTTGGCAGCCGAAAGGTTCTCAGTACTTTGGTAGTATTTTTAGTGGAAAAGGGTGATAATTTCTTATCAATAGTGTACTTACAGCATCTTAGTTTGGAATAATGAATAATAATAATTGCCTATGATTGTAGTTGTACCTCCTTGAAAATCTATAGTTCATATTTTGACTACACGAAAGGAACACATTCTTTGGACAGCTTCAGCACACCCGTTCGCCCCACCCTCCAGGACTTTTGGTTTGTTGTACTGTAGGTACCAACGAACAACCAAACCAATTTTAAAATCTCTTGAATTTTCCCTCCATTGCCATCTTTTTGCTTAATTTCTTTGGGCTATATGTAGGGCTTGCGGAAAATCTTCCTAGTCCTCGCCAACATTAAAGAATCTATGTTGGGGAATTCTGGCTGAGTATAGCCAACTTTTAGAGTGACTAGAAGCACACTAAAAGGCCGTTTCCTACAGAGAGAGTATAATTATTTTCCTTATTCAATGCAGAATCTAGCAGAGGAAATCAACAAATTACGTGTCCATTTTGTTAGTAACAACTCCAAAAATTGTAGGGGCACTAGCCAAAACTGTATTAAATCGCGATGAATTTATATAAAATAATATTCTATCCAATAAGCCATAGACAAATTCATTCAAAATAACTATTATGCAATGAAATGGTACTATACTTGGGAACCCACAAATTTTTTTTTCAGTTTTCGTCAATTTTACCCATGACTATACTTAATTTGCAACAAAATGGGACCAAATTGGTTTCAGTAGACACAATACTTTCCGATATATATATCGAAACATGGGTCCTTGGGGTCATTAATGACGAAAGGTGAAAAAAACTCCGGAAAATTTTGCAAGTATTTCACAATATATCGAAAGTCTGCCGAGGTCGGGAACTTAGATTTATCATTAGCCATCCATCACGTACAATGAGCTACTTAATTGATGTAAGGAAATTTACCTTTTTTTCAGGTCGATTTCACCTTTATCTCGCCTTAGAACATCTATCTTCTTATTTCTGTGTATTTTGTTCACTTATTCCGTTGAAGTTGTCTTTGAATGATTACAAATTTGTTATCAATATCAATAATCCAATAGAGAATTAAATTACAGAATTGGAACATAAAAACGTGAACATGAATTCGAAAAACCACGAGGAGGAAGATGATGACTCCCATCCCATCAAAACTGATCCAGTATCAATGAAATCCATATGCGAAAGTATCGTATTGAATCTGACCAGCAATGTACTCGATTTGCAAAGCAAACTAGAATCATTGGAAGAAATCAATGGCATCTTGACTGAAATAGCAGAAAAACATCCAGCCTCCACCAAATCGTTCAAAATCGAAGGTCGGATACCGACAACACAAAGTCCAATGACAACCGTTCAAGATATCGTTAAAAATAAGCTCGCTTTATCCATCAACATCGTTGATGCTAAAAGAAATTCAGATAAGAGTATATCTTTTGAAGTTTCGAATCTTGAAGATAAGTTAAGTATTATAAAAGCGGCCAAACAGAAACTTAAATATTCTAAGATATATCTCAGCTACTGATAGTCCAGTCAGTAAAGACAAAAAAAGTGCAAAACTTCGGCATTCTATTCGTAATTGATAGTGTGGCAAAATCTACAATAAAATTAATTTTGTATCTATTCATTGTTTTATTTATAACAAAATGACCCTGACTCATTCCGGATAAAAATTATAATTTACTTAAAGCACTTTTCAACTGCGATCCAGCCATTATCAAAAACATATGTAGTTTGAATCTAAACTAAGATTATGAAAGAAAGCGAAATTCTCAACGGTCAAATTTGAGAAAAGATTAATTACAACCAGTTATAAAGCGGCCATTATGTTAATTTTAACGAATGTACCTATTGTATGGAATAAGCCGCAAATAATCCAGGTAGTCTATAATCTTAATTAACTAATAATTCCTTTTGAATACGTGTCCCTGGAGTTTACCTGGGGTTTGTGGAAGTACTTGTACATATGTATTGTATTCGATGAGAGATAAATCAAAATGCAATAAATGGTCTCTATATTAGGAAGAGAAAGACTCGATTTTGTATGATCGCTTTGCATGACATGGTTTGCTATGGCGGATTTATCAACGTTATTATTATGAGCATCATTTCACTGGATTTTATACTATAATTGTGGATTTAATATATAATATACTATAATATATATAATATACTATAATTATAATATATATAATATATTATATATAATATACTATATATAATATACTGTAATATATATTGTTATAAAAACTCTTATGAGTTTATTTTGCCCCACGTTGTGGTGACAATTGTTAAGAAAAGGTCTTTTGGTTTATATTGCCCCACGTTGTGGTGACATTTGATATAAAAACTCTTTACTGAGTTTATTTTTTTAATTATGATTTGAATTAATTTGAATATTTCAATATTTTGAATTCTACCGGCTAGCTTTTATTTGTATTTTAAATCTTATGTTTGTTTTAATTTGAATAATCTAATGATTTGAATAATGAACATTTACCTTTTTTATTTTATATCTATGGAATTAAACACAATGTTCTTTGAATGCTAACTTTTAATATTCAAATTTCTATTTTTATCTCGGGTATTAACTTCTACAATGTTGTGTTCAAATAGATCTATGATCTAACCTCAAAATGATTATTTCGATTTATCTTTGTTTACAAAGTTATAATCTACAATCTTTCTTTCAGATTTACATACAGATAATAATACAATGGAGAAATAATAAATAAACTTACGTTTAGTTTATATCCAAGAATATGTTTTTTAAAAATGTAGGCAATGTTCACTTGGCTTGGTTTTCTTATTAATTTGATATTCACTTCATCAGAACACAATTACTTTGCTATACACAAAACACAGGTAAACAATGTTGTTACTTCTTTGGAAATCAGGAACTGTTGATACTTGTTAACTTGTCTCATTCTTTTTCAAAAGATATAAAACCTTAAATGATGTCTTGGAACGTTGTCGAAGACTAACTATTATGCGATGCTACTTGTGAATTATGGTTATAATAACTTTTAAAAACTTTGTTCGAAGACTGGGAACACTACTTGACTTGTATAAATTACTTATTTGCTTCGGTTACTTTCAACCTTACGAAGCTATTGGAACACTTGGGTTCACCGATGTTTATCCAATAATCTAAGGTTATGGAAATCTTTTGAGTAGCTTGAGTATCTTGACTCTTCAGATGTTGATGGCTAACTAACTTGGCTTGTCTTCAGATGCCTTTTATAGGCCTTCAAAACCGACGCTAAGTATTTTCAAAAATAACCAATGAGGTGCTTAGTTTACCTATCAAGAATGCTTTGTTGATTGTTGAAAACTGAAAGAACTATTACATTGTTACTAGTCTGACGTCTATAAAATCGCCTCGACCAATCAGAACTTAGTATTCTTTAAATTTTTAATTATTGGAGATTTTCATCTTATTTTAAATGATCATGATTCCTTCTTTTTAAATTCATATTGCCTACATTTTTCCACACACTTTGGTATAAGATAACCTATGATTAGGTTATTATTAATATGATTATTCCTATAATTATTATAAATTTGACAGTTGTCATTATTAAAAACTAATACATAATATAATATATCAATAACATTTCTTTAACATTATATAACTCAAATTTACTAATCCTAACTTATATCTACAACATTTTTCAATAGTTTGTGCTATCTCATGATAGTTTTTGTAATCATTTTAATTATGATTTCTGCCTTCGTAACACAGTACGTTTATTCACTTTCACTGAAGTTCTTGTTTTACACTTTTATTCTAATTACATTGTTGTTTATTATGTTTTACATTGTTCATTATATTATACTAACTATTATTTAACTTTTAACATTGTATTTTAATTCCATATAATATCTTTTTTTTAATCTTTTCTGATTTTCAATGTTCAGTAAGTTCTAATTTTATCATTTTATTGTTTAGGAAATGAAATCATAACAGTAGATTGAATCTAAACTAAGATTATGAAAGAAAGCGAAATTCTCAACGGTCAAATTTGAGAAAAGATTAATTACAACCAGTTATAAAGCGGCCATTATGTTAATTTTAACGAAAGTACCTATTGTGTGGAATAAACCGCAAATAATCCAGGTAGTCTATAATCTTAGTAAACTAATAATTACTTCTAAATACGTGTCCCTGTAGTTTACCTGGAGTTTGTGGAAGTACTTGTACAGTATTGTTTTCGATGAGAGATAAATCAAAATGCAATAAATGGTCTCTATATTAGGAAGAGAAAGACTCGATTTTGTATGATCGCTTTGCATGAAATGGTTTGCTATGGCGGATTTATCAACGTTATTAGTATGAGCATCATTGCACTTGATTTTATATTATACCTAATTTATCAAGATCCAAAATTTTACTAAACGTAATACCTGTTAAGTGTTTTGATACAGGTTTGATATTAACTCCCTTGAAGGTATTAGTCAGTTTATTAGCAAAGATGGAATCTTATGAATATTTTTAAATAATTTAAATGCAATGTACCCTCCATAGATAACTCTACTACCGTAGAATGAAATGTTCCGTGTTAGGTACCGAAACTATGACAAGAGCGCCGCGTGAGGATTGGAAGCGTACTAAATGATGGTTTGGAGGGAAATTCGAAGTTACACAGCACATAAATGCAAATTTTGTTTTCTTACAATTTAAGTAGGAAATGAAAGTCGATAATTTTTACCAATAGTTTTTATTCAACAACAGAGTTAGAACAGGAATATATAAAATATACATATAAATACAATTAAACATCAAAAACAATAGAAATGACTATATATAATATAATAATATAATTAAATATTGAGTTTAATGGCAATGGGTTAAAACAAAAATACATAAAATATACATATGACTAGAATTGAATATCGAGACTAATTACAATGGGTTAAAACAAAAATACATAAAATATACATATAAATACAATCAAATATCAAGACTAATTACAATGAGTTAAAACAAAAATACATAAAATATACATATAAATACAATTAAATATCGAGACTAATTACAATGAGTTGTTCTGCAATTTGAAGATTTAGATATACACTTATTTTATATAATATGACACAAATTAAACTTACCATTAATTGCCATAAGGTTAATAGTCGATGCAACAGTTCTACTCAAAACTTGAGCACATATTGATACCTTCTTTTTCTTCACTTTATTAGGAGTTACATGAAACTCAGTCAATTTTGGCATTGCTCTCAAGTATCATCTAACATTATCCAGTTGCCATGCCTTTTGTATATCTTCCCATTTAGCTTTTTTTGGAGTTCCGTTTAGCGTGTAATGAACGGTTTTTGTTAGGAGGTTGTTTCTCACACCTTTCAGTAAATGTGGTGGATCATACAATGGAATAATTTGTTGTCCATCGACTTCAAATATGAAGTCATATAATTCTTTCCCTCCTCTTGCATACTCTTCTTTCGTTTCCTTCACTAATTTGTTTATCGTCCTGACATTATTTGTACCTTGATCGCAAATTGTGGCCACCACATTGAAACCAATTTCCCTGCAAGATCGTACAATGTTTTGAATTGAACATTTAATGGTTTCAGCTTTAGCTGCTCCTCTAATAAATTGATACATAATTGGTTGTTTTCATTTTCCCTCAATACCTTGCAGCATGAAAACCTGAAAGAGTGTCAATGAGAGAAATTCAATTATTTTCATTCACCTATAGTTTACCTGTACATGATTAGCTATATATATAATATTGTATAAATAGCGTGTATTTGTTGTTATGGAAACAAAATCCACAAATGAATTAAACATGGCTACTATTGAAAAACAATAACAATCGCATGCGCATTATAATTTCTATTAATTTCGGACGCTTGACGCGCCCTCCCGTGTTTTGGAAGCGTAAATACTTGACGGTTTTGGTCCCTTCCATAAGACATTTCATTCTACGGTAGTAGAGTTATCTATGGTACCCTCGTAGGCTCCTCTGGAGAGCATGGTGATGTCATCCGCATTACTTACCACTTCAATACCAGCACGGTTCAATCTTACTTATAGCTCATCCACCACCAAACTCCATATAAAAGGGGGGAGAGTACTTGTACCCTTCTGATGCAGACTTTCAGAGAACAAACTTACCACGACGTGGAAAAAGTGTCTACATTCAAGGGTGTTTATAATCCACCCTATTGGCTCTCGCGGGGTACTATGTCTCTCCCCCGCTTGTTTAGTAGAGCTCCTAGAGGTTTTGTTAAAGACTATGCCCAAGAAGGCACTATTGATTTGTGATTTGTTCACAGTTATTCAGTGTAGTGTTTATTTGTAGTAATGTGATCATATTGTATGTTGTTATCATTTTATTATTTTTTAAGAAGGAATTTTATTTTTTGTTGCATTTTATAAATAATGTGCAGCAAAAAGTTTATATTTATTTATATACCCACTTATACAGCTTGTGTTATTTTGTTTTGCCCCACCCTACGAAAAATTCTGTTGGCGCCTATGAACCCAAGTAACAAAAGTTGTTCAGATAACCAATAGAAATAAATATCATCCAAGTATAAGAGTATTCTATTGTATTATAGGGGAGGAAAGTCACCGTCTTATTCATATATCACAAGCAAAAGTGCAAAGTGCAATATTAATAAATACCTAGCTGGTCCTCTGTAAAGCATCCACGGCCATCTAGGCGTTGTATTTGAGATTCATTGCGATGTCTTAGGTCTATTATTGGTTTCTTCTATTGTATTACAGCCATTATTGAACTCGAAAGCAATGTTTTATCTAGATGGGTTCTGTTTTTTGTTCTACCTACTTTCACAATAGCACAACTTTATTCCACTCCAACAAATGAGAAGGAAGATCTCGCAGTAACATCAACACATCATGGAAGGTTTAGCTAAATAATTGCAAACGAAATTTCGGAATAAACATATCGCATTATTTATATATTGTGGACATGCTGTTTGTCTTCTGCGCTGTATTTTAAACGGGCCGACTCGTGTACCACGTTCCTACGGGGCATTGAAAATTGATAAATAGAAGAATACAAGACGAGCGTCTGCAACATAAAAGAACAGCATCGCTGTAAATAAAAAGCTTTTTCATTTAGAAATATCTCCAAGTAACATATATTCCGCTCCGAACATTTATATTGAGCGAACGATGTTCGAGAAAACAGAAAAATTACCCTGTTTTGAAGGTGACGCCGACATTATTGCAACAGTGAACTTTCTGAAACCTTTCACAATCTAGCGCGATATCACTATGTAAAGTATAGTTTTGATCTACTTTAAACGTAATTTGCATGCGATATAAGCTATTCGTACATAATCGGGAAATACTTCATTGGCAATGATCAATATTTGTCGTTCTCATACAAACTTCATTGGAAGATGGAATCAACGAATGAACATTTAGTCTTCGTCGCTACGTCACAATGTTATTCACACTAACACCACCTTCATGGTAGAACGGCCGTTATGTAAAGGTGATGACGTTACGATCATCCGTATCTAGCAGATTTATTTATTTGTGATTATAAGTACCTGATTTATAGCTTCAATTTGAATGTTATTAGCAAATATGCATGTGAACGATAATTATTTTGCCAGCACTATGTGATATATCAAAGAGATTCATCCTAAATTGGGTAACTCACAATATTCTATTTTCTTATGTTATAATAATGTTTATTGAATATAAACATACAACACAATTGTTATACTTATTATAGAATAACAAATGATGAGTCGACAAGGTTCCGACCATGAGTGCATGACATGAGTGTCAATGCCAGCTCTTAAGTCAACCTTCGCCGAAGTGTAATATAAATAGAGGAGCAAGGCTTCTCCCTTAAGAATAGATGTTCAAGTACATTAGATGCTAGTAAGAAGTACGTTGATTAAGTACATTAAGTTCATTAAGGATTAGGTTCATTAAGTTCGGTATGTTCTTAGTCATTCTAAGTTAGTACAATGTACATTTCGTATCCAGTGTTGTGATTCCAACCATCTGCTCTCATGTCTAAGTTCCATTCGAAACTTTCACCATAACCCAGCACCGAACCTGTTAACTGATAAGACATGACATTCCTTGCAAGCCAAAGGATGAACGCTTGTTCAGATATTATAGGGGCGACACTGATAGATCCTAGAGAGACCTGTACTATCTTTGTGGATTAGATTAATTTGTAACGAAGTCATTTTTAAAAAGCAGTCTCCTGCCTAAATCAATTAGAGTACGTAGGTTCAATCTGCTTTCCTCTAGGAGAATTTTAACTCTTGTTCTAGAAGGGTTTATAATGAAAGCTTAAGAGTGGACTGAGCCCAGCAACAAAACCCTAATTATCACCATCTTTTCGGGCAGAGCTGGAGTGCCATTTTAAGTAGGTAGAAACAAATCTGTTGAATTTGTTCCTGATAGTCTGTTGCTTTCAGCTAAAACATAACAGATTCCTGTCTAGATTACCATCAAGACACTGACTCAATACTTTTTGAAGATTGGTTTCAACATCGTCTTTTTCAAAATATACCCAAAAATAGATTCTATTGAACAATGGTAGTATAGTGGTCAAGTAAAAATGTTGACTAGTTCTAACAGCACCAAAGCCGACAATCAAAATTTTATGATAAATAATAATATTTATTGTGGAAAAACGAAACATCTGTCTGGAACTATAAGTTTGTGACGTTACTGTTGTACTGGCAAAAGATAACATGAGATAATTGAGCAGTATTCACATATTCATTTACTTCTTATTCTCTCACAACGATGATAACTATCTACAGATGACTCCCTATGTTTCAGTGCCGCTGTAGTCTAACATAATGTTTTAAAAAGTCTGGGAAACGTATTATCTCTCGTTTGTTCTAAGAATGTTAATTTTCTGTTCCAGTTTGAATTTCCTAAAGGATTTATCAGCTTTGTACGCTTTGACAACAGAATACTCCTTTACTTGCAATGCAGAACCTTTGAGAGTTCAGTAAACAAAGAATAGAATCGAATTAAATCCTAATGTAATTAAATATCAAATACGCCAAACGGGGCCAGAATTAGTAACCACGGTTGAATAAACGTTGGAGATGCTTCCTAGCATTTTAAGCTCAGCTCTTCTGAGCTTTCAATTAGACATATTACGTTTTGAATTATAATTTTACCATACTCTCAAAATTTTTTCTGGAGAATTCACCATAATCGCTCAAAAATCAGTGAGCAATTGGATTTTTTTGGGCAAATACCCACATCAACTTCTGTGTATACGACGCCATGATGGATTTGTCATGCAGAGGCGGACCCAGGAATTCTTCCTAGGAGAGAAAATATATCATAATGTATAATATTAACTGAATAAACACAAAATCGTTGAATTTGAAGATAAGGTTAATTTCGGATGAAACGGAAAATAAACAATTACACATACAGGCTGTTTATAACTCGTAAAAACTTTAAAGGATGAAACTTTGACTAATTGTAAGATAAAAAGTTCATATGAACATGGATCCGCAACGGCTTGGTTCTTGAGATACAGCGCGTACAAAAAAAATTTTATTTTATTTTTTGATTATATATTTGTTCAACAACATGGCAACTTGACGAAATTCGGGATACTGGGAGTATTAATCACGAGAAACTCAAATATTTACTTGGTTTCTTATTTAATATTAGAGGCCGCCACATACAGTGTTGTACTTGGATTGAAATAACCATAACTTTTTTGTCTCACACTGTATGTAATTTTTGCCTAAACAGTTATTCTACATTTGATTTCACATACTAAAAATACTGTCATTATTTACCGCTGAAAACAGCCGTTTTGGAAAAAAATGGGTCTAAAGTTAAGCCTGGGTTGGAATTTTGTTAAGTAGAATTTTAAAAAATAAGTGATTAAATGTGTCTTATTGAGTGTATTGTGATGTGACTAACTAACTACAAATAAGTTGATAATATTTACAATAATTGCTGAAAATAACCACCGCCTAGTGCAACGCATGCATCAATTCGCCTTAACATCGATTGACGAACTCTTTCGAATATACCGTATGTCTAATTAATGATCGCACACGATTCAAACATCTTGTCTCTTAGATCTTGTTCATTTTGGATTTGAATTTTTTAAACTAGTGACGTCTAGTAATCTAAAAGATTAAAATCAGGTGATCTGGGAGGCCAGGCTTGCGGTTCCGCTCTTCCTATCCAACTGTTAATTTTCATCCAGAAATCGGCCCGCAACCAAACTAAAGTGTAGTCAGTCTAAAATGAACAGGATATTTGAATCGTGTGCCATCATTAATTAGACTTAAGGTATATTCGAAAGAGTTCGTCAATCGATGTTAAGGTGAATTAAAGCATGCGTTGCTTTATGAAGAGCCTGTATAGCGATATAATTAAAGCCATCCATTACGACAGTGCTCATAATGAAAATTAATAGGTGTAGTAGAACGGATTATAAGAAATTGAGACTTCGATTCAGATTTAATTCCGCCCTTGAATTTTTTCTTGCAAAACCCTTATTATTCGTTCGCAAACCACCATTTGGGAACCGCTGGTCCATAATAATGTACTATTATCAGGGATGGATAATGCGGGTAGAACATCATTGTACATCATATCTAGACAGTTGAGTCGACTCTCAAACTGAACGAAGTCCTTTCTGCTAATAATTGAATGCGACAAGTGCCTAATAAGCGGATTTATTCTGCTGAAGTATCGCTGTAATAATAATAAAGTGTATTTTCGACTTTGTTATCTTGGAACAGCGCGCCATATAATGTATATAGGCAATCAAAAATAATGATGTATTGAACAACTGTACAGTAAGTCCGCTTTGTTACATTTCACGTTGCCTTGTTAAAGAACTATGTTAATAAAATACTGAAATGCATTTCCAATTTAAATTTTATTCTTTTGATATCTGAATTTAACGAGGTGTTGAATTTTTAATAAATTTCCTATGCAAAATTGTAAATTGAAGCGGGAATAAGACCTTGGCAGATCCTTGGATCTACAACGTTATTAGAGGCAATATAAACTTCAGTTTCGGAATAGAAATTGGAAGCTTATCCACTGTACATTCCATAATTCTACAAGTCTAATTATACATTATGTGAATTCTTTTAAGAACGATTCTTCATACACTAGAGACACTATGCTTAATTTAAGCATAGAATCTCAGAAGGTGGAACACTCTTCACTCATGGACTCCTAGAGTCCTAATGGGCAGAGCCATAACAGCAGAAGGTACGAGGGCCGGAGTCTTTGGGCACAGAACCAAATACTCGGTACCCATTGGTGACCAATATCTTTCGAGCAATTGAGATTTGTGCACGAGTCATCATGTCTAATAGCCGAACAAGAAAAAAAGCGCTGAGCTAAAGCATCACTAAATTATGGTCCTCACCAGCAAAACCAACTAAACACCTTCCACTGAGTTCCAAGACATACAGGACGTTCTTGCACGTAAGGTAGCAGGAATGACGTTGATAGGACTGAAACTCTTCTGCAGTGTACAAGCGATCTTCCTAGCATAATTCAAAAAACTCAGTACTGAAAATTGTAGTCCTTTTCGGGGACATAGTCCAAGATCATCCTAGATGAATTCAGGATGAAAATGACGTTTTAGGAAGTATGAGGGGAAAAGGAGTAACCTATCAAGCATAATAGGATTCATGACCTTTATTGTCAACATCTTAATATTTTGTAAGCACACCTATAGTAACCTGACAGTTCACAATACTTCAAATCATTCTTTACAATATACAGTAGCAGGCCACAATAGTTTCATACACAGACTAGTGTAGACTATAACATTTCATTAAATAAACTGGAAAAGCTAGGTTTCAGAGGAGTGGTATTTAATTCAATACATACTTACTAGATAGAACACATTATGTCATTTCTAAGAGGGCAAATGGCGAGGAGATGAAGTCAGAGATGCAGAGAACTCATAACGGTGTCCCTCAAGGCTCCATATTGAGTCCACTTCTCTTCATAGTTTATACAATTGACCTACATGCATCAATGAAAGAACACCCACAGCAGTTTGCCGATGACTCAATAACGGTACCAACAGAGGATGCTATTTTGGAAAGGAATATATTTCAAATCATTGATGCTGCTGAAGACTGGTTTCACAAAAATAACTTAAGAATGAATAAACATAAAACTCAGGTCATCAAATTTGGATATACATCGACCATAAGAGCACTTCGGCTGATACCGTTACTGATTTGGCGTGTGTGAACCATACCACTTTTTTAGGTATAATTATTGATTCACGATTAGATTGGTATGAACAAGTGAATAAAGTAGTGAGAACGCTATCAAGATATTGTTTTTCCCTAAAAAAGATTTCAGTCTTAGTGAACACTGAAGCAGCGTTAACTGCTTATCATGCGTTTGTGCAGTCAACACTGAGATATGTGATATCTTCACTCATTAAAACCAGCATCTATTTCAGGAACAGGCCAAAAATCATGATCATAATACAAGAACAACAAATAACTACATCTGCAATAAACTTAATTATACATATCTCCAGAAAAATGTACAATATAGCATAATAAAAATTTATAATAAAACTCCCCAATCATTGAAAATTACCATTAAATCATCTCAAGAACGATTTGAAATCTCTACTTGTAAAACGAGGACAAAGATATTTGAGCTATTCCTATTTCTAAGTATTCCAAGTCACTTTAGTCATATCTGTATGTATCGTTTCCATTTCAATGTACTGGACCTATAAAAATTTTAATCTGTTTATGCACAGTTATTTTTATTTACGATGACAAATGTATTGTAATTCATATCTATATAAAATTTTAACTTGACGTGGTCTACATCTCATTGAGGTATTCTTCCATATATTGAGGTATTCTTCCATATATTTTGCTGTATTTATATTGTATCTGAGCAAGAAAAATAAACTAAACTAAACAAATATCACATGAGATTTTCGATTGTAGCGCCATCTGTTATTTTTCAGGGACTGTTCACATTGCCCTCGTATTAGGAAGCTCTTAGTACTTCGTAATATACAGTCACATTTATTCATTAAGCATTTTATTTAAGTTGGTCACTTAATGTAATAGCATCCAAAAATAAGCTTACAATTAACCTACTAGAATTTCCGCTTGAAGGTAATATCACATACAAAATTGATAGATATCGAAAAAGGGAGGTATTGAAAAAGATATGCTTGGCAGTAATATATCTTCTTATATCATCTTTCTAAAATTATTTAAAGTTGAGGAATTAGTTGGGCCCAATTTCTATTCGCCTTCTTGAACAATTAATATTAAAATAGTTTTTTAATTTATATTATTTTCAAGCTAATCCAAAATATTACATATTGAATAATCCATATTTGATTATAGAATTAAAAGGTGAAATGCTGATATTACTACGCGGCTTATAACAGTTCTAATCCGTATACTTCCAGAAGAAAACTTCCGAATGAGGATACGTAGTTACCGATAAATATTCATCTGATAACGATATCTTGGGAAATGCAGCATTAATTATGGTTTGTGAATAACGAAGAGTGGATGGCTTCGAGGCATTATTAGAATGTGCTAGAATATATGGCTCGAAACACGAAAACGAGAGTTGCTTCGATGGGAGAAGAAAACACGGGAGAATAAATAAGGGTTGTCAGAATCTTTGAATTGTATTTTATTTACAGAAGCAATTTGTTTGGCATCAAAAGTCTCAGATCTAAAGAGCAAGTTACAAAGTCGACCCTATTATCTACAAAGCTTCTCGGAAAATCCTATAAATAATAACTAATGCTTTCTACTCACGTAACTAATCTATGTGAACAAGAACACCAATAACTGCCAACTCATCAATACCTTCTTAACAAAAAATTGCTATTAAAAATTGAATTTCCTCGTAGCTTCACGAGTTCCACTCCGGAATATCTAATGGGTATGCTGGAGAAGCAGATTTTTCAAATTTATTGGTTATGTGAAACTCATTCAATTGTTATTCCAGTAACGAAAACTCATTACTACCTGAACTAACTTAAGTTTGTTTATGTATGTATATTAGATAAAAAGAGATTCATAACACACTACATCAAATTAAATCTAACTGTTATTTAATTTCTCTAAACATTGTTGAAATATTGCAGTGCCTTCATAGTCCGGGCAAACAAGGGATTTGTTTACGCAAATTATTGAATATGAACCGATTTTGATGAGACAAAGTGCATTCTCTTCAGAATCGTGTCTAGATCAAAGTTGAACAATGATATAGTTACGCAAATTGTTTGAATTGTTTATAAACAATAAATTAACTAATTAATTAACTTAATTAAGGAGATTATATAAAAAGTCAGATTTGACAGTTTTTGATCGGGTTAAAGACTAATTTTGGTCAATAAACATACAAAATGATAAAACAACTGATTGGATCAACTCAATTTGTCATAAACGATTGGTAAACAATTGATTTATTAACAAACAGAAGATTTCGACCAAAACTACGAGTTTGGAGTTCATTTCAACTAATTTTATGGTTGATCACGCCATTGAATGTATACCCACTAGGCTGTGCCAAAAATAAATCGATATTTTTTTATTTCGCTCTTCTTCGAGTATATCATTCTCCGTTCAAATTCATTCAGGTCCCCCAAATTTGAAACAAATCTGTTAATATTTAGAGGTGCATCAAGCCCAAAACGTGTTTTTTGAAGTTTTTCCTCAATTTTTGAGAGATTTCATAACACTGTTCTACAATAACGGGATGTTTGACACTTGGGAGACATTATTACATCCAAACACAAAGTATTTAATGCATTTCAGTCGCCACATCCACTTTCCCACAGATATATTGGCGAAAAGAACCATTTTTTAAGGCCTAAAAACTGTAAATTCAACTTTCAACTTAAATAACTTCATATTTATAGGTTCGTGATGCGTCATATGCTCTTTTAACGTAGTCTATCTAGTATCACGTAGCATTAATTGAATTGATAATTTCAGAAAAAATCGCCCATCAGTTATGATAATCTACAACTCGAGTGAAAAAACGCACCACTTGGAAATGCAGGAAAAATGGCAAATATTCAGAGTGCCATAACTCCGTTGCGTTTTGTCGAAAATATATAGATGAATTTTTGAGTTCTAAAAAGGTTAGAATCTTCCATTTAATGTGATGCTACTTAATGTGATACCAAATTTATTCCACCCCTTCCCACCCCGCTAAGAAAAACATGTTCCTGGTGTCAAAAAATGTCCCACTTTGACAGCTCGTAGCCGGTTAAGAGGTTATTACTAAATCCAAATTCTGACACCGAATTAGAGAGGCGGAGAACGCGTTGTATCGATGAACTATTCTCTCAACATACACGTAACTTGTTGAAAAGATTTGACGTGAACTGCGACTTTTTAACTGAAGATCCATCTGCCTGGAAAAGCAACGAGTCTTATATAGAAGCGAAAGACAAAATTTCATTTTTGCGCGTTACGAATGACACTGCGGAAAGAGCGTTAATTACAAAATATAATTTCGAATTGACTAAGAACGAAGAGCAAAAGCAGTACCTGTTGAAAGTTGTCGAGAAGCACAGGCGGCGAATTCCAAGCGTTGCGAAAAAAGCCTTAATGTGATGTATGATTACAAATTATTAAATGTATGATTATAAATTATTGAATGATTGTTAAAACTATTTGATTGTAAATACTAGAATATACTCTGTACTTAACACATTCTATTAACTTTATGATTCGTCGATTAATTTTATAAAGATTCATTCATTGAGGTACAATATTGGAAAAGTTGTGGCCAAAAAAAAACGCAAAATGGCACTTTTTAAAAAAATGCATAAGTCTCCGCCAAATTATCGTAGAAACTCTAATTTTTAGGGATCTTGAATGAAAATGATTGAAATTTATTGGCCTGTTGTCTGATTGAGTCCATAATTGTTTCGACTCGGTCTACGAGCTGTCAAAGTGGGACTTTTTTGACACCAGGAACATATTTTTCTTAGCGGGGTGGAAGGGTGTGGGATGGATTTGATATCACATTAAGTAGCATCACATTAAAGGGAAGATTCTAACCTTTTCAAAACTCAAAGATTCATCCATTTTCGAGTAAATGCAACCGAGTTGAGGCATTCTGAATTTTTGCCATTTTCGGTGCATTTTCAAGTGGTGCGTTTTTCCACTCGAGTGTAGATTATAATAACTGATGGGCGATTTTCTCTGAAATTGTGAATTCAACTGATGCTACGTGATACTAGACTACGTTAAAAGAGCATATGACGCATCACGAACTTGAAAATATGGAGTTATTGAAGTTGAAAGTTGAAATTACAGTTTTTAGGCCTTAAATAAATGGTTCTTCTCGCCAATATATCTATCGGAAAGTGGATGTATCGACTGAAATGCATTAAATACTTTGTGTTTGAATGTAATAATGTCTTCCAAGTGTCAAACATCCCGTGATTGTAGAACAGTGTTATGAAACCTCTCAAAAATTGAGGAAAAACTTCCAAAAACACGTTTTGGGCTTGATGCACCTCTAAATATTAGCCGATTTGTTTCAAATTTGAGCGACCTGAATGAATTTGAACGGGGAATGATATACTCGAAGAAGAGCGAAATAAAAAAATATCGATTTTTTTTGGCACAGCCTAATACCCACACATATTTTAATTTCTAATAAACAATTCACTAAATAACAAATAGAAGATTTTGTCAAAATCTCCGAGTTTAGAGTCATTTTCGACTAATTTTGAATACGATTTTCTTGTTATCGTGGCCGTTAAATATCACGAAGCTTTAAATAATTTATAAACCAATCGTTTATAAATATTTACAAGAATTGAACTGAAATTTGAAGTTTAGGGTGGTTTTCGTTCTATTTTATTGGACCAATGATGATTTTATTGTCGAAATTATTGAGACTTCGATCGAATTTTGAATGTAAATAAATTATACTTTCAATACAAAGATGAGTTGTATTAAAAAGAAATAAACGTTACTAGAAAAATCTCAATTTTGCATGAAATATTTTATCAAGCTATTTCAGTGCATGCGATTACTAGATGAATATCGCAAAAAGTTTGAGAGAAGCAATTTTGCCAATATTTATTAATATTATTTATGCTAGGGTATTCTAGTAGATTAGGTAACGTTTCCGTTTCTTAGAAATATAAATCGTATTTAGCAAAATTTAACTTAATCCAGCTGAATATCTTTCTCAATCCGGAATTGAGGAATCAATATCTTATAAGGTGATGGTGAGCATACAGAGTTACGTATGCTAGGTAATGTCATCTAAACACACCTATATACAAACTCTTGTAACAAATGATATATAGCGAGTGGAAGATTGGAACGATCAGCCGCAGTATTCAATATTCTATTGACATTCATCCATCTCCAGAAAGAGGGAACGTCAAACTTTGTGTATTGAAGATAAACGCAACAAACAAAAATACTTCCAATGAACTCTACTTATGAGCTTCATGAGCATATTGGTACATTGTGCATGAGCAAGTTGTAGAACTTTTGGCGAGGAACTCTGGAGGAGGGTAATCAGCCACAAGGAAAGACTTCACTAAGCAAAGAGATAACTTCGCCATTCGATTGAAAAATGAAGTCTGGTAGCAAAAAGTTCGGCAGGTCTCGAGATTGACAATGAGGGGGTGACCAGCTTGAGCTCGTCTAGTCCACCTATCTCTCGTAGTGGAATAACAGACGAGATTTGTGATGAACACCAACCATGGGAATACCTATAGAAAAGACAGAGATCCTCGACATTTCTACGATGTTCGAGAGAGGTCAATGAATTTATAAGTGTGATATCATTCATCAGACGAATAACTGTCTTCTGGGTAGAAGCCAGAGTTTCAGCATATGTTCGGAAGCCGAACCCCAAACAAGTGAACAGTACTCCAGGACAGGTCGAATTTGTGTTTTGTAGATCATGAGGAGCTGCTGGGATGTAAAGTAGGTCTTCAAACGGAATGGTTCCTCCCTGGCTATCCTTGTCGCTCTATCTGTCTCTCTGACACTGCTTATCCACCACAGCCTCACTCTGGTTCTTTTTCTTCGATAGCCCTCAGTAACTTTTCCACCTGGTCCGCTACCCTTCCGTTCCTCCATGAAAAAATGTCTAGTGCAAGTCAAGAGTCGCAAGCAAGATTCAATTCCTCCACCCGTCGTGAATGAACAAATATATCAGTTCCTTCCGATTCTCTGCAGAATCTACACTTCCCAATGTTCACCAGGCTAATTCTCCTCTTGTGACCGTTGAGTTTGCAACGTTCCTTTTAGAATCCGGCTATGACTCTCAGGTTATTCCTGCCTAACTTTATCCCTTTTCCTAAATGTATGTAGGAGAATCTTGGCCTGCCTATCTTCCGGAACTACAGTGTTTAGTACTGCTAGTTCTTCAGAGATCATCTGCTACCAGGCTCCTATTGGTGAAAATACTATCACCAATAGGAATCCTTGCGGGAATGTTATTTTTACTAGGACGGTGTACTCTGCCACCTTTGTCTTAGCTCTTTTGGTTCGTAGCATTTCCTACATCCATCTGAATGAGATTAGGTCTATAATTCTTCTCTAGATGTAAGTCTTTGTATGGGCGTATGATGCGTTGTCAAAAGTTCCTTGGATGTCAAGGAAATCACAAAGAGATATTCAATTCTGTTTTGCAGTTCACCAATCAGCTGATACGTTCGTCTTCTCGCTCTTATACATGCTTACAATGATGAAGGGGGTTTCCCTTTCACTGCCGTATTTCTGATGAAAGTATACAATTTTTTTCGAGTGCTTTCAACATAAAATATGTTAGACTTTATAAGGCTTGGGAAGAGTGGGCTCTCTTTCATTCACTTTTGGTATGAATACTGTTTCATCATACTCTAAATTTTGGAATCATATCTCAAAGCTAAACTGCTCCTAGGATTTCTCAACAATATTGGGGTGTACGGGGACTTGTATGAATTGCATGACTTGTTTGCCTAAAGGAGTCTTTTCTCTGTGCAAATCTTTGTAGCATTGTTTCAGACCTCTATAGCTGGTCTACTAGGACTCTCGTCACCTTCCAGTGGTCCATTGAAGTTACATCGTGGAAAATGTATTTTCAGAAGGAACTTTGCTTTCTGTCACGCATCCTCCATGTAACTTTGACCTGTTTTCTTCTTCTGTGAGAAGTTACACTATAAAGAAGAAAATTGTTTAAATTTACCAGGGTTCTGTAAACCGACTAATTTTATTTTCATATTGCTGGCTCTGGCCTACACTATTTTAATATTTGTGTAAATTCATTTAGACTTTTCTGATTTGTGCTAACATTACTGTGACTAATTCTCAGATAACTACTTCTCAGGCCAATATATTCACGAAATCTAAATTATAAGGAATATATTCATGAATGGTCCCTTCACTACTACTACCTAGGGAGGCAGCGAATTATTCACAGTTTCTATTTTAGAACAAATTAGTAAACCCCAAGTTAATTAACATCCCTATTTATATATTATGAACTTAGTGTTTGCTAGTCTGAATCACCAATTCTGTAATCTTGAAAAATTGAATTTCTCTTCACATCAAGAGTATAAACCCCAATCAAGGCATAAGGACAAGTTTCAAAGTCCTTTGTTGCCATTAATTAGTTGACATTGTTTTATTAAAGAGAATTCGGTGTGGTTATGAAAGATTTAGGACAGATAGAAAAGTGAGGGCACCCCCAGAGAGTCGAGAGTTCAGACCAACAGGCAGGCTAGCCAACCAACAGTTGAAGCAACGGGGGAAATCTACCAACGGTCCAGAAGTGGGATTCGGATTGCTTATAAATAAATCACAGCTCTTGATTACACAGCCTGATGCGCAATGCAGACGACCAAGCGACTCTCTAGCTATACATTACATCTAATATTATATTTCATACAACAATGATTCTAGTAGCTACGAACTTCCTATGTTGTTTTATTCAAGCCTCTTCGTGCTCATTTAAATATAACGAGAAATGTGAGAAATAACTTGTAAACTTTAAAGCCGTTATAATCCGTGAGATTATCATACGTTTGGGACCTTTCTAATGTAAATGATTCATTCAATTACTCATTGATTGCATGTATGGCTTAGTTTTTCTTTATAATACGTGTCAGGGAATAAAGTTAATATACTTCAATCTTATTCCTCGAAGGATTTTAAGGTAATTCTGCAAAAATTGAATGCTCAAAAAATTGGGTCTGCATAAAATGCATAACCTCCAAAAACTTTACTGATAAAGGAAGAACATTATCCACTAGTTCGTCACATACTGATGCTGCTATTCTAGATATGGTTTTGCAGCAATCTATCAAAGGGAATGTGATACTAAAAGACATAAGCGAATTGATCTCGAAAGCAATACAGGAGTCTATTTCAAAATGGTAGTAGCTCTAATTAATGATTTAAAAACTGAAATTACTCTCCTTAGAAATGAGAATGCTAGTCTAAAAAATGCTGTAGCTATATCAAGAACCCAATTGAAACTGATAGAAGAAACTACGCCAAAGCTACTAAAGAAGCACCTAAAACCAGTTCGTTAACTCAATCGCCAAGGGGGCCTTCTAACCCTAATACAAAGGTAACTGAAAAACGTACTGCGGCAAATAAAAATAATGTAACTGAGAACATGGGTAATAATCCTGAAGACGCGGCTGATGATTTCATTCCTGTCGTGTATAAAAGAAAATACAGAAAAAGGCCTGAATCTATTAAAGGTATCGGTAGTAATGAGAAAATTAACATCAGAGCGGTTAAGCCTCGTTTTTACTTACATGTGTGTAAATTAGATCCAGATCTCACTGAACAAGAACTCTCTGAACACTTGGAAAATTTTAACATCACTGATATTAAATGCGAAAAATTAATCTCTAACAGGCCTGACGAATACTCTTCGTTTAAAATTTCTGTCTCTCAAAGTGAAGCAGATGCAATTAAGAATCCGGAAATATGGCCAGTGGGAACTCGTTTGAATCCTTTTTTGTTCCATCTTTTCAGAAAACAAAATCAAAATTAACACAAGATAATTTTACATTTATGCATCAAAATGTGCAATCAATTGGAAACTCGTTAACTAGGTTAGAACATTTTGTAAACAATCAAAACTGTCAAATAATTGCAATCTCCGAGCATTGGCAAACAAGTGATAAACTGGTTGCATACACTATGCCTGGTTATAAACTAGCATCGAATTTCTGCAGAGGCGTAGGTAGTCAAGGTGGAGGCAGTGCGGTTACGTATCTTCTGATATTACCTGTAAAGAACGAGTAGATCTAACATCACTCAGTATTGAAAGTCATTTTGAATGCGCCGCTGTAGAAGTTATCTTGCAGTCAACCTCTGTATTAGCTATTTCGATTTATCGACCGCCTAAAGGCAATCTGGATGTGTTTTTCGGAAAACTTGAATCATTATTAAATGTTATCTCAAATTCAAACTTCAAATTTATAATAGGGGGTGACTTCAATATTAATTTGTTTAATGATAATAAAGACACAAAAATGTTCCTATCGCTATTAGAAAGCTTTAACGCAACAGTTACTATCAAAGAAGCGACACGCATTACTGCAAATACTGAGTCATGCATAGATAACATTTTTACAAATATTACAAAGTATGAGTCATTTATTATTGAGCCACATATCTCAGATCATACATCTCAGGTATTAAAATTCACACTGGAAAGGGAAAATAGACAGAAGAGCACATTCAGAAGGTCAAGAAACTTTAGCGAGAATAACAAAAAAAAGTTTTTGGAGGATTTACAAATTTGTACTTGGGAAAATATTTTATCACTTCCTCAAACCGAGGTTAATAAAAAATGGGATCTTTTTATAGAGCAATATAAAAAATTATTTGAACAAAATTTTTCATTAAAAAAATACAAAATTTGCAGTAAAAGCAAAAAAATTAAAGTAAAAAATCAGGAGTTAGACTCTTTAAAAAATTCCCTAGATCTATTAAATATAATCTCAAAATTTGATCCAAATTATAATGTACTATATAAAAAGCTAAAACAAAATTATGACTCATTAATAATAACTCTAAGACAAAAACTCTTAAAAAAGCAAATACTAAACTCAAGTAATAAATCAAAAACCACCTGGAATATTGTAAATAATGTATGTAATAAAAATAATAAAAATAATGATATAAAAATTACGGGCGATCTAAATAAAGTTGTAAACGATTTTAATGATTTCTTTATAAATTCTGGAAAAAGGTTATACAATGATAAAAATAATCAAGAACCTTATGCTTGTCCCATCGAACCTCTGTCGAATAGTCTTTATCTTTATCCAGTCACAGAAGATGAGATAATAAAGAGTTGTAATCAGCTGCAAAATAAGTTTAGTTTTGGTGTTGACGGCATTCCCCTAACTATCCTTAAATTCTCATTAACAAAAATACGAAAAATATTATGTCATATTATAAATTGTATATTTGAAAATGGTATATTTCCCGACGCTTTAAAGGTAGCAATAGTAAAGCCTTTGTATAAAAAAGGAGACTGCGAGGACTTGGGTAGCTATCGGCCTATTAGCCTACTTTCTTCGTTTGCCAAACTGGTAGAAAAAATTTTGAGTCACAGATTAGTAGGTTTTTTTACAAAATTCAAAATTTTTAACAAAAGTCAACATGGCTTTCTTAGGGGCCGAAGTACAATGACAGCTGTTTTCGAATTTACTAGATTTGTGTTAAAGGTTTTGGATAATCAAGAGATACCTTGTGGAATTTTCTTAGACTTATCCAAAGCCTTTGACTGTATAGATCACACAATTTTAATCAAAAAACTGAAAAATTACGGTATACGAGGGAAACAGTTGTCAATTATAGTCAGCTACTTAAAAGATAGAAACCAAGTGGTAGAAATGAACTCAGACCAGAACCAATACATATCAAAAACAAAATATATTGAAATGGGAGTGCCACAGGGCTCTATATTAGGGCCTCTTCTCTTTCTAATATTTATCAATGATTTGCCTATAATAATATCGGAAAGTGGTCATACCTCGATAAACTATGCGGACGACGAGAATGTTGCCATTAAAAGTAACAATATTGAGAATTTGAATCAGGAGTTGATCCTAGTGCTGACAGAGATTGAAAATTGGTGTCAAGTCAATAAACTTGTAATTAACAAGTCAAAAACAAAGTGTGTGATTTTTCAAACTAATAAGTCGAATATTGAAATTCCAAAAACTCTTACTTTGAATAACCAAATTATTGACGTAGATAATAGTACTAAATTTTTGGGACTTATTATAGACAAAAATTTGAATTGGTATGAACAAATAACATCTCTTTCAAACAGACTTAAATCTAAACTATACGTATTAAGAACTTTAAAAAAATCGGTGGACAAGGAAACTCTAATGGTTGTCTATTACGCCTTTTTTCAGTCTCTGATAACTTATGGGATTACTTTCTGGGGCAACAGCTCTCAATCTAAACAGATTTTGATTCTACAAAAAATGGCAATACGCATAATTTATGGCCTGAGGCATCGACACTCCTGTAGAGGTACTTTTCGCAAATACAATATTTTAACTGTTCCGGCACTTTATATCTCGGAAAGTCTTATGTTCAACTTCAGGAACAAACACTATTCGGCAGAGTATGAAAACGGACAAGTATATGAAACTCGTAAGATTTTATATCTTTACCCAGAGGTGGACTTAACATTATTTCAAAAAAATATGGAATACATGAGCCTTAAGCTTTTCAACAAACTTCCAAAAGAGATTAAAGAGATTAAGGAATTAAAAAAATTCAAAGCAGCTGTTACTAAATTGCTTATAACTTTAGAACCTTATACAGTTGCAGATTTTTTAGAACAATAAGTCTGTATAGTATGTGCTAACATTTTACGGTGATAGTGTTTCTATATTATTTATTATTTGTTTATATATGTATATATATGTAGTGAAGTTTATATACATATAGTTACTACGACGTTTTTTAATATTGTATTGTTCATGTTTATTTTTTAAATGTAGACAAACCATGTTGAAATAAAGATTATTATTATTATTATTATTATTATTAATTTAGAACATACAGCTATCGATGGCACCAATATTGGTAGGGCCCTTCCCTTGTGGATCCAAAGTGGAATTTGCTGAATCCTTATTGTGGTTTTATAGACAGTGTGCCATCATCTTTGTTAGGGAAGAAAATGAACTGGAAGTGAAATTTCTACCAATATGTTTGGCGAAAGTACAAAACGAACGATATAGTGCATCTTCCAGAGAATAGAAACAGAATTGAATATAAATCAGAGTGTATACTTACGAGTATATATGTGCGCGAGACACATCTGAGTTGAGAGGAAATAAATGAGCAATTTGTTTGGAATAATCGAAATCGTCGTAGAGGAATGTAAAAGACGTTCTGCGTTATCACCATAACAATGGGCTTCTATAGTGTTCAATATACAATTAACTGGGAAAGTAAATTGAGTTTCCGTCAGTTGGGTGCTCCCTTATTCCCTTTACGTCACCCTGCTTTAAGAGTGCCATATCTGTTTTACTAAGTACCTTCGTGATACTCTAGGGGTGCATTTTAAAAAGTCTTCCATCATTTGACAATGTGTAGCGCGCCTCGCTATATTGATATTTGGTTCCATCGATGAGCTTAGTTGAATTTATTATGCAAAGTAAACAGTATTCCCTTATGCAACAGGCTTTTTCACTCACCGTCCTCTCTAAATAGATCCCTAAAACACTTCATCGCTTCAATCTACTTGCTTTAATCTTACCCATATAAATCTCATCAATGATATATAACTTGAATTTACAAGTTTGGCGGTGTAAATGATGTCAATCCCTTTCATCTGGGAACACCCAGAAACTCCCAATATTTCATTATGAAGGGTGTGTGACGTGATAGAACTCCTTAGAATAGTTATTATGCGTCACTTTTCGGATTTTTTTCGCGCAACTACCCGTGTGTGTTTTCAAAAAATAATTTCATTGAAAATCACAATGAAAATCAGGAGCTACTTGTTGTGTCAAATTGGAAATGAATCTTTTAAATTTTTTTTACATTACAATTTGAATCACTCCACTTAACACCAGAGTATTTTGAACCACATTTAAAAGCATCCCTGTAAAATTATTCATTATCTTTTAACATTTGACATATTTTTGAATTTTGAAATAAGAAATTTCTATTTAAAGTGTCAACAACCTTAGTTGAAGTGTATGATGCATTGATATCTTAAAATTCGACCTAAAAATAACGTCATGGCTGGATGCAAATGTCCAAATTAAAAATGAGTATAAAATTGGTTTCTTAATCTAGCAGTAATCAAATTGCAGGCAACCTTCATTTTTAAATTAATTTCCGATATCTAATGTTACCATAGTCAATGAAAATAGTTCTGCAATGGAGAAATAATCAGAAACTTTCTCCATATCCTCATGGATATACAATATTCAACACTACAATCTATTATAAACAAGTTCATTGTTTATAAGACCAAAGTAATTTTAGCTCTTAGCGACTGAAGGCTTATTTTAATACCCAGAGGAAGGTTTAGTACAGGATTAACACGTTTCTCATCACGCAAATTGGAAGTTACCTCTACGTGGTTTATTTACGTAGATTATCAGAACACATTTAATTAATTGCTTTCGTTTATCTTTCTTCTGCGTAGAAGTTCATATTATTGCAGAGCGATGGAGGAATACTCCACGTACTTCAATCGTATAGAATTTACTTTGAATAGTTACATACGCTAATATACTATTACTAAAAATCTTATGAGTTTATTTTGCCCCACGTTGTGGTGACAATTATTACTAAAAAACTTCTTTTTTAGTTTCTTTTAATTTATTGATTATGAATTATTATTAATGCTTCCGGCTAGCTTTTTATTTTGTTTATTTTGAATAATAATGATCCTTCTCTTTTTATATTATTTTATGGAATTAAACACAATATTCTTTGAATGTTAAAAAATTTCTATATTTAAATCTCTATGACTCTATTTATCTCGGGTTTCTAATTTACAATTTTATTTTATGTTCTAAGCATAGAACTAGCTTTAACCTCAAAACTATTCAATATTAATAGTTGTTTACAAAATTACAAACGACAATCTTTCTTTCAGATTTACAAATAACACTACAATGGAGATATAATAATAAACAAACTTACTTTTAGTTTATATCCAAAAGTTTGTTTAACTATGTTGGCAATTTTCAATTTAATTCTTTTATAATTTCGTTGATGATTCACTTTTACACAATACTATGCTTTTTCACAATAATCACAGGTAACTAATTTGGATTACTTCTTCTTGAGAATCAGGAACTGTTGATAATACTTTGTTTTATCCTTTTAGATAAAACATGAAACTTTTCGATGCTTTATTGAAATTATTGATGATTGGCAATCGTTGGAAATTTCTTCTTAATTGGAGGTTATTACAGCCTTTTTACTGGATTCAGATACTTGGATAATCGTTGACTTTATATAAAACTTATTAACTTTGGTTTCTTTGAACCTATCGAAGTTTGGAACACTTTCGTTCAATTGGAGGTTATTATAGGTTATAAAATTTTGGTGAGTTGCAGTAGTACTTTCAGTCTACAGATGTAATGGCAAACTAAACTTATTTACTTTCAGATTCGTTTTTATAGGCCTCCAAAACCGACGCTACTAGATGTCATAATCAACCTATGAGATGATTGCTTTTCAAATCAAGGATGCCAAGTTAATTGTTGTGAAACTGACACAAGTCTTCATTGTTACCAGATTGACATTGGAAATTCCTATTGACCAATCAGAATTTAGTATTCTTTACTTTTTGAATTATTTGAGATTTTCAACTTATTTTAATTGTTAGTGATTCCTTCTTTTTAAATTAATATTGCCTACATTTTTCCCCACACTTTGGTATAATATAACCTATGATTGGGTTATTATTAATATGATTATTCCCATATTTATGGTTTTCTTGACAGTTACTTATTCTTAAATCTAATACATACCATATTATATCAATAACATTCTTTTAACATTACATAACTCAAATTTACTAATCCTAACTTACATCTATAACATTATTCAATGTTTTGTACTATCTCATGATAGTTTTGTAATCACTTTACTTATGATTTATGATTTCGTTACACTGAACGTTTCTTCACTTTCACTGAAGTTCTTGTTTATCACTTCTTATTCTATTACATCGTTGTTTATTATGTTTTACATTGTTAATATTAATATCCTAACTATTATTTAGCTTTTATTATTGTTTTTAATTCCATAAAATATTTTTTAATTTGATCTTTTCTTATTTTCATAGTTCGGTAAGTTATTATTTTTAAATTTTTATTGTCTATGAAATGAAATCATAACAAATTCCCCTAAATCAATTTTAACATTTTAATCACATTAATATTTAAAATTTATTTATCTTTTGATTTTATTTTCATGAACTAAATTTATTAATAATTATACTTGTATATTTGATCAATATTAAATATTCCCCTTATCTTTCCGTTTTCAGGATTCATTAATTCATAACTATTTTCAGCATTTTCATTCATGACTACATATGGACCTTCAAAAGCAAAACATAATTTTCCACATATATTCTTTTTATTATTAGTTACTCTCATTGCTCTTACTATTACTAATTCACCTATTTCAAATTTAATTAACCTTCCTCTTTTTCTCATTTCCCTATTCATATACTTTCTTGCATTTCTTTCTAACCTATTACTGATATCTTTCAAAATTTCATTTCGCTCTACTGAATTTTCATCTAACCATTTTCTATCTGGTTCTTCGCCTTTCATTATTAATACAGGTGTTTTCTCTGTTGTAGTATTTGGACAATGATTTAAACATTTTTCTACTCTGGATATTGATTCATCCCATTGACGATGTTTATCCTCACAAGATATTCTCAGATATTTTATTACTTCCTGTATATATCGCTCTGATGGATTGGATTGAGGATGTCTGATGCTTGTTAATTGATGAAAAATTAAATTCCTTTTGCAAAAATACTTGAAACGTATGTTTTTGAAATATGTTGCGTTATCTGTAATTAACTTTCTTGGCCTACCAATTTCTTCAAAATAGTTTTCTAACTTATGCATTACTTCTCTACTTTTTGTCGTTTTGCAAGCATATAATTTTATATATTTAGAAAATAAATCTACTACAACCAAAATATGTCTATTTCCTTTTTCTGTTACTATTAACTCACTTAAAAAATCTATTGCTACTATTTCTAAACATTCCTTTACTATAATACTCTTTGCTAAATTGTGATTAATTATATTTTTAGGCTTTGCTCTTTGACATATGTCACATTTCTTTGTGATTTCTTTTGCAATTTGGTAATCTCCTTTACCTATATAATTTTCTCTGAATATGAGCCACATTTTCCTTGCTCCTATGTGATTGAATTCACTATGTAAATGATTTAAAATTTTTAAAGTTAGGTCTTGATTTATTCTGTATAATTCTTTCCTACCTATATCTTGTAAATAAACTCCCTCTTTGATTTTACATTTCTTTTTATCCTTCTCTGATAAAGTACTTTGATTGTTTTTAATGCTCTCTAATGAAAATAAACCCCTTACTTCTAATAAAATATTTGCTCCTACTTTATATTTCCTTTTATCAATTTTTAAATTCCCCTCTTCTCTTGTTAAAGTATCAGCTATTATATTTAATTTTCCTGGAATATGTTTTATTTCAAAATCATATTCCTGCAATAACAAAATCCATCTTTGAATCCTACTGTTTACAAACTTGTTTTTAAATATACTTGTTAATGCACTATGATCAGTTTCTACCCTTACTTTATTCCCTGACAAATAAAATCTTAATTTCTTTACACAAAAAACTATACTTGCTAATTCTAATTCAGTAACGCTGTAATTTTTTTCATGAACTTTTGTCATTCTTGACACAAAACTTATGGGCACTTCTTCATTATTTTGTTTTTGTAATAAAACACCACTGAATCTTTGTTTAGAAGCATCTGTTCTTAATATGAAAGGTTTATCATATTGTGCATGATAGACTTTTAATTTTTTAATGAAAATATCTTTTAAATTTTGGAAAGCTTCGTGTCTTTCATCATCCCATTTCCATTTTACCCCTTTCTTAAGTAATTCTACTAATGGAATCTCCTTCTGACTTAAATCAGGAATGAGCCTTTTGAAATAATTTATTAGACCTAAGAATCCCCTCAAAGTTTTAAGATTGGTGGGTCTTTTGAAATTTTTAATTACATCTAATCTATCTTCATCCATTTCTAAACCTTCCCTCGTTAATTTATAACCCAAAAATTTAATTTCTGTTTTATAGAATTCACATTTCTCAATATTTATTTTTAAACCTGCTATATCTAATTCGTTCAAAACTAATTTTATGTGATCTTTATGTTCTTCTACTGTTCTAGAAAATATTAATATGTCATCGATATAATGAACTACAAAAATTTCAAATTTATTTAATATTTGATTCATACTTCTAACTAACGCACTGCATGCACTTTGAATACCAAAAGGCGTAACTTTAAAACGATACACTTCTCCATCTATCATAAAACCAGTGTAATCTCTACAACTTTCATGTAAAGGAATCAACCAGAAACTATGTCTTAAATCAACTTTACTAAAAATTTGTGCCTTTATTATTCTACCAAAAATTGACTCTATATTTTTAGGAGCTTCATATTGTGGTACTGACAATCTATTCAATGTTCGAGCATCTAAACATAACCTAATATCACCATTTGACTTTTTTGCTATAACAATAGGGTTTATATATTTTGTTTTACTTCTTTCTATTATGTCTTGTTCTAGCATTTCACCGATTTTTTTCCTAACATCTTCTATGTACTTGTATGGGATTGGATAGTTCTTGGATTTAAAATTTTCAATTTCTTTGACTTGGAATTTATGAATATAATTACTAGCTATACGAGTTTCATCAATTATTAAACCTTTATGTTGTGAAATTATTTCTGATATTATTCCCCTATACTTCTCGGATATTTTCATCTGCGAGATTATTTCATTTAAATTTCTGCTTGAGTCTTTTCTTTCGACCGCATTTATTATATTGCAACCTTCATTTGGTCTGTCAATATTTTCATTTTCCCCTTTCCCTATCTTTATAATTTCATCTAACAACTTTATTTCCTTTTCCTCGTAATCTATAATAATTCCATGCTTTTCTAATTCATCAGTTCCCATAACAATATCCAATTTCATATTCGGCACTACAAATAATTGCATCTCTAGACTTGACTTCCCTATTATAATATGCTCAGTAATCATTTTTGATACTTCAGTAATTTTCTTTCCACTAATATTTACTAATTCTACTTTTGGTATTTTCAATTGATTTGTTAATTTTATTTCAGACAATAGTTCTTCCCTTATTAAAGATAGTTCTGATCCTGTATCACACATAATTTCTACTTCTTTCCCTTTTAAAAAACCTTTTAATTTAATTAAACCTATACTTTCATTTTCTTCCCTTTGCTGTTCGTAGTCAATGTATTCCCTCTGATGTTCATATAATACATTAACGTGGTATTCGTGCTTTCTTAAAAATCCTGATTTTGTTGATTATTTTGACTTGAAGAGTCTTCCCTTTCCCTATTACTTTCAATCCTACTACAGTTTACTTCCCTTTGATTGTTTTCATTTCTACTATTATTTCTATTATTATTATTATTTTGACTTCTATTATCCCTATATCTATTTCTATTTTGATTAGTATTATTTCCATTATATCTATTTTCCCTATTATAATAATTTTGGTTTCTATTATCTCTATTTCTAAAATTGTTTTGATAATTATTATTTTGGAATCTATTATTATAATTTTGATTTCCCCTGTAATTGTTCCTGTTATCATTATATCCATTTTGTTGCCTAGTTCCTATGTTATTCTTATTATCAATTCTATTTAAGTATGATAGTAGTTGATTCATGTTTTTAATATTTGCAATAGCTATTGCCTCAGATATTTGACTTCGATACTGTCTTGAAATGTATAAAACTATCTCTTCCTCTCTCATTTTAGGTTCTAAATATTGCGCTTCATTATATAGGCTAAGTGCATAAGCACTCATGCTTTTTCTAGTCCCTTCTATATACTTCCTAAAATATAATCTTTCTCGACATTTCGATTGTTCATTTTCACCCCAAAAATTATTTAAAAACTCATCTATAAACTCATCTAAACTATTTAATTCCCTTTCTTTGCAATTGAACCACAACAAAGGTTCATCAACCAATCGTTCTCTTATTAATTTTTTCATTCTCTCTATATTCCTTTCATACTGTATTTCATTTTTCAAATCTTTAACAAAAATGCATGGATGTAATAATTTTATGTTTCCATTAAATTTTATTGTATTCTCATGACCTACATTTCTGTATTCTATATTCATTCTCTCTTCTGATCTATTCTCAATTCTTTTTATTCTTTCATCTTGTTCATTTATCATTTTTTCCTGATTTTCTTTCATACTTTGTACATTCACGTTCACATTCTCTTCAATATTCTTCCCCATATCATTCATTCTATTTTCCATAATATCTATTTCTTTCTCTACATTATTAAACTTTCTATTTACAAAACTATTATATTCTTCTAATTTATTATCTATACTTTCTTCAACATGTTGTCTTATTTCCTTTTTTTCAGTTTCAACTATTCTCATAATTTCCTCAGTTCTTTTATCAAATTTATCATTCACTCTCTTAATTTCATCTCTTATATCACTCATACCTTGTTCAATTCTAGCATTAGTTTCATTCTTACATTGTTCAATTTTTTTATTTGTTTCATTAGCTTTTAAATTTAAACTTTCAAGCAATATCATTATTTGTGATTGACTATCTATTATTGGTGGTCTTTCTGCACTAATCATTTCACCCTCTTGATCAAATCCTATTAATTCTGGAGTACTTTGTCTATCTCCTTCCATTTTTACTTTCTTATTAATTAATCTAGTTCTTTAAATTATTTTGATACGCGGTTCTATTTCTTTTTTCAAATGGCCCCACGTTGGGCGACAATTATTACTAAAAATCTTATGAGTTTATTTTGCCCCACGTTGTGGTGACAATTATTACTAAAAAACTTCTTTTTTAGTTTCTTTTAATTTATTGATTATGAATTATTATTAATGCTTCCGGCTAGCTTTTTATTTTGTTTATTTTGAATAATAATGATCCTTCTCTTTTTATATTATTTTATGGAATTAAACACAATATTCTTTGAATGTTAAAAAATTTCTATATTTAAATCTCTATGACTCTATTTATCTCGGGTTTCTAATTTACAATTTTATTTTATGTTCTAAGCATAGAACTAGCTTTAACCTCAAAACTATTCAATATTAATAGTTGTTTACAAAATTACAAACGACAATCTTTCTTTCAGATTTACAAATAACACTACAATGGAGATATAATAATAAACAAACTTACTTTTAGTTTATATCCAAAAGTTTGTTTAACTATGTTGGCAATTTTCAATTTAATTCTTTTATAATTTCGTTGATGATTCACTTTTACACAATACTATGCTTTTTCACAATAATCACAGGTAACTAATTTGGATTACTTCTTCTTGAGAATCAGGAACTGTTGATAATACTTTGTTTTATCCTTTTAGATAAAACATGAAACTTTTCGATGCTTTATTGAAATTATTGATGATTGGCAATCGTTGGAAATTTCTTCTTAATTGGAGGTTATTACAGCCTTTTTACTGGATTCAGATACTTGGATAATCGTTGACTTTATATAAAACTTATTAACTTTGGTTTCTTTGAACCTATCGAAGTTTGGAACACTTTCGTTCAATTGGAGGTTATTATAGGTTATAAAATTTTGGTGAGTTGCAGTAGTACTTTCAGTCTACAGATGTAATGGCAAACTAAACTTATTTACTTTCAGATTCGTTTTTATAGGCCTCCAAAACCGACGCTACTAGATGTCATAATCAACCTATGAGATGATTGCTTTTCAAATCAAGGATGCCAAGTTAATTGTTGTGAAACTGACACAAGTCTTCATTGTTACCAGATTGACATTGGAAATTCCTATTGACCAATCAGAATTTAGTATTCTTTACTTTTTGAATTATTTGAGATTTTCAACTTATTTTAATTGTTAGTGATTCCTTCTTTTTAAATTAATATTGCCTACATTTTTCCCCACACTTTGGTATAATATAACCTATGATTGGGTTATTATTAATATGATTATTCCCATATTTATGGTTTTCTTGACAGTTACTTATTCTTAAATCTAATACATACCATATTATATCAATAACATTCTTTTAACATTACATAACTCAAATTTACTAATCCTAACTTACATCTATAACATTATTCAATGTTTTGTACTATCTCATGATAGTTTTGTAATCACTTTACTTATGATTTATGATTTCGTTACACTGAACGTTTCTTCACTTTCACTGAAGTTCTTGTTTATCACTTCTTATTCTATTACATCGTTGTTTATTATGTTTTACATTGTTAATATTAATATCCTAACTATTATTTAGCTTTTATTATTGTTTTTAATTCCATAAAATATTTTTTAATTTGATCTTTTCTTATTTTCATAGTTCGGTAAGTTATTATTTTTAAATTTTTATTGTCTATGAAATGAAATCATAACAATACATTAGCATATAAATCATACATAGTTTGGACTTGACGGAAATTCGTTTCAAGGATGAACAAAAACAAAATTAGCTTTCACAATATTTATTCGAAAAACTGGATACATGTTTCAGCCCTTCGGACGTTTGGTATAAATTAGTTACAAACACTATGTGCTGGTAAACGGATGAACAGAAATAACAAGGAAAAACCGAGGTATAAAGACTAATTATTACAGGATAACAAAATCGGATACAATTGTAGAATTCTATGAATATATTTGATGAAGTTGAATTATAAGTTAGATTTTGATGCAGCAGAATGATTTTTACTGCACAAAAAGCCGCTAAGCGGCTGTGGTGTGTCTTGCTGGAAGAACCAGCCTTCAATGTATCAAAAGTAATGACCAAGGGGATAACCTAACAGTTTGCGACAGGTTGTGTTTTTGAGAGTGGATTGAGAAATGGAAAATATGGATCATTTACCCGATTATCAAATAAAAGATTTCTGTGTTACCGTTTATTTTATTTATATATGACGTACCATTATATATTTTGTTTATTCTTCCTTTAATGATGGGGTTGAAAAATGTTTTTGGTTGACCATTTATTTCCAGTGAATTACGAAGAATTTTAAAATTTTTGGGAGGAACAGCGCGATCTGTAACACTTTTTTTATAACTTGTTGGTGTAACTAAATTAAAGTGAAGATATCATTGAGATCAAACTTCTTTAGTAAATATAGTAAACCATTATGTTTTTATTTTTCCATCTGAATCATGCCTAATGTTCATATCTAGGAAATTTATATTTTTGTTGGGAACACACATTAGGCAGTTATCTATATACCGTTTGAAGAATAAGGGTTGAAAATCTAATGAATTTATTTCAGATTCCTATAGACATTCCATAAATAGGTTAGCAATAGTAACTAAAATAAAAGATCACATTACTGTGCCGAATATTTGTCCAAAATATTGCTCACCGAATTGAAAATAAGTGAACTCTAAGCAAAGATTTACTGCATTTATAAATTCAGAATGATCCAGAGGTGTGTGTTTTTTAATCTCTGCCCAATGTTTTTTAATGGTATTCATTGCCAAAATGACTGGTATATTTGTGAATAAAGAAACAACGTCCAAGGAAATTAATTGATGATCTACGGGTACCGATTGATTTTTTATAAATTCAATGAAATGCCACGATTCTTTCACAGAAAATTAATTTATTTTCTATTATATTGTTCTGATGAATTGTCGGTTTGCGCTCCAATATTACTTACAATGGGTCTCAAATGTATATCACTCTTTTATGCAGTTTCGGAAGCCCATTGATATAAGGTGCTTGCCTTTATTTATTAATTTATTCATGTCATTTTATAATAATGTCAGATTTTAATTTTTCATGCGTTGTTTCATCATTTAATAGATTTCCAATATCTCCTGTTGTGCCTGTATTCTGGCAAAATTAACGAGGTCGAAAATTTTATTAAAAAACACGCCATGCAGCAAATGATATTTTCAGTAGCCCGAACCGTTGTTTCAGTAGTTTCCAGTTTTAAATACTAATTCTCGTTGTGTTATCTCTGTTTTACAAGCAACGTATCCATATTCCGGCAGTGATGGCAGGGATGGCACATGATGATAATTTCGTAAATGGCCGTGCTGTTGTTGCAGATAGCTGATATTTATTATTATTACACAAACACATATTGCTCTTAGGTTCGATTTCCGCTCCGGAATGGAATAAACTGACGCATCGTAATGAGATATCGATCCGCTAAGCCCATTTTGTTTACGTGGGTTTATCATTCGGAATTTTAGAACAACATTTTCCATCACATTCGTCATCATATTCATCTATAACTCCACTGAGTTTATGAAGATATAATTTCTTCAATTCTCGTACTTTAAGGTAGTTTGTACAATTCTTGGACATCAGAGCCATGTTGGTTGCTCTCACATACACACATGGATCACCAAATTTAAAGCGATTCATTTATCTTATGTGTTTGAACATAACAACGTTGAAAACCGTTCGTTATTACATCCAAAAGTGAACATTCAAATATCTGACAAACCTAGTGCCGCTTGGAGATAATATATGCTCTCTTATATGTTCAGTTAATGTAGGTAATTGCATCCAAAAATAAAATTACAAATAATATACTAACTTAGCATTGCCGCTCTGTGATATTACATGGTCTCTTATGTGTTCAGTTAATGTAATTGCAACAAAAAACAAAATTACAAATAACATATAAACTGAAAATTGCCGCTCTGTGATATTACATTTTATTTTATTGGTTCAGTTAATGTAATTGGATCCAAAAATAAAATTACAAATAATATAATAACTTAGAATTGCCGCTCTGTGATATTACACGTTTTGTTATATGTATGTTCAGTTAATGTAATTGCATAAAAAAATGAAATTACAAATAACGTACAAAGTCAGAATTGCCGCTCTGTGATATCACACGTTCTCTTATGTGTTATGTTGATGTAATTGCATAACACAATGAACTTACAAATAACTTACAAACCTACAATAGCCGCTTGATGATAATATATGTTTCTCTTATGTGTTAAGTTAATGTAATAATTCCATCTACAAATAAACTTGATTAAAAACAACATACAAGCCTAGATTTACCGCTTAGGGGTGGGTAATACATGTTCTCTTATATGGTGACTGCATTGCATCCAAAAATACTTACAAATAACATAATAAATAATGAATTATATATTTTATGTTTGACTGACTTTTGAGTCATCTCCTCCATAAACTAGATTTCAAATAGTACGCTTTATTACGTATCGAATTCAAGATAAAGAGCTTCCGGCAGATTTAGAATACGTGTATCGAAGATTCGTTTAAAAAATTTAATAGGTTTCTCCATGTTCCGAACTGCAATATAAGTGAACCGTGGTGATAAAAATATTATCACATGTTGCCATTTCGGTAGTATTATGTATGTCATAATATAGGATTTCGTATGAGAAGTAATACGATGGTTAAAAAAGATAAGGAGAAAACTTTATCTTCAGCCAGCAAAGCGATATTCTCTCTTCTTCGATTAAAGTCGATCTATGCCGTGTTTGTTCGCCTCGTACAAAAACTTGAATCCAATTTTCCACTTGGTTTCCCGCAAAACTTTCTTTTACAGTTTCATGAGAAAATAAAACAATTTCAAACATATTGTCGCATCGGACGATGAATGTAATAAACTTTGTTCCGTATTTTACGTTATACGCCTATTTTTCAGCTAGCTTTTCATGGAATTAAATTTCCATCAGGAGTTTTTATAAAGCGGGTACTTTACAAACGTTGAATTTTTACATGAAGGACTATGTTGCTAATGAAATGAAATTGAACTGACATCAAGAATATTTAATTCGTATATTATCTAGATCTACTCGAACTCCACGAATGTTATAGTCTATCTGAAAGAATTTCTGATCGAATAGTAAGAAGTGAATGAGGGACGAATTTACAACAACAAAGGGTTGTGAAATGCATTATGTAGATCATTTGGATATAATTTCAATGTAACATAGAGTATAACTTCCAATATATTTTCTGTTCCTAGAATCTAGTTTGGGGAAGTCCAAAAAGTTAATAGTTTGATTGCCTTTTGGACTTACCATAACTAAATTTAATAGTTAACGTTCTTTTTCAATTTATCATAAGCCTTCACATGAAGACATTATTTATTATCCACTAAAATTCAAACCACCCCATACAACTTGAACTGGTCGCTCTTCAAAGCACAATACATAGACTTGTTACTATCCCCATGTAAGAATTGAATCATCATCATAAGATGATTTTGAGATTTTCCATAAATCAGTTAAAAGTAAAGTATTAAACAACTTAGCTTGAAAATACAGGAAATCTTTCAAATGATCAGAAAGACCTTATCAATTCTCCATTATTAAATTTATTTGTAAGTAACTCTTATCCTACTGTACACGTACACTCAATCACTCATCCCTCCCTTTTTAATCTTAATTTTAATATTTAAGGAATAAACCATTGTTTGATAAAGTCACCGTGTGGCGAAACATGTCACGTTTTGTTGTTTAATGAAAACGAAGTTTGTGAAAAATTATTACAATTGCATTTTTTATTAAAACTATAATAATTTATACCACGGAAAAAATTAAAATGTACTCTTTGCATAACTCCATCATCTATAAGATTATTTGTTGCATTTTGAAACACACAGTTGTTCTTAATTATCTGACGGTGTCATGTAAACCATGGACTAAAGATGTGCCCATAAAACTCTAACGAAATGACAGACAAAAATCGTTTTACTCTCTTACTTAATTGTCTAGTTAATAACTCATTCTGAGGAAATCACTGGCTAGTGAAACAACTATATCGAAGTGTAAATTCATATTTAACCATTTAATTTGATCAATTTCAACATAGTGAATGACGAAATTCGATTTTTTAAAATATGAATATCCGAAATGAAAATTATAAGCGATTTGGACAAAATTATATAATATATTTTGAATATTTCTCCTCTTATTGTAATGTTGATGCAGACAAAGCCTCCGAATGTATGTTTGGCAAAGAATATTCCTTATATCTTTATGCAGTTTGCAACCAGAATAACTAAAGTATTCCATCAGCTAAGTTTTGAACTGAATTTCTATCAAAGTTAAGACTTTGTAAATCGGATA
This sequence comes from Endomychus coccineus, assembly GCA_958510875.1. Taxonomy (NCBI): domain Eukaryota; kingdom Metazoa; phylum Arthropoda; class Insecta; order Coleoptera; family Endomychidae; genus Endomychus; species Endomychus coccineus. Next base: position 197,924,210 of record OY294068.1, read on the forward strand.
GAGAACTGTTTCTAATCAAAAGTAAGAGTTTCCTAACCGTATTACTTCAACGTGACTTTCTAATGCACTTCTTCTCGTACGTGTTTCTACAGCATCGAGAATCGGCATATTCGATTATTTCGTATCCCCGTCTATTTACTCATTTGCGATATTATTTATCAATGGAAAGCCATTTAGTAATCTTGCAAGTCACCCAATGACTTTATGATCAATAAACTTCCAGTAAGAGTAGTAACCGAACCGATCGAATAATTCCAATTCATATCTCCTCCGCCGACATTAATGGCGGACCAAGAATTCCTTGCGCGCTAAGCAAACATGAAAAATGGGCTCCTTAAAGGAAGATTAATTTTTTATTTATCTAGAGAATTGCTTATTTACAATTGCCTAAAACATAAAGATGATTTTACACCAAAAAATTAAACATAACGCTGTAAAAGTTGAACTAGAAATGAAAGAAATTTCTAACAAATTGAAATAAAGTTACGTGAACGTCAGAAAAAAAATCCCACTTTTTGGCATCACTAAGAGTAAATTGTTCCACGATGTCTTCTATGTCTAAAATAGGCACTGCTTTTTCTCAATTGCTCAACTTGAGAGGTCATTAAGTCTATGTTGGTTAGTAGATTCTCTTGAATAGTTTTTAATTTGCTAATTGATCGTTCAGTGGTGAAATAAATCAATTATTCAATCAATCAAAACGAGGGTCGTCAAGTCTACAGCACATAGGCAGATTGGTTGGGTTCATTGTGCGCCGCTTAATGCAAGACTCAATCCAGCAGGCCTAAGGCAGTGCCGTATCCTGGAATTCTGCACGGACTGCTATCTCTGGCAGCATGTATGCGCTGCTGAGGTGTTGCAGTATAAGAGTGGCCAGTGCTGGACATTCTACAAGTATGTGAGAGGCTGTTTCTCCCATCTCTCCAGGTCTACTACAAATGATAGTGTCGCTTTGGGCGAGAACTCCGCAATGTGGAGCTTCGCCTGCTTCATGTCGGGGGCACCACACCAGACCGAGAGCCACTGCCTATCCAGTAGCTCTCTGAAGGCGTGGAGCACGGTGATCGATGAGAGTAGTGCTTAGGGAACCTCGTTTGGCCAGTTAATCGGCTCGTTACTTTTCACGCCAGAGTAGCAGGTACTCATACTAGCTGAAGTTTGTTCCTTCTGGCTAATTCAGCAAAAGTCTCTCTGCACTCCAAAACAACCCTAGAAGTCACTCTATGGGCACGAAGTACCCCCAGGACTGCGAGCCCTTGTTCTCTCAGGCCCTCTGGTACTTGGAACCTGACAACGGGCGCAATCGCATCCTGCTTCAGTCGTAGGATCGGACAGCTTCCAGTACCCCAATTTTACCAAGACGCCAGACTCGGCTCGGTAAGCCCCACCAGGATCTTCAGAACTCTAGTGGGGCGGTCCTCATAATCCCCGTTATCCCCACGCAGGCGAGTCGCTTAGTCTTATCCAGCACTAGACAGAACCGTTTTCGTGGCTGGACGCCAGGAGCGGATCATGGCCGTGTAGGTGCAGTGCAGAAGCCGTGGCCGAAAACCTCATATGTTTTGCGGAAGCTCTTCTGTATACCCATGAGGATGCAACAGCCTTCTTCACCCGTGATTCCAGGTTCATTTAACAGCTCAGTTTAGCATCGAGGATAACTCCAAGGTACTTAACTGAGCCTTCCAGGTGCAAGATCCTCCCGAACATACGAATGTCTGATAGGGGTCCTAGTTTCCATTTATTCGTGAAAAGAACCACTTCGGTCTTTTCAGGATTCACCATGGGTTCCCCAATCCGACCCCAGCCATGTCGTCTGCGTAGGCTTGGGCATAACGCCCAGCCTCATACAGCTTGATTATCAAACTGTCTACTACCAGGCACCAAAGGAGCGGATAAAATTCTTCTCCCTGAGGACACCCTTGGGTGCCATGTGTACATGCAACGCTACCATTAAGGTGTGACATTATCGCTCCCTGCGAGAGGATGGTATTGATCCACTTAACTAAGGTATGATCGATTCGATATCTCTCCCCAGCATGGCACATGAACTAGAAGGTAGGTAATGGTGGTAACAGCTGTTACAAACAGACTCAAGGATGAAAGCAATAAAGTGATAACCTCGTCAAAATCGCTATCAAGGACACTTTGTAGCAACAGATTCGTCAAATTTCGAACATACATACAGCCATCTAAATCATCTTTCAATAAAGACACAGCGTTAACAAACTGTATAGCGAGATTATTATTGAGGACATATATACTTAGCAGAACAATAAAGAATATAACGACCGATTAACAACTATTGTTCATCAAATCACAATTACATGATGATATCACATCATTCCATTCCTGATTCTGGTGCATCCGCAGCTTCCATATTTCCCCGATTTCAGTCCATGCGAACTATTGAAATCTACCTGAAAGGGATCTAATGAAACAATTCAATCCGAGAGTAACATCATTGTTTTCGGAACTGGGAACGAACAAATTCGGTACAAACTCACATTAATGTTTTCCAGAATAAATAAATCTAATAACGCGCTAAATACGATACAAATAAAATTATATTTGCTGGATAAGATGTTTCAACTCGATTTGGAAGCTCGGTAAAATCTAGCTAGCGGCTATTATTTTCAATTTTAAGAGTGAAATTTGCAAGGATTTTTTTTCACCGGTGACACAATATACAAATGAAAACAAATCTTTACCGTGCGACATTGCCGAGACAGAATTACGGAGCACCGTCTGGAACACCTTAGGCAATTCAAACATGCCATTCCTTCCTTATATATTAAAACTGGAAAAGGTTTGTTTACTCGGAACAAAATAAAATTCACAAAACAAATATATCCTGCGTGCATTGAGATAACCACCCGCAGCTGTTTGACTCTTTACTATTCAAATATCTACCTTTCAAGAACATTCCTTTTCGTTTGTAAAATGCCTACGGAATTACAGTTTCGACTGTGGTTCATTGACAGCTCTAATTTTAACTTCTTCACCAGCAAATATGCGCGAAATTATAGCGATGGCTCAAACAATTGAGCTTCCATACCTTTTAGGAAGATAAAAGTGTTCGTCAAAGTCAAAGTCCATAATCAAATGTGATTGTGGTCGAAAACTGTTGAAGGAAAAAATCCAGTTATAATGGCAGATTTTATAATATACTATCTGACCCGGCAAACGTTGTATTGCCATGTAAATAATTTCTAGAGAATTTCTAGTTAAAAAATAACTAACTTATTGGAAGTGTGTAAGGATGTGGTATATGAGTGAAAAAGGCATGGAGCGCTGTGAACGATGAGGGAATATAAAAATAACAAAACACCAAACATTAATTTTTTGAATTTATTATAATTTATTTTAAGTAATAATTATTTATATCATTAATTCATTACATAATGTTAATCTCTTAATGCTACAGCGTGAACAATATTTTTAGTTAGCCCGTCTTCAGCTAATACAAACAAACTTGATGGTTTACCCACTCGAGAGCATGCAACGTATAATTGTCCGTGTGAAAAACATGGTGTGCTCAAATCTAAGTCACAAACAGACATTGTTTGGCCTTGGGATTTATTAATAGTCATTGCGAATGCCAATCTAATCGGAAATTGGATTGGCACATCTGTGGTTATAATATGTATTCGTGGTATTAATATATTTTTGTAATTTGCCTCCATTTTGATTTTCTAATTGACCCATTAACGAACGCAACGTCATCACTCGCCGTGTCTTAATATCCAAATAGGAACGGAACTTTTTACGAAAATATGTAGGTTGGCGAGCTTGATGCGGAATTATCTTGTCATCATTATGTCAGTTTAAATGACAGTGTCGAGCGTCAACAACTCAAGAAGAGAAAGTCGCCGACGTGTCCAGTGGAAAAATTGATTTCAGCTAATACTCAATATGGTTTAGATATTTGTACTAATAGTCATTTTCTAGTGTTATTCTTCCATATTCATGGTTTGTGACAGAATTTTGATGAAACGAAAAGCGATCACAGAACCACTAAATCAAATTTTCACTTTCAAAATTAAGATGTTACCAACCACCATAAAAATCCCTAAATGGACTAAATTGAACATTTTTGTTTAAAAACGGCATAAAAAGGACAAATTACAAAAAATAGTATAAACAACTCGTTTCTAAGACCTTGAAGCACTCATTCTTTAAAAAAACTCGTGGCTTCGCCACTCGTTTTTTAAACTTGAATTCGTGCTTTAAGACGAGTCTTAGGAAACTCGTTCTTTAATATACTATTTCCCCTCGAAACTTGCCATTTAAAATGGTGGCTTCGATAACGTTTTTCATTAATTTTTTAATGACTAATCGCGTACCGTTGCACATCCGTGGCGGGTTCAAATTACGAAGCAAAATAATTGTTGATCCAACCTCCAATTGTAAGTTATGCTGTGGCATGCCTGGCAAATCCAGTGAGTTCAAAAACTCTGTTGGAAAATTTACAGCTTCAGTGGCATCGCAAATTGTATCAATAGATTTATATGATACCAAGTCCTCTGGCAATAACTGTTGTATCTTCAGATTCAAAATGTCTACGTCCACATTTTTTGCCGCTAAAATTGCTTTTTCTGCAAGCCACTCGAGATTTATGTAATTCGTGTGTACATCGGGTAGACGCATGGAGGGGATAACTTACCAAGTGATAGTAATTGATGTTATCGAGCGGGATAAAAAATGATAAAATTATTAAAATGACTATTAAAAACAGGGGTTGGTGATAGAAGAGTGAAAATTCAGGGTTGTATGTATTTTTTGATGCAACATGATAAAAAAATAAAGAAACAAAATTTTATCAGAAAAAAAAAATTTTTTGGGGTGGACACCCCATATCACTTAGGGGTTTGAAAGATAGATAGTAGCCGATTCTCAGACTAACTGAATATGCATAAAAAATTTCATAAGAATCGGTAGAGGCGTTTCGGAGGAGTATAGGAACGAACATTGTGACACGAGAATTTTATATATTAGATTAGAGATTCTCTTTATTCTCAAGCGACTACGGCGAAAAGATTCCTAATTTTGGTCCAGATATTTGTATGTAGAATAAAAATGGCACAAACTGGATATACAGTGTCCTTCATGAAGTTGGCATCATATGACAAACTTTTAATAATAATTTATTTTGAAATTCGACATTGAGTTGTGCTTTAAAACAACACAGGATTCAGTATCGCCTCGTGCCGTTGGACGAATTCGGGGGGAATTGCCTCGATCATTGGCAAAGCTGTGGGCAGCCATTTATTCTTCAGGATCCTCTCGTTCAGGCATGCCTTCTCACCTGTACAAGACACACAATACCCTGCATAGGTCAAGGTCTTGCAGCCCATAGGGAAAGCCTAGCCTCACAATACTTGAGGCAGTATCAATTTTGAAATTCAGCTATCATTTTCACAAGAGACTAATATATAAAAAAGGCACATAAGGCTTGCTTGAAGGAGGTATCCAGTATGGTGGGAAAAGGGACGGTTGTTTTCTCTATGAATAATAACTAAGTTGATCAATTATAGGCTAATATTTTCAAATGTTATGGTCATATAGTTTTAATGCGTGCATTTGCTCTAAATTACCGCCATTGCAGTATATATATTCATACTTTCAATGTTAAAGTATGATGTACATTTCGACGCATGAATTTAATTTTTATTTCATATTAAGCCATGACAAAGGACACATTATTTGAATTTATTTATCAGTAGGGTTGTTTTGGGGTACAGGGACGTTCTGGCTCAATCAGCCAGAAGGAACAGACTTCAGCTTGTATGGATACTGGCCTACTCTGGTGTGAAAAAAATGAAGTGGCTGATATATTGTTCAAACGGGATTCCCTACGTACCACTGGATTCTGCGCCCTCAGACCTCAGAAGACGACTCATATCCTAGTAGAATGATCAGTACTGGTGGATGCTACTATGGTGGCTTTGTGAGGATTGATATTTAATTCCTCGTCCATCTTATTATCAGGCCTATCACCTCTTGTATTCGATCTCTGACCATGGTGTTGTATTTTCCTGGAGCCAAGGCGACCATGTCATCGGAATAACCAAGGGTTCTTTATCCTTTGTGCTGAAGGGCTCTCCGTAGTCCATCCAGGACTAGATTCCACAGATATGGAGACAGCCCTCGGGCATCCTATGGCCACTCATACCACCACGGTCTTCTCCATAATCGTTGCATATATCATCCTGTTCCTCAGCATTGAGTCTATCCGGGCAACACATGGTTCCTCGAATCCTCTGTGTCTAAGGGTCCTGATGATTGAATATATAGAGGTATTGTCAAATTAATAATAATAATAATAATAATGATAATAAATTGCCTTTATTTTGTACAAAGTAAAAAGAGAATACAATGCAAAAAGAGAGAGGCGAAGTTTGGTTTATGCTACCCATACTTAACCTCTAACGAAAATAAAATAAAGAGAAAAACTTGAAAGAAAGTATGAACTTACTTATCGAATCTTAAACTACCAAGAAAAAGAGGGGAAAATATTAATCTAATAATCTAAAGTTTGTCACCGGGATAAAATAGTTATTTGTTTTACTAGGCATAAAAGCACAAGATTTAATGCCGCGGCTGGTGTTTCATAGCCGAGCGTAGCGAGGCTATGAAACCAGCCAAGGCATTAAACCTGCTTTTCTGCCGTGTGAAACATATAATTTTTTCTTCAAATTTGTCCCAATTCCACGCAAAATCGACTTTTTCATATTTAAATTGCGTTTCATTATCAATATCCAAATAACTAAATTATTTTATTAAAGGTAACTGGGCCCTGCGTTACTATGTTTACCGCTGATGACGTATGTTGAATATGTTTGTTTACTGTTTACTTTGTCATTGTCAATTTTGAAAATTTGTCATGTTAGAAATGGATTTACTGCAAAGTGAGGATGAATTGATGCAATTAACACCACCTGAGATAAGAGACCAGGCGCGAGATGTGGAATTTAACCTTTTACCGGAAAAATCAAGAACTGTATATGAACTCACATACAGCAGATTCATGGAATATAGACAGAAGAAAAATATAGGATCTTTCTCTGAAAATGTGCTGATTGTCTATTTTTCCGATCTTTCAAAGAAAATGAACCTTCAACGTTATGGTCTACCTATTCGATGTTGAAAGCTACCCTGAACATAAAAAATAACATTGATTTGGCAAAATACCAGAAGTTACGGGCTTTTTTGAAACGCCAGTCAGACGGATTCCATGCAAAAAAATCCCGAGTTTTTCAAAGAGAAGAAATCGAGAAATTTTTATCAGATGCCCCAGATGAACTGTATTTGTGTACGAAGGTAGGAATATATTGAAAATGATCTATTATGGATTAAAGAACTAATTTTCAATTTATATTTTAGGTTGTAATTATTGTTGCAGTCGCTGGGGCTTGTAGATGTGATGAGCTTTTGCAAATGAAAATAGATGATATAAATGATATGGGCGACAAATTGCTAATTATGCTACCAAATACTAAGACCAAAAGATCAAGATCTTTTGTAGTAACGGAATATTTAAGCGTTTACAGAAAATATGCAGCCTCCAGACCCTCGACTTTAAATAATCGGCGTGTCTTCTATAAATATGCGAACGGTAAAGCACATCATCAATTCATTGGCATTCACAAATTCGGTAAAATGCCAGAAGAAATTGCTACTTTTCTGGGACTATCCCATGCGAAAGAGTATACCGGGCACTGCTTTCGCAGAACTTCGGCCACGTTGCTGGTGCATTCTGGTGGGGACATAACAATGTTGAAGCAACATGGAGGATGGAAGTCTCCCGCTGTCGCGGAGGGCTATATTGAGGACTCGCTAGCCAATAAGTCGAACATCGGCAATAAAATATTTTCTGGCGTTTCCTGAGTATCAAGTGTGGATACTAAAGTTGTTAATTTTACTGGAAAGGAGGGAAGTGAACAGAGTTCAATTGTATTAAATAATTGTTCACAATTGACCATAAATATATCTAATAAATAAAAATTTCGTGTTGTAGTTTGTAGTTTTAATGCAATAAAACCAGTTTATTATCATCAGCATCATTTTGAGTTTTCTTAATGTCATTGTCAATTTTAATAACCAGTTTGATTTAAATTATTACTTGGAAGGTTGCCTAGCAAACGAACTTTTTCTGCCTAGGCAGTAAAAGTGGACTTTTTCTGCCTAGGCATTAAAAGTACAACTTCTAAGCCTGCCAAGTGTCATTAAAAGGCCGCTTTTAATGTCATTTGGAGAAAAAATAGATTTATTCAATAGTAAATGAAATACTACTAAGCTAGCCTAGATTGTTGTTTTAGCTGATACTCGGTCATACTTACAGAGACCAAAAACAAATCTATAACAGTAGGATTTTTTGAAGGCAATATTTAGTAGTTTGAATCAAGCAAAGGAGATACAAAACTAAGCCGTAGTTAAGGATAGATAACACTAAACATTCACAAAGTTTTTTCCTCCAGTTAAAACTTATTAATTTCCTGTGCCTAAATAACTGTCTTAAGATAAGGTAGGACGGCTTAACCAATAACGTTATATACTCATCGAAGCGCAGTTTGCAGTCAAATATCACTCCAAGATTCCTAGCGCTATTTGAAGCTATCAGAACCTGTCTCCGAATCTTAAGCCGCATTCAGTATCTTCCTCCGCATCAGCCATCAGGCCAGAATTAAAGATAATATGGCAGAATTCGCTAGGGTTCAAAGTAAGATTGTGAGCGTTTGAGTACTTTTCTAAAGACATGAAATCGTCATCAATAAGATTAGATGCATCATCCAGATGGGTCATGCTGAGTGTCATCAGCATAAGACTGACATATTTAACAGAAGACTGTATGTCGAAGACATCTATGAGATATAGGAGTTGGGCCTAATATCGTGTATTGTGGCATCCCAGACGTTACCTCTGAAGCGTCCGATAACTCACCGTTGAGATCAACCCTCTGCCAACGATTATTTAGACAAAAGCGGAGGAAAAAAAAAGAAGCGCTCCTTCTATGTCTAGGAAGGCCGCTAGAAGAATGTCCATGTTTTCCAGCGTGTTTTCCACAGGTTGATGGAGTTCTGTTTCTATTGAAGAGCCAGTCAATATTGGTCGCATGCTTGTCATTACTTATGAAACATTATTCCGGATTCAATGTAACAAAGAATATGCATAGACATCTATTCGAACACGGAAAACGTAACGACCAAAGCAGCTTGAATACGATCGTAATTATAACGTAGATATTCGGGATGATTCTGTATTTCGTAGATAGCGTGCCTGTAATAAAGTAAACAGGGTACCGTCAAAGAAGTTTCATTAAACTAATGAAATAAATGAGAGGGTCGAAATTAGCGCCCGGTTTGCAAAACAAGGCCAGGGATCTCATATTGCCTTTGATATTTCGCGGAGAATCTAAACTTTACGTGTGCTGATTATTAAAATTGAGTGAGGTAACTCTGAAAATATGCAAATGTTTCCTATTCATATTAAAACTTTTCACATAACTGCGAAATTTCTATGGCGAATTAATTAATTGCAACAAGTATTCCCCACCTTTTGTCTTTCCTTTCTGAGGATCAACAACATTTTATTATATCCGGTTCTATCCCTTTTGCTGAAATAATTTCCAAATGAGGATAGTATCGACCCACCACCGACGGAGGTTCAACATCACGTTCACTCGTTATTATTCTGCACTGCTATAGAAAATTCCAAATATTCAGACAACTACAAATTGCTCATTATAAAAACACTGGTTTTGTGCACGAGCACGCTCTTCATTTTACATTCCCTCTGCAAACAATACTTTGTCAATGTTGACTCGAAACAACGATCGTTTCATTCTACTTTTCTATGAATCTACTAATCGTCTTCACTATTTCCTCATGACTCTAACAATGCGTCCTAGAACGACCGTATCATAAATGCAAACAATTTAGCAGGGTTGTGCCCATATTTCAATTTCAATTTCAATTTCAATTTATTCCAAAATAAAAAACATTACAATAATGTATGTGGAATACACCATGAATATTGCATCTATGAATACATACAACAAACATATATATAGTATTAGAAGAGATACCCAAGTATATAAAACAAGAACTTAAGCTATTAGACTAGGCTAGTTTCCGATAAGTAATCGTTTACAGAGTAGTAAGCTTTTTCTAACAAGAGCTTTTTTATACATGATTTAAATTTAGGTAGTGAAAATGATTTATACTTATTAGGAAGTCTATTGTATAAAGATGAACTCGTGTAATATAAACTTTTTTGAAAGGTAGTTGTATTATGCTTTGGAAAAATGATAAGATTGTTTAGTTGACGAGTATTTGAAGTGGAAAAATTATATAACTGTCTGTTTCTGTGAACAAATTTCAATGATTCTTGGATAAATATAGAGAGGGAAATGTCAAAATTTTCTTTTCCTTAAAAAATGGTTTGCAGGAATTACCAAACTTAAGATTGTTTAATATTCGCATTGCATATTTTTGCAAAATAAAAGTAGATTTCCACTCTGTCGAATAACCCCAAAACAGAATGCCATATGACATCACTGAAACAAAGTTGGAATAATATACAAGTTTGCAAGTTTCATAATCAAGACCCTTTGCTTTCATTACTCGTAGACAGTAACATGCCTTAGTTAATTTTTTGTTTACTTCCCTAACATGCAATTTCCAATTTATATTAGAATCTAATATAAATCCCAGACATTTAATATAATCAACATATTGAATGTCGAAGACAGCTGGCTCATTCAGATTTTGGCTGTAAAAAATAAATTAAATTTAATGCATTGAGTTTTGCCCATGTTTAGGTTGATGTGATTGACTTTACACCAAGTATCTATTTCACATATCGTATTATTTATATTATGAGTGAGTTCTTCTTTCGAATTACTAATATTTAAAGAAATAGCATCATCAGCAAAAAGTGTTAAAACTGCGGACGACACAGCTGATGGTAAGTCATTTATAAAGATTGTAAACAATATGGGTCCTAATATAGAGCCTTGGGGTACACCACTTACTATGTTCCCACAATTTGAAAAAATTTGTTTATTTTCGTGTCTATTATTTATTAACGTATATTGTTTGCGATCCGTTAAGTAAGATCTGAACCATTCCAGGCTCAGTCCGCGTATTCCTATATACTCCAATTTATGTAAAATAATCTCATGACAAATGCTATCAAAAGTGAGAAATCACACGAAACTGCCCCCACAAGTTTTTTTTGATAAAGATGTTTATTTATGAAGGTAGTTATGTCAAACATGGCCAAGGAAGTGGATTTGTTGGTTTGAAAGCCATGTTGATTTTCTGAAATAATGTTGAACTTTTTTAAGAAGTTTGATAATCTACTGTACATTAATTTTTCAAAAACTTTCGAGACACTTGTTAATAATGATATGGGTCGATAACTGGTAATTTGATGTTTATCACCTTTTTTTGGAATTGGTAGGATATGTGAGATTTTTAGTGCATCAGGAAACTTGCCGTATTCAATTGACTTATTAAAATAAAATGACAATGGTTCAGCCAGAACGTTTATACACTCTTTTAGTAATTTTGTAGAAATATTGTCGTAGCCTGAAGATGTTTTAGATTTCATTGATTGGCAAATCGGAAGAATCTCTATACTGTTAGTTGGATTTATAAAAAAGGTGTGATTAATGTTTTTGTAAGAAGATTTCAGATATTGATTAATGCATAACTGATCATGTTTGCTCATTTTTGAATGATTACTTGTGTTTAAGAAGTATTTATTGAATTCTACAGCTACAACATTTGAGTTTGTTTCAATTTTTCCATTAATGTACAATTCAATATTTTCTGTGGTTTCCTTTTTCTTTATTTCATTGTTTATTATTTGCCAGATTTTTTTAGTTTTATTTTCGCACTGTAAATCTCGCTTTATCTTATGATTTTTAGCAAGAATTATTACTTTTTTTAAGATTTTATTATATTTTTTAGTATAATTTGTAAAATTTACGTCATTAACAATCTTCTTTTGTTTAATAAGATACCTTTTTTGTCTACAGGAAGTTTTGATACCACTAGTCATCCAATTATTGTTTTTGTTTTTATTCTGAAACTTTTTTAGTGGGAAACAATGTTTGAAGCAGTTCTGCATTTCGTCAACAAAGAATTGAAAATATTCATTATAGTTTTCCGCATTTATTGAACTTATTGTTAAATTCCATTCGATTTTGCCGAGTTTGAGTATGAACTTTGATATATTTGCTTTGGTATATGATCTTTTGAAGTGATAGTTATTTCTTTCAACATATGCAATACTTTGAGAAGTAATAAGCTGTGCGCTATGATCCGAAAAACCGTAATCAATTATTTCAACCTTGAATTCAGAAAAGTTTACAAAAATATTATCTATACAGCTCTGTGATGATGAGGTTATTCGTGTTGGAGTAAATACTCCTTGACTAAGGTTATATGTAGATAGGAGATTTGTAAGGCTTATTTTTTCCCTAGATTGAAGAAGAAACTTGATATTAAAGTCTCCACATAAAATTAATTTACCTTTGTAGGCATTATATATCATTAAGGAGATATTGCAGTTTCCGTAAGAAATCATTATAATTTCCTGCAGGTGAATGATAAATGCACAGCACAGTTAAATTCAAATATTTTAGGTGAATGGCAGAAAACTCCAATGTCTTCTCAGTTAAGTAGTTATTAAATTTTTTCACATTTCTGCACTTTATGGCTAAATATTCCTTTACATATATACAAGTACCACCATTTTTTGATAAATGCCTGCAGAAGCAAGCAGCTAGTACATATCCTTCCAAATTACAATAGACTTCCTCACCTGTACACATCCAATGTTCACTGAAGCAAATTATATCTGGTTTCCGATTGCTATCAAGAAATACATTTAAATCAATCAATTTGTTCCTAATGCATTGGATATTTTGATGTAACACTATAAGTTCACCATTGAATATTTTTTGAAGATTGTTTTGTTGTTCGAACACATATATTAGTTTTGAACTGAATTGGTTTGAAATATTACCTGATGTATTTACTGTACTTAGTTGCTATTTAGGTTTAAAATCGTTTTTTAAATTTTCAATATAATTTTTATGGGTGTGACATTGTCCATAGTCCCATGCTGCATGTTCCGTGTTAACATTTAGGTTGTTTTTCAGATTAAATTCTTTACAGTTACATTGTAAATTTTCTGAAGTACAGATTTTGATGTCATGTTCCTGCCCACATTTAGGACAAAGATGTTTCTTTTTACATAGATGAGATGAGTGATTATAGCCGTTACAGTTGTAGCATCTTAATACTTCTATAGCATCATATACTCTGCATAGATTCAAAAAAGGTAGTCCGCATGATCCGAATAACTACAGACCAATAAGCATTATGAAATTATTGAGATCATAATAAAAAAACAGCTGCAAGACTACCTGGAAACGCATGCTTTGATAGGCGATGCACAATATGGTTTCAGGCCTGCGCGCTCGACAATCCAGGCAATTATGAGGCTGGTGGAGTTTATTGTCGAGGCTTTTGACGATTGTGAGTTGGCTGCGGCCTCCTTACTTGATCTGAGCAAGGCCTTCGATAGTGTGCCCTTCCAGACTCTTTAGCTTAAACTGGAGCATTACGGAGTTCGATGTGTGGCATTTGATTTATTGTCATCATATCTTTCTAGTAGGTATCAGTGTGTCATGTTAAATGTCACGCAATCAGGTCTGAAGTTGGTGACAAGTGGAGTACCACAAGGATCCGTCCTTGGTTCAATACTTTCCATCATCTTCATCAACGATTTTTACTTCAATATACTTGACGGCGACTGTGTTGAATTTGCCGATGATCGTACGCTGTATGCCTCTGGTAAGACCATGGAAATTGTGTTGGATGCCATAAAGCGCTCCGAACAGTATGCCGAAAACTGGTATGTCTCGAATGGTCTCAAACTCAATCAACAAAAAACGCAGAGAATTGTTTTTTCAACCAATAGCTCACTGACAAGTGGTTCTCATGTCAATCTCTTGGGAATGATAGTATGCAGGGCACATATTGATAGACTGAGTCGCAAGTTATCTAGTACAATTTTTCTTATGAGAAAGTTGAGAGACTCCATGAACGAGAAAGCACTGCTTTGTGTTTATCATGTGCTCTTTCACTCGAGCCTCTGCTATGGGGAGACTCTACTCATGCCGATACCATTTTTAAATTACAAAAATGGGCACTCAGAACAATTGCCCGGGTGAATAGTAGATTTGCACACTGTGAACCCCTATTTAAGAAATATGGTATTTTAACTCTGCCGTGTTTATTCATCTTTTATTCTCTAATGGAGGTTCATAAGGATGTTGGTAGTTTTGCGACTCAAGCCGATGTCCATAATTATCCAACAAGATATGCTCTAGCTGGTCATCTGAGAACTCCTCGAAATCGGCTTGTTAAAACGGATCGAAACTCCTTAAATCTAAACCTATACAATAAACTTCCCCAGCAAATTAGGAGTTTGGACTTACGTGCTTTTCAATTTAGAGTTAAACGGCTACTCTTGAATGGAGTTTTTTATTCGCAACAAGACTTTTTAAACTTTGACATGCAACATTTTCTGAGACTTTGATCTTTAATTATTAAATGTTTTAACCGTGTCTTTGTAATATATATATTTTAATATTATAAAATTGCTAGTCTTTAGCCGATCTTGTACTTTATTGTTTTTAAATTTTTAAATTGTTATAACTAATTTGACATGCCGCAAATGTAGTTTCTATGTATTGTTTAGGCTCAATAAATTACTACTACTACTACTACTACTACTATCACTACAATTCACAATCTCTGAAATCTTATTTTGAAAGCTAAGTACATTGTGGATCACGAAACTCTATTTTATCGTCTCAAAACATTGAACATACGTAAGCTATATAGTTCAGATTCTACTAATAACATCGTAATTCGGAGCTCGAAACGTTGTGAGCAAAGCAGCTCACAATTGGCAGCTATAACCACCTACTGGGTATTGTCTGAACTAAGCTGTTCTATGTTCCCGAATACAAGTAAGCTGTAATAGGTATACCAATAATGGATTTATCATCCTTAAATTCTAAGCCAGAAAAAGTCATAGTATTCTATTTTTAGATCGCACAACAATGCCTGTTTTCTTTTCGCTAAGATAAAACCCTTTTTAAAAATAAGTTTATTGGAACTATAAACAAGAAAACATCATCCATATTGTGGTGTTTAGGTCCTTAGTATTGTTTGGCAGAGATCGCCATGTGGTGTTCAGGTTCTTTGGGTCCATATTATGGGTAAAGTAGGAATAACTCGGTGATTGGTAATGGTTTATTCAACACTTACATCTAGATAACTTGCATTTACAATCGTAGATTTACGCAGTATCTTGGCATGATCTTTGGACATACCCTGAATGTCTCATTATATCACATTATATTCTATTATACTAACTATACTAACTTATGATTTTTCAAACAAATGCCAAACCAAGCATTTGTTTGAACAATCATCTCGATGTTCTTCAAAATACATTTTATAAATTGTCCTTGTCAGTACTTCTAAATGTGGCAGAGTCATGTCGCTTTATTTCAGGATTTAATAGTACTAAATCCTTTACCGAAGATGAAGAAATACTTGTTAAAGCAGCCTCTTTTTAGCAAATATTGATATGATATATAATTTTTTGCTTAGTATCGGGAGATATATGGTTTCTTCTGAAAGTGATAAAATATCAATCAATAACAGTCCGAAAATTGACTAATTGGAATCGGAAGTCGATGGAATAAAATCTTTTTCAGACTGGTTCCCTTGTATCATTATTCATTATAGATTTTTTGGATGACAAACATCTATAATCTGATTCAAAGTTCTTATATCCATGAGATTTTATGGAGAGACAAAAAAACTGCATGCCTACTTCTTCAATTCTAAGAAATAAATGTCTTTCAAAAAGTCTGTTGTACAAGTTCAACTAATATAAGAATATATACAACTTTTGCTGTGAGACAAATATACTATCTAATAATTGTATCTACGTTATATAAGAAAATTTAATGACAAATGATCCTCATTAAGGTTTATAGTAATTTTGTATCCATTATGGTGTATGTTATCATTAAAATATGATTATTACTGATTTTTTTAATATGTCATATGAATATGAAATAGCATCAAATCTTATGCACTTCATCAACTTCCAGTTTCAATTGGTCAATTTTCGGACTGTTATAGATTGATATTTTTACTGATTGTTAGCTCAAAAAAACCAATTGAATCCATTTTTTGCAAGAAAAAGGTATAAATTATGTTGAATATCATCAACTTCCGGTGCCAATTGACCAATTTCCAGGTGATGATGAATAATTCCGTTATTTTTGACTTCGGAATCGTAATTAGAGACCCCAAAAACTCCCGAGTGGTTATTTCTGTCTCAAAATAACAATTTTTTTGGGATCTGGAAAATTTGTTAATTTAAATTGTTCATGAACGGTCAATTTCTAATGGTGAGACTGGATGACCAATGATTCTTAGAACATCAAAAACATTTTGCAACAGGTTTCAAACAAAGATCAACTGTACAAAGACATTTCAATAGATTACTGAATGTACTATTGATAACAATAACATATAATTACATATAGACATTTTTTGCATGATGTAAACTTCTAGCGTCGCAACGTCCTCTTGTTAGAACTGCCGCGTTAAACCGTTTGCGTCATAGCGCCGAAAACCAAATTTCCGTCGACCAGATTACATAACCTCAAAGTTTTATTTGCATGTTCCACTAGTCCAATCAGTCATAACAAGTGGAGCCCTCTTCAGTTACATATTCGAACTGATATTTTTTTGCTAGTCTCCCAGAGACGACCTGTTACTGTAGAAATTAGACAGATGGGACAGTCGAGAGGGGGAACAACACACAAATAGATGATTAAATCTGCGGCAGTCGTTGAAGCAAACTTGTCGCGTGTCATCGGCTTAATTGCCTACATTACCGAAACTATTACAGAAATCTAATTACGGCAATATGCTTGGAATTCCGAGACGCGACAATTATCCTAATTTGCACCTATTATATCCCGTCTTAACTATAGTTTGCTGCTTTTGCGATTTAATGTTGACGACGTTTAATTGGAAAACCGTTCAATTTTAACTACCTACTCTCACAGTAGTTATGCACGCATTTGCCTCCGTAAGAATCTTTCCGTCTCTCTGGCTCATTTATCGAGGACCAATTAGTGCCAAGTTATTCGCCCAATTATTCCATATCTTCTATTTACGCTTCACTTATCTCCAGAACTGACTCTTGATTTCATCAATTATTTCAATTCTCTCGCAATTCCAAGCTCACAAAGTACGTTACAAATATTTATGCTCTCCATCTCCGATTTGACTTGTGTCTTAGAATTCAACAATAGAATGTTCTTGAAATCTTAAAATAATAATGAATTCTGACCCAGGTATGAGGAAATAGGTCACATTAACACTTATATATGAATAGTTCAGTTTAGTTTAGTTTATTTTCCTTGCTCAGATACAATACAAAAACAAAAAGATGTATGGAAGAATACCTCAAAGAGGTTGAAAATGTTTTCAATGATCAAGGAACTTTATTATAAGTTTAACTCAGGATGATCAATCCTAGCCTAGAGATCAGGTAGGATAACACAGGATCGATCTCATCGCCTGTAATCGTGGCTCGTGACCGCCTAATGAAGTCACATTATTTTGGGCGTTTCGACTTCCGGAACTAGAAAAAACTACAAAGAATTGGGCCTAAGAGGTATCCCACCAAAAACATTCTGTAAAAAACTAGACAAGTCTCGATGGAGCTGCTTGTTTATCTCTAAAAAGTAATGAAATCTAGACAAAGTCGTACCAAGTCTAAGGTTCCTTACTGCGATTTCTTTATTATTATAGTTAATGTTGTGTGACTCGGCCGTTGAACATCCTTTATACTTTAGTGGGTACAAGTCAATTTTGTTCAAACGTAATGTTATCTGTTGTAACTACCTATGTTTGTTAAGCGAGATAATAGCCCATACTGGTATTGGTAATTGGACGCTAGTGTCTCATTTTAGGCTGTTGTTGATTGTGCAACAGCATTGACAATGCTGACTTCTGCTCTCTTCTTTTTGGAGCGTCAAATCGACCACCGATATAACATAAAATGTACAGACAGACTTCTATCAATGATTAGAAGTCCGTCTGTACTGGAAATAACTTTTTATACTGTTTGTTTCAGGCTCGCCTACACATAAATATTATTGAAATACGCAGCTTTATCAAGCCTACAATTGACTGGTTATTGAATCAACGTTTTTCAAGTGGCAATTTTCCATCGTCAATGGTTAGCGGTTCTGGCGACAGATTGGTGCAATGGTGTCATGGAGCACCTGGTTTTGTACCCTTGTGTACCCTTCAACGGCCAAGTCACACAACATTAACTATAATAATAAAGAAATCGCAGTAAGGAACCTTAGACTTGGTACGACTTTGTCTAGATTTCATTACTTTTTAGAGATAAACAAGCAGCTCCATCGGGACTTGACTAGTTTTTTACAGAATGTTTTTGGTGGGATTTCACTTCTTTTTGTAGAAACGTGGGCATATTGATTTATTTCACCATCAGCATTACACGTGTACACTTGCATTTCGTCCCAATGTTTAGCAACGTATGCAGCTATAGCAGATCTGATACTGCAAGTTGAGTCAGTTCTACCATACACCAACAAAGACATTGAATGGAAGAGACAAGACCCGTCTTTGGGCATCCTCCAGATCTTCGACTATCCTAGTTTTTATAGTTTTCCCTTTATGTGGCCATTAAACCCTAACTCTGTACCAAATTTCAGTTCTCGGAGTTTATGGGAAGTACTAGTTCTATTATGATGATCATGAGTGAGTGAGTGAATGAGTGTCATAAATGCGGAACTTTGCTTTCGCTTAACTTCGGAACTAAATGACCTACAGACTTGAAATTTTTTATTTCAAGTATGTGATTTTATAGCTTACTGGATGACCAATTTCTGCGTTCTGGTCTTATCCAGAGGTTCTCAAATAGGGGCCTGAAAATGCGGCCAAATGGTTCCAGTAAAGGATGGTACGGCAGTGTTTGCTTCGCGCTCGACTTGGCGGGGGCACTGCCGTGCCCCCTGATTCAGAAATAATCCCATGATAATATCATCGATACATTCCCGGAATGACCTTGGACATTCAATAAAAACAATAGAGGAATCTCATATTAGTAATCGAAGTATTTCAATGTTGAAATCCAATGAATAATATAATCATATATAGCTTATAAAACATTTAACAATCTGTGTTTCCTTTTAGCTATTGTTATTTTGGCTGACTTCCCTGACCAAACAAATGTAAACAATTATTATACACATAATGCTAGACATACGTTATGGGTAGAGATGAACGAACGAGAATTTATTAAAAACGAGTATTGATTTTCAGCTTATTTAATTTTCTCAATTCACTATAATTCCTTTAATAGACAACCTCGCCGCTTTTAGCTGATTACGAAATTTGCAATAGAATTCTCAAGAGCCCTTATCCTAATACTATAAAAGCTGCCATCACCTGCTTCTTAGTAGTGATAAAACCCGAAACCAAGTTAACGAAATATTGAGTTTTTTAGGAAAGATTTATTTGGGGTAAATAATCTCCAAGATCCAACCGATATAATACGAATCAAAATCTATAATCAAGAGAACATTTATCATATACTACGCTGAAATTTAACTATATCTTCTTTCGGTCCCATTTATTTATTATATATATAAATAACATTTTTAATATAAATACAAAGAGTAAAATCATAATTTTTGCAGATGACACGACGATATTTTATGAAAGCGATAGCTGAGATGAACTAAAAACATTGGTTGAATCTGATTTTGTACAATTTGAAAATTGATTTGATAACAATTATTCAACTCTGAATTTAAAAAAATCTAAATATGTAAATTTTGCCTCCTATGAGAGTGGGTTGCCATCTTTTCAAAAACTAAATTTATAAAATAAGAATGAAATATTTCAAATAGAATCCCCAAATTATATTAAATATCTGGGAACTTATTAGTCGAGTCAAATAGGTATTAAAATAGGCCGACTCACGGAAATAACAAATTTTTAAACATTTACGTAAAACAACAACCTCCACAACCCCTAACTGAAGATTTCTGGGTAGTTTTGATGAAATTTTGGAAATTGGTCAATTTCGTCCAATTAAACCTGCCAATTACCAGCTGAGGAGTTCGATTTTGGACAATTTGACTTCAGAATCGTACTCAGCGACTCCGAAAACCTCCGAGTAATTTTTCCTGTTTATTTGCGATGAAATTAAGAAAAAGTGATCAATTTTGTCCAATTAAACTGGCCAATTACCAGCTGGGAAGATCGATTTTGGCCAATCTGAGTTCAGAATCGTAATCAGCGAACCCAAGATTTTTCTTGGCTATTTTTGATGACATTTAAAAAAATTGTCATTTTGTCCAATTAAAGTGGCCAATTACCAGCTGGGGAGTTCGATTTTGGCCAATCTGCAGCGACCCCGAAAACCCTCGACTGAATTTTCCCAATATTTAGCCAGAAAATTGGTAAATCTTTCGTTTAAAAAAAAAATAACAAATTTGCACAGAAAACTAACCGGTAAGCTTTTTTCTAGACGTCATCCCGAATCGAATGCACTTTGTTTCATCAAAATCGGTCCATATCTTTCGATTTTCGTAATGAAATACCTATTTGACTCGACTATATAATGAATATAATAAAAAAATAAGATGTTTCATTCATTATTTTAATCATTCTGAATCTATTCCAAATGTAAAACAGCTGAAAATCTTGTACAATGCCCTGGTTGAATCACATTTGAGGTACCGAATTTTAGGATGGGCAGGAGTATGTAAAAATGACCTAGGAAACCCGTCAAATGAACTTTTCGTGTAGCCAACATTATGGACAGTTATACTTTTATATATCAGGTATTCACTGGAAAAAAGGAAATCGAAAGTAATTATTACAATGTGAAAAATATAAATATCTCACAGATTTCACGAATGAGAAAAACAATAGGTCAGCATAGTAGTTATTACCTGGGACCTAAAAGTTTCAATGAGCTCCCTGAAAATATAAAATCTGCAAAGTCTGTTCCTGTTTTTTAGGAATTATTGAATAATCACATATTGTGTGCTTCTAGAGCTGATATATTCCCAAATTGATGTAAAAAATGTTTAAGTAAAAGCTATGCTTTGGGATGCTTCACTTTTCTACATGATGTCCAAAGAGGACTCAAAATATTAAAGATAACACCCTGTAATATTCACCCCTGTTGTATTGGGAGGCAAGTCGAGTCATCTGTATAATGAGTAAAATCACTTTGTACCCTGGAACAAGACACAATGAGCATTGTTGAAGACCCAGCTTGTGGTAGATGTGGAGAGGCGAACGAAACTGCCTCTCCATTTTAGCAGAATGTTCAGCACTGAGTTCTCTCAGGCTACATCACCTCGGAAGCACACATATGCTGCTTGAAGCCATAATAGATATCAGTCTATGCAAAATCTTAGCCTTCGGCACTGCGCTCTATGAACCCAACCAAGCGGTTTAAGTGCTCCGGATTTGTCCGCTCCCGTTTTGATTGATTGATTGGAAGTTAAGAAATCAATAAAATAATCCACTTGATCATTCAGTCTTCCAGGGAAAACCAAGTCTGCCGAACAGTTCAATTGACGGAGAGTTGTATAAATGAACGTAAATGTATAAAAATTAGGAGGCAAGTCATGTCATTTGCATAATTTTACTGCTTCGTACCCTAGAAAAAATAAAGGCGGACAGTTTCAATTTCGAACGTTACATAATCTGTGGCAGATGTCTTTAAAAAAGCGAAAATGGAAAAATGGACCTAGTCTTTTTGTAAATTTGAAGCTGCGGAGAGAACACAAAATGATTCATTTCGTACGCGGTTTTTAGCAACCTGTTCGGAATACCTAGAGTGTAACGAAAAAAAAAGTCTGGTAGGAAGAAGGTCTCGAGCTTGATGGTGAAGGGGAATCTCTTGTGGTGAAGCAACAGATAAAATTTCGACCAGGGAAATATCTATGGAAAAGTGAGAGATATTCCACCTTTCTACGATGTTCTAGAGAGGCTAATGACCTCATAATTGAACAAATAGCTCTTTTCTGGATAGAATCCAAGAGATCCAGTGGTTCAATCTGTTTCGTTTAGTCTGACAGAACTAAAATGTTCTTGGTATCTTACTTCAAAATTACGACAAGTTCTATGTAAAAGTTATCACAGTCTGGGCAAATTAGCTTATACAAAACTGATAAATATGGCAAACCTGGAGTTTATAACCTAATTTTATTCTAGAAATCTTGAAATCCCTTGAATTCACTCTGTTTTATTATATTCCATCCTCTTTAATTGAATCAAATCATCTGTTTATTCATTGGAGGGAATTAATCTATTATTCCATTATATTAGAACATTATTCCACAGAGCATTATGCAAAAGATCCTTCCGAACCGTGTAATTTACATAATCATATTCCCAAATTCTATTAGAAATTGGCAAATCGAGTAGAGAAATGATGGCGAGCAGATATCTTTGTCTCCGAAAGGTGACAGCTGGCGGCACAAGTGTTCCTTATTACTTCAGACGTTTTATGACTTTAACAAGATGGCTTCTCAGTTCTTTACGTGATATTATATAAGACCAGAGGCGATCTATACTTCCTAAGTTCCTACATTTTATAGCTAGACGTTTTTCTTTCGAACGTTCCTTTTTCTAATGATATCAGGAACAACAGATTGTTTGATGCGATTCTTTACGATTCACACTGACGTGTCTTGTGAATAACGTGAGTTTGAATTCAACACGTTTCAGATGATTCTGGTTTGGTACCAAATTTTAGTCGTAATTTTCTTTGCTTTCGGGCGCAGAAAAATGCGTTATGTTATACAGTGCGATAATTTTATAAAGTTTAAAAGATGCTCCAATGCTTTATGGATAGAGCCAAAAGGTGGATCAATATTTTTTTCTAGTTGTCAGGATTTTGCGAACACATATGTATAAAAAAAATATATAAAACATTTTTTTAATCAAACACAATATAGTAATGAACTGAAATAATTTTAATAAATTTTACAATAGTTTTGATACACTTTTTTTTAATGCTGCCGATATTATATATGCCTGAAGATAAGGTATAACCTTTGACCTTGAAAGTGATAATAATAATAATAATAATAATATATGTTTATTCAGTTCATATGATACAATTATAAAAATATCAATATATAAATACGATAATATGTAAACATACTCACAAAGAACTTTCAAAAAAGAAACAGTTCTTGTGTGTGAGATAGAGGATGTAAGTTTTAATTTTCAATATACTCACTAAGACTTAACTTAATCCAAAACCAAACCTACCCTTATACAAAACAATCTAATCAAGAATTCAGCAAACGAATGAATATGTTTTATGTGGTAAAACCACCATTCCATAAAAAAAGAACAAAAAAATACGTGTGGCACTCGGGGACTGCCGCGGTAAAGCTATTGCATAGCATTTTTTCTCAACTTATGCAATTATAATTATTTATTTTTTAAATTTATGCAATATTTTTTTTCTTTGATATTTTAATTCAAGTTTTTTCTTTGATACTAATTCAAGTTACACTTTTTGAGCGTGGTGACCGATAAGAAAACAATTTTTTTTTCATTTATTGAATAAATGAGAAGTTAATATAGTTTAAAATATTTTTATTATCTCACAATACATGTAGGTTATTCAGGAATTTGTTATCATTGAAACTATAGGTTTATGGTAACTGAATAACTGAAATAAGAGACATAAGTTTGAGACTTGATATCCTCTAAATATCTGGAAAATACCGCGTCAATGGTGGTCCCATATTTTGTTGTGGATTCTTGTGGATCATTATTCATTTTCAAATTCAATTTTTCCGAAAGAAAAGTTGTCAACCGCTCTGATTTTTCATCAGCGAAGTTGATGTTGAAATCGCCAGCCAAGATAAGTGGAAATTTATTACCATTTGTACCAAGTATTTTCGACCCTTCTTCAGTGTACTCCAGTAAAGTGCGATGAATAAAATGCTCTACCTCGTCCAATTTTGGATTCGGAGAAATGTAAATTGCTACCATGACTATGTGTAGGCCATTTCTAAGTTTGCATGGGCACGCACAAATATCTCCAACAAATGAGCGCCTAACATTAACATCGTTAACGTGTGCAATATTTATTTCAATATTCGGAGTCATAATATTAGTTACATTATTATTATTTTGGTAAATAGCTACCTCACCTTCTGGAACAGAGTCTCGTTTGAATTGAACAATACAATTGAAATTAGGTATTTCAATCGGATTATCATGCGCCATGCAAGTTTCGGTAAGAAGTAACACATTTGTTTGTCTCGTAACTGAATCTTAAAAATCGTATTTGTGACTATTTAGACTTTGGCAATTGAAAGTCATTATTGAAATGCCATTTCTATTACTAATGAAATCTAAGACACTTTGAGCTGTCGTCTGAACACTATTTAAAGGCAGTCTTTTGAATTCTTGGAACAAAGATGCAGCCGATGCAGTTTGCCTTCGATTATTATAAAACTTGAATGTAGAATTATCGTTTTTTGTCGTGATATACAATTTTTCGATATTAGTCACCCGAGAGAGCGCAACATAAACGAGTTCCTGTTATTTTTCGTTACGGAATTTCTTGATTCGGTCGTCGCGCTCAAAGCCCGCGATAAACGCTATATGCAATAGCTTAATAGAAACAGGTACTCTCAGGTCTCTGCTACGCGCGTCTAACGTATAAACTCTAACTGACGCGTAGCGAGCTCCTAGAGGCATATGTCAAAATGATTTCGTTCGTAGCTAATTACATAGGACGTCTGGAGTTCATGCAATTATGTTTTTAGATAATTCGAACCTTCTAATTTCGATAGGCCACGTGAAAATCCCGGAGTCTAAAGCGCTAGAGTGTTATAACATTCGTATAAAATAGCGAAATTTCTCACTTTTAGAAACTTCAAATTAATCAATTAATTTGACACATGTTAGGTGTTTAGGTCTTACATTATTTTTCGTTACGGAATTTCTTGATTCGGTCGCCGCGCTCAAAGCCCGCGATAAAAGCTATATGCAATAGCTTAAAAGTGTATGGATAAATGCTCCCAACCAGACATTCAAAATCTTAATCTAATCAAAATACTTGCCAATTTTCATAGTTATATGAATCATAACTCATAATCATTTTCGTCATCACTGTAGTACAACAAATAATAATATAATCCAACACTTAACAAATGTCACCATCAACTATCTGACCCATTCTACCCCTTGGCATATTCTGTATCCAAGACCTAAAATGTTTTTTACAGTGACTATATTGTAATCCCTTCAGTTCAGATGGTAGGAGATCATGCAGTTTTGGGCCAATACATGTGAAACACCTTTTTCCAATTGATTTCCTAATTCTATTATTTATACAGGATTTTTTTCTCCCCTGATATTCAAGAGCCTGATAGTCTCTACAATGTCTATTTGAGACTAGCCATACCAGAGTGAAATAACCATAGAGCTGCCTTAAGTTCATCACACCGGATTCCTTGTAAATAAGTTCAGTAGGATGAGTTCTTCTCTTTTGAAAAATAACTTTAAAAACCCACTTTTGTGTGATTTTCAGACTAGTTCTTTCTAACCGATCCTCAACCAATAATACCATATGATAGTTGACTCTGTAACAAGAGATACATAAAGTGTTTTTAAGTCTTCCAAACCTAGGATTTGTCTCAAATACTTGAACTTAAAAATAAGTGATCTTACTTTCTTGACAACCGTTTCAAAATGTAAATCCGTTGTACCAAGATAAACAACTGATTCCGAACTATGTAAATCGAGAATCTCATCATCACTCTGTATGCTGAGCCTCCCGAAACTAATAATTTATTTACATAAGTACTGATCTTAATGAATTGTGAGAATTACTCGATATTCAAATTCAAATATTAAAATAAACTCAAAGTTGGAGATACCAATAATTATTAAACTCAAGAGTTCCTAAGTACCAAATCTTCATGCAAATTTTACATCAATAATGCACTTTATAAATAAAAACTAACACCCTCCACTGAAAATACTGGTAAAGTAAAGATTATCTGTCGGCTACCAAGTATCCATCATCAGAGTAAACACTCCGATTATGACAACTTGGTAACTGAAAGGTCTTCAGTACTTTAACAGTGTTTTTAGTGGATAAGGTTGATTGTTTCTTATTCATTTAGTGTTAGTGTATCTACAGTATGGAATCTTCTAAACTTTCGAAGCGCTTATCATGTCAATACATAGTCGTCCATTCTCATCAAAGCAAAATGTCATGAACGACTTTGATCTAGACAGACTGTGAATGATTATAAGTGTCAATATTCGAAATGTTGACGAAGAACCGAACATTTCCAAGCTTCAGGGAGAAAATATGTGACCAGAATGTTTGACCCGATTATTATAAAGATGGCTCGAATATTATATAGAATGGTAACAATGAGGGTTCCGAGTAAAATAAACGGAGACAAGATACAACAAAAGGCCTACACGCTCAGTAAGTGGGACTGGAATATAATCCTTAACCGACACCTGTCACGATGCTGTCACTTCCGCCACATGGTGCTTCCGTTTTTAATCTACGGATATTGTTTAGGTGTTAGCTGTTGCATCGGCAGCCCTGGGGCCAACACGCGCCTAGCAAAGACGTGATCTGAAGCTTGCACACCGACACGAGGCTACGTGTACAGAACCAGCGATTTTAACTCAAATTCCTTCAGATTATTTGACTTATTACATCTTCCCCTTCACACCACATACTTACATATCTGCCTTGTTTTACATATCCGAACTGTGCAATTTCTGTGGGTACGGATGTTATAATTAGTCCTAAGATGATACAGTTATGTTTACCGATAGTGCTTCCACATATGACGCATTTAATTGATCAGCTCGAAGTTTTCCGAAAGTATCCTGTTACACCTACCGTCCTTCATCCAATAAGTCCAATAATTATACTCCAATTATACAACCATACATAAATATATCCCTACTAGCCACCATTGCATATAAATGGAACGCCAAATGCAGACAAACCTCACGTTCTTACCTTTAAAAATTACATGAGAGGTGTCGAAAAGTGAACAAGTTCTGTAAAAGTCACACTGCTTGTATCTATTTTTGTAAAGTGTAAAAATTAATTCGAATGAACAAACAAACAAGCAAACAGCAAATAAGTACAACCGATCGTGCCAGGAGAATTTACATGAATGCAGGAAATTTGAACCTGTCCATTGTATCCTCGTGTCCAAACAATAACCTCTAGTCTAGATACAAGGTCTGAACACTTACTACAAACGTTAGCGTTGGCGCGGTCAAGTACCTTGGGGTAAGCCTAGATAAAAGGCTGACCTTTGGAAAGCATTTGGAGAAAACCACTTTTAAAGCAATAAGGGCCCTGTGAACCTGTTGTCGTACAGTTGGAAGAACCTGGGGACACCACGGAAGGCGAATTGGGTGTACATCACCATAGTGGGGAAACTAGTAGAATTGTGTTTAAAAGATGCGAAGTCGGTAAATTCGAAGAAAATCATTTTTATGCTGACCCAAAAATCCCAAATTTGATGGATCGTTTCTGTTTTATTTCTGCTTACTTTGATGGACTGTAACAAAATTTAAAAAAATAAGAAATGATTCAGTAAATGTATTAATACCAATTTATCAAAATCTAATGAGGACTCAGAAAGTCTAGGTCAATTTCAAACGTTCATTCTATTGTACAAACTGCAAAACTGCAAACAAAAATAATAACAATTTGAAAACCAACCTGGTTGGACTAGTTATACTTAAATTGTATGGAACAAACTGACCACTCTGAGAACGAAAATAATGAGGGACATTCTCAAGCTAGTCAGAATCTGAGGAAACTAGTAGAATTGTGTTTAAAAGATGTTTGTGGGATGCGAAGAGAATCATTTTTATGCTGACCCATAAATCCCTAATTTTAGTTCAGTTTCAGTTCAGAAGCTGGCTTGCTTAAGAATAACAAGTGCAATGTCAACAACCCCAACGGCTTCGATGGAAAGGCTGTTGGGGTTGGAACCACTACACCTTGCTGTTCAGGCAAAAGTTATAAGAAGAGCGTATCTCTTTGACCTTATTGTGGACAAGGAAAAGCCTACTAACAAGAACGAAGCATTCCCGGATTGCTTGGATCACCTGCGCTATTGGAGATGAGATCCAACAGGCACAAGGTTCACAGCACTCCCGTACTGTTCACTATTCAAATCTTGAATGGGCGGAAGAACACTGGGGTAATCCTCATATGATACCAGAGGATTCCATATGGTTTACCACGGAAGGTGAATTGGGTGTACATCACCATAGTGGGGAAACTAGTAGAATTGTAGATGCTTGAAGGATGCGAAGTTGCTAAAATCGAAGAAAATTATTTTTATGCTAACCCAAAAATCCCAAATTTGATGGATTATTTCTGTTTTATTTCCGCTTAATTTGATGGACTGTAACAAAATTGAAAAAAATTAAGAAATGATTGAGTAAATGTATTAATACCAATTTATCAGAATCTCATGAGGACTCGAAAAGTCTAGGCCAATTTCAAACTTTCATTCTATTGTGCAAACTGCAAAACTGCAAACAAAAATAATAACAATTTGAAAACAAACCTGGTTGGACTAGTTAGACTTAAATTGACCACTCTGAGAACAAAAATAATGAGGGACATTCTCAAGCTAGTCAGAATCTGAGGAAACTAGTAGAATTGTATTTGAAAGATGCTTGTGGGATGCGGAGAAAATCATTTTTGTGCTGACTCATAAGTCCCAACTTTCAGTTCAGTTTCAGTTCAGAAGCTGGCGTGCTAATAGCAGGTGCAATGTCAACCACCCCAACGGCTGTGATGGAAAGGCTGTTGGGGTTGGAACCACTACACCTTGCTGTTCAGGCAAAAGTTATCGCTTTGACCTTATTGTGGACAAGGAAAAGCCTACTAACAAGAACGAAGCATTCTCGGATTGCTTGGATCACCTGCGCTATTGGAGATGAGATCCAACAGGCACAAGGTTCACAGCACTCCCGTACTGTTTACGATTCCAACCTTGAATGGACGGGGGAACACTGAGTTAATTCTCATATGATACTAGAGGATTCCATATGATTTACCGAAGGCAACTAGATCGAAAAAAGTACAGGTGCTAGAATAGTCAAGACAAAGTACCAAGGAGAAATTATTTCTTTGAACCTAGGGATACTTGCGACAGAATTTCAAGCAAAAATATTAGCAATTACAACATATGCCCGAATTATGAGGGAGAGGGCCTATGAGAATAGACAAATAATAATCATAGCGCGCAACCTAACAGTGCTTGGAGTCATACACAATAATCTCACAATGGGTACTCGATTGTGTAAAAGAACTAACGACACTAGTAAAGAACCCCAATGAAGTGACACTCATATGGTAGTCTGAGGAAACTGGAGGCGAAGGGACTGAAACTGCCATCGCACTCGCTAAAGCACGGCACGGGCCCCTGTGGTGTCTATGCAAGATTTCCCCTCCTCTACGCAAAAAAAATACCTTTCACTTTCTTCTTGTGGAAAATTATATTTTGCTCTGGTTTTTAGGTGTCCTTGTGAGATTGGAAAGGGTTTTTATTAACGTGTATAAAAAAGGTATGGCTGAATGAAGTGCGTTGCAAACTAGGTTTTTAAGTGAATGTTTATGTTGATGCTGAAAATTTAAAATTTCATTTTCCATCGGGACAGATTACAATGCAGAAGACTTGCAAGGAAAGCTATTGATATTCGGCAAATACTACGACTTTATCCTCACTTGTAGATAAATCCACACGATAATGAGAAGTTTAAGAAACTCAAATGTATTAATTCTGCAGCATCTAACAATATAAAGAAAGATTCTAATTTATACTTAAGCTATCCGGTAGTTGGAGAAAAATGTTCCTTACATACGCCCGAAATTAACTTGAATTCCTAAATAGAAATAATACTTTTTAATTTATGAGATTTATATGAAGCCATTTTTGGATTATAAAACAGGAAATTTTGTTGGTATCGCTTGCAATAACACCTTACTTGCAACATCATTTGTGCTCATTTCAAATAAGTTGTCCATATTTGTTCAGTATCAAAAATAAATCACGAATTATTGTGTATGTTTATACAGTCAATTATCTTAAAATTAGAATAAATCATATACAAAATATTCTGTATTAAAATTTATAATAATGCACTCAAACAACTTCAAGCAGGAAGTTCTTAAATATGTCCTAAAGTATAGATAAGACTTTTGATTTACTATCGGTACTGTTGCATTGTATCGTAACATGCAACATAGCCTCTGGCTTGAGACGTCACTATCAAGCGTTCAAGCCTTCCCCGGTCTCTTCTTTGCAGTTCAAGCGGTATAGTAGAGTCATTTTAGACTAATTCTACAAACAAGCAAAGTGAGATTCTCAGTTAAGCTAAGCTAATTGCAAAAATCCATCTACGATTGTAGAATCAAGTGGTGAAATGCTGATGCTACTCGACCACGAAGTTAATCCAGCTTCTATCAATCATATTCAACAACCAATCTAAGCTATTAGCTCCTGTTTCAGAATAGATTTATTTCAGTAATATGAAGTGTCTACTTCGAATAACACAATATAAAAATCCATTTGCGGTCAAGACGTTACAACAAGAAAATAGAAAATTGCTATCTCTTGTCCGATTCCGTGTTTGTCCATTCCGAACCTGCCTCGTAATTCGATTTGTTCCTTCTGGAAGTCCTGAGCGTCAGATGGATTGGAAAGACAACATAGTTCTACTCCGAGCGCTCTTTGATCTTCTCGCCTGATTTCTAATGCATAACACATGTTGTTTTACGTAAGTCGCCAAATTAAATTTGAACTCCACGGAAAAACTCTTTGTGCAAATTCGATTACCAATTTGTGAAGACCCGAGGCGACCTTAAGTCATGGAAAGTAGATTTTATCAATTTGTATTGTAGTCATGTTGTGAATATGTCATTAAGTACAATTATTCATGTTCATTTCTTTGAAATTCCGACGTTCAACGAGATGATATTGTAGAAGAAAATGAATACCAGCAAATGGAAACAGAGCAATCCAACTAAACATCAACATGTGTAGACACAGTTTTGGTTCTACACGTAGAACAGTGACAACATGTCTATTAGTTCCAGGCAGCTGTTTGGCTTTTCTCGTCAGCTCACTGCTATTTTTTAATTATTTATTTTAATTAATTATTTATTATTATTTATTACAAATATTACAAATATAAAGCAATATAATAATATTTCACATTCTGGTGATTTTTTTTTCTCCCACACTCTAAGTGAGTACACACTTGTATTATGTAGTGAGAAAAAAAGAACAGCATAAAATGAATACAAGACAGTTAAGAAATAAGGAGAAAGAAAGGATCAGTATAAATAATATAAAAGATGGGGGGTGAATGGGTACAAAGCAAAACATAATACAATATGCAGTAATTGTGTGAATCAAAATTCAACAGCGCAGTTAAGGCTGTGGTAAATAATAAATATACTATGTTAATGTTTCTATAATTCTCAAGAAGTTCCTGTAATTACTATAAATATAAAGTTTAATGGCTGAAATGTATTTCTTGAGGTTAGCACATTTTCGAATGGCAAGAGGTAATAGATTATAGGCTTTAGGTTGAATGAATGTTACAAAACGGTGACTTATGTTCTTGTTGTGGTGAAACAAGTAGCTGGTTCAACGTGCCGCGAGTATTGTAACCATGATTTAATGTTTGTTGACAATGACTACTCTTACACAGTAAAAAATTTGACCGGTGTAAACTTTCACACCCTATTGTGGTGTAAGCATTCTTCACTATATGGTGTTAAGTGCTGAACCCGTCAAAATTACTCTACCAGAAAAACTCCGTTTCAACACCTACCTAAACTTAACTTCGATAATACACTGTATGGATTTGTATTGAATTCGCAAATGGTTAAAACAGCACCTATCGACCGATCAGCTCACTACTTTACGAGCTCAGTTCAGTCAGTTCCTCCCGCATTGGCCTTGTGTCGTACATAGTCAAACCCGCCATTTTGCTGCTGAAAAAATTTTCATTGCATGTGTACTGACTTTTTCACAGTAGACACATTGAATATTGATCAGGTTAGTTGTTTACGTGCCTTTATCAGTATCTTGCTCTTAGTCGATAGAGTGAAGTGAAATGATGTCGCTTTTTATCAAAGTTGAATCCCATAACCTCCAAAAGTGAATGTGTTTGGACAAAAATAAGGAATATAAAGACTTCATTCTGAAAGGTAAGAGTTTCATATTCATAATTTTTATACTTAGGTAGGTATATGCACATCTATGTACATCTGAATTGTGTCATAACGAAATCCTTGGCATGTATATTTTCATATTATATACACGACATACACGAATTCGCTATTGGGTTACAACTTGGGAATTTGGTTTGTGATCCTGCGCAGTTAGGATCTTGTTCTATTAAAACAAATGGTACCAAAAAAATGTGGTTGCTGATGCTAAATAGAATAAGAAATTAGAAATTGAGAGAGGATGATTGAGAAGATGAAAGATAACGAGACGTCCACTTCAATGTTGCTGTGGCTACGAGCTTTTACGTACGAAACCGTTTTGCCTAATTCTATATAACTACTATAAAATACAGTGGTGACAATAGCTGTCCGATTTTATTGGTTCCACCATGTTCCAGCAAATAAGGCTACTCATTTGTCTTTTCTACATAGACAATACAGTTGTTCAGTACTAAAGCCTCTTGTATCTAATGGGGTTATGGGTGTTGACAGTTTTGACAAAATGTAAATAAATACTTAACAGGGAAACAAAGACCTCAAAATCAGTAATCCTCCATTTATTAATCAAATGTTAATCACCACACATTACTTTTCTAGAAGAAAACATAAATCGTATAAATAATATGCACATGAAATACAGAACAAATATAAATTGAACAAAGTAAACAGTCAAAGCACAGTATAATTTACTGTGGTGAAAGTGGTATATGGTGCAAAACTTTTCAGGTTGTTTTGTCTTTGCACAGAACAATTGAGCTGAATTATTTGCCGAAACATTGCAGTTTGAACTGTTTGTCGCCAATATTTTTTATAGTCACTGTACCATAACCTAACTTTCAATTATTGAAACACTTAACCTAACTCGGCCTAGATTCACTTCTTGTCTTGAATCAACCATTTTTAATGAAAGGAGGTTTGAGAAATATAAAATGAGATCTCACTAGAAATCGAACCCAAGTGGCCTTGTTACCAACGCCAATCGACATTGACATTTGTTGAGGCAATGCCGATTGGCGTTGGTAATAAGCCGTCTGACTAAGGTACTGCAAATTGCAGTAGCGAAGTTCGAAACTGGACGGTAATCTTGGGTATTGCAGCACATGCACATTGCACACTGGCGAGACCTTCTGAAAGATAATCTAAGCCGGTTCATTTGGGGAGAAATCAGTCCAAGTTATTTCATTCATGTTTGTTTTTATAAGCAAAAATTTTCTTGCAAAACCATTTATTGAGATATTTATCATATTATTGGGCGCTGTCATCTTCATTTTCAGGTCTTGAAAAATTTGCCATGAACCTCTCCAAATCAGAAGAAACAGCTGTATCCGAATATGAAGAGAATGGTGAGACTGGCTGTCTCATTGATGAGGACGAATTTTCAAACCTCCTGGAGCAGGCGGAGAAAGGATTTAAATTCAAAATAATTGAATGCGTGGAGAACTGACACCGAATGAACATAAATTATTCAATTAATTCATTGGTAAACTGAATCTCTTAACTCATAGAAGTAATGAATATAACAAATTATTTATTTTCCGAAAATCAGACCTTCATAACCTTTTTGATTTATTGAAAAATATGTACATCTGGAAGTGGTGCAATAGTATAAATATGTGGGTTCATCTAGCAATGCTAGATGTTGTGGATTCTAATCTTAAAAAATAAAAGAATAGATAGAAAAGTACGCAAGAATGTATTTCGAAAGCCTAGGAAGCCTAAATTATGTAACTGTGTATCCATTTAACCTATGCTATATCTCTAACCGTTTCTAAAACTCCTGTACCTATGTAACAGGCTGTTTTTTTTGTAAATAATAACACTTATGTTTTAAAATATTCCTACGTTTCAATAATGTATTTTGAAATTTAAATAAGATATCTTATTATTTCGCTTCTAAATAGGTAAAATATTATATTAACATTTTTTTGTGTAACTATTCAAAAATAAAAGATATTTATATATAAGTTACATTATTCTTTGCTATTTTTAAACTGATCAAATTTTTGAAGTCCACAAAAATAATCAGATCATGAGTTCTTAGCTGCTATCGCAATCTAATGGCGAAAAGCCTAAAGTAGGTTTTGAAGAAACACAAGAGTGACAATGATATGATTCTGAATACTTTTGTGGTCTCTTTATATATTTAGTCATCTCTACTCCAATATAGAAAATGTCCCGCCAATCTCAAAAATTGTGGTTTACTGAATCTAATAACCTTTCATAATTTTTTTTCTCAAGAAATGTTATTGTATTACCCCATAATTGATTTGTTATTTTGATAACGTAACTTGAGCTAAAAAAAATTTGCTTGTGTGAAATTCAATATCAATTTGTTTCACAACTGAAATGGTCATTTTGGTACAAAAATATGAACTTATTTTCAGCTTACATTTAGTTTTTTATTCTTGTCACATATGATTGAACTAGTAAATAAATGAAGAAAATATTATTGGTACCAATTTAGCAACTATAATATGTAGCCACTCCATTTGGTGTATACATTTATAGCAATTTTTGGTGTTAAAATGACCACAAGAGATGAGTTGCACACTCTACTTGGTGTCAAAAATTCGAACTTTCATCAGTGTTGAATCGACCATCTAAGATGAGTTCCATACTCCGTATGGTGTAAAATATAAATAATTGATAGTGTAAGATTTACCATTTTTAATAGTTGTGTACTCTGTTTGGTGTTAAAAATCGACACCGTGAACGTTGAATTCGCATTATATCTGGTGAAAAAAATGCACCATAAGGTGCTCTTCATACACCGCAAAAGTTATGTTTTTACACCTCCTCGGAGTCAAATTAACACTTCAGAATTTCAAATTTGAACAATTACTGGTGTAAATATATTCACCGCTGAATGTCAATTGAACACTGCTTATATGGTGTTGATTTTACACCAAATTGGTGTGGATAAATCTGGACCACGCGTGGTGTTATTTTGGTGTCAAATTTCGCTTCGATTTTTTACTGTGTATAGGCCGATATTAAAATTGTTAGAAAATATAATGACCGAATATTAAATATATCTGGAGAATATAATGCATTTGTCAAGGAACGTTTTTTTCGACTAAAATGATTTTTAATATAAAATTCTGGATCACTTTGAGATTTTGTAATGAGTTCTGATACAGACCACCCCACACTAGTATTCCATAGCGCAGGAGTGACTCCACAAATGATTTGTATATTATAAGTAACAGTTTAGTCGACAGTATCTCTCTCAGTATATAAAATTTGTAAATCAGTATTCTGAGTTTTGTTGTTAAGTAGTTGATGTGTGTTTCCCACCTGAAATTTTTGTCGATTATAATGCCTAAGTATTTGATTTGGTTAACTTCAGTGATGTTTTTATTTAGATTAGTGATGCTAATATTCTGGAATTCTGGTCTATTTGCATTATTGGCAGAAAAAGCTATATAGTACTTTTTTCGACATTCAGAGATAGTTGGAAAGCATTTAGCCAATTCGTTATTATGTCTAGTTCACTTTGGACATGTAATTTAACTTATGACCAAGAATCACCCTCGAATAAGATCACAGTGCCATCAGCATAGGAAACAATTTTAGCATTTGATAGTGAAAGCATTGAATTGATGTAGAGCAGAAAGAGTACTGGTCCCAGTACCGTTCCTTGAAGTACTCCTATCTTGACGGTAGTCGGAACACTTAGCGAGTCATGGATTTTAACTTGTTGTTGTTGTCTATTATCTAAATAAAGTACCACATTTGGTAATGTAAAGTACCGCATTTGGTAATGTTTGACGGACCAAGATGTCTCAACATATCAGACGGGAAGCAGATGTGTCACTGTGAATATTATTCATAATAGAAGGGTCGTTCATTAACTCTTTAGAAAAATGCAAGAGAAAAAAGCTGTTCGAAGAAGGTTCCATCTAAGCTCTCAGTCCATTTGTGAACCTATTTTTATAGAACATGAAATTCTGACGGTACCATCAATTCTCATATATCAGCTGCTATTACATGCTCATTCATAAATTCAAAAAACTCAGCGAACAGAAAAAGAAATAGTAGCACCTTTCAAATACCTATACACAAAACTGGATTATTCAAAAAGAACCCGCAATATCAATCTATACAACTAAATAAGTTGCCATTATCGTTTAAATATTTAAATGAACGTTTAAAAAAACCGTCAGTAAAATCTTAAAGAAGAAAACTTATTATTTTAAAATGGAATATTTGAATGATACATTTTAATTCATTTATTAGAAATAATAATATATAATAATGATTTTCTTTT
This sequence comes from Endomychus coccineus, assembly GCA_958510875.1. Lineage (NCBI taxonomy): Eukaryota > Metazoa > Arthropoda > Insecta > Coleoptera > Endomychidae > Endomychus > Endomychus coccineus. Next base: position 197,960,940 of record OY294068.1, read on the forward strand.
CTTTTCTTCCTATACGTTTATTGTGGAATATTTTATTGCAAATATATTTCAATATATAATTGATTGTGATTTTAATAATTTTAGGACGATGTTCAACGTACTTATGTATCTAATGAATTAATGAATAGACTAAACTGAACTAAACTATAATATAGAAGGTCTATATTATTTTTATGATGAGATTATTTTTCTAATAATTGACAAGACAGTTCCCTAGATAGGGGAAATTTTTCTCTCAGATTGGACATTATCCACTCTGGATATCCTTCTTATATGGACCAAGGAAAGCAAGTAACTGCTTTTTACTTTGATCTGTCAAAGGCCTTTGAAACAGTGGACTTTACTCTGATGCTGAAAAAACTTGAGGGATTGGGGATAAGAGGCGTTGTTCTAAAACTAATTGAATCGTATCTCAAATACCGAAAACAAATTGTCAGCATCAAGAGCAACAATATCTCTTTCTATTCAGAATGGGAGGACATTCAACAAGGCATTCCTCAAGGTTAGATAATGGGTCCGTTACTTTTTCTACTTTACGCAGGCGACCTCCCTAAGATAGTTGGTGAGGATCAGGCATATCAGTACGCAGATGACACAACTTATTCTGAAGCGGAACTGTTGCTTGAAGCCCTCTCAATAAGTTGTTCTGGAGTAGCAGAAAGAATGGCTTAATGGTGTGAACAAAATAATTTAAGTCTTAATGTTCAAAAAACTGCTTTAATGAAATTTCAAAAAATTGGTCAAATCAAAGATTCCCTACTTGTCAAACTTGATCATAAAACCATTACAAACACAAACACAGTCAAATTTCTAGGACTATCCATGGATCCTTTGGTTAGCTGGAAAAACCACATAAAAACTTTAACCTTAAGACTTTATAGTGCAACAGGAGTAGTTCGTCGTTTGCGTGATGTAATTTCCACAAAGAGTTTTAAGACATATTATTTCGCCAGTATACAAAGTATTATAACCTATGGAATCATATTCTGGGGTTCCTCCAGCAGTGCTACAAAAGTTTTCAAAGCTCAAAAACGTATAATAAGGGCGTTCCTAGGATTACATCCTAGAACATCATTTAAAACGAATTTTTTAAGCTTGGGCATGTTAACTGTGCCATCTCTCTATTTTTTACACTTAGTTCTATTTGTCAAAAAAAAATAAAAACCTTTTTCCTGTAAATAGACACCTTTATGGGACACAAATGTACATGACAACTAGGGACAGAGATAGCTTAGTTATACCAAATCATAACTCTACTTTTTTCGAGAGAGGTCCCGAGTATAGAGCTATTAAAGCCTACCGCAGCCTGCCAGTGGAAATAAGGGAAGTGGATAACCTCAATCACTTCAGAAGGAGAATTTATTTGTATCTACAGGAAAGAATCCTATATGACTTTAATTTTTAAGCTATTGCATATAGCTTTTATCGCGGGCTTTGAGCGCGGCGACCGAATCAAGAAATTCCGTAACGAAAAATAATGTAAGACCTAAGCACCTAACATGTGTCAAATTAATTAATTAATTTGAAGTTTCTAAAAGTGAGAAATTTCGCTATTTTATACGAATGTTATAACACTCTAGCGCTTGAAACTCCGGGATTTTCACGTGGCCTATCGAAATTAGAAGGTTCGAATTATCTAAAAACATAATTGCATGAACTCCAGACGTCCTATGTAATTAGTTACGAACGAAATCATTTTGACATATGCCTCTAGGAGCTCGCTACGCGTCAGTTAGAGTTTATACGTTAGACGCGCGTAGCAGAGACCTGAGAGTACCTGTTTCTATTAAGCTGTTGCATATATTGCATATAGCTTTTATCGCGGGCTTTGAGCGCGACGACCGAATCAAGAAATTCCGTAACGAAAAATAACAGGAACTCGTTTATGTTACGCTCTCTCGGGTGACTCATATTGAAAAATTGTTTATCACGACGATAATTCTAAATTCAAGTTTTATAATAACCGAAGGCAAGCTGCATCGGCTGCATCTTTGTTGCAAGAATTCAAAAGACTGCCTTTAAATAGTGTTCAGACGACAGCTCAAAGTGTCTTAGATTTCATTAGTAATAGAAATGGCATTTCAATAATGACTTTCAATTGCCAAAGTCTAAATAGTCACAAATACGATTTACAAGATTCAGTTACGAGACAAACAAAGGTGTTACTTCTTACCGAAACTTGCATGGCGCATGATAATCCGATTGAAATACCTGATTTCAATTGTATTGTTCAATTCAAACGAGACACTGTTCCAGAAGGTGGGGTAGCTATTTACCAAAATAATAATAATGTAACTAATATTATGACTCCGAATATTGAAATACATATTGCACACGTTAGCAATGTTAATGTTAGGCGCTCATTTGTTGGAGATATTTGTGCGTGCTCATGCAAACTTAGAAATGGCCTACACATAGTCATGGTAGCAATTTACATTTCTCCGAATCCAAAATTGGACGAGGTAGAGCATTTTATTCATCGCACTTTACTGGAGTACACTGAAGAAGGGTCGAAAATACTTGGTACAAATGGTAATAAATTTCCACTTATCTTGGCTGGCGATTTCAACATCAACTTCGCTGATGAAAAATCAGAGCGGTTGACAACTTTTCTTTCGGAACAATTGAATTTGAAAATGAATAATGATCCACAAGAATCCACAACAAAATATGGGACCACCATTGACGCGGTATTTTCCAGATATTTAGAGGATATCAAGTCTCAAACTTATGTCTCTTATTTCAGTTATTCAGTTACCATAAACCTATAGTTTCAATGATAACAAATTCCTGAATAACCTACATGTATTGTAAGATAATAAAAATATTTTAAACGATATTAACTTCTCATTTATTCAATAAAAGAAAAAAAATTGTTTTCTTTTCGGTCACCACGCTCAAAAAGTGTAACTTGAATTAATATCAAAGAAAAAACTTGAATTGAAATATCAAAGAAAACAAAATACTGCATAAATTTAAAAAAATAAATAATTATATTTATAAGTTGAGAAAAAATGCTATGCAATAGCTTTACCGCGGCAGTCCCCGGGTGCCACACGTATTTTTTTTATTTTGTCTTCGTAAATCGAAAAGTCATTTATCTTTTTAAGTTTTGTTCTCAAGAATGTTACTTAAAATATTGTTAAAATGTATCTTTTTTAATACTTTTGTATGTACCAATAGGATGTAAGTTTAAACAAACCATATCATCTGGTCATCCTTTTCCAATATGCAAAAATCTGATCAAGTTACAGACCATCTGAGCTTGCTCTGGGCCTGTGAATTGGCAGATTTTATTTTATTTTCATTTTTTTCTTTGACGTTTATTCTATTCTTCTAGGTACGGGCATGGTCGACACCCTTATGGAGTAAATCTGAGAGCAAAAGAACATTTTTTTTGTTCTATTAAAGACCTACAGTATATACCAGAAACTGTGCATGTTCCGTCCAGTGTATGTATTATTGTTACAAGACTCGCACAATGAAACCGGACTTGGCAATCTCGCAGTTGATTATTCCGTAACGGCCGTACGAGATTGTAAGAAAGAATGAATGTGATCTATGTTAATTGAACTAATGGATCAGCTAATAATGAACTGGGTGAATTGTGCGGTGAGCGATCATCGAGGTATTATGCATCGACAGAAATTATTCCAGCTTCATTCACACAACTGTGGCAAGCGTGACCACATAGGAAAGCGCTGGATGCCACATTTTGCAGCCTGCCATTTCCACAAAGCCATCTATGCACATTGTAGGAATTTATGTGAGAGGGTATGTAAATGAATCATTTGATGAACGTATGATGCTACATAATACTGATTTGGCGTTTGTTCTGTGTTATAAATAGCCTTCAATATATCTATATTTGTTCGTAGGTACACGTATGGGAGGCTCAACAATTATGGTACCGACGAATCCGTGGAATCCTGAATCAAATATATTCAATTAATTCCAGAATCTGTAACATGGATCTATCTCTATCAAACTCTATAAAACTATACTCAAGGAATTCATATTATTCGTATTCACCTAGTATACCTCCGTATTAAAATGTTCTTATCACAATATTAACTCTACCTCATTATCCCATTTCAATAATACTATTCTAATAATATATTTCCCCAACCGGAACCCCACTTGTTACCTGTTACCCTTATATTATACCATAAATAGCCAATATTATTAATATTTTCATTAGTATCGTTTGAAGATGGCACACTAGCGTCGAAAGTATAGTCACGATTTGTTTCTATAATATTAGTGTAAAGTACAGTAAAAGTGTTTTATTTTATCATACATCAATATGATATATTATCACAAAGAAATGGCTTTCACCATTGAATTATGATAATTAGAGATAATAAAAACAAATAATCTTAATCAACTGTATTGCTAATATTATGAAATTACTAATAAGAATGATACCTAAAGTTAAATAAAATTAACTAAACTGAAGAAATGAAACTAAGATTATTGAAATGATTTCCCAACCAGCATAAACCTAGGGGTTCAAAAAGGAATGAACTGATTGAGTGTATCATTGACTTGAACTTGAATAAAAATTAGATTGAATAATTAATAACATTTGAAACTCTGATTATAAACCCCCTTTCTTACTCAAAAACACTCTCAATAAACTATTGAATTAAATCAATTGAAAATGACCAAGTGCCACGTGATTTACCAAGAGACTAATTCAAGTTAGAAAATATAACTGAAGGATTTTAGCATAGTCACACCTATTTTTAAAAGAGGTGACAAGTTCGACTCCAAAAATTTTCGACCTGTTAGTCTGTTATCGGTACCTCTCAAGATCATGGAATCAATCCTTGTGAAAAAGTTAAGACCATTTCTGATGGATAACGGAATTATTTCGGATGTTCAGCATGGGTTTGTCCGAGGAAGATCGGTAATTTCTAACCTTTTAATGTGTTTAAACGACTGGACAAAATCTGTTGATGCAGGTATCCCCATGGATGTGATTTATTTGGATTTTGCACGGGCTTTTGACAAAGTGCCAATAAGAAGATTGCTCATGAAGCTTGAACATGTTGGAGTTCGTGGTAAACTGCTGCTGTGGATAAAGAATTATCTATCTCAAAGAAGTTTTGCTGTTAAAATTGGAGACAAGCTGTCAAGTAGGAAGCGAGTAACAAGCAGAGTTCCCCAAGGAACAGTTCTTGGGCCGCTTTTATTCTTAGTCTACATTTATGATTTACCACTACATCTGAAGTCCAAATTATCTATGTTTGCTGATGATACAAAACTATATGCAAATCCCTTGACATGCTATAACATTTTACTAAAATATTTAAAAATCATTCCTGCCTGGTGTCAAACCTGGCAACTGCTCCTAAATATAGACAAATGTACTGTATTACACCTAGGTAAGACCAACCCTCAAAATACTTACTCTGTAGATGGAATTCAACTTAAGAGTGTCATCGCAGGTAGATCTTGGAGTAGTAATATCTTCTGATCTTAAATGGGATAAACATACAGTGGTGACTCCAAGGAAAGCAAACTACGTTCTCTATTTGATCCGCAAAACCTTCAAATCTCCATCTCCTGAGACAACGTGTAAACTTTTTAAAACATATGTGCGGCCTATACTCGAGTTCGCGTCACCAGTGTGGTCACCATATTTTGTAAAAGACATTGAGTTACTTGAGAAAATTCAACGCCGTGCAACAAAAGTCCCAAGACAAATGAGGAACTTATCATATAATGAAAGATTGAATGTTTACAAATTGCCGTCTCTTCAGCAAAGACGTGTGCGGGGAGACTTATTAATTGTGTATAGAGCTATTTCTCAGCTTTTTAGTGTTGAACTCAGTTACATGTTACCAAGAAATTCGGATCCACGGTTGCGTGGCCACAGCAAGAAACTTAGTTATACGGGCTTCAGTACTTTACCTAGACAGTTTTTTTGGTCTAACCGGGTAGTGTCCAAATGGAACAGCCTACCCGAAGAAACTTCAGTTAACTCTTTTAAAAACCGTTGGTAGTAATGTCTCTCTCTGTTTAATCTGTAAACTATTCTCGTTTTATTTAGCTTCAGTTATGCATATCTTATTTTTTTTTAGTTAAGGATATCATATACTTTTTTTTGGACCTTACAGGCTTTGGCCTCAGTCTTAGCGATTTTGTATAATAATAATAATAATAATAATAATAATAATAATAATAATAATAATAATAATAATAATGATAATTATTTCAACTACAATCAAGACTATGTTTAATCACGATTTTGATGATCAGATGCAACGTTACGTCCCGATTTACGTTTGATACACTTTGATTAATAATGTAACGTATGACACAAAGACATTCAAGACTTTCATATCCGATCACATCAGTTCTTGCCATTCTGCTATCTAATCCTTTCCAGATCGTTTAAAATTAAAATCATAAATTAGTATTATCATGAATTAGCGAAGCTAGTCGATTCGTTTCCCGTTCTGTTTTGGTTATTGTCGCTTGCCAACTTTATGATTTCTTCTACATCCAATTCTTTTCTGATAGAGAAGCTTGTGGGAAATTATCCACCCTGACCTGATATGGTATCATATCACCCTCTTTGTAGGGGGTTTGAACTTTTTTAAAAATTCTTTTACCATTTCTCACGCCAAAAAATAGTATAGAAAGCATCTGCGACTGCTAATAATATCTGTACTTAATTTTGCATTTTACAGCGGTAGTTCTAAATATTATTCCTCCTAACTAAGGCGGAGAGAGCGGTAGAGAATGAAGTCATCACTAATTCCAGTCATATGGCACGTTGTTGTTGTCTACATAATGGTCGAATGGTGACTCCGATGTACTCAAAATTTTCACAGAATATAAATATGAAGCGTTAAATTTACTGGTTAGTAAATTCAATACTGTACCTCAAGTCGTTTTCGAGTTATCGAGCAGAGCGTTTGATGCGCTAAATATCTGACCGATTGTAGAGAGAAATACTGCCTATAAGCTCGGCGATTAGTACAACTACGGAGCGCCATCTTCAATTTACGGGCGGCCGTTGACAGAACCAGGTTTGCCATTTGTCTTGACTGTTTGATTCCGACTGATTCATTCTAATGGATTTGAAGCTCACTATAATAATCCACTTCATAGACCGATGCATGCGGCATTCACATAAATAGAACACTCGCAATGCGGTTTGAAATGCTGACCAGCTTAGAACAAGCATGCATTTCGTTGAAATATTTGACAAAATTAATGAAAAGGAAATATCCTCAAATCGGTTCGTACCACGTTGTTGGTTTCTGGATAGCGGTCGAACGGTTTTGACCAAATAAATCATTTCCTGTTTCATTTTTCAGAGACTTTTCTCCCTGCCCTCGTATTACTATGTATTGTTAATTTAAAATATTGCAACTGTCTTTTTGTGCCAGAAAGTATCATGATGTCTACATATAGAAATTCTTGGGAAATAGGTCACAATAACACTCTGTTTTAAAAATTTTTGCCTTTACGTACGTTTCGGTCTCACGACCATCATCAGAAGAATCTTCTGATGATGGTCGTGAGACCGAAACGTACGTAAAGACAAACAATTTTAAAACAGAGTATTATTGTGACCTATTTCCCAAGAATTTTTATATATAATTCATACTGGGTCAAGAATCTTTATTAAAATGTCTACATTATTCCATTAATTCAATATTGCACAAGAGTTAATATCTTCAATTGCATTGAAGCTGTTGATGTTGCGTAATCGAAAAATGTCAAGTTAATAAATCAAAGTTCAAAGTGTAATCCCGTTTTTAATTATTTCAAAAAGCTTTCCTTAATGGCATTGAATCTCATTTATTCCGCCGTTTGCGTGTTGCATGTCTGAAACTGTTGATATTTTCTTTTGTGACTATATTGATAACTTTCATCATCTCCAAGACTGCCACGTTCGTTTTGTGGTTCTTGATTTTGTAGAAGACATAAATACTAGGTTGTTGTCACCGTGGGAGAATATTTCGATTACATAAAAACATGCGTTGCCACATAAACTTATATTACATTATAGGAATTGGTTTTATGCCATAAACTTCATACCGCAATGCTCATGAAATATTTTATACTCAATCTAGAAACCTATATCACAACACATAAAACAAAACTAGCGTACGGGATTGTGGTAATCGTTTGAATCTGCTGGTCATTTTATTGCAACCACCACGACTTTATCTCGTTCTACTTTTCGAAACTCTTTGTGCCTTTGGAATATTAAAGTTATGCTGTAGTGAATAACTCGCAAAACAAATATTCCATATTATATTCTGGCATTCGAAATAAAATAACACAACGTTAAAGGTACATTCATTCTATTGAATTTGAGAGTATATCCGAAAGATATTAATCTTTTTTGTTCGTTTCAGATCTACCGATGGTATCAGTTGCTTAATACGAGGTTGGTTCCAACAATAATAAACTATGAAAGAGTTCACCCTATAATGCTATAGATAAGAAATAATCACCCTTATCCATTAAAATATGATAGCGAGCTGAAAAATTCTCAAAATATTTTTTTGTAATTTTTTCATAAAAATACATGGTGGTACTTTCAGGAATCGTCAGGTGTTTGGAAATGATTGTAATGGTAACAATTAGAATTTTTTGTACTTTGTTCCACGTTGCATCTTGTACACGTATAAATAAGTAACTAAATAGGAGACATCTTTATTTAATTACCACAAGAATAAAAAAGACAAATGTTGCTTGACATACTGCTAAAATTATCTCTGAAATTCTGAGAAACAGTTTTTGGTTGCGTTACAACAGAGAAATACACGACACGTAGAAATTTTCGACAAACTCCACATCTGCCTCGATTGTTATAGTGTCATAATATGCCGCTCGGCTCGAAATTTTTAATTTTATATTGTTAGCAGTGTGTCCCACTGCATTATAAACACTTGTTATAATATAGACAGTGCAGGTATAAATTTCCATATTACTCATAATCACAATAATACAAACAAATGGACAAAATTTGCAACTTTATTACCTTAATTACGATTGCATCATGTTTGATTTGCTTCCTAATAGAAATAATTCAGATTTACTGGATAGTTACATACGTAAATTATCATAAGCACTATCGTTGTGCAGAACATCGATCAGTAACACATAATCAAAATCATAATTCCAGTTACGATTACACTCACAGAAATGAACATTCTAATCAAAGTTTTCCCCCATTATTTCTAAAGAATGAGATTGTAATGGATAGGCCTGTATCTCCCCGTCTGTTTTTTCAGAGGTTGTCCAAAAAAATTGTTCCATCAAATGTTACATTACTTTGGGAAAATGTGTCTTTTATCTTAGTCCAACAGCCAGGAATAGAAAAATTACGAATACGAAAGTCGCGAGTTCAGAAATAGGCGCCCCCTCTGCAGGAACATCCCCAAAATTCGGGCTTACTCGTTGACAATGTGGAAAGTGGGGTAAATTTATCTTTGAGGTGTATAGAGACTGGACGGACATTTTTTTAATGGTGCAAGTCCCTATATGAAGGTTCTAAATTTGGCCACAAAATGGCTGACTTGAGGACTTGAGGAGTAAGACTAGAGGAAATGTGTATCATGGTTTGTACGAACACCATAAAACTCAAGGGTGCAAACGGGACGAAAGGAATGAGCAATATTTTTCGTTTTTTCTCCATTCTAACCAATTATGTGCAACAAAACCTATTGGCTTCTGAAATGGTAAGAGTTCCAAGAACATACATCACAGAAGGCTTTTTTTTATTAGTTACCGGCCTTCATTCGAGATTTTTAAAGGCCATATTTGATAAAAAGGATTAATTTGACATATAATTTTTTTTGGGACTCTGATCACGAACCTGTAATTGAACTCATCTTGCACAAACTTTATTCATGCCCAAAAGCTCGTGGATGATTCGGAGAACGCTTGTTCCTGAAAGCCCCGACGTTTGAGCTATTTCTTTCACCTTCAAATGTCGATCGGTTAATACGAGATCCTCAACATAGGCAATTTTGGTTTGTCACCACATCTAGCCTCCTTTCTGCTTCTGCCCCATTTTAAGACATTTTGACCAATCTTCTACACCTCATCTAGCCAATATTTGATGATTAGAGGATAAATGCTTTCTCGAGTAAGAAATTGATTGCAGGAAAAACAAAGAGTACATTGATGCGATCCTGCATTTCATACCGTCCAGTTTTTTACATTGTTTATCGAATCGTTACTGATTTTTTTATTTATTGTTTGAATTGGGATGTTTTCATACTTGCTAAATTAATGAAAATCAAATATTCGTTGTTGTCCGCCCCTTTGTTGTTTACATAATATGATATAGCTTCATTGTTTATTTTATTATTTTACCCTTATTATTAATTTTTATTATGTATGTATTGTTTCGTATTTGTATACAAACGTCAATGAAGTTTATATTATTATTATACCAGTTTTGGAACTTTATAACCAGAATTCAGGCCTGCGGAACGCTGTAACATCATTGTCTAATAATGAAGGCAATAGGAAAATCGAATTCCGCAGACAAAATAGCGTAGGTATTATAATGCAGCTTCTTCCGAATCTTTGAGATACGCAAAATCACAATCCTTTCATATTTTCTCCTCAGAAATTCATCATATTGTCGAATTTTACATGCATGAGAAAATATCAATCTTATCCAGTGCCTTAACTATTGCTAGGTTTCTCGCTATGATTGTGAATTGTCTATTCTCATAGACTCTTTCATAATTTGAGCACATGTTGTCATTGCCAGTATTTTTGCATGGAATTCTGTCGCGAGTGTCCCTAGTTTCTAAGAAATTATTTCTCCTTGATCTTTTGTCTCGACTATTCCAGTACCTACTTGGTGCCTTCGGTAAATCATATGGAATCCTGTAACGTGTAAATTCCACTTTACGACTTAGAAATGGCCATTGTAGGACAATCGGTTAACTCCTGTGACGTCAGCTATGCTAGAACGTATATTTGGTATATTTTAAGAGTCATGGTCCGTATATTCTAAGAGTCATGGACCGTACCTATATTCTAAGGGTCTTGGTTGCTCGGTGTCAGTTACCGCTTCTCTTTCGAGGGTGGTCTGTGAGACGCCGGAAAGGAGGAGAAAATGTTACTTCTGGTCAATTCGTTCGAGTGGAAAGTCGATTACTAGGTTATTTCAACAGGGAGGTGATACTAAGCGTGTGTTTGGAACCAAATTCTGGGGATATCCTTCGTTGAAAACAAAGACATCAATCACCAATTTGGATTGGAATATTTGGAATTAATTCGGGGATCTAACTTAGTCTTCGACGTGACTGGCTGTGAACGGAAGTAAAAGTTGTCTTATTTGAAGGAAAACCCTATCATGTTAGAGGTAAATATCTTTGTAATTCCATTTGATTTATTCACTAACTTCAGGAATTAATATAAGTTTGTCATAAATTATATCAATATTAATATTTCAAAGTAAATTTCAATCATTCTGGTCTTTTATTTTCTTTCTTTCAGGGTAATTTAACCTGGGGACTTGAGTATTTGCATCCCCTAGTTATATATATAATTCATTGGTTGGTTAAAATACTCTGGCGCCCGAATTTTTAATATCTAAAATATAACCTACGACCATCTTCACTGTAGCTGTCGGCAACCAAGTGATAAAATATAGCTTTTTAGTTTATCCTCTAGTAAGAGTAAATTGTAACCCTTACAATCCCCTGGTATCATGAGGATTGCCCCCAGTGTTACCCCCTCCCCTTCAAGGTTTGAATCGTGAACAGATCCTGCAGGATCTCATCATCACTGGCCCAGCTGTTCCAAGCAATCCAAGAATACTTCCGCCTTTCTTGGTGAAATAAAATTTATTAGTGGTTTTTTCTAGGTGCTTCGCGGAGGTCAGCCTCTATCTAAGCTTACTGTGTGACGTGTCTGTCATCTGTACGTTTTCTCCATGCAAAAGTAAGTCTTGTATGTTTCCGATGTCCTTTCTCCTCGTGAAGGGTACAATAGCTATTTTCAAGGAATTAACTTTGAGTCCTTCCTTGCTGCACCGTTTTTCCACGGTGTTCAGTGCTTGCTGCATCAGAGATGTTATTGTGCTCCCGAACTTCCTTTGTTGAGGTTTTATGTGTTTTGAATGATCCTGATAACCCCACAAATCGAATCTCACAAACATATTTTGATTCTGACTTGCATGTCTTTTTTTTTTCGGTTCGTTGCCTGGACTACAAGCTGATAGTATTTCATCGGTTCCAGGCGACCTATATTTTGCAATGAATTTATTGCCGATTTGATTCGTTGTAATCCTTTATATACCCTATTGAGACCAAACAGAATTCAAACTGGCACACTATGATTTCTAATCAAGTTTACGCTGAAACGTCCTGAGCATTTTCTGTGGATAATCGGAGAATTTCAAATCTGCAAGCTAGTTGGGAAATTTTATTGAATATTTTAAAAACTCTACTCGTCTCGTTTGAAAATTTCATCAATTTCGACCTGGAATATTGTCAACATAATTATTCTCATAATTTGTCATACACACTTTATTCCGACTCTAACAAACATGAAAGTTCATAATTAAATTCGTCCGTCGTCGAAATTAAATTCAGCTCTAGCACTCATATGTTTCATTCGGTTTTAAAATGAAAAGTTGACTTCTCCTACGTACATCATTTTTCACTCTAGCCGAAGTATATCGCGAAAGCAAACTAATATCTCTGGGGCATAGAACTTCCACAGTCTGATTGAAGTAAATGAACACCAAATGGCTTCCACGTAGATCGAGATTTCCCTTGTTTCGAAGCAGCGTCTTCGACTTAAGTCCCACATTTCTTGTATGTGGCAATTTACTTTCGAAACTTGTTTAACTTTCTCATATATCTGTTGCTATTTATCGGATGACAGTGAGTGCTAAGTTTTATTCACTCAAATGTAGGAGTGATCCTAAAAGTCGTATCCTTTGTAGACAAAGAGATTGAATTCAATAATGGCGCTGGCATCGATAGAATTAGTTTCAATAGATGAGAATAGTAATCTATCGAAGGAATCTCATCACATCCTTGGAAGAGATTTAATTTTCTTCCTTCATCCAGGAATGTATTCTCAATAGATTATTACAGAATAGTGAATTTTTTTTGGATCAGCTGATAAACAAAATTGTTTTCCGAAAATCGTTCAGAAATATTGACATTTTTGAAAAATTTTTCGAGGAATAGTACATTGTGTATCTGGTAGTAAAAGCACTACATTACCGGACGACAATGAGCATTGAAGTCTGGGAATGTGCTTTTACTACGAGGTACACATACTATTTTTTCTGAAATCGCAATCAACTTTATTATAAATTAAGTAATTCTCATAAATGCATAACAATTTTTGATTACCATCACTGTTTGTTTATTGTTGTGAAAAAATCAGAGATGGACTAGGTCCTATCAATATATTTTTGGGAAAATTACCATTTCCTTTAAGTGCATTCATGTTTGAACTGTCTAAATAAAAACAAAATAAATATATAAATTTATTATTTCGCTATTTTAAAATTACATCGAATTGAAAATAAGAAGTAAAAGATACCTAAATTGTGTATTATATGCTAGGGTTAAAATTTGATGTAGATTGATGGAAATAAGGTGCTGTGATATGTTTTATTTATGGGCATGGAAAAAACTACTTATCAGGTTTACTATGAAGGTATTAATTGAAAGAATTGTAAGAAACAATGTATTAAGTTTAATCTGGTATATTTATCAAGTTCTTAATTATAATATGTATATACAAATTAATAATTACATTATACATTAAGTTCATATTTAGAATTTTACAAAATTGATTATTATAGACATTGTTTCAAAGACTGAACCTTCTGTACAATTTACTTAACATACGATTAAAAATTCACGTGAAGAAATTACTAAAACTGAACTCTAGTTTATCAAAAAAAGATATTGGAGTATCATGTACACAATTGGTACGGTAATAATTATGAATCTGAAGTTCTTATTATGTCCTTAAAATATGTGTTTATATTTTTTTGTAGGCAAGGGATTATTGCACCAAGTGAATGTTCGAAAAATCGTTGAACTTACACCAAAGGCTAAATATTTATATAAAATTGCCTCGTCCTACAAAAAGAAAGCAGCTATCGAAGAAAAAACTTTCCTGTTGAAAAAAATCTTATTTGCCACTAAGATGTCAATAGAGCAGTCATTAATTAAATTTTCAAATAGTTTCAACTCTTTAGTGTTCAATTTTTCTAAGGGCAATTAGATTCTGCTGGAAAGAAGCCTAAGGGTCGACGATTTTCTTTGGAAAATAAAATATTAGCTCTAGCACTCTATATCATTATATATTATATATTATTATTATCTTACATATTTCTGTTTTAACTCTGTTGTTGAATAAAAACTATCGACTTTCATTTCCTACTTAAATTATCAAAAAACAAAATTTGCAGTTATGTGTTGTGTAACTTGATTCGAATTTCCCTCCAAAGCATCATTTAGTAGGCTTCCATTCCGCGCACGGCGCCTTTATCGCGGTTTCGGTACCTAACACGGAACATTTCATTCTACGGAGTAGAGTTACCTATGGTTCCCTGTCTTGATTCGAACTAGTTGTCTTGGCCACCCACACCCCACACTCCTTGTCACGTGGGATGGTCTATCACCGATGTTTCTCCAAAGTGTCGCGACATTGCTGAATTAGGATCCTACAAATCTTTTCAACACTTAAAAAGTTCCTGTTACTCATATGTACAAAATTTGGCGGAAGATAGTATTTTCATTTGTTTGGGAATGTAATGTCACAAAAGGAGAAAGGAGTAAATTCAATTTTTTTAAATTTCATCAATCCAATTGGTTTCTGGCAATTCAAAATGATGTTTCACTGAAATAATCGCATATGAGTCGCAACTAGTAATTGTGGAATCTCTTTAACTGAAAAATGTTTCATTTTACGAGACAGCCTCGTACTTCTAGATTAAATTCAGAATGAATGGACACATTTCGCACGACATATTGAACTTCTTTTTCGCAAAAGTGTCGAATTTAAGGCGACAGTAAGCAGAGGTCAAGCTAGAGTTTGCAGCAATCCTGTTATTCCCGAGGGGAACTGCCGCTCAATGTCGACGGTATATTTCGAATTCAACTTCGACAAGTTGACATTCCAGCCACTTCGTCCTGTAAATTTAACATGGTACTGAGAAATTCATCCGACAACGAAACCACCTGAAATGGAACTTTTATGTGCGACTGCATGGCTGCGAAATATGGTTTTCTAGAACACTCATCTATTTATGATGACTTCTTTTACAATGTAGTATTTCACATTTACTGGTTATGTGCATTATATGAACTAAAAAGTATTGTTATTGTAGATTTAGCTTAGTAATAAAACATGTTCATTTCTCCGGAACGGCTTACTTGAATACTAAATCCGTCCTGAATGCTCGATTGTGAATTGACAAGCTGATCATCAGTATGTTACAGCTCAATGCTGCAATACCGACAGTTATACAAAAGTTTCATCTATTTCTTAGGACATATATACGAACTTCCTGTTCAAACGGGGTTGCCGGATGGAACTGAGTCCTTAGTTGCACCCCATTTGCTTTTATCAATTTAAAGAACCGGTTTTCTAAAGATTTTGTTTGAAATTTTGTTATTGTATTCTATTGCGTAGGGGAACAGTTTTTTTTTGCGTAGAGGAGGGGAAATCTTGCATAGACGCTTCGGGGGCCCGTGTCCCGTGTGAATAGACAAATCACAAATATAGCGAGCAACCTAGCGGTGCTTATTAAGGCACTGGAGTCATACAAATCACCTCAAGTGTACTAGATTGTGTAAAAGAGCTAGCGGCACTACTAAAGAACCCCAAAAGAGTGACACTCCTAAAGGAGTCTGAGGTAGGGTCTGAAACTGCCGTCCCACTCGCTGAAGCGGGAGCGGATCAACCCCTGATTGGATCAGAGCCAACTGTAATTAAAAAATGTCTTTAGTGGACTGCCCCGTATGTCGCACTCCAAGCGACTAATGGGAGACTAACGATTCTTATTCTATTTCAGCGAAAATTTTCAAGATTTCCTCGGAGGATAGGTAACATCCAGAGCGTACTGCTTTCCAGGTGCATGGAGGAAAATTTTAAACATCATATTCGTGTTCAGCGACCTCGGAAGCCCATGAGTAACAATTTTCAGCCAATTTTCTCATATATTGCTAGATTAAATAAATTAGTTACTTATTTGTTCAATAAAACCATATAATTGTCCATAAACTGTTGAATAAAAAAGGAAATAAACAGATCGCACTTTTTCTTTATCGGCTTCTGGCTAAGGGTACTCTATTGAACATTTTGCAAATTTTACCAGACTATAGAAGGTAGGTATCGCTTCCTGGATCTAACCAGAGAAATCTTCTTTATATGATAAGTTGAAAGTGAAAAATTTCATTTGAATTGACATTTCTCTTGCTGCCACCCTTTACACCCGGTGGATACAACCCCGCTCTAGCTTGATCTGAAAGCTTCATTTAAGATGTCAACACCGTGAGGATGCCACTGTGTGGTGAAACAATGTGTTATTATTATAGTGTGAATCTGTGTTCAATACAATTTGAATAAATTTGCACATAGTAAATCCAGAAACATCGTCAACGACGTATTTGTCCATTCTAGGATAATTATAAACACCTTTGAACATTCTGAGCATACGATGAGACAAAACCAACCTTTTCACTTGCAATTGGATATTAATTAAAAGTTCGATTCGTTTCATTCGAACTTCCATTCCCGAATATAATTAAAAACCGATTACCGATTTCCATTGTAGATGGCAGCAACATAGCAACATCGAGCTGAACTAATAAGATAAACCATCTGTATGTTTGTTCAGCTCATGCATATTATTGCAGATTGAGTGAATATTTCCGTATAACTGTATAGCGATGAGATAAAGAGTATTTTCTGATAATTGATTCACGATATTTCTAATTAGTGGATTTTATGTGAAGAAAATCGGAAACCCCCAAAGATTTCAAAGAAAATTTCACAGAAAGCATTTTTATTACAATTTTAGATACCCCGTTAGGGCAGGAGTTCAATATCATGTGTGATATGCTACGAAAAGTAGATGTAACAGACAAAGCTATATTGAAACGCATATCTTCACAATTTATTAACTCTAACAAGACTAATTTTATTTCCTCGCAATTTCGGTATAATTACATGAATAATTATTGCACTTCCATTTTGTCAGAGCATTATCATACGAAATGATTGTACAAGAAGTTATTTTGCAATTTTTCATTACACGTTCATGTGGTTGAATGAAAACAGAAACGAAGCACATGTAGTGGAAGTCTTCATAACATAAAATTCCCCGTAATACACTCCAAGTACATCTCCACAACAAAATTTTCTAATTATCTCATTAACACTGCTTTGGCATTCCACAGGGATCTGTCTTGGCATCAACAATGTTTCTGCTCCATATCAACAATCTGTTGGAAGTTACCTCCTGTGCCGTCCACAGCTATGCAGATGATGGTACACCTCATACCGGTTTCTCATCTGGAGCCACCATAGCATCCGATGAGGCTAGCGAATCGAAACAGAGATAGGTTCACGCAATTAATGAAGATCTGGCAACGATTTTTAAATGAGGATCATTTGATAATAATAAATTTTATTTCATAAATACGAAGCAACTAATAAACAGTACAAGTAGTGATGTTACAACGAAGTTTAGGCAATTCCACGTAAGTTCCAAAATGGAATTGTGTGTGGAGCGTTATACATATTTCATATTTTAATATAGTGAGTTATGTCATCTTATGACCTAACATCATAATTTGAAATAAAGATAATATACATATATACAAATAAAAAAAAACAATGATTCAACTAAAAACAAAGCCGTACTACAATTTTTATAAGAACAACATTTAAAATATTCAAAACTCCAAAAAAACCAAAGTTGGTGCTTACAACAGAGGTGACTATTATAGGGTTTTGATATTTTGAGTCCTCTTTGGATATCATGTAGAAAAGTAAATCATTCCACAGCATAGCTTTACTTAGACATTAGCTCTAGAAACAGACAACATGTAATTTTAATAATTTCTTAAAGATTTTATATTTTCAGGGAGCTCATTGAACATCTTAGGTCCCAGGTAATAGCTGACCTATTGTCTTCTTCATTCGTGGAATCTGATAGATATTTACATTGTAATAATTACTTTCATATTCTTTATTTCCAGTGAATACATGATTACCTAATATATAAAAGTATAACCGTTTACAGTCCATGATATATATACGAAAAAGCTCATCTGACGGGTAAGACATTTTTTCATTGTAAATTATTTTCAAAATTCTTAAGTCATTTTTATATACTTCGTCCCATCCTATCCTGTACAGGATTTTCAGCTGTTTTACATTTAAAATGTTTAAAATAATGAACGAAACATCTAATTTTTTTATTATATTTTTCATTTGTACTTCCCAATTTAGATTTCGATCGATTTAAATTCCTATATATTTACCATAATTTGAGAATTCGATTTGAAATATTTCATTCTTATTATTAAAATTTAGTTTTTGAAAGGATGGCAACGGAAGTAGATTTGAATGTAACCAAATTTCAAGCTTGCATCTTCTCCAGGGAGGCGGATCCTACAACATGATGATATCAGGTACAACTATTCTTATGAAGTCTTCCATATCCATACTCGAGATCACCACCAACAGAACCCTCTCGTGGGATGATCATGTGTGAGGCCTATTGCGGAAACAGCTTCTATTCCGTGCCAAAACTACTTTACATCCCAGTAATTCCTCCTGTCCTGGAGTACTGTTCACACGTTTGGAACTGAAACTCTTGGATTGTATCCAGAAAAGAGCCATTCGTCACACTTAAGAATTCATCGACTTTTCTAGAACATCATAGAAAGGTGGGCGGACTAGACGAGCTCAAGCTTCGTTATCAATCTCAAAACCTGTCGAACTTCTATCTACCAGACTTCATTTTTCTATCGAACGCCGGAGTGGTGAAACTATTTGATTTGCCTTCAAACCTTCAAGAAAATCCGAATGCCAACTTACCCCCGTTGCCTCACATGATGGTCTTCGAACATATAGGTTTTCGTCTCGTGTAGTCAAAGTATAGAAAAAAAAATCCTATATCGATTATTCTATCCCAGTAATGTATTCCCTCATATTCAAACTGGAACCTCACTTATTACTTGCACCATAAGTATCTGACATACAGGAAGTAAAGGAGGGATACCACAAGGTTCAATTTTAGGCCCTATACTTTTCATAATTTATTTAAATGATTCACCATATAATTTTCCAAACTGTCAGTTTACAATATTCGCAGATGATGCAACTGCAGCATATAAAAATAATAATTTGAGCACCTTGATTGGTGAGTTGGAGGAGACGCAGTCGGAAATATCTGATTGGTTCACAGCTAATTAGTTAATGCTAAAAGAGGGGAAAACAAAGAAACTTATCTTTAGCCTTAGAACTATAGATATTACAGATAACCCAAATCCGATAAGGTTTTTAGGAGTATACATGGATTCCAAGTTGTTATGGGAACCACATATGAATATAGTATCTGGCAAATTAGCAAAAAATATTTACCTGTTAAGAAATCTTTCTTCTACTGTTTCAAAGAATATCCTAATCACAGCGCACCATTCATTGATACACTCTCATATAAGTTATGGGTTATTAAATTGGGGTCATGCACCACTTGCAAATAAAATATTTAAAATGCAACGTAAAGTTATCCGAATACTGGATTATTTAAATTACAAAGATGACTGTCTTAGTAGCTTCAGGAAACTCAAAATTTTAACAGTTCCGTCTGCCTACATTTTAGTCTGTCTATTACATTCGAGACTTAATGTGGATAAGTTTACCACACAAGAATCTGTTCACTCACTTAACACCAGAAATAAAGATGACTTACGGGTAGATTATCATAGATTACACAGAACCAAAACAGGTTCTAGTTACTATGGACCAAAAATATTTAATAAATGTCCTGTTAAAGTAAGACAATTGCCCATAAAATAATTTAAAACAGTTTTAAAAAATTATTTTATTGAAAATTGTTTTTACTCGGTACCTGATATTTTAAATAATGGATTTAATATGTGATATATTAGTTTATGTTTCTTTTAACTTGTTAAGTGTTTTTTTTAATCTATGTTCAAGCAATTTTGTATTTAATAATTGCGTAGGTACAGTGTGGATTTTTATTCTTACACTCTTAAAGATTAGATATTCTATTCTTATGCAATTAAAATATATAAATCATAATGTAATACATTAGATTTTGACGTGTTATATGTAATGTTATGCTTCTCGAATAAAATACTACTACTACTATCTTAAGATGTATCATGTTCACTCATACATTAGTATCATTTTGAAGATGACAGGCTTGTTTGTTGAAACTATAGTCACGTGAGGGTTTCTATAATATAAATGATAAAATACAAAGTAATAAGTGTTTTAACATGTACAATGTTACATGCATCAGTTGAATCTACGGTTCCTGTAACTAAATATCACACAGAAGCGGATTGAAGTCCTGCATTTTCCAGTTAAAATTAATATTAACGTACTTTTGTCTAAAACCACTATGATCACTGGATGATACATGCGGAAATAATGTTTTATTGAACAGGCAAAAGTTACAAATATAACTGGACGAACATAAAACACATAAATATACGGTTGAAAATGGAATTGGAAAACAATAAGTCTAGATGGCAGCTTTCCGCACCATTTAAATTTGAAAAGTGTTGTGTGTGTGCGGGTGTATATTTTATTTTCGTTTGAACTGTAACGTGCGAGTGAACACTGGTAATCCCCATAATGGCAGTAAAATGGCGTGATAATTGATAAAGTAGGTATGTATCATGTGATGAGTGTGGCGTTAACTTTTTGTTCCGGGTAAAAGTCCGGGTCACGCCGGTCTATAGGGATACCAACGTACAACATTAGTGAAAATTTCCCAAGTGGCAATGTGAACTACTCTATTTGATTCACAATCAACTTTCTTTATTATTTTCGTTACATCGACTGAGTGAATTCGTGAAAGTTATAATAACATAGTGAACGACATTCTGACAGGGTTATTAGATTATTATCGACAGAAAACAAACTGGATCAGTATGATGATACATTCTGTGCTCTTTAAGAATATTATTATAGTGTACGATGGAATTGAAGTACACGAGTATATAAGTTAACCTGTTAAGAATGTAATGACGTATATATTGGTCAAACATGTAGAACATTTGAGCTCACATATGCCTATTATTTTCGTCTTTACGTACGTTTCGGTCTCATGACCATCATCAGAAGACGTATCAAAGTCTAAAACGGGATTTCTTGAAACAAATTGTATCAAGCACAAAGCGTCCTTATAGCATTAATTTCAATTTAAAATGCCCACGTCGCCGGAACGGAGAGAACACGAATAATCGAAATTGTAACACACTATAGTTTTAAGCATATGAATATGTATCACGTATTTACTTTCGAACCAGATGTTGAAGACTTATGAGTTGTCAGATTTTATTAGAAATATTGCTATTTGGGCATTCTAACTAAAATACTTACTTTTAATTTTAACATTATAAAGACGCATGTAGGAATTTGGGGTTTTAATTAATTAAATTAGTATGATTCTGACTTGATGATTTCTAGTGCTATACTTGACCATATGACCATACATTCTTTTTTGTAAATATTGTTTAGAGATTCCCTTATCGCAATCTAAACAATTTAATTTGTATACTGTGTGGGTTCGTTTATCTCTAGGTATCAAAACTTTGATATTTGTAAAATATTCACCAACACAGTTGTTAGGTTTATGAGCAACAATTATATCGAACTTTTTCAAGCATTTTTTAATTTTCTCTGAGGTCTCTGGAATGTATGTTATAAAATTATCTGTTTTACCGTTTGTTATTTATATGACGTTCCATTATAGATTTTGTTTATTCTTTCTTTATTGATGGGGTTGAAAAATGTAATACATACAGATTGTAGCATTGGATATCTTCAAAGCATTTGACCGAATCTGGTACCAAGGCTTTCTTGAGAAACTTCCGTCATATGGTTTGCTGCCTCAACTTTGTCGATTACTATCTATTTTTCTCTCAGATAGATCACCTCATGTGGTTGTTGGCATTGTCACATTCCGGGTTGCGAAAGTGATCTACCCATCCACAAGAACCACCTTTGTGGATAGAGGACTATCCTCTTGGATGTATTCTTAGATATATCCAAGGCGGACCATAACACTGGACTCAACTTGACCTCGTTCCTTCATCCGCTTGGACGGATTCGGGGTGACCCGAATCGCCTCAGTCATTCGTCTCCACACGCTTGGATAGCTTTCCGGCTGAGCCACCATTGATACAGGTCATAACTCTTTGAGGTCCTCTCACTAAGAAAAGCCTTCCATCGACACAAGGCACAAATCTCGAGTGTTCAAGTCTTGCTACGAAAATCTATATTATTCACAATATTCAATGCAGCGTGTTTGATTTATCATTATCGAATGTAAAATAATGTCACATTGATTAATATTGGTAGTTTTTTGTTGAAACTCTTTTGTATTGTTCCGTACTATATTTTTATATAAGCATGCACTTAAAAAGTGAATATATCCTTTGGCATAAATCGTCGGGCTATGATTAATTGACGCAAGGACAAGAAGCAGAAGAAAGAAGGAAATGAAGGAACTGGAATTTCGTACATACAATGACTACGTAATACATCCTCTCTCCGGATAAATAACTGAGAAAGTTACCTAATTTTTTTCAACTTGTCATAAATCACAAAATAACTTACTGTATTACAGTAAATGTGTATACGACAACGAAAAGAAAATTTATGCGACGTACATTTCGAAGATAATTTATTTCAATTTGTTTTCCGGGAATCTTGAGATAGGAGATGTGGCAAAGTAATTTAAAAGTAATTTGAAACACTCCACTTTCAATAACGAAGCAAGACAGTTGGTGGTTGAGCAGCGACGGTTGCAGCAGGGGCCACTCCAGCAGCAGCGGCATCGGTATCGCATCGCGTATTCGCGATGGGAACAATTGAAATAGAGCTCCTCCGCGCGCTCCGGAATATTGTTCAGCCGGAGTTGCATGCATTTTTAAAACAAATACGACATTTCGTGGAAACACATGTACATCCGCAACGTAATGGCTGAGTCGAGACGTGAGGGTTTTATTAGTATTGTGTTTTGCGGAAAACGGGAACAGGTGGAGAACACTTCTAACAAATAATGATGTGCTTATTTTGCTTACCTACTTCTTTCTCGTATACTCAAACATACGCTCTTGCTATATGGTTTTCAAAGTTCATAGTTTATTAGGTCAACAGGATGTTGAGAAGTACGTTGGTCAATTATGGATAGCTAGCTTCCTGTTTAATTCATACTTGATTTACCAAGATATTATACACAATGTGTGATTTTGTTCATGGACCTTAATTTCTATCGAAAAACATCACTAACAAAGTACTGACATATCTAAATACTTCATTATTGCGAACAACATAATTAGAAATTTCAATTCAACTGTAACTACAACAGGCCCTCCTTTAAGCAATTACCAAAGAACGTACCCTGTGGAAGCCCTTCTCAACATTGAATTTTTGAGTTATCACCTAGATCAGGGGTCTCCAAACTATGGCCCGCGGGCCAAATCCGGCCCGCCGGTGTCATCAGCTACTTTTTTGCACAACACACTGTTTCGCTTCCTACGCCTTCCCTAGGCAAACTGACTCGCGGTCACGTCGCTAGCCTTTTTATACCCCAATTACTGCTATCTAGGAATGAATGAAATACACCAGAACTTTCTAGAAACAACGAGATCATTCGCACAGGTTTAATTGTTAATGCGCTTTCAAAAGTACTACTAGCGCTATCTGTTAGCGATAAAGGGTTCTACCACTGTCAAATTTCCGCGTGTGACTACCAGGTGTCGTCAAGTATTGCGGTCGTAACAATAAAGTACAGTAAGTACACAATAGTAATTAAATTAGCGAATTCAGCAAGCATAGGCTCGCTCAGGGCGCTTAATCTGCGACTGGTCTAGAAATTATAGATAATGGCAAGAAAATTAAAACGGTTTTGGCAATTGGAACTTACTCGAGTAAGGATGGTCATTTTGGAGACCCCTTACCTAGATTATGACTCCAATAAAGTGATACTTTTATCGGATGATCAAGCTAAAATTTGTATTAGTAGAGTTCTAAGAATCCATAGCAGTTATTCAAAACTGTATGAATTTTCGGGTTTTGCAGAAGGAATGATATAGTATAGTACGAAACCACTGGGCTTATTAGTTACGTTCATAGGGCTAGAATGAATAGGCACTAGTAGCTCGTAACTTTACTCTATAATTGAGTATGTTTAATGTTCACTATACATTACACATAACACTTTCCATAAAACATTTAATATTCATTAACAACTTAGAAAATCTCTTAGATACATAATCGATGCGTACTGTGTAAGTAAGAATAAATGAGAGTATAAATTAGAATGAATTAACTGTTCACAATTATTGGACTATGTACATAACAATTAAATAAACATTGATTGTTTCTTACAACTAAGAATATGTTCATATATTTGATAAACAGTTTAATACGTTTGATCTTGTACATGTTAATTCGGTCTTTAAATCAAAAGTGTACCTTTGGTTTGTATATTGGGTGATGTTATGTTATGTGGAAGATACTACTTGAGAAGATAAACAATTTAATCTCTGAAATAAAGTGAACAATTCATCTAGAACTTGGAATACTGAGATTATTAGCTCTATAACATATAATTGATTTCTTCCCTAAGCAATCTATTAATTTTCAAGTCCCTTTTACCGTTTGTGATATTCATTTCACAGCTTGTATAAATATTATAATCCCTTCAGGGTAACATCCCAATCATTCAATATCCACAATTACCATCCAAAATGACTAGTGATATTCTTAGATCCAACGGAAGGGAAATCCAGAATTCGGTAATTAAACATAAGTTTGATACAACCCTTCCCATTGGATACCAAATAACTAACGGTAATGAACCTCTCGATGTTCATAGCATGTCACAGGACAACTTTGAGATAAACGTAGCAATCGAACTCTTCTTTTTTAGACACAGGATTAACCGCGACTTGGATAATATACGTCGCTTCGTAGTATAGACAAAACGACTAATTGTCAGCATTTTATTTACGCGCTACATAATTTTTTTAAATATGAAACCATCTTCTTAGTACGGTTAAAGGGATGCAAAAAAGGAATTCTATTGAAAATTAGTATGAATCAGAAGCTCTCAACGATTTCTTATACATATAGAAGGATTTTAATCAGTGTCAGTGCACAGACGACCTATTTCCTATGAAATAATGTAGATAATGGAATCGCCATGATATAAGGAGACGGAATTTTCTGTTGAATTGGTTGAATTTGAAGTTAGTAGAAGAGATATAGCTTTTCCAGACAGAACTTGACTTCGAATTCATTTTGAAGGATTTTGTTTTGTACAGGCCATATTGTTAGATAATCTGCACTAGAAATGCCAGAAAATATTGTCAACGTATTTTTAAATGAAAATCGTTCGAAGCTCCTTTGTGTATTTCCTGTTTCATTATTCGAATTCCATATTCGTACACGTCAACTTGACGTATACGTGTAAGAATGTACTGGTAACACTTCTTAACATATGTCAGATCGCAATCTCGTTAACTGCACGTGTTCTCGATTCTCCTCCGGGTGAGAAAATTCAATCTTGCCTGTTGTTTTAGCTCAGAACTAATAATAATGTATATTTATAAGATATAAATAATATAAAATAAGTAAAATCATATTGATTTGTTCGTTGTTCATTTCTCCCGAATCTAACTACTTACGGTTTAATTAAGTGGTTTCAATAATATGCCAACTTGAAAATTTTTAATAATGCAAATACATTTTTCATGATTTAAAAACAAAAAAATTCAATTTCTATTCTGACTACTGTCATCCCATCCTCCTTCGATAACCTTTAGCTTAAGTTTGCCGTCGTAAAGTATATTTCACAGTAGGGGGCTTCTTACAGATCCCTGTGGAACTCCAGCAGTAATTTCGTAATTCCTCACTTCCTCATCTATCACATAGCGGTTTTGGAACTAACCTAACCTTACATAACCTAACCTTACCTAACCTATGCCAACCTAACCTAACCCCCTTCGAAAAATCAAGAGTGGATTCCCTACTTGGCCCTCTGACCAGTGGAGTCGGTGTTCTTGTAAATGAGAATTCACTTGACAATACGAACAGATTGGAGTTTCCTGAATCAAAATTTTCAATATGTAGATTATTAAAACAGTTATGCTTGATTTCACCTTTTCTAGTTGAATGTAACCTAGATCTGTATTTGTAAGGAAGCTGTGGTGAAAATCTAGAGAGGTGTCGGCAAAATTTGAAGTTGACTCCTTGTGTTCAACCTATGCCAACCTAACCTAACCCCCTTCGAAAAATCAAGAGTTCGTGGATTCCCTACTTGGCCCTCTGACCAGTGGAGTCGGTGTTCTTGTAAATGAGAATTCACTTGACAATACGAACAGATTGGAGTTTCCTGAATCAAAATTTTCAATATGTAGATTATTAAAACAGTTATGCTTGATTTCACCTTTTCTAGTTGAATGTAACCTAGATCTGTATTTGTAAGGAAGCTGTGGTGAAAATCTAGAGAGGTGTCGGCAAAATTTGAAGTTGACTCCTTGTGTTCAATAAATTCACAAAATCTTTATAACTAACCTCAGATGTTGGTTGTTTTGAAGTAAATTCTATATTCCACCTGTCAACTGTTCAGGTTTGTTCTCATCGTTTTGCGATTTGATTTATACATTTTATAGCCCCTAACAGTTCCAGACAGCTTGTTTATACCTCTAACCTCGACCAGAGCAATGTTTAGTATCTCAGAAATGAAGTAATAATGCAATTGCTGATGGATTCAAGCCAACATTTTCCGAACCGTTGGTACGAGCTCTCCGAGCTGAATGAAAGATCATATGATTTGTTCATTGAGAAAAAAACATACGTTAGCTGTGGAAAGGAGTGACCGAGGTGATTGTAAATAAGTCATTCTTGGTGGGTCTTAGCCCTTTTGTAACCCAGATATATGGGGGTTGAGTAATTTTGCCATTTTGTTTCTGTATTCACACCATCACATAGAATCATATTCGATGTTAATGAATCATTGAATGAAATACCTGAATAAAAATCCGTCGAAATGATATTAAAAAAATTAATAATGGATTCGCTAATATTTAAATCGCGAATTTCAGGATATCCGCGAACTATGACGATAATGTCTCGGAATCTAGGTTTAGTTAATCGAGTGCACATAGAGATATAGCTGTGTCGTCTATATTATTCATTACTCCATGCTCTGTAGATTAATAAACACAGTATGTACGTACGGAATAACAAAGCGGCGAATGTCGGGAGATAATTGTTTTTGCTGCCACGGAATGTCGCATTTAATATGCGGCAACAAAAGATCATGCTTTCGGTTTATTTTCAATTTGGTCTCCATTGTTTCTTCCGTCACATTCTAAATCCTTTGTAACATGAGATCATCCAATCAAATACTAATTATCTGCGATCGGATACGCAAAGTGCTATTTCAAATAGTTGCATTCAATTGTACTTAGTAGTAGAATCCATATCTATAATATATAGTCCTCTTCGATTCTACTAATCTGTATATTACTGAGATACTACTGGATTATATTACCTGAAGATGGAACGAAGATCCATTTCTCAAAGCACCAGCGGACGACATGATCAAGGTGTTCATGTTTACCCATAACTTTCAAGCCCATCATTGGAACAAAGATGATAGGATATAGGGGAAAATAGTTGATCTACCGAAGGATACAGAAAAGCAGAAGATAAATAACCTGGTGTCGTTGGGATCCCTGTAACGTTATACGTTACTGAGTTTCTAATTGCTTGAATAATGTTAATATCGTTTTCCGCTCCGAATTATGGATAATTAAACTGAGAAAGAGAGTGTTACCGACATCTGTGATTTAATGGCGCAAACCAAATTATTCAGAATTCTACTTTGTTTCACTCTGAATTTTTTTAATTATTGATATTTGTTAATTTATAAAATAAGTATTATAAGAAATCTTATTTACTCATCCCTGAGTAAAGTATCTTATTAAATGATCTGGCCCTCTATGAGAGAAGTAGATGATGACGGTTTAGATAGAATTAGTAAAATTAGGTACTACTGTCAAGTTAATATTGTGAGTTTTCTCAATTGTTAATATCTCAGATAGATCACTCCATGTGGTGGTTGACAGAGTATCCTTCGATACAATGGCTATCAAAACTGGTGTTCCGCAGGAATCTGCCTTGACACCAACTTTTTTCTGCTCCATATGATCTGCTGGGAGTGACCACATGTCCCGTCCACAGCTTTGCAGATAATGGTACACTTCATACCGCTTTCTCATCTAGAGCCCTTATACAATCCAGTGAAGCCAGAGGAGCGAGACAGAGACAGTTTGGAGATATGGCAACGATTTTTATATGGAGATCAAATAATCTAGTAAAGTTTGATGCAACCAAAACTCAAGCATCTGCAGGCAGGAGAATCCCACAATCCCTATTGCGAAGATGTCAGATAACTATTGATATGAAGTCTTTCGTATCCATGCTCGAGATCACCACCAACAACACCGGCCATTGCCTGAGGGAGACTTTTGTAATTTTTCTTGCTAACATTGGCGCTGATATTCTAGTTCTTAAACGGAAATGGAGGATGGCGATCTAGAATTGTAGCTGGAAGATACGTGGAAGAGAGCATTGGTAATAAAATAACAAAATTCCGAAAGGATATTTAACAATGTCCAACTTGGACAAGTGCCCCTTTAGAAATTGTTGTGAATGAAAAAAATATCCAGCAACAACTAGTTAACGCAGCGAGGTCAGAAGTTTTAACCTTTTCTAACTCCAACAACTGTTCTTTCAATATTTGTTGTCATATTACTTAAAATAAACGTTTTCCTTTTCTGTTAAATTGTGTTCTAAATGATACTGGAGTTTTTATGTAGTAGTGATTGCTACGGTGAAATGGTTGCTATGCAGTAAAATATCTCATTACTGTACGACAGGTCATTGATGCGTTGCATTACTGTAGAAAATGCAAAAAAATATAATATCGTCTCGTAGGATACTCGCCAACATCACAGATTTCAGTCACGACTCACGATCATGGAGAAACATAAATAGAATGGTGATTTCAACCATGACTTTAGTAATCCTAACTTCCAAAGTGACATTTATAAAAAGGTTGATGTAGTTTTACAAATATTTATGAAAAGCTATTGGCGCTTTTGAAGATAAAATTTTGAAAAAGCCTCTCTATTGCACCATTCGTGCAGTAAATAATAACTTTCCGCACGTCTACCTTAAATAATTATCATCATTTCTAGTACTCTATATAATATTGTGGGTTCAGTTGAATTCGCACAAGAAGATAATCAAGCGATATGGGAAGTCAAAATTAAACGACGCATAATCCTCGACGCGTCGTGTCGTTATTTGATGTACGTGGTGACATCCCTACATCTCCCTCCACCGCCCTCTGCCCAGCCTGCTGTTGCCGATATTACAACACATATTGCGAATTTGGATAAGCCCTTTAATACTATCTGCCGTTACCGTGTCCCGTCTACTTTTGGCCTCGCCTTCACTAACCCCAGGTAATCTCGTCCCTATTACTTCTCATCGTCGAATATTCCACCCTTATTAACAACCGCCACTTTCCGCAGATAAGAAAGTAATATTGCGTCTCGTTAAAATCTATCCGCCATGAATTCTCATAAGTCGATCTATAATGAACTTTCAATCCGATTTGCGTAATTACGAATTGAATAGCACAATCTGATGATGAAAAAATAATAATAGGCTAGAACATACAGTGGTTTAAATGTCAATTCTGTGTCAAATTAGGACAACACTATTGATAAGAAATAATCAACCTTATCCACGAAAAATACTATCAGTGTACTGAGGTTTCGGCTACCAAGTAGCCATCATCAGAATAAACTAAATTATAAATCAAAATCTTTATAATAATGCCTTACAACCCCTGACCGTCTTTCAAAATTACATTATTGAAATAATACTTACTCCAGAAAAAAAAATTATATACTAAAAACTGACTATACAAAGCTACAGCAAAACTAGCAGAAGGAAACCTATAGTAGATTGCAGGGCCGGATTAACCCTCAACGTCGCCCTAGGCAACCATCAATTTGGGGGCCCTTTTTTTTCACGTCCGTTCCCTTCTTTTTTCGATTAAAAAATACAAACTTATATCTTTCATAAAAATTTTATTGTCACAATGTAATAATATCAATAACATTACTATCTACATTTTAAACATGTCGTTTTCTACATTTGTTTTCGGCAAATTCATCAATTATATCTTCAATATCGATTTTGTTCAATAAATCTGACTCAATGCAAAGTATACCTAACATTTCGAGTCGCGCTTGTCGCGTTGTAGCTCTTTCAGCAGCTTTGATTCTTTTTAATTGCGAGAAGGATCGTTCGGCAGAACAATTTGTGATCATTAATGTTAAAAAAATCCGAAGAGCTATTTCTGTGTTAGGAAATACATCGGCTAATTGATCTTCCATTAGAATCTTATACAAATGACTATGAGTTTTTTGTGCATCAGTGTATCTGGAGTTCACGTAACTTTGGAATTGTTTCATTTCAATGAAAAATTCTTCCAAATCTCTAGAATAAAAACGAATTAAGTTATTTATAGCTATTTATGCAAATCTCTCTGAAACTTCCTTATACACTTTCGCACGTCTACACCTTGATTTTTATATACACTTTCGCCCACAAGAGATTGGTTTGAAGATTCAGGTGTTGAGTTGACTGGATCATCGTTCAATTCAGGACTAGTTGCAAGTCCTTGATTGCCTGATGAATTTGGTGTTTTTACGTTCCGATGAAAATAATTGTCGAGTTTTGGAACTTTTTCTAACACTGCACTTGTTCGTGATCGTTTTTCTTCGGCAACCTTTCTTATTTGCGCACCACTTAAATATGAACGAGACATTTTTTTACATAATAACAACTAAAGACGCTACTGATAGTTTGAGTATTTACTAGTGTATTGCACTTAAACTATCACTCCCGAAAAATGATGGTCTCACTACGGTAAAGAAAAAAACGGGGACTTTTACGTGATAATAACAAGGATATTTTATTCACTTTACACTACGTATTTGTTAACGGTGAGTATTCTCAGACTTGACTATCCCCGTACAGTGAATTCTCCGTCTTATATACGTCGGTCGTCGCCTTTTGAATGTCAATTGAGTTTTATTTATTTGAGTAAAATTTATTTTCAGTTCTGATTATATTTTTCTTTCACTCTCTAGAATTTTATGTTTGTAAGAAAATTTTAGAAGTCTTTTTCATTTTTCGGCAAATGCCTATTCTGCCTACTTGTTAATCCGGCCCTGGTAGATTGTAGAAAAACTGCCCAGGTGGTCGTAAAAAGTCAGCACCCGTGTTGGTGGTTGCAACTTCCATTTTAATCAATGTTTGTAGAGGAAAGTACAAGAGTTGTTGCTGACGGAAGAATATAAACAAATTGCGGAATTCAGGTTCCATATACTACGTGGGCAGCATCAGCATATATTCCTCCTACGGAAGTGGAAAATGATTGATTGAGCATTATCGAAGCTACCCCTATTACTTCAATTGCAGCAATTTCAAGATTATTTCACAGAACAATGAAAATTCAGTCATTGACATTTACATGTGGAACATATTTGGTCAAAAGCATCGAACGAACAACTCCATGGAAGGCTGGAATCACAGAAAAGGAAATCATTGAATTTAGGGATAAAAAAGACGTCGTTTGCGGAAACAAATGACCTTCGAAAAAGTTTGAGAACTCTTGCCTTTGTATAAAAGCTAAATTAATTTTTCAGATTGAAATTGAATGTAATTTAGTTAGTTGATTGCATTCTATTTTTCATATTTGGTTAGAAATTAACTAATTTATCAAAGATTTTTCGCAAAGTTATTATCTAGCTCTAACGGAAAATGGACAGCAATCAGCTAGGCAAACTAGAGCCATTACTTCCAAATACTCCAACAAAATACAAACGTTCCACTTATCATCCTTCAGTAATCAATAAACACCATAATTTGTTATCTAAATTTGCAATAAGACCAGTAGATAGATGCAAGAACAAGCTAAAAAGCTGTTTAGGCAATATCTTTTATAAAGTTCCCCATTTCAACGAATCTGGAATTTTCAAAATTGATTGTGAGGAAAGCCCTGGAACAGGACAGAACAGAAAGTACTGGAGTTCTTTTCCGGGACAGAGACAGAGCTATCCTAGATAAATTCAGGAAAAATGACCTTTTAAAAAGTATAAGGTGAAGCAGGAATAACCTGAGAATCATAACGGGATTGATGACAGGACACTGTAAACTTATCAGTTAATTTGAGTAAAATTGGACTAGTGAACGATGAAATGTGTACTGATCCCACTGCATAGGTATCCTGCTACGCAGGAGCAGAATATACACATCCAGTGAAAACTAAGAGAACTAAAATTAACCGGTGTACTGTAGAACATTACTGTAAAGGGTTATACAATAGTTCTTATAGGACGCAGTATAACTGATACCCCTTTACAATCGAAACATCCTTTAAGAATAAAGATAGTGTCAAAATCTGTTAAAGAATTCAGCTGAGGCTCAAAGTCTAGCCTCACTATATTTTAGAGACAACAGCCACCACTGTTCAGATTCAGATTCTTACCACAAATTTCAATCCTTACGCAGTAAATTCATTGTGTAATTAAACTTTGTTCGCTTTAAATGCTTCGAGATTATTCTCCACATAACTCGTGGAATTTCACTTGTAATACGATATGAAAGACAATCGAACAATTATCACTTCGGCGTGACGATTTCCATGTAAATGAATGCATATCGAAAAATGTAGAGAATCGTTTGCAGCATCCGCTTCAAAATTTCCAACCACATTCGTGATTCAATCGGAATCGAGTTAAAGCGAGCGAGAAATGATTTAGTAGTCGATGGTACGATGGCAGGGAGAGGGTTTGAGGATGCTGCTTGCCTATCCGATTGCCTGCTTGCCTCGTTCACATGCATTAGCAGGACACGTCCGATCGCAATGGGGATATATATTTGTAGAGATTAGAGTTTTTGGGCTATTTAGACTATAGCTAATCTAAATTTAATTAACTTTCCATTAACCGCACTCTCATAGTCGTAAATTATGCTTTGCTGAAAAGGTCCGACTTTATGTTTAACCGCTGACCGATTCCTTTTCGTAGGCGATTGTAATTTCGCTTCTATGATTCAATAATGAACAACTTAACGCCATGTTAGCGTTGCTCGAATTCATAAATCTTTACATAATTATTGGATTATAGGATCAGTACAAGCTTATTACTTATCAATTATTAAGGAAAGGTGCTTAAAATTATTAAAATTGAACTGTCATCCTATAGATCACTATGTTCCCTCACCTGTAGGAACCAAAAATATATTGCAAATGATTAGAAACAGATAGAAACGTGTAAGGACGCCAAATGGCACCTTTTTTTTTAGTAGTTTGATTGACACAATACACATTTATTGATATTAACTACATGTTTCGGGGTCTACTACTAATCATAAAATCCACAAGGTTTTTTAACATAAAATTAACTTATATAATGAAATTTACTTGAGTTGACTATCATGTTTCATTTGATAGAATGTTAATGATTAAAATTTATTTAAATAGACAAACATATATAATTAGTACTTGTACTGTATTGGGATGTTTGCCATTGTTTCCCCTTCTGTGCTGCGTATTTCTGGATATCTCAGCGGCTATAGCAGCTCTTCCAAGCCTGTGGCTTCAAGAATGATAAGTACGTCGTATGACTTCGCGTTAGGTAAGTCTCCCTCTTCTACTTGATATTTCCCAAGGTATCGTACCCTTGGGTTTTGCAAGGTAGCGAGCGCATTCTACGACGATGTGAATGGAAGTTTCGTATTACCACTGAAGATTATTGAATTAGTTCTTTCCTCATTAAGTCATTAATAACTTTCATTCATTCATTTCTGTCGAATCACCTTGTTTGATTAAACAAATCGTTGCATTTTTGTTTTAATCTTTTCTTGCCACCAGAAGGTTAATATCGTCTGCAAAATTAGTGATTGCAAAATCTTCTTGGATAGCTATATTATTTAAATCATTGATCATTATTGAGAACAATATAGGACCCAATATGTTACCGTGTAAGACCCCCACGAGGTTTGGTAATTCACTGGACTTCACGATTTTTCCATCCTTAGCAATTGAAACACACTGTGAACGATCTGAGAGGTATGATGCAAACCAAGTTGCAGCATTTTCTCTAACACCATTTTTTTGTATTTTTTTTTTCATTTAATAGTCTCTGTTGAGACAATCAAATGCCTTTGACAGGTCTATGAATAAGCCCGCTGCTAATTTGATTTCTTCTAAAGATTTAACGATTGTCTGAGTGAATTGAAAAACTGCTGTTTGAGTTGACTTACCCCTCAGATATCCATGCTGTGTTGTGTTAGAAAGATTACATTCATTAAAAAAATGTAACAGTCTTTACGACATTGCCAATTCGAAGACCTTGGAAAAACTATTCAACAGACTTATAGGTCTTCAGTTCTTCAACAACTATTTCCATTAATTGAATCATTCACATGTGACATGGTAATTACAGAAAATATAATATCATGAATACTAGTAATAGTAGAATTACATTGTATGTAACAAGGCCATAAGTGTCGTTTTCATTTTATATGATAATACCTAAACTCGCTATAATATACTCTAAGTTTCAAACGACATTCTGTCAATATAAATAAGAATAATAGTGAAAAATCTGTATTAGTAGGAAATATTTAGAGTGCACGTCACACCATTTTTCACTATGGAAATACAATACAGACAAATATCTAGATAATTTGGAAGGGATGGGAATGTATAATAATCCTAGTATATACATCAGCCTTATCAATGTCTACCTTGGCCACAAGGTTCCCACGCTCGTGATGTCAGGGTCCCTTGTTGTATAACTTATACTAAACAATATGTTCATATTATGACAAGGTAATCATAACACTAAACACATTGTTTGTGTATTACTTATGCATTTACAAACATATGGATTATATGTATTTAATAATAAAAATAAGGTTGTATTCGATGATTGGGGGATTTTAGGTAATCTCGTATAGGGATGGAAGATTCTTATACTATATCCACAATTCTGAACTTTGCTATCGTTGATAATTTACTGATTGGTCTATAGTTAACCATCAAATCTATCTCACTATTTTTTGAGAACGGAGACAGTTTCAATGATTCCGGAAAAACACCCCTATTCAGTAATTAATTGAATAAGATGATCAGGTGTATGTAGATAGCTTCTGCGCAATTTCCAATAAATGATATTTTTGCCTAATTAGCAAATTAAAGTATAATATAGAAATAAACGTTCGTTCCACAAAATGATCATGTCGTCTCATCAACATAATTGCGTAATCATTCGAAGAAATACTTCAATAGTTCACCGCTTGATATACGGATATTGTTAGGCATATCATAAAATACGAAGGCAAGATTCAATGGTGATTGTTCTTCGCTTATGTCGGATGTTCGAAGATAAAATGTAGGAACGATGTAACGTATGGACCAATATCAAGAAAGTAGGGGCTGGAATACAAATTCAGGATATGAGGTCCTTCTAGATTTGCGGTTTATTTGGCGGCTGAAAGTATTATGGATTGATGGAAATGCTTATAAAACAATCAGTTTTTCCAGCATCCAAGGAATATGGATAACGATAATAAAATCTTAGGGTTCAAAAACCAAATTTATTTCTAATATATGATGCTTCCATTCCAAATATAGCAGTCTTGATAACTATCGATTCAAATAGAGATGACTAGAACATAAATTCAACCCAATTCACACAGACAATGGCATATTTCAATACTCCCTGTCAATGAATAGCGAGGAAATTAGTCAATATAAAATACAAACTATAATTATAAGTATAGTTAAGAAAACATTTCAGCTAATAGAAAAAATTAAAAATATAGAAAGTGAAACTTGATGTTAAATACCTCTTTCCAAGTATTCCCACACAGCTGACCATTATTCTTATTGAAGAACTTTGCAGATTGAATCTTCAGATCAAATTTAGGAATGATCATAGTTGTTACAGAATACTAATGCAATATTTACTGCGACAGCCAAAATCCCGTATGAAAATATAATTGAAGAGCTTATGAACCTGAACAAGTTACACGATTTCCGTCAAGTTCAAGCTTAATTCAGACCACACTGCCTTCTTTATAATAAGATGAACCTATCTACTTTTCTAATTTACCTTCCCTGTTTGAGTTTAGAGG
Source organism: Endomychus coccineus (assembly GCA_958510875.1). NCBI lineage: Eukaryota > Metazoa > Arthropoda > Insecta > Coleoptera > Endomychidae > Endomychus > Endomychus coccineus. The sequence goes on from OY294068.1 coordinate 197,997,489, forward strand.
CTTGTGTCAACCCATTTCCGCGCATTCGCCAGAGAATGTCACTTTCCAGGAACTTTTTTAATTACGAGTCGAATTCTTTCAACGCAAATAGTCGCAACGAAGACGAATTCCATTTCGCACTTCACGTTTGTGTAAGTTATAGTTACTTCAGGGAATGCACACGAATACCCGTCTTAACACTTTCTGATGGAAATATTTCAACAACTAAACATTTCTTGACGTATTCGTTGCATTATAAATAGTTATTTAAGTATATGTTGTTATTTCACTACTTCACTTCGTCATTGGTGTGATTTGAGAACGTTAGCTTCAATAGTTGCATTCGGAATCCGATCAAAAAATTATTATTCTGAGCAGATGTCATGTTATTTCAATACTTTACTTCGCCAGTGGTAGGATTTTATCCGTTTAATAATTCGATATTTATGTTGGGACGTTCACAAACAGACAAACGCGAAGAAAACCAATGCTGGGAATCGTCATAACTTTAGGACTTCCTGTAGATAGTTAAACGTGACATCATTGAATGAAAGAAAACAGACACGTGTATGAATGAAGTCTGACTGATAACCAGCAACACAGCTAGGTGTGTTATTTTTACGAGGAAATTAGAGCGGAGGAAACCCGAGTGACCGTAGGGAAAAGTAGAGTCATTTGCGGTCACCTAGATTTATGATAAGCCTTTGGGTCAACTTCACAGTCTGGAATGAAACTAAATCAGCACCTTAAATCCCAATGGATCTTCATTAGTGTGGTCGTAGTGTGGCAACGAGCCTCTGCTAGCGTCGTGGTGTGCTCTTTAAATTCGCTACTTTCTATATCATTAACTGCAGATTGCTGAGGTACATACTTTCATATTACCTCCAAATTACTTGTAATCTCGATTAGTTCGGACCGACAGATTGAAGAAAGGTACAACTAGGAACATTTTTCTTCTCGATTACTAATTATTTTAAACTTTTGCAAGCGTATATTCTGGACTATAATTTAATCTTTGCTGCTCATATTTGCCATGAGTTTATAATAGTTCCGTTGATCTGTCATTTTCAACAAGAACGATTTGATTGCTTTTTCTGGAACGGAAGGTATTTGGATGTGGATTATAAGACAAATTATGCGTCCGGTCGATATAAGGCTAACACATAAAAATTGAAAGATGACTATTTTATTATCTCCTTTGCTTGATTTTTTGGGCTTCCTGTTAGGTCAGTATGCATTTTTCCGTTCAATCAGTAAGAGTGAAAAATTCATGAAAATAAGTCGAAAAAACAGTAAGAATTTGTACTTCCTTTTTATAATATGATACGTTCGGGGACCCCTACAAGCGACCAGCTTCAGTTGACCCACCCTATAGAATTCTGTTTATTAGCGTGTATTGAAGATCATTCAGACTGATATAGGCATAATTAACCTTTTCCATTTTGAGAACGACATTTTGAAAATATATTGCAAAAAGTCGGAACCAATTTCAACAATTGGAACTGATCAGGACTAAAAAAAGGAAACAACGTCCTCATCCACTGTTGAAGTACTGAACATTTTCTAGCTACCAACTAACCATCATTAGAGTATTCATACTAAACTTAGGTCACTCTGATGATGGCTACTTAGTACCTGGAAGGTTCTCAGTATTTTTAATGGTGAATGGTGATTGATTGCGTCTTATTTATAGTGTAATAGTGTATCCTAAGGTTGCTCCGAAGGCTAGGATTCTGCATGGACTGATGTCTCTCAGGGCCTCAGGGCATGTATGCTCCGCTGAGGTGTTATAGCCTAAGAGAAGCGAGCAGTGGACATTCTACAAGGATATGAAGTGCTGTCAGCATACCGGGGGAACTGAGTTGAAGTGACAGCCACTGCCTACCCAGTAGCTCTTCGAGGGCGTGGAGCCCGGTGGTCGATGAGACTCAGATCTTTGGATCGGGGCCAGTGCCCAGGGAACTCAGTTTAGCCAATTCAACGGCCACTTCATTCCATTTCACGCCAGAGTGGGCGGGTATCCACACCATATTGATATTGTTGCCTCTCGCCAATTCAGCCAGGGTCTCTCTGCACCCTACAAGTCACTCTATGGGCGTTAAGTGCACCCAGAGCCTATCGGCTGTCAGTGCAGATATATAGAGGCCTACCTCGGCTTTAGGTTGTCCAGGGCACAGGTCCGAATTTCACAGACCTCCGCCTGAAAAACGGTTACTTGACCCCCTAGGAAAACTGGAAGCTTCCTTCTGGATGTGCACGAACCTCCTCTGGCGGAAGTGGTCGGGAGTCTTTGTCCTCCTAGCCAGGTAGGCGTACTGTCGACGGTGATGCGGGAAATCCGTTAAGGCACCGTCATTGATATACCTATCGATCAGCCTCTTCAGTTCTTTCACGACTTTGACTGACCTCCAAAGTCTTGGTACAAAGCCAGAGGCGATGCAAAATCGGAGCATTCAAAGCACCAGAACGATGATTAGCTCCGAACTCATGTAAGAGAGTCGAGAAAATCCAATACTCCCATGGTGATTGCTAAGGCTCAATGTTGGAGATAGATCAGCGCAATCTTCTTTGGCTGGCCACTTTCGAGCCCACACTGTGATCAAGCGATCTTGAAGTGACACGTAAGTCCTCGGGTGGTTTGACTATAAGATTATCATCAGACCAGATACCGCAGCTTCTCGTCAGGCGAAAAAGTGTGCTCCCTGTTCAATAAGATCACTGATCCTGTGCCAATCATGGGATCATTGCATATTCTTCAGCCGACAGACAGCATCTCTTTGATGCCCTAACGGTACGCCACGAATCTCTCTTTGAACTCCTTAGAGTTTTTTCTAGTCCTTCTGAGTTTTCTCACTCGTTTCCGATATTACTTCACTTGGGAAGTCCACCAGGGAGTGTTGTTCCCGTCTCGCTTCCATTTGAGGGGACATCATGCTTCATAGGCAGAGGTCAGGCTGTGCTGATTCCACATACATGACCAACAGCCTTTTCCCTTCCTTGGAATACAGGAAGAGAAGGTCCCCCAATTGGTAGCTCTCGGATTCCTGTAGTCTGTGGTCCGAAAAAGAGGCTCCGTAAACATTCCTTCTTCAGACCCAACCCTTGATTACTCTAGCGCTAAGTCTTAGGTCAATTACTTCCTACCTGCGAGGGGGAAAGTAGGCATGCGTTGATCATCTGTTGAGAACTTTCAGTTGAGAGCACACGTTGCATCTCAGAAGGAGTGGCACTCTCTGTCCCTCACAACGTCCAACCAATACGATCACTTCCGCCAGTGGTGGATTGTTTGAGCCATAAGGGAAGTATGCAGAACAAACCTACACCTACATTCTGAAAGTTTCCACGAGAAGCCAAATCCTAATTAAGACAGAAGGTTCAAGTGCTTTCAACACTTTTTCTTAACAGTAGTACATATTATTGTAATGTAGATGCCAACAACATTTCAATAAGAGTTACCCATCTAGTGACATATCCCAGTAATAGGCGTATATTGACATGATTTGTTGCCTCAAACAAATTGAAGTTGTACCGGTATAGAAGAAAATGTGGACGTTATACCATGCACTCCATTCTCGAAAATAGATCGCGAAGATCGAACTGACAACTAGAGAAAATTTGCATTTACTGCCCGTATTATTGTCGACAAAAGAAAGGGGTATTGTTACGCCGAAGTTGTAGTTACGCTATCTGATAAAATCTTCACAAGCAGGCTAGTAAAACTGGCCGCTTGACTGCGATAAGACATGTTGATTACATATTATAAATTTTCCGAATGGCGTATAATTATTTTCCTGCAACGTACAATTCCTGCAGATAAAATAAATCAAAGTTGAGAGAAGCGAGCACTCCTGACACATGTTAATAATCAGAAGAAACCAAACCACCGCCCTTGTAAAAAATAACGAACTGACTTTCATCAGGCCACCAGCATTGAGCTAGCGGCGGCGGTATATACACGTACTTCCGGAACACCAATAAAGAGGGAGGCGTAACTTCCTGAGCCATGTTATCAAGTCTTATCAACCCGAGTGGATTTCGGAGCTCGCCAATCATATGCTAATGCTATTTGCTATTGCTGATTTATTTATAAGATCCTTTTGTTCCCATCATTCCGATATTAAAACGATGATGGATAGACTTTCTTCCGTATATAGAGGAAATAAGGATTAAATATGTTCCACAATCAACGTTGTTGATGATGTAACGAATATTCACAAAGTAAACAGGATTATTGAAGATTGTTTTGCCTGTTCAATATCTTGAAAACTGTTCGGATGACAAACATGAAATTTTGTCTTCGTTGTGTCTTAAGTCTTGGCACCAACTTTGTTCCTGTTCCATTCAACGATCTACTGGAAGTAACCATCTGTCCCGTCCAAAGCTTTGTAGATGATGGTATACTCCACACCACTTTCTCATCTAGAGCGCAAATAATGGAGATCTGGGAAAGATTTTGAAATGGGGATCTGATAATCTAGAAAAGTTTAATGCGACCAAACCTCAAGATTGCGTCCAGGAAGGCGGATCCTACAATCCCTGATATGATAATGTCAGGTACAACTATTCCTAAGAAGTCCTCTATGTTTGGGCTCTCCACCAATAGCATCCTCTCATGGGAAGATCATGTAAGGTTCATTGAGAAAGCCGCTCCACAAAAACTTGGTTTTCAAATTCGTGCCAAGAGCTACTTTACATCCCAGCAGCTCCTCACAATCTAGAAAGCACAAATACGACCTGTCCTGGAGTACTGTTCACATGCTTGAAATTCGGCTCCCAAACATAGGTTCAAGCTCTTGTATTCTATCCTGAAGAGAGCTATACGTTTGATTGATAATGTCACATTTACGAGTTCATTGACCGCTCTAGAACATCGAAGAAAGGTGGGAGATCTCTCCCTTTTCTATAGATATTTCCATGGTCGGTGTTCATCGGAAATTTCGTCTGTTATTCTACCACGAGAGATTCCAGATAGGCGGACTAGACGAGCACAAACTAGTCACCCCTTCACTGTAAAACTCGAAACCTGCCGAACTTTTTCTACCAGACTTAATTTTTTCATCGAACAGAGTAGTCGTGGATTCTCTATCTAGTGAGGGTTTTCCCTATAGATAGATAGATCTTTATTGAGATGGGATATCCTTATATACAAATAAGCTAGAAAGTATAAAGTAGAAAAGGTATGTGGTACATATTGAAATGATTTAAAATATATGATAAACATTGGATGTATACATCATAAGATAAGCATAATAATATCTCAAAACAAAAATTGTAGCTAATGGTGTCAAACACATAATAATTATCATATTTGTACATTTGAAGCAAATTTCTTCAGTTCGTTTTTGAAAATGTTCAGAGATGGGCTACTTTTAATTACATTTGGAAACAAAGAGTTCATGATGTTCTTGTGATTTGTTCTGCTTATATATAAATTATTATTATCGAGTGAAGTGATGGTGAATATCATGATGGAAGACAATGTACTGTTTGAAATAAGTAATTTGTGCAATATGTTGTTTACGAATATTATGGTGAAATAACACCATGTCTCTGGGAAATAGATTGCCAATTTGAAACATTAAGCATAATAGTAATAGGAGTATTCCTAACGCACTTCAAAATTATCCTCATGCCACGATTCTGAAGTTTTTGGAGTTGAGACAATTTATTCTTAGTGTATAGATATAGGATAGAGGAGCAGTAGTGTAAAAAAAAAGAGTAATTTCATTGAAATTTTCTTATGAATATATTCAGAATGTGTTATCCATCTGGAATCTCAGATATCTAGTTGTATTCACTACTTCAATTCTTTTATCATCAATGTTGGGATAAATATTTTTTGAGTCTATTTAGCTGTATTTAAATTTGGTTGTGATTATCATCGCTTCAGTTTTCAATACATTCAGCTTGAGTTTATTTTTTCCAAATACTTGTTGACACTTGCTAAAGTAGTATTACTTTTTTGTATAGCCATTTCTAGGTTCTCATCACTGCTTGCTAATAGCGTATCATCCGTATAAATGTTCATTAATTCATAATCAACAAACAAGGGCATGCCATTTAAATGTAATATTAATAGAAGGGGACCCAGAACATGACCCCGGGGAACTCCTACATCATTTTCAATTTCACAAGGGAATATATCTTTCACTATAACCCGTCGTTTTCTATTGGCCAAATGAGTATATAAACAATTGCATATAATCTCCAAACCTTCAAGAAAAATACGAATGCCTATCTCCTTTCTCTACATTCCAATGCTGGCTCACACGATGTTCTTCGATTATTATAAGTTTCCCACTCGTGTAGTTAAAGTATATAAGAAAAAGTGAAACTACGAAACGTAGAACTTTAGTTGTAACATGACTAATGACATTTTCCAACACACCACAACATTGCCAGACTTATTTTATTGTCATACTAGTAGCCATGTGAAACAAATTCTGTAGATTAGAAGTGTCGAGTCATTTCGTTCAGTTTTGTCAAAACAAAATTTTTTTCATAATAACAATGACACTTTGTGTCAAGTTTTCAGGACAAGAAAGATATGATATTGGGTCAGGTTACATATGATGCAAAAAAATGGTAGTAGAGCTAAATATTTGGTATGTTAATTAGTGGACTAAATACTTCCATGTTTATTCTCTTTTTTACGAAGGATATATGAATATGTATAACAAAACAACTAAACAGTTAAAAACATCATATGTCAGCGAGGAGGTGAAACAGAAAGACTTGCGCTGAAGTATCCACAATTTCAAACAGACATATTCAAAATGTTTGACTACGATAGGAAAGGTACTAATATTACTGATATGTATCAGCCTTTTACTTTACATAAACACAATTCTGAACATTATCAAGAAATACGTAGGTATTTGCAATTGCTTAATTAATTGAATTTGAATTAATTTGACTTAAATATTGTATATCGGTGCTACTGTTCACAGAATTAGCATAAAGTTTTGTATGAATCATTTCCAGGATAGATCTTTAATAATAATTGATTTCTTCAGCTAAAATTCAACATTTTCATAATCAAACTGATGGTTATAATCAAAACAATGTTTAGCAAGGGCAGTAGAAGTGAAGTAAAGACGGTCAATTCTCTACATTTAACATATATAATTCGTATTAAATTGGATGCTAGACATTGCAAGAAACAGATACCGGTTCCGTATTATTATTTAAAGAAAGTTCCACTTTAAAGTTGATTCCGATTCAGGTATAAAAGAGGAATCCAATATAGCGTCTCTCCATCTGGATGAAATCCATTTCTTTCGGTAACAAGTTTAAGCCGGTGTGTTTTGAATAAAAGTATTCGAGTTAAAGAAAATCCTGAGCATTGTTTCCGAGTCATCCCTACCGATCTGCGTGAATGTGTGGAGTACCAATCGAAAAACAATCTTATTATCTTGGAAATCTATGTGCAGCTTAGCGTTTCCGGATTCTTTTCATTTTATATTGCAATTCCCAATGTAATGCAAATAACAGAGGAATACTGTCCGAGTATTACATATTGGAGTCGTAACAGTTGTTTGTTGTGATACATGTTTATTCCCTTAAAGGAATATCCTATCTTAGTGTTTTAGCTATAGTTTTATCCGAGTATTGTGAGATTTGAATAATATCCTTATCTTTCTTCGTTTTTCCATTATATTCAGAATAGTTTCAATTATAATTTGGTGAAATTTGGACAAATTGACAACAAAAACATGATAAATGCACCCGAAATTGGTATCCGCAATTACCAGATTATAACAATAATGCAATGCTTATACCATTTGTTCTACTTAAATGGTATTACCAGCGAACTCAGGAAAATCACAAAACTATAATAGAGTATGCTGTAATGAACGAAAAAGCTTAGTCCACTATCGAGTGACGGGAAGAGATAAATGAAATGTGTGTCGACATTTAAAATTCTACCAAAATGAGTAGGTTCGGATTTCAAATTTGATATTGAAACGTGATAAGTCCGAAGGTACAGACACACAAGTCACTAAAACTAAAAATCGCACACAGTCACAGTCCGTTCTCTGGGTTATGAGAACGTCTGGTGTTTGGGACCTAACTGCAGGTGCTATCGCATCTTGTTCAAGTCCGAGGATCGGGCAGTTTCCAGCAGCCCAATCCTAAATTTTGCCATGACCGCTAGGCACGATCCACTGGTCCAAACCAGCAAGTCGATACTCCGTGCTCACGGTCACTGTTTTAATATGGAGCTGTATGATACTGAATTTTGCTAACATTTTGAAAAATAGTCTTTCAAGTATTACCCGAAGAGATATTTGGTCGGGATACAACTCAACAAATCGGTGGGCAAGGGTCATTCTTTTCTACCAGCTGGCAAGGACGATATCGATAGCTTAATGTTAAGGGAAATGAAACAACATAATTGGTATTTTGAAATTTTATTATAATAATATACATTTTTAACCCTATGTAATCGAATTATCTAATGACAAAGGATTATACGAAGCATCTTAGTTCAACAGTACACAAAATATCAATACAGTTGGCTCTTAAGACTAATTTGGGCCCAAAAGAGTCGTAATTCTGAAATATTCTATCAACCTGATAATCCAGTTGAATTGAAAACATATTTTCGATAATGATAAGACAGAGTAACATGCAATTTATTAATACCAGTAACCTATTTTTCATCTAATCCCTCAATATTTCCGTGAATATTTAATCCTTCTGTCTTGGAAAGGGACCTTTTCCAGTCAGTGAAAAAAGGTATAAAATCAGTGCTTTCATTCTAAATAGGTCATTTCGATCACTAAATCTAAAAGTATAAAGACGATCATTCATTTGATTACGTTGTTTTTTGTTTCTTCTTAGTCAAAAATTGCCGGAGGACAAGCTTCAATACATAGTAGCAGCTTGTAAGTATTGCTGTTATTAAAACCAAGAGGAAAGCGATCACGTCAAGGAGAAGATATTGATACAAAGGCATATCTACGGCGGCTGTTTTCAAATGTGGGGCACCTTTATGTCGGGCTACGTATTCTATCCAATAAATGGCTGTGTCCATTGGAGACATTGGACGATCGCGGAATCGGGCTGAAAGCTCCTTGGTTTTTTCATTGAATCTGTGAAAAAAAACGACTGTGATCAAAAAAATTTCAATATGTATTTTTTAACTTTTAGCTATATTATTCTAGTTTATTTATAAAACACATAATTGTCCAATTATCAGAATGAGTTCTGGTGATATTCGTACTCCGTACGAATGGGGGATGTCAACACAGAATCCCAAGGCGAGTTTCTTCCCCTCTACAAATGTGTGGAGCAGCTGCTCGATTATGGTAAGTTGAATGAGACCCCCTTGCTCTGTTCAGACAGTCAAGCGGCGCTAAATGCACTGAAAAGTCCTACTGTATCCTCGAAGTTTGTCAGGGATACCAAGGAAAACCTTAACACTTTAGCCGTTGGCAACAAACAGGCTCAACCTGATCTGGATCCCAAGTGAATCAGGATATCGCCCAGAAGGAACCAAATTCGATGGTCCTCAAGACGTCCTTGCTGATATTCCCTACAGCGGGAGTATATAGATCTTGCGGAACCATCCGAGAGATCAACATGCCTCAGCATGGAAAAGCAATGATGATATTGTCGAACTAGCAAAGCGCTGATTGGCAACAAAGTAGGCCCAAGAGCTAGTGAGATACTCTCGCTGAGTGAGAGCAGCGACACTCACTTCTGTATGAGATGCAAGGATTATAAAGTGGAGTCGTCAATCCACTTTCTCTGTGAACAGATTGACGTGTGAAAAAATGAGTTAAAATCATCAACAGCATGTACTATTTCTTCAACAAACTACCATCATACTGAGTCATACAAGAAGTGGTATTAACACTATCATTCAGCACAGTTGCAACACGTCTATTATTTTCAGACAACTGTTTCGCTCTTCTCATAAGCTCGTCAGTGGAACGAGTCACTTATCAACTATCACGGACAGAGGTATAACTAACATATTAGGAGAACTTTATTGTCAATGCGTGGCATTGTGAATTAAATTTCTAGTGTGACATCTGTTTTTCAGGCAGTCGGCGTTACATCATCCTGATTCTTCAAACATTTCCTAAAGTGGTAGTTATGTATCTGCCGAGAATGGTTGATCACTGAAGGACCAAGCGGTTTGTGTATCAGTTATATTCAGTTCAAACGTTACTTACTCTGGATCTAGAATGGTTTTGAGGGAGTCGTATACACGTTCTTCGGTAGCGTCTCGTAAATATAATATTACCCCACCTCCATTGGCCTCAATAGCTCTGGCATTTGTGTGTTGGTCACCGTATTGGGGCATCACTAACATGGGAACTCCACAATGGACAGCTTCGGTAGCTCCGAGAAGACCGCCATGCGAGATGAAAGCTTTCACATTCGGATGGCCTATGGAAAACGAATTTTATCTCCAATTTTTGTGGACATATTATGGGAATATGAGAAGTACATTGACTCATAGATTTCCCGCACTTGAATGAAGTGACGGGGAATATCGCCAGATGGCGACACCGGACGGGAAATATCGCCAGATGGTGACACCGGAATGAAGTGATATCATCAAAAATCTTTTGTGAGATATTAGGAGGTAATATGTTCCACCACCACTAAAGGTTTTCCTCCGTGTAGTCAAAATCTATAAAAAATGCAGAATGAATGTTTCCCCAGATAGATCAGTAACAACACAACCTACTCGTTCCGAAAGGGAGAAACCGTGATTGTGTTGTTATTGGTTGACCTAGAGAAACCTTAACTTTGAGAGATCTCATGAGAATTCTAATGATATTCGTTCCCAATAGCTAACAAGACATATTTGTTGGGAAAAATAAATGATGCAGTTGATATTTCACTTTGAAAGTGAAGAAACGTTGTACTAGGTTATTAATCGTGGGAACTGGTATGAACCTGCCTGTTCGCAATAAGAAAAATGGCGTCATAGTTAGTAAGTCAATGTAACCAATTCCTTTGAACAACAATTTGAACAAACAGTTCCTTTTCAAGACTGTAATTCTACCTCGTGTGCCGTGTTGAAAAAGCTTCGTGAGCGTCTGAATCAGAGACATGAAATAAAGGAGAAAATTCGATAGCTTATAAAAAATTTCTTATTGACTTAACTGGGGACGAATGCTACGACGCAGCTAGTTAAATAGTATCTTTGTTGAAAATGTTGCGGTTAACAGTAATATTGAAGATTGAGGGCAAGAAGAAAATGAAGAAGTTGATCGAAGAGCGATTAATTATGACAACGATTTCGTTTGAAAAGTGTGAAATCAATTTTATTTTTGGAAAAATAAATTAAATCTTTTTAAACGAAGGTTGTTCTTGGTAGTAATATAGAATCTTCGGTTCGGTATTTGCCAATACCATAGTTTTAATTGGTTAACAGTTTGACATTCAGGTCGCATTTTCTCCACTGAAGACAAACAAAACGATTTCTGTCCAAAGGTTATTTTTTGTCAATTTCTCTTTCTGTTGTTATATTATTTTCTTGTACAAATACTTGTGACAGAGATATTTACACACGATGACTTTACATTATGCCAAGCATCTTATTGTCTCTCGCGACTACTCGTTTTGTAATATACGAGTATTTTGCTTCCCTTCAAAATTTGTAAAAAATGGACCAAATGTAATTTGCTAATATGTTCCTCAATCAACTATTCAGTAACTCATTCCAAACAATGCTCAATGCTATTCAAATGTTACTTGTTTTGGTCATATTTAATATTCAATTAGTCATATTTAACTATGAATAAGAAACAATCATCGGTATCCACTAGAAATACTGTTCTGGGGAATTTTCAGCTACCAACCAGCCATTATCAGGGTGTACTAAATCAGAAATCAAAATGTGCTGTTCAAATACTATTAAGAATTAGTAGGGTATATGAAGGGATTATCCTCAGCTGGAGATAAATCTGAATTCATTAAATTGCTTTCACCATCCCTTCTAAATTACCTATTTTTCATTACTGTATTTCCAGAAGGATGAAATTTCGTGAGAAATGGTGTAACCTGTATTTAAAATGAGTTCGGCTAACGCAAATAGGTATATTAATGCGAATTCCGTTACAGAGATTGAATATAAAATAGCTCCATCTAACAGTCTTGTTCATAAAGTGATAAACGTCCCTTTCAGTCAACAAAATTACAAAAACGAAGTTGACAAACTTCAGCGAATAACGTTTGACAATGTTTACGACCAATCGTTGATCAATAACTTAATTTGTAAATCTAAAAAGGAAATGTAAAGCAACCAATTCGCCAAATTAGAACTATTACCTTCAAATAGTTCAATAAAATTTGAAGTTTTACTTGTGATCCTTCTAGTCGGGTCAAATTAGACGTTAAAAATGTGAAAGCTCGGAATTTTTTCCAAACAGACCAATCAACTTATTTTTTTTTTGCAAATCGTTCCTGGACGGATACTGAACGATATTGAGTTTTAAGATCTAGTCGCTCGACCATTTTTACCTGTTAAACCGGAAATTGGCCAATTTTCATGGGAAAATTTTTAAAACTGGTAAGTATTGCCAAAATTGCCTGGAAAACTCCACTCGGGGGTTTCTGACATAAAATTTGCCAATTTCTAGCTATTGGGGTGGAAAATGGTGAATCTAACTTCGGAATCGTGATCAGCGACCTCGAAAACCCCCGAGTGAAATGTTTTAGTCAATTTCAACAAAAACTGCGAAATTGTTAAATTTGACCATTTTTGGGACCTACAGTTGGTCAATTTCTAGCTACCGCGGTGGAAAATGGTAAAGCTAACTTCGGAATCGTGATCAACGACCCCGAAAACCCCCGAGTGGAGTTTTCCAGTCAATTTTGGCAATACTTACCAATTTTACAAATTTTACAATAAATTTTCATCATGAAAATTGACCAATTTCCGGTTTAACAGGTGAAAAATGGTCGAGCGACTAGATCTTAAAGTTCAATATCGTTCAGTATCCGTCCAGGAACGATTTGCAAAAAAATTAAGTTGATTGGTCTGTTTGGAAAAAATTCCGAGCTTTTTTGCTAAATTGACTCGACTATTCAGTGATTGATAAATTCGAAAATTAATTTTCGCAATGCAATTTGCACAAAAAAACAAAATACTGAATATGCATCTTTGGAAAACATAACAAACGTAAGATTTTTGGGAGTTCATATCGATCAAAAGCTAACATGGAGTGTACATGTGGGAAGTATATTTCCAAGATTGAGTTTCTGTTGTTTCATGATGAAAAATATTAGGGACCCCGTCTTTCATAATATACTAAAATTATTTTATTTTGGCTTATTCCAGTTCATTATACCATACGGCATTATATACCGGGGCCAGGCACATGATGTAATTTGGGTATTCACAAAGCAAAAAAAAATTATCAGAAATATGATGAAGGTACCGCAATTACATTCTTGCAAAAAGCATTTCCGATCATTAGACATAATGACATATCCCTCTCTGTTCACATACTCAATAATATTATACACAATAAAAAACATAGGTAATGCACATCGGAGGCAGCACATCCACACTTATGACACAAGGACCAAAAATGATCTTCATTTACCGTTTTTCATCTGTTGGCCAACATAATCCGAATTATATGTGGAAGAAATGTTTCATACAAAAATGTTATCAATTTTTAGAAGATACCGAAGGGACAAGCTAATATACAAACAATTGAATGACAACATGTGGAAAATTTTTTATGGTAAAAACTAATACTTTAGCAGTGTATGCGACATTATCAAGCCAAAAATCGTTTTGTCTTAACTGAAATTGTCCTCTGTTTTGTTTTAATTATTGATTATTATTATCCAACACTGATCTTGAAAATACTGTAATCGTTAGTCATAATTATTATATTAATACGTCTGTTTTTATATTTATATTTATGTTTTTATACTATTTTGATATGATTCCATTTCCTAAACAATAAAATGATAAAATTAGAACTTACCGAACATTGAAAATCAGAAAAGATTAATAAAAAGATATTATATGGAATTAAAAACAATATTAAAAGTTGAATAATAGTTAGTATAATATAATGAACAATGTAAAACATAATAAACAACAATGTAATTAGAATAAAAGTGTAAAACATGAACTTCAGTGAAAGTGAAAAAACGTACAGTGTTACGAAGACAGAAATCATAATTAAAATGATTACAGAAACTATCATGAGATAGCACAAACTATTGAAAAATGTTGTAGATATAAGTTAGGATTAGTAAATTTGAATTATGTGATGTTAAAGAAATGTTATTGATATGTCAAATTTATAATAATTAGAGGAATAATCATATTAATAATAACCTAATCATAGGTTATCTTATACCAAAGTGTGTGGAAAAATGTAGGCAATATGAATTTAAAAAGAAGGAATCATCATCATTTAAAATAAGTGGAAAATTTCCAATAATTCAAAATTTAAAGAATACTAAATTCTGATTGGTCGATGCAATTTTATAAACATCAGACTAGTAACAATGTAATAGTTCTGTCAGTTTTCAACAATCAACAAAGCATTCTTGATAGGTAAACTAAGCACCTCATTGGTTAATTTTGAAAATACTTAGCGTCGGTTTTGAAGGCCTATAAAAGGCATCTGAAAACAAGCCAAGTTAGTTAGCCATCAACATCTGAAGAGTCAAGGTACTCAAGCTAACCATAAAATTTCCATAACCTTAGATTATTGAATAAACATCGGTGAACCCAAGTGTTCCAGTAGCTTCGTAAGGTTGAAAGTAACCGAAGCAAATAAGTAATTTATACAAGTCAAGTAGTATTCCCAGTCTTCGAACAAAGTTTTTAAAAGTTATTATAACCATAATTCACAAGTAGCATCGTATAATAGTTAGTCTTCGACAACGTTCCAATACGTCATTTAAGGTTTTATATCTTTTGAAAAAGAATAAGACAAGTTAACAATTATCAACAGTTCCTGATTTCTAAAGAAGTAACCACATTGTTTACCTGTGATTTGTGTATATCAAAGAAATTGTCTACCTACGGTTAAAGTGAATTATCAAATTAATAAGAAGATCAAGCCAAGTGAACATTGCCTATATTTTAAAACATATTCTTGAATATAAACTAAACGTAAGTTTATTTATTATTCCTCCATTGTATTATTATCTGTCTGTAAGTCTGAGAGAAAGATTGTAGATTATAACTTTGTAAACAAATATTAATAGTAAATAATTTTGAGGTTAGATCATAGATCTATTTGAACATAAAATTGTTAAAATTGATACTCGAGATGAAAAATAGAGTCTAGGAAATTTAAATATAAAAGTTTTTAACATTCAAAGAACATTGTGTTTAATTCCATAGATATAAAATAAAAAGGTAAAAGTTCATTATTCAAATCATTAGATTATTCAAATCAAAACAAACATAAGATTTAAAATACAAATAAAAGCTAGCCGGTAGATTTCAAAACATTCAAATATTCAAATCAATATTCAAATTAATTCAAATCATAATTAAAGAATAAAACTCAGTAAAGAGTTTTTATATCAATTGTCAGCACAACGTGGGGCAAAATAAATTGTTAAGAGCTTTTATATCAGTAAACTCTGACGCGTTTGAACATTCTATGTACTTGAGACAAAAAACAAATCTGTCTATTTATCTGTTGAAAATCTGGTCAGCTTGGCAACACTGTATCACATGCTGCAATCATTTCATTTCCTTATTATCGTGAATAGTCGTCTATAGTATTCAAGATGCAAATCCTACGCTTGTTTTGAGATAAGTTGTCTCATCAATTTCAATATCGAGAAGCAGAACGAAACCATTAAATGAAACAATTTCGCGTGGTACATTATGTTGAATTTTGCAGCTTGTGTGAGAGAGATTGCAATAATCAATTATTGCTTTATTTACGTGATTTGAATGAATGAAAGATTCATTATTCATAATTAGATGCAACATAAACATGCTAGGAATAATGTATATAATTAAAAGTGTAATAATCCTTGACATTGCCCTCTAGATTATAAGTAGATGAATGGAAATAAACAAGGTAATTTACAATGAGCAGCGAAACGATGAAAGCACATAATTAAATTTCACGTCATTTCGAAGGAAGAAGTGATCGAAACTTACATAAAACGTCAAATTGCGGCATCCACTGTTGAATCATAACATTATCTGGTTTCCCGGGCATCGTTTCGTTCTCCCATTTCCAAAGGACTCGATGTTCGAAGCGAGCGAAAGCTTTCAAAAATTGCTCTCTCTTTTCCTGGGGAAATGTATGTCCTTTGATCATGGATCCCAAACTAAAGTAGATCACGCCGTGCGATGATTCGTTTATGAATTTTTCAATGTTCTGAAACGATATAGATCTTGAGAAAGCTGGTACGCTTTGTTGAAAATAATAAAATGTACGCTCGATCGACGTTCAAGCTCGCATTCTTTACATTCAACCATGTCGATAAGTTAATGAACTGACTTATCCTTCGTTAAAATACCCTGTAAACGTTATCATTGCACTTTGACCCTACGTGACATGTTGCACTTCCTCGATGTAGATATGGATGATTATAAGATCTGTCTGCTGAATTATTATATCTTCTAAGGGAATGAACCAGTAGATATATCCGAAGGGGAATTATTCACTTTATTTTAATGTTTCGACTACATGGTAGTAGAATATCGTGTAAGTCAGCGAGTAATCAAAGACTTCCATAGCTTCGCTTCTCGATAGAACGATGAACTCTGGCAAAATTGAATCTAGGTCTCGAGCCTGACAACTAGGAGAACTTAAAAATCCCCAAAATTAACGCAAGATTTGAATTTACCGTCATTTGTGCAATTAATTGTTGCCAACCCAAAAACAATTTGACAGCTGAGAGTTTAGGGTTAGTAAAAATGGAGCGTTACACGATGTTTCATAAACTGGCCGGACCTTCGTATCTCTCAGGATTTAAGTTTAGTAGCTTTGTTCATTGAAATGCATTTCACTTCGCCTTAACGCAACCGAAAAATGATGATCGTCACATGTTTTAGACTTGCAGTAAATAATAATTATGGCTATTCATAACTATAATATAATATATATATATATATATATATATATATATATATATATATATATGACGTTTCCGACCGTCAGGTCCATACAAGCAAATAGGCCTGACGTTGTCCTCCTCGATAAGCTAATCAAGACCATGTATGTCATCGAATTCTCCGCTCCGGCAGAGAAGAACATAGTCTTGAAAGAGGAGGAAAAATGGACAAAATATCAAGATCTCCTGTTCGAGCTCCGCACGCTATACCCAGGCCACAAGGTCGTATTAGTGGTTCTGATCATCGGTGTTTTGGGCGGAATTCGGTCTTCGCTGCGTTCAAACTTGAAGATCATTCCGGCCTGTAGGAACTCGGCGCAGATCTTGATAGACCGGATGCAAAAGGCAGTCATTCTGGGTTCAATTAGAATACTTAGGGCACACGATTTAGGAACCTGAAGCTACTTACCGACCGGTGGGGAGGAGTAGCTTCGGTTAACCGCCTTTTAGGTTTTTCTGGCGCGACTGCTGCGATGTCGTCGGAGCTCGCAGCAGCCCCGACCAGGTTTGAATGTAAAAAAAAAAAAAAAAAAAAAAAAGTATGTATATATATATATATATATATATATATATAATATATAATATAATAAGTAAATCAATAAACCATAAACAAAACAACATTTCCTTCATTATATACCAAAAAATAAAAATTCAAGAAAAGAAGAGGTTTGTTAGTACCTTTAACTAACTTAGGAAATATCACTGAAAAAATCCAAAACATTTTGAAAGATCATAACTTGAATATTGCATTTAAAACTAATTCTAAATTAGGACATATCTTATTCAAAGACAGGAGTTCATAAGATATCTTGTCAGGAATACGATTCCCTTTATATAGGCCAAACAGGATGAAAAATGTTCCACATTTATACCTAATGTATTTATTCCACGAATTATTGTCCACATTAGCTTCCATACTTTGCTGTTAATAGCAAATCGTCATCATTAGAATGTAGAAACTTACCATGTAATCCTGTAGTATTAATCCTCTAAGTTCTAGAATAACCGACCACAGTAATCCCTTGCTACCTACCAATATGTATTTATAGTTGAATTTATGTATTTTAATTGTATTTACTGTCTGAAGATGGCTAATAACGCTGAAATTCGAGTAACGGAAGTTACAAATACAGTTTTACAATATGAATATTAATAATTAATTGATAACAGATACTGTATCACAAGTGTGTCTTGAAATGACGTTATCTGAAGTTTGAGCAATCAAGCTCATTATGCTGTTAATTGATCATTATATTTTGATTCTATTTCTTTTAACACCTTCTGGAAATCTTACCGGATTCAAATTTGGTTATTCATCGTACGCAAATATCTTCAATAAACAAAATATCACAATTCGACTTACCGTAGGTAAAGGTTTCGATTTGCCGATATGGATTCCTCCTATTTCAATCACATTCGGCGTGACTGGCTTTGGAAAATTCAAACTGAAATGCGTGTTCACTATGAATAGACTGATGTTAGAAATAAAAGAAGAAACGTGTGGAATTTCGGCACCTAAATATTTGCGAGAAAGCGCATCGTCGTATGGAGTGAAGAATAAAGAATACCACGTTCTATGAAATATCGACGTGACGACATTTTCCGTTCTTTCTAGGAACGTTAGACGATCCGAATAATCCATAAACGAGTTTGGCACGTAACTTGGATGGTTTGGAAGCCCGAATCGGTCATAATGCCATGGCAAAGGCGTACACGTGCTGATGCCAATTATGGGTATTTTAAATTTGAGATTAACCGGAAGCAGACAGTCTGTGTTGAAGAGTTCTGTGATTAATAAGTCATACGTTCTGTCGGTATTCATGAAATTATTGAACACTTCGCTTTCGTATGTCCCCTCGCATGTTTCTCTGGCCATACTGTTCAACATAAAGGGTGTTAGATATTTTATATATCTATGGTTTCCATAGAAAATGTCGAGATCTATTATATTGATAAGTGATGATGCTGAACCTCGAAGGTCTATATCTTCATAATTTGGAATCGTTTCCTTTCTAGGGAAATGACTTATGACGGTAACTGTATATCCTTTTTCGGCGAGTGCTTGCAACAAAGGTTGACCAACGTCGAAATGGCTTTTCGCCGTATGAGAGAACAGAGCCAGAATTCTCAAACACTCCACATTTACTAATACACAACACCAAACGCACACTAAGGGAATTTGATTGATTTTCATTTTTTCTAACTGAACTAGTCACTTAACTCGTCTGATGCGAACAGTGACAGATTTCAAATGAGATTATGGAGAACGATAAGTTGTGCCAATATTCGGTTCTCATATTGCATTCATTATAGATTATTTCATATCGATGTCGTCGAAGTACGAATTTAACTGAGGAGTTGGTCGGGGTTATCGCTACGTATTACAAATAAGTAGTAATTAGATAATATTGCATACCTATTTGCGCGTTCTCAGTCGCTCACTCAGTTTTCTATATATACCGAATGCGCTATAGTTGAACGTTGTTGCATTTACATATCTGGAATAGAATTTAATATGTTGACTAAATTCATTGTTATTAATATTATTGTTAGTTGGAGAACCCATTGCTAGACAATTTTTGTGGTAGTATAATGTAATATTGAAAGTGAAAATTTCCCAAAGACCATATAGTCTTGGTTTTATACTTTGATTTGGGTTTATTTATGAATAAGTGGTTTGTTTAGAGTATAAGGATAATTTTTAATCTCATTTTCAGTTTTGTGATGAGAGTATTGATATATATAGTTGATTGTAAAATGTTATTCTCTTGTAGAATGTATTTATTTCAAGATGATAATCTATTGTGTCGAGAATAATTATTGAGTAACCTTTATCTGATCTGGTTATAGTTGATTCAATATCTTTAATTGTTGTTAATACTTTTTATAATTTAGTTATTAAATTTGCCTAATCTGTAATCATTGAGAGTTACTATCAAGTTTTTCTTTTGTAATAATTATTTTTATGTTATCTCTATGAATGTTTAGTTGTTCATTTTCCATTGGTATGCTAATTGATTATTATATTTTATTGTTATTCCTTTTACCACCTTCTGGACATCTTACCGGATTCAAATTTGGTTATTCATCGTTCGCAGATATCTTCAAAAAACAAAATATCACAGTTCGACTTACCATAGGTAAAGGTTTTGATTTTCCGATATGGATTCCTCCTATTTCAATCACATTCGGCGTAACTGGTTTTGGAAAATTCAAACTGAAATGCGTGTTCACTATGAATAGACTGACGTTAGATATAAAAGAAGAAACGTGTGGAATATTGGCACCTAAATATTTGCGAGAAAGCGCATCGTCGTAAGGAGTGAAGAATAAAGAATACCACGTTCTATGAAATATCGACGTGACGACATTTTCCGTTCTTTCTAGGAACGTTAAACGATCCGAATAATCCATAAACGGGTTTGGCACGTAACTTGGATGATTTGGAAGCCCGAATCGGTCATAATGCCATGGCAACGGCGTACATGTGCTGATGCCAATTATAGGTATTTTGAATTTGAGATTAACCGGGAGCAGACAGTCTGTGTTGAAGAGTTCTGTGATTAATAAGTCATACGTTCTGTTGGTATTCATGAACTTATTGAACACTTTGCTTTCGTATGTCCCCTCGCATGTTTCTCTAGCCATACTGTTCAACATAAAGGGTGTTAGATATTTCATGTATCTATGGTTTCCATAGAAAATGTCTAGATTTATGATATTGATAAGTGTTGGTGCTGAGCCTCGAAGGTCGATATCTTCATAGTTTTGAATCGTTTCCTTTCTAGGGAAATGACTTATGACGGTAACTGTATGACCTTTTTCGGCGAGGGCTTGCAACAAAGGTTGACTAACGTCGAAATGGCTTTTCGTCGTATGAGACAACAGAGCCAGAATTTTCAAACACTCCACATTTACTAACACACAACACCAAACGAACACTAAGGGAATTTGATTGATTTTCATTTCTTTAAACTGTAACTAGTCACTTCGTCTGATGCGAAAAGTGACAATATTCGGTTCTCGTATTGCATTATATTGGATTATTCTAGATCGATGTCGTCGAAGTACGAATTTAACTGACGAGTTGGTCGGGGTTACCGGACCGCTACGTATTACAAATAAGTAGTAATTAGATAATATTGCATACCTAGCTATTTGCGCGTTGTCAAACACTCACTCAATTTTCTATATTTACCGAATATGCTAGCTAGTTGACCGTTGTTGCATTGTTTGCCAAACAGTACAGATAGAAATCGGAACATATGGATTGCCCACATGCACATCCTGTCTAAAAGTAAGCTTCTGCCTCAAGTAAAGTGGTGACGAGGTAGACAACAATTTACAAACAAACATTGAGAAGTGGTAACTGTATAACTGGTCAACCCTAAGCCATCTGAGCTCCTTTATCTTATGTGAGATGTGGTCAAACTTTGCAAAACCAAAAACAAATCGAGCACATGAATTAACAATCTTCTGAAAACGATACTTGCATAGTTTATCCAAACAGGGGAAATATACCACATTGCAATAATGAAGTAGTGGAATTACTAAACACTCACAAAGTTTTTTTCGCATTTTGAAGTTAATAATATGGTAGTTTGAGTACATCAATTTAAGTGCAAGATAGTCTTTTTTCACAACATATGAGACATGCTCTCTAAATCTCAAGTTAGTGTCAAAAATAACGCCTAAATTTCTCCCAGTCTCTACGTACTTAATAAGCTCACCGTCTATCATCAACTTAAAGTTCTGCAGGATATGAGTCCTGCGGTTCCGGGGACAAAATACCATATACATGCACTTTTTTGGATTCAATTTGAGATTGTTTTCACGCGCATAAACAGAAATAGAAGCCAAGTCACGATTTAAAGCAGCAGCAGCATGTAGGACGTCCCCAGGTAAAAAGACAGACCGAATCTGAGTGTCATCCGCAAACATCTGCATCTTAGACTGGCGAATACTCTCAAACATATCGGTCGTATAAATCAGAAACAATAAGGGACCAAGCACAGAACCCTGGGGAACCCCAGAGGTAATATAACGAACCGAGGACCTTTCACTCCTGCATTCAACAACCTGTGTCCTCTCACAAAGATAAGACATAAAAAAATTACAAACTGTATCGCTGAAACCATAAAACCTCAACTTGGCTACTAGAAGGGAGTGGTCCAGCGTATCAAAGGCTTTTGAGAAATCTAATAATACCAATGCAGATGCATGTCCTTGGTCTATACTTCTCACAATATCATCCACAATATTAGCCAAGACTGTTACCGTACTGTGGCCCTTTCTAAAACCAGATTGCATATCCGAAACAATTCCCACTTCAGTAATATATGTGTGAATCTGTCTGTATAGAATCTTTTCCAGGACTTTACCACATAATGGTATAATGCTTATTGGTCTTAAATCGGAATATGACTCAGGATCAGTGACTTTAGGCAAGGGCTTCACAATGGAAAGTTTCCATAAGGTCGGGAAGAATTCTATCTCCAGACAGCAATTAATTATATGTGTCAAATGTAAGCAAATAGTGGGCAAACATAGTTTCAACATCTTGGAATTTATCCCATCGCTACCATAGACTTCCGAACCCATCCCTTGAACAACAGATCTAACCTCATCTGGCGTCGTAAGAACAAAATTGAAAGAATATTGGGCATCATATTTTCTACCTTTCAAGCTATTAACCATGTTGGGACAGTTATCTGGAGGGCTAAACACAGAACAAAAGTAATTATTAATTTCCTCAGGATGACTTAAGCTAGCCGGTATGTCTGCTGTACGAGTATATTTAATCTTGAGGTTACCCAAAGCTCTCCATAGCTGTTTAGTATCTTTCTCCCCATCAATGTGGTTCAAGTAGGCAATTTTTTCTCTTCTAATTGCTCCCAATGTGAAGTTACGTAACTGCTTATAGAAAATCCAGTCCTTTATTTGTTCAGTAGCTCTATATTTGCTCTGAGCTATATCACTCAACTTCATCATTTGCTTAATGGTATCCGTTATCCAAGGAGCATGAGGCTTTGTGATTAGAGCAGATTTAAATGGAGCATGCTTATCAAAAAGCGTTAGTAAATTATAATTGAATCGTTCCACTTTACGATCAATGTCTGTCTCATAAAAAATGGCATCCCAGTCCGCAAGACATAAATCGGACTGAAAGTCGCTAAGACTAAAGCGCCTAAAATCCCGATAGTAGACAACCTTAGGCTTTATACGAGGCAATTCACATCTGACTCTGAGAAACACCAGCCTGTGATCCGATATAAGATCTGCGTTTAATGTACCAGACTCTGTAATAGCGATCTTCTCCGAAACATACATAACATCAATCAATTTTTCTGTTGTTGGCGTAATGCGCGTGGGTTCTGAAATTATTTGACTAAGACCATAGGAAACCATGCATTGACCAAGTGGGTTATTCAAAAAGTGATCAATGTTTACGTCACCCGTCACAATAATATCATCAAACTGAGGTGAAACGAAAGACATAATACTATCCATGTGCTCAATAAACGTACAAGTTGAAGTTTTGGGAGCCTTATATACAACACCTAGCAAAACAGTAAGCTTTCCAACCGAAACCTTGAGCCACAAATCCTCTACACCCTCTGTAGTCAAGAAGTCATTAAAAACTACTGTCGCATTCAATCCATGCTTAACGTAACAACCCAAGCCACCTCCCCGCCCCAGACGGTCTTTTCTAAAAAATCTGTAACCTGGTATACCTACCACATTCGTCGGTATAGACTCGTTCAACCATGTTTCCGACACGCTTATGATACTAAAATCTCCACCTGCAACTAAATTGACAAAACTATCAAAGCCAGTGAAAAGCGATTTAACATTAAGATGGCAGACAGATAAAAATAATTGGGCAGCATTAACCATAATTAGTTCTCTCCTTTAATCGTTCAATTGCAAGGCAATAACATCGACAGGCTGAATCAAACACAGTATGTCTAGGAGATAGATACATCTTTTGGGCCTGAGATATAGCATGTTGGCATATATGTTATGTTTTAGCAATTATTAATCTGAGTATTTTATTCTATGTGAGTTGGACCTCCCACCCCGCCTCATTTTGAGTTAGCTCCCCCAGAAAATATTCAATTTTGGAACGTGTTATAACACTTTGATGTTTGGTGCTAGTATCGAAGAAGGTTCCTTGGCGATCAATATTCAATAAATGCCAACATTTTTTCTCCACGCAGTTGGCAGCACTGGCAGTTTTAGTTACGACCAAAATTGGAACGTGTTATAACACTTTCTGGCCAGGCAGAAAATTTTTGTTATCAATGCTCATTACTGGAAAACCATACGCCAAAATTTTTTATGCGTCCATTTTCAAGAATTTTGACCATTTGTGTAGCCTTTTGCTACGAGGTCTTCTTTCATTTCCTGGGTGGTGGTTTCGTTTGGAATACCACGAAGTGCCACTTTAATGGGTTTATCTTCGCTGAGTTGAGAAAAGTGTGATATTCAACTTTCTCAGCATTAAACAATGCTGTAATCTTACGGAACATCAGATGATTCTGGCTGTATCCTAATACCCTCGTTGCTGTTTTCAGCTTTCGCTACCTTGATGTTCCTGTTTTGTAACTCTTTTGAGATTCTTGTTCAATATTCCTTCCTACGGAGGATTGTTGATGGGATTCTTATGAATTCCTGGGTTGTGGTGGCTTCCTGGTTCTGCTTCTAGATAATTGTCATTTTTGCTTGAATCAGTCTCCATTTCACACTGATTGTGCGATCCGGCCTTCACAGGTTGAGTTGTTTCGATCTGAGTGATCTTAGCAGTTGAGCTGGCTTTCTTCCAGTTGGTTCATTCTCTGAATCATCTGTAGGACTTCCTGCATATGTACACCTTCCATGAATACTTGTGTGGGAGAAAGGCCAATCCCTCGGTGACCTATCTGAAGATGTTGATCGTATTTAAAGAGGAATTGCTCGTATTTTGATTGATGATAATGCACTAGCTTGTAGATTGAAGTTCCGAAAACATTATCCAACCTCTGCAACATACTTATTTTTAATGGAATAACATATGATGGATTTTCTCATGATTCTCAAATACGTCGTTGGACGAAGCCATCATTGAACATGACGTAAGACCCACCGAAGAAACTTTAAACTTGCCGACGAAATCAAGTAAGCAGGATGAACAAACCATGTTCACAATCTTCAATAGCTTAGTCACCCATTGGTATAGTTCTCAGATAGCGGTGTGGACTGTTAACAGTATTTGATTCAACGTCGAAAGCGTCATCACTATCTTTGGATCAAGCTTCGAAAGAATTTCTTGATATCTCAAAACTGTCAGGACTCCTGGTAATGTTATTTCCATACGACGCTAGTTTGGGTAAAGACTTAAACACTCCCAAATAACTTTGACCAGGATGGGAAAATGACTGATATATTGTAGCCCTGAGCTGTAGTGATCAGATTAATGAAGAATACTGCTAATGAGAAGTAATTCATATTGGTAGCATCGATTTTACCGCTTGCACGAAATTATTTTTCATGGAACGCAATGGCGAATGCTTCGATACTATTGAAAGTTCTTTGTAGAATACCGTATCAATATGAGAGTTAGAAATATCCTTGTTTAACTAACCTTAACATTGCATTACATATTTCATACTGTAATCTTTAGATTATATTTGTTCATCGAAAGTTGCTTCGTTTGTGAATTTATAAATAACTGACCGTGCTCGCTTTATGTTACCGATAATAATCGTTGCGAGTGAATAATTGAGCGAATCTTATTTCAAAATAAAATTACGCTTGCTCTTACCTTGGGCAGTGGTTGAACTGGTCTTATGTGAATTCCACCTACTTCGATGACACTCGGTACATAAGGTCTTGCAAAAGATAACGCGAAGTGTGTATTAACTAAAAACAAACTCGAATTCCTAGCTATCGAGTCCATAGACGGTAGCTTCTTGTGAAAATATTTTTCTGCAACAATTTGGTCAAGTTTTGCCATATAATAATAGTATACTAGCTTCGTAAATAAATTCCCCACGAAGTTGTCAACTCTTTGTAACAACGTCATTCTATTGGAATAGAAGAAAAGGTTATTGGGAATGTACGACGGGTTGTCAGGATTCCCCAATCTATCGTTGGACCAAGTGAACATCGAACAAGACGAAAGACCTATCAAGGGAACTTTGAACTTGTCCACGAAGCCAAGAAAGCAATCTGTGTCGAAGTGTTCCGCTAAAATGAGATCGAAGTGTTCGTCGTTCGATTCGATCAAACGCTGGATCCGTGAATCGGACAAACCACGTTCACAATCTTCTGAACCATAATGGGCCATCTCTATTGCGTTCAGATAGCGCTGCAGGATACTTCGAACCTGTAACTGGATGTTGACAGAGCTAGATCCGGCAATAGATCCATGATCTAGAAGAATTTCTTGATATCCTGGTGACGCAATATTGAAACTGCAAGGACTTAGGCTGGTAATGTTGTGTCCATCTGAGATGAGTTTTTGTATTAAGGGTCTGAATACTTCTAAATGACTTTGTCCAGCATGTGGGAAGATAACTAATATATTGTAACACTCAATTGAAAGTATACTAATAACTTTAACGAGGAATATCACTGACAGGAATCGATTCATATTGAAACTTACACTGAATTATTTTTTTAACTATGCTTCAATGAACAGAGCGAAGAATGTACAATTACAACTGATTACATTTTTTAAGTACAGTAAACAAGAATATATCTAACAAACATTTAATATCTATCTAATCTTAATACTCAATTGTAAATGTTAATATTTCTAAATTAAACATTGTTATCATATTATTCATTTTCTAGTAGAGATAAGTCTAATCATTAGTATTGTTCTAGCAAAGATAGTTCACTATATTCGTGCTATGTCATCATGTTTGATAATCGAATGTTATCTTGAAGGGAGTTCGACTGATGTAGAAATTCCAATCTCTGCTTAGTGGCACATATTGCGTTATAAATATGTGTTAAAATAGTATTTTTGCAATTCAGTTACAAGAAGTCGTCACCTTCATGAAAAAGTGGTTCATTTCAACAGTGAGCGCTAAATTGAGTTCATTTTAACACTGAGTGCTAAAACGAGTTCAGTTTAGTACTAGGGCTAAATGAGTTCATTTTAGCACTAGTGTTAAAATGAGTTTATTAACATAAACACATATTGACTTCGACTTACTTGGCAGCAAATTTGCTACTACAGTTTTTGCAACTTCTTAAACGTCCGAAGGAAGGGATTCGCTCATTTTTAAACACAAAATTAAGATATTACTGTGGATATTGAGACAAATATGTCTTGACATTGGCGCTTTTCCATGGCAACTCACGATTTTTGCATTGTTAACTCTCTAAAAACAAACAAAAATGGATTTGATACTATCTAAATGAAAATGAAACGTGATTTTGATTAAAAAAATCTTGTATATAATACGATGCAGAACGACGAAAATATTTTGATGGTAACAAATTACCGACAGATGTTTCAACTATCTACCTCCCTTTGCTGGTGTAGTATTGCGTTCTATCTTCACGCGCTGTTTTGGCGCAGCGTATCATTGCCAATGGAAAATAGTAATTTTCGCCCTGATGAATAACGTCTAAAGAAGACGTGAAACACCGAAACTTGAGTAGCGAGAGTTACAAATTAAAGTGATATCAACATAGTATAATTCAATTTTGCAACATGTATAAAATGTCGTACGAAAGGGTAAAATTATACAATTTCTTAAGAACGTATTCCCCTGTTATGTTTTAGTATTCTGGGACCATATTATAGAACATTACATTAACTACCGTTTGTGTCCAATAAGCTGTGACATTGGAATGGTGATGCGAGTTTTCTACTTCATCATTCCAACTCCCAATTACATATTACTCTACTAGTTGTCAAGATTTATCGAAATTAATAGGTGGAATCTAGAACGTGAAAAAGATGTTATGTTTGAGTGTCGAAATCGAATATTTCCGATGCATGGGACGATAACGTTTATCTGTATATGGTACAACAATAGGTATAGGAATGCCCCATAATGCTTGAACTATTTCAATTATCATCATAAAGTCTCGAGGAGTTTCCATGGCATGCAATTTATGACAAAAGTATCTGAATCTGACCATATGCTATGATGAAACTTTCTGCAACAATAGAAGAAAATGTTCTCTTACCTTGGGGAGTGGTTGGACTGGTTTTATGTGAATTCCACCTACTTCGATGATACTCGGTACAAAAGGTCTTGCAAAAGATAATGAGAAGTGTGTATTCACTACAAACAAACTCGAGTTCTTAGCTATGGAGTCTGTAGATGGTAGTTTCTTGTTAAAATATTTTTCTGCAACAGCTTGATCATTCTTGACCGCATAATAATAATATACTATCTTGAAGATCAAAGTCCCGATGAAATTATCCACCCTCTGCAAAATGCTCATTCTATTGGAATAACTCAATAGGTTATGAGGAATATACGATGGATTATCAGGATTCCCAAATCTGTCGTTGGACCAAGCCATCATCGAAGAAGATGAAAGACCTACTAAAGGAACTTTGAACTTGTCGACGAAACCAAGAAAGCAGTCTGTATTAAAATGTTCGGCCAATATAATGTCGAAGTGTTCTTCTGAGTTCATCAGATGTTGTACCCTTGGATCGGATAAACCAAGCTCACAATCTTCTATTCCTCGTTCAGCCATTTGTTTAGCTGCCAGGTTGTGTTGTGTTCATCACTGGTTTCGAACCAAATTTCAAACGAATTTCTTGATATCCTGGTGCCACAATATCAAAACTGTTAGGACTGATGCTGGTAACGTTATTTCCATCCGACGTCAGTTTTTGTATTAAAGGCTTGAACACATCCAAATGACTCTGTCCAGGATGTTGAAAGATGACCAATATATTGTAGCATTGACCAAGTGGCACTTTGACCAAATTGATGACAAATATCCCCGTTAATAAATAATTTAGATTTTAAGAGTTCATTTTAAAGCTTGCAGGATGTACAATTTATGGATACGATTCAATAAACGGAACAGTAAACGTACTGATTGAGTTTTTTTATGAAAGAATATAGATATAAAACGGTGGAATATTTGTATTCCCCCAACGTTTATATAGAATTGCATTGTTATTAATACTTCAACCTTGAGATTAAATGTTGATCCCAAATATAAATATTTGTTCCAAGCATGAATCAACTGACCATATTTGCTATAAATGATGATGATAAATGCAAATTAATAAAAATATATATTACAATAATTTGGTGGTAACAAGTTACTGACAGATGTTTCAACTATTTTCCTCATTTTGGCAGGAGTACCGATAGAAACATGTTTGTTGTTGTTGATTTGGAATTTACTAACACTCGGAGTAGGAAAAATTGTATGGAGATCCCGTTACATTAACCGTCCTAATTAAACTAGTTCTCTAATATACTATTATTTCACCGTGAAAACGACTTTTTTTTCTCTGCAACAAACCGTTTCTTTGGTAATGACAGAGAAAGTCAACTTAAGGCTGTGAAATTGTATGGAGAGTATCTATTTGTAACATAGAATGTTAGCCGATTAATTGAGAGTTACAGTTGTACAAACAATTTTGTTTGTGAAATTCAAATTTTTCACCTCGATCTGGGGTCTCGACTACAAATTAATCCTCTCCTATGTCATGCAGTAGACACTAATTTCACGTTCTTAATTCAAAAATAACTATTGTGTAATATTGGATTCAATTTAATATTTTTTTGCAAAACTAACTCTGCGAATAACGACTTTATACAAGCCGAACATGTTTCATGAACCACAAATTAATTGAGATCATTACCTACCCTCACTCTTCTTCTGTTAGCAAACATTTTCACTTTCGGATACTTCACCAGGTTAAATGTATTATTGTGATACATATATTCACGACCTGCTGTCCCCAGATGTCGCGTAGGAACTACAATATATTGCAGATGATTAGAAACATCTAAAGAAGTTAGATGCAATTTTAAAAATAAAAAATTTTTGCCAATCACTGTTATGTCATATCGATAGGTTTATCGATATGAAATTTGAGTTCATAATACATCTACAATCTGATTTTATTAGGAGCAAGGTTTATGGGATACGTAGAATATAGGGTCTCGAGATACTGTTATATGGTCTGATACTAAGGCCTTCATTTGGTTTGTTTTGCAACATGGATTAAATGACGTAGAAAAGGGTATAATGGTACAATAACGTTTCTCTATATATGGTACAACAATAGATATGTGAATACCCCATGATACTGGAACTATTTTAATTCGCATCATAAATCAAATGATTTCAAAAGAAGTCTTGTCCGACTTAGTTTACCAGTCTCGGAGAGTTTTCATGGCATCAAATTTATGCCAAAACTATTTGAATTTGACCATATGCCCATCAGCTAGGGTACTATGATGACACGCTTAATTACTTGAAAAATTCTGCAACAAAGAAAATGTTCTCTCACCTTGGGTAGTGGTTGGACTGGTTTTATGTGAATTCCACCTACTTCGATGATACTCGGTACAAAAGGTCTTGCAAAAGATAACGCGAAGTGTGTATTCACTAGAAACAAACTCGAGTTCTTAGCTATGGAGTCTATAGATGGTAGTTTCTTGTTGAAATATTTTTCTGCAACAGCTTGATCATTCTTGACCGCATAATAATAATATACTATCTTGAAGATCAAAGTCTCGATGAAATTATCCACCCTCTGCAAAATGCTCATTCTATTGGAATAACTCAATAGGTTATGGGGAATATACGATGGATTATCAGGATTCCCAAATCTGTCGTTGGACCAAGCCATCATCGAAGAAGATGAAAGACCTACTAAAGGAACTTTGAACTTGTCGACGAAACCAAGAAAGCAGTCTGTATTAAAATGTTCGGCCAATATAATGTCGAAGTATTCTTCTGAGTTCATCAGATGTTGTACCCTTGGATCGGATAAACCACGTTCACAATCTTCTATTCCTCGCTCAGCCATTTGTTTAGCTGCCAGGTAGCGCTGCAGACTGTTACCATTCTTTAATTCGACGTTGAAGGCGTTCATCACTGGTTTCGAACCAAGTTTCAAACGAATTTCTTGATATCCTGGTGCCACAATATCAAACTTGCAAGGACTGATGCTGGTAACGTTATTTCCATCCGACGTCAGTTTTTGTACTAAAGGCTTGAACACATCCAAATGACTTTGTCCAGGATGTTGAAAGATGACCAATATATTGTAGCATTGACCAAATGGCACTTTGACCAAATTAATGACAAATATCCCCGTTAATAAATAATTCAGATTTAAAGAGTTCATTTTAAAGCTTGCAGGATGTACAATTTATGGATACGATTCAATAAACGGAACAGTAAACGTACATTGAACTACTGATTGAGTTTTTTTATGAAAGAATATAGATATAAAACGGTGGAATATTTGTATTCCCCCAACGTTTATATAGAATTGCATTGTTATTAATACTTCAACCTTGAGATTAAATGTTGATCCCAAATATAAATATTTGTTCCAAGCATGAATCAACTGACCATATTTGCTATACAGTCAAATATGCCATTCTCGATAACGATAATAAATGCAAATTAATAAAAATTTGTAATATAATAATTTGGTGGTAACAAGTTACTGACAGATGTTTCAACTATTTTCCTCATTTTGGCAGGAGTACCGATAGAAACATATTTATTGTTGTTGATTTGAAATTTACTACCACTCGAAGTAGGAAAAATTTTATGGAGATCCCGTTACATTAACCGTCCTAATCAAACTAGTTCTCTAATATACTATTATTTCCCGGTGAAAACGACTTTTTTTTCTCTGCAACAAACCGTTTCTTTGGTAATGACAGAGAAAGTCAAGTTAAGGCTGTGAAATTGTATGGGGATTATCTATTTGTAACATAGAATGTTAGCCGATTAATTGAGAGTTACAGTAGTACAAACAATTTTGTTTGTGAAATTCAAATTTTTCACCACGATCTGGGGTCTCGACTACAAATTAATCCTCTCCTATGTCATGCAGTAGACACTAATTTCACGTTCTTAATTCAAAAATAACTATTGTGTAATATTGGATTCAATTTAATATTTTTTTGCAAAACTAACTCTGTGAATAACGACTTTATACAAGCCGAACATATTTCATGAACTACAAATTAATTGAGATCATTAACTACCCTCACTCTTCTTCTGTTAGCAAACATTTTCACTTTCGGATACTTCACCAGGTTAAATGTATTATTGTGATTCATATATTCACAACCTGCTGTCCCCAGATGTAGCGTAGGAACTACAATATATTGCAGATGATTAGAAACAGCTAAAGAAGTTAACACTTTTAAAAATCAAAAATTTTTGCCAATCACTGTTATGTAATATCGATAGGTTTATCGATATGAAATTTGAGTTCATAATACATCTACAATCTGATTTTATTAGGAGCAAGGCTTATGGGATACGTAGAATATAGGGTCTCGAGATACTGTTATATGGTCTGATACTAAGGCCTTCATTTGGTTTGTTTTGCAACATGGATTAAATGACGTAGAAAAGGGTATAATGGTACAATAACGTTTCTCTATATATGGTACAACAATAGATATGTGAATACCCCATGATACTGGAACTATTTTAATTCGCATCATAAATCAAATGATTTCAAAAGAAGTCTTGTCCGACTTAGTTTACCAATCTCGGGGAGTTTTCATGGCATAAAATTTATGCCAAAACTATTTGAATTTGACCATATGCCCATCAGCTAGGGTACTATGATGACACGCTTAATTACTTGAAAAATTCTGCAACAAAGAAAATGTTCTCTCACCTTGGGTAGTGGTTGGACTGGTTTTATGTGAATTCCACCTACTTCGATGATACTCGGTACAAAAGGTCTTGCAAAAGATAACGCGAAGTGTGTATTCACTAGAAACAAACTCGAGTTCTTAGCTATGGAGTCTATAGATGGTAGTTTCTTGTTAAAATATTTTTCTGCAACAGCTTGATCATTCTTGACCGCATAATAATAATATACTATCTTGAAGATCAAAGTCCCGATGAAATTATCCACCCTCTGCAACATGCTCATTCTATTGGAATAACTCAATAGGTTATGAGGAATATACGATGGATTATCAGGATTCCCTAATCTGTCGTTGGACCAAGCCATCATCGAACAAGATGAAATACCTACTAAAGGAACTTTAAACTTGTCGACGAAACCAAGAAAGCAGTCTGTGTTAAAATGTTCGGCCAATATAATGTCGAAGTGTTCTTCTGAGTTCATCAGACGTTGCACCCTTGGATCGGATAAACCACGTTCACAATCTGCTAATCCTCGTTCGGCCAATTGTTTAGCTCTCAGGTAGCGCTGTAGACTATTACCAGCCTGCAGTTCGACGTTGAACGCGTTCATCACTGGTTTTGGACCAAATTTCAAACGAATTTCTTTATATCCTGGTGCCACAATATCAAAACTGTTAGGACTGATGCTGGTAACGTTATTTCCATCCGACGTTAGTTTTTGTATTAAAGGCTTGAACACATCCAGATGACTTTGACCAGGATGTGGAAAGATGACCAATATATTGTAGCATTGACCAAATGGCACTTTGACCAAATTAATGACAAATATCCCCGTTAATAAATAATTCAGATTTGAAGAGTTCATTTTAAAGCTTGCAGGATGTACAATTTATGAATACGATTCAATAAACAGAACAGTAAACGTACATTGAACTACTGATTGAGTTTTTTATGAAAGAATATTGATATAAAACGGTGGAATATTTGTATTTCCTTAACGTTTATATAGAATTGCATTGTTATTAATAGTTCAACCTTGAGATTGAATGTTGATCTCAAATATAAATGTTTGTTCCAAACAAGAATCAATATTTGCCATGAAGTTAACTATGCCATACTAAAAAAAAAACCGATAGTGGTACCCGTTCTTTGTCACTTTGTTTTCCTCACTTATATTATAGAAACACTAAATTCACTATAGTTACGATAACTACCTTGTAATGTTCCGAACGATACAAATGTATAAATAAACATAGCTTATTCATAGTCAAATACAAACTACAAACAACACATGAGGTTGCAGTTTGATGGCGAGTGTAGTTTCGAAACTAAATTCCTTCTGTTACCTGGCTATACCTTCCTGTTAAATTGTTCAAAATGGACGTATCTGGTTTTCGCTTTGTCGAAGAACAAGTCAGATTAGTTGATTGAAGATCAAGTTTCCACGTTTTGATCTAGATACATAAAAATATCTCAAACATCATACGGTTAAACTGACCGCAAGCATAGCAGCGGTTAGTTTAATATCTCGGAAAAAGAAAACTATATCCTGTGAAATTGCGTGGCCTGAAGGTGAAATATTGTCATCTTCGTTATTACTTTTAATTTAACGAACCGGCTAGAGTGTGTTCTTGAGATGACCGTAGTGAAGTTTCGACATCACATTCCTCCTCACATTGAACCTTTAGGTACAACAGCGGTTCTCAAACTTTCGTATTTCGCGCACCCGCTTTCTACAATGAATTTCTTCGTACTCTGTTTACAATGGAATAGACGAGAATAATCTTATTTAAAGCGATTTGACAAAATAAAACGGTATTTAGAAAGCGCTCAAGGAATATGTAGATAGGCCTCGAGAACTTTTTTGCAGACTAACAAAAGTCTTACAATATTTTTTTTCTAAATTAATTTTACTATACTAGAGGAAAACCTATACAATATTCGAAAAAAAAAATGTGTGAGCCAGCGGAAAAGCTTGGAGGTTATGGGTATGGGGGAAGACCTCATTAATCTAAGAGTTCCACAACATCGCAGTTCGATAGAAAAATGAAGTGTGGTAGGATACAAATCGGCGGGTCTCGAGCTTGAAAATAAAGTGACTAACTTAAGCTCGTCTAGTCTGCCCATTTGGATTGTCTCGTGGTGGAACAACAGACGAGATTTCTGATGAACACCGACCATGGAAATTGTAACGTGTAAATTCCACTTAAAGGCCTAGAAATGGCCGCTCTAGTACAATCGGTTAACTCCTGTGACGTCAGCTATGCTGGACCGAATATTCTAAGAGTCATGGACCGTATATTCTAAGAGTCATGGACCGTTTATTCTGAGGGTCATGGTTGTTCGGTGTCAGATCCGAAGTTACCGCTTCTATTCTGAGGTTGTTCTGTGAGACACACGGGACGTCGGAAAGGTGAGAAAATGGCGACACTTCTCGTCAAATCGTTCAAGTGAAAAGTCGCATTGCTAGGTTATTTCAACAGGGAGGTGATACCAAGCTTGTTGTTTGGAACCAAATTCTGGGAATATTCTTCCGTTAAAAACAAAGACATCAATTACTAATTTGGATTGGTATGATTGGAATTAATTGAGTAATTAATGTACCTTCGGGAATCAAAACCTAGTTTCGACGTGGCTGGTTCTGAACGGAAGTAAAGTTTGTCTTATTGGAAGGAAAAACCCTATCGTGATAGAGGTAACTATCTTTGTAATTCCACTTGATTTATTCACTGACTTCAGGAATTAATTTGCCTACATAGGTGGTATCTGACAGAACATAGGCTAGTCCTAATTTGTTCAACAATTGTTACAGTAGGACAGTAGAACAATAGATGTTTGAACATTGCGTGATTTCAGGGTTCTTCTTCTCCCTCTTCCTTTTTTTGTCTATGTTGTGGAAATTCAACAAGTGTATTGAGGCTGGCTTGAATCTGCTGTGGAAAAATTACTTTAGGAGTCGCTGATTTAATTGTGACGTACAATCGTGGAAATGCATTACAATTGTGGCAGGGGTCCTCTACATCAAGTAGAAGTAATAATTCAGAGCCGAGCAAGTACAACACCTTATACGGCTCTCACCAGGTCAGGCTATCGATTCTGATTTTATGTAACATTTGTAATTAATCATTGAATATTTGTATATTGTGTAAATTCAACTGTTCACTTGATCTAATGATCTAAGTTATTACCTTCATCCATATTTTCCATTCATTCGCTTCATATCTCATTAATATTAAATTCTGTCATGAATTATATCAATATTAGTATTTCAAAGTAAATTTCAATCATTCTGGGTACAGGTCTTTTATTTCTTTTTTTTCAGGGTAATTTAACCTGGGGACTTGAGTATTTGTATCCCCCTGTAATATACATAATTCATTGGTTGGTTAAAATACTCTGGCATCCGAATTCTCAACATCTAAAATTATAACCCACGACCGTCTTCACTGTAGCTGTCGGCAACCGAGTGATAAAATGGAGCTTTTAGTTTATCCTTAAGTAAGAGTAAATTGTAACCCTTACATACATGTCTATAGGAAAGTGAGAGATCGCCACCTCTATACGATGTTCCAGACAGGTCAATCCATCCATCATAATCGGATTCCTTAAGGCATGAATTCGAATTTTCCTTAGAGGTTTGGAGGCTTATAGGCATAGGTGAATATCTCACTAGGCGAAGAGTTCCAACTTCGCTGTTCGATAGAAAAATGAAGTCCAGTACAAATACGTTCGGCAGGTCTCAAGCTTGACAATGAAGGGACTAGCTTAAGCTTGTCTAGTCCACCTATCTGGAATCTTTCGTGGTGGAACAACAGACGAGATTTCTGATGAACACCGATCATGGAAATATCTACAGAAAAGGGAGAGATCTCACACGTTTCTACGATGTTCTATAAAAAGGTCAATGAAGTTGTAAGTGAGACGGAATAAGTGGTCACTTCCAACAGTTTGTTGATATTGAACAGAAACGTAGTTGGTGCCAAGGCAGATCCCTGTGGAAGGCGTTGATGGCCATTTTGAAGTTTCTCAATGAAGCTTTGGTGTCAGATTTGGTCATAAGCTTTGGACATATCCAACGCTACAGCTAGGGGTTGACCATATTTTACAATAGATTTCCGCCATACGTCCTACGTAGGCAGGTCTTCTGTTGACCCCTGCTGACGAAAGTCATATTGTTGGTCATTCCGATTTTGACATAGGATTGGATTAGTGGAATTGGCTTATGAATTCATGAGCAAGTATACATGTAGTGTCGTTCCCACTACTAGGAATAATCGTCCTGTTCTTACATTGATTTTATTTAGTTGGAAACGTTCTTCCTATAATTTATTTTAATTCAAAATTTTTATTAATGTGGTTGCTTATTGTTCTGTTGCTGATGTCACATCCTTCAACTCAGTTTTTTAGTTGACACTGGGGCTGTTGTTTCCTGTATTCCAGATACTAAAGTTGAAATTAGTCAACACCAAATCAGATTATAATTTATCCACAGCCAATGATTCATCAATTTCAACTTATGGTTCTAAATTATTAAAATTAAATTTCAAGTTGAAAAGGGATTTCACTTTTCCATTTATCATCGCTCCTCTTGATCTCCCAACCTTCGGTGCATATTCGTTTTCACAATTTAATTAGTGAACCTTAACTCAGACGGTCCCACAAGTAATTTTTTTATCCAACACAAACTCAGATGATCATTAGAGATAGCCCCTAGCGTACGCATGAACTCATATAGTCTACATACTTGCTGTATATAAAACTTTACCATCTCTGCAGGATGAGCAGAATTTGTCACCTCGACTAGCTGTAGCTTTGGCAAACATCGCCTGAGGTCAAACCTAAGGTCAGAAATGATTTTCTCATCATCAGAAACATGTTTTAACAAAGTATCATTAGAACGATTGAGTCTAGCAAAATCGATATTTTTCCATACCTACCCCTTACGAAATTTTGAAAAATTCAAAGATGCAAATTTTAGACGCAGCATGACTCAAAAGTATGATTTTATCAGGGTCATAACCTGCGGGATAAGAAGAATTTAAGGTCTCGACCAGCTGTAGCTTTGTCAAACATCGTCTGAGGTCAAAACTGAGGTTGGAAAGGATTTTCTCATCATCGAAAACATGTTCTATTGAAGTTTCATTAGAATCGATTGAGTCGAGCAAAATAAAGATTTTTCCACACCTACCTCTCATCGTTGTTACCTTCGCGAAATCTGTTTTGCCGCTGTAGTTGCTTCAAAGTCTACATTTAGGAATAAAATTTGAATAGGAAAAGAGCTTCAAGTAATAGAAGTTTAAAACTGCCCAGCTTCTAATGGGACACCCGGTATCAAAGAATCAATATCCTGAATAT
This sequence comes from Endomychus coccineus, assembly GCA_958510875.1. Taxonomy (NCBI): domain Eukaryota; kingdom Metazoa; phylum Arthropoda; class Insecta; order Coleoptera; family Endomychidae; genus Endomychus; species Endomychus coccineus. Next base: position 198,035,751 of record OY294068.1, read on the forward strand.
ATGAATATGCGAGCTAACTCACTAAGGTTCTATAAATCAATAATCCTCACACGTAGTTAAATGTCATAGATATGGATTCTACCTTGTAAATATGAAATGTAGGCAATGCTATGTAAAGTTAGTATACACTTATTTTACAAACACGAAGTGTGAAATAGCATCCTTCTCCGTTGCTACTCTTTGTTTCGAAAGAGTTCAGCTTGTAATTAAAAAAGTTCAGGAAAGTGACATTCTCTGGCGAATCTACGGAGATGAGTCAACGTAAACTTTTGAACGCAAACATAGAAGGTAAATTAAAAAAGTAGATAGGGCCCCTGTTGTTATTGAGGAAACGATGCGGTATGAATTGATCTTGCAAGAATGGGTCAAAGGAAAATTAGATTTTTTTAGTAGCATACGTATTAAGACGCGCAATCGTTCAGACTTTCAGGATAATTTGTTACTATACCCATTAAATTTATATTTACGCGTATTCCAATTTGCTCTTGAACTTTTCAATTCGATGGTACACTCGCCTATACCGCAGAAGAGATTTTGTCTTATTATAGGCGTTTCAACTCCCTTGCCTTTAAAGACGTCCGTCTGTTCATTCCTGTATTTCCTGGAAACAAGTAGAAGGTGATTGTTTTCCGCACTCGTTGGCCTGGTTTTGCATTTAAGAACATTCTTTTAGCTAACGCCGCTAACTTCTTATATTTGCATCCTTTGTCCAAATTGAGCTGTGAACATCTTTTGCACGGACTTCCCCTAGAAAGATGCTGGGGTTTCACCCCATGGGTTCGAAGTATTTGGTATTGGACCTAAAGATTCAGGTCCCCGTACATTCTGCTGATCTATCGGTATACCAACAGATTGCTCTTTTCCAGACAGAGTGAGTGTTTCCCTGTATCCATTCTTCTGTCATTCAAAAGATTCTCATTCTCGGCGTTCAGTAGAATTTGATTTATTTGCTATAATATGAATAATCAGCGTATCCCATTGCTCAAACGATTGTGATGAACCCAAATTTTTAGTTACTGTATCTAAAAGTGTTCGTAATTGTACAATCATGTGATTCTTTCGTTATGATTGGTTGTTCAAAAATCGCTCTCACATGGTTATGAATAATTGATGGTTTATTCCAAACTTCTATTCTAAAAGATCCCAAGCAAGATTCTTATTATTGTCAGTAACTTCAATAGATTCGATAACTTGAGTTGCATCACCTTATATACAAGAGCGTAAATAACAAAACTTTTGTATGTTTGATATTGAATCATTTATATGAATCAGAGATCTTAATGTATCCCTGAACTCAAGCCATTGACCGTATTGTCCTTTAAAAATGGGTAAATTTATCGTAGGTAATTTGACACTTTGCGCAACCCCACCACCAGAAATCGGCAACTGAGGACTTGATGATTTTTTTTTTGTTGGGAGTTGGTTGAAACCCTTTATGGGCACCTTATGGTCCTGTTACATTTCATAAGGTAGTGTGAGAATCCCTGAGTCCCGAACTTAATCACCTCAGATATACCCACTAACCACTCCACCTCGTGTGGTAAGCTCGATCCTGCAATCAGGGCAGTCTCGATGACACTTGGGCTTTTTGACAGCCCATTGTATCTTGCCGCACCACTTTGTCGGGCCATCGGAAAAATTCCGCCGTCACAGGATTCGAACCCGCGACCAGCAGCCACAGTGATTAGAAGATCGATTCTTCTACCACTGACTTACCCAGGACTTGATGATGATGTAACCTTTGAATTATTGAAGTCAATAATTACCAGATTTATTCTTGAAATAATATCGTGAAATGCCCATTCAAATGATTCTAATTCGGTTGAATCGCTTGTATTGACAAAATATTGAATTTCAGAATTGACCTCGTCAAACTCGTCTCAAGTACCGTCAAATCGTTCTAATCGTAGCTTCAATTGGCTAATAATTTCATTGTTTAAATTATTTAAATCAAGTGAATCGTAAACGATATTGAACGAGATAATTTTATCTTGATATTGCCTCGCCTTGCTTTTGCTTTTTTGAATTTTTAAGACATTGTAATAAGTAGTTCAAAATGAAAGCATCAAATTGGAAAGGGCTCACTTGAAGAGAAGAAACTGTGTGATATTTTGTCTTGACGCGCAACTCTCTTCAGCTTGAACTCGGGAACAATAAATTTTTTTGCTCGTTGTTTTCATAAACTGATGAAACAATAATTAACAACTCGCAGACTGGCAAATTTTACATTTGATGATAGATTTCACAACCAACTTCTTGTATATCCGGCTCGAAGGACCAACATGTTAAGGACTAACTTCTAATAAGTGGACTGTATTTCTATTACGTTGTTGGACATTAAAAATATAATAATAATCATTTTTTATGCTCTTATTCTCGAACAAATTATATAAACAAATTTGTTTTATCCCCCTGGTTACAACAACATAACAACAAGTCCCTGTGCTGCTATCTATCAGCAACTACATCAAGCCGTCGAGCAAAACAATGCTGCCACGGTTGCAATTACAAAACTCACAATCTAGTGACAAACTATATAATAATATAAAACAGGCATTAGGCCTAAACAGGGGCCTTCCACCGAAGTTTTGAATCCTATTCTTCTTCGCTGTCCTCCTTATTGTTATATGTAAGAGGGTAAGTCCCAATATTCTCTCAATGATAGCCGTAGAACAAGACCTTGTAGCGCCAGCCATGTCTTTGGGTCTCACTTAATTTCCTTTTTTAATGCTTGGTTTTGGAATTCTACGAAATATAATAGTTCATCAAATAAAGATGTTCGATCAACCTCAAGGCGAGCTATAACCTGAATTAAAGAGAACTTCCACCACCAGTTCGATGTTTCAAAACCATTAATCCTTCCTATTCTTTTACCTGAGAAATATAGAAATTGCAACTTCCCTGATCATCATAACAAGGTTGAAAATAATAAGTGTTATATTGTTATTTCGGTTCATTGGATAGCATTAGAGGGTAGAATGTCTTGACGTTTCATAGTGCGATGTTGTATAGAGTGACGAAATTTCGAGCGACTTATGGATTTTCAAATCCTCAATACAACGGTGATTTAATGACAACGAATTGTGTTCGTACACGTGTAGGCAAGAGAGAAACGAATCAGGGATCGTTGAAATACAAAACCGTTCATCAACCAAACATAACTATAAAGCTTTCGAAAGCATATCTCAAAGGAGTGCATAAAAACGACGAGTAGACGTGTTCGGAGCGCGAAATATTTTATAACAACCTCCAACGAAATTTATCAAAGCTTCATTATACCGGCTTGTATAACGAGCAACACAAAGTTTGTTACTAATGAAGGCCTGAAAAACGTAACTCGATGAGGATGACACACAAACATTACTTCTCGTAACAAACGCGAAAGTGTCGTAAAGGACAAGAGCTACCCGGCCGCCACCGCCGCCGCCGCCACCGCCTACGCTTCCATCTGCCGTGTGTTGCTTGGGATCGTCCCAGCGTTAGGCAATTAGTGGCCACAGAACAAAGCCTCGGGTTGCTCGGCAACTCTCTACTCTCTTATTTAACGTTACCTATGCGAGCTCTTGGCTGTGTGTTGTGTGAATGTTGTTGTTGCCGCCAACGTTGCTGCTACTCCTGTTGTTGTATAGTATTCCCTGTTCTAATTTATTTGGTCGTGTGTGTCGTCTTCAAATGGCGTGGATCGGGAATTGCCAGTCCCACAGTATGTTTGCTGATGCGATATAATTTTCAACCGAAAAGGTTGCCGTGCGAGGAAAAATTTATCTTCATGTTCACACGTTGCTTTTATCGACCTTGAATCAAAGTGATGAAAATGAGAAAAGTTACAGTTCAATTACGTGAAACTAGTTTGTGCGGGTTACAATTCTTCATGAATAAGTAACCGATTGATCTTTAATAATAGTTCATCTTTAAACACATACAATGAAAATGATTGCAGTTACATCTATTCCTAAGATTATATGGAAGGGGGAAGAAACTGGATACTTAGATTGAAATTATTGAGAGATAAATGTGGTATTTCCGCAATTAATGGAAAACAAACATAATGGGTATTCTTCTAAGTGATAATCTACGAGGATAGGTCAACAAGTCCTTACAAATACTATGCTATGGCACTCGTATCTGTCAAGTAGAGTATTGATCATACGAGGGCAAGGTGAAAATTCCCTCAAAAATAAAACAGATGGCGCCAAAATCGAAAATCTCATGACATTTGTTATGTACAGGTGTCCCATTTTGGGTACTTTTGCGGGGTATCTCCTTTATTTTTAAAGATAGAGAGTTGCGGTTTTCGCGACACTGTGCTACTTTTTCATAAAACTCAAGATGCCGTCAACAGAATTTTCATAGCCCTTTTAGTTTTTAAGATACAGGGCATTTCTGAAAATGTTGCATTTTGTGACCCCCCTCGTATCTCCGTTATCCTTCAACTTATCGAAAAGGTAAAATAACATTCTAATAGTTTTTTTTCCGTAGAATGCAGTGGTGCAGATAACTTTTGTTACATATTTACTGTTTTTGAGTTATAAAGTAAACTTATGTTTTTTTAAATGGAACATCCTGTATATTTATAGACTATAAAATTTGTCTTTTTTTTACCTTTTCAAAAATATATGATAGTATAAATTTTTTTTCAGAAACACGTAAATAATTGACAATTTTCAGAAAATTAAATACATATTTTAATAGTAGGCTATGGATAACAATAATAAACAAGTGCAACTTACATATTACTAACAAATAATTGGATACCTTGTATATAGGTATCTATTAAAAAAAATTCCCATAGATCTTTTTCTAACAGTAAGTTTGTAACAACAGTTTTGTGGCGTAAAGTGACAATATAACAAAAACACAAAATAACATTATAAAAAAAAATTAAATGTGATGTTCAAATTGACCACCATTTTCTCTAATGCAAAATTGGCACATCTTTGGGATTCTTTGAATAGCGTTCAAAAGAACCATTGTTTTCATTCGCAGATTTCGAAAAGCTAAATGAGTTGCCTCTCGAAGTTTTGCAATGCCGTCATATCGAGTTTTATATACTTCATTTTGTATATAATCCCATAAAAAAAATCTAAAATTGAGAGATCTGGTGATCGTGGAGGCCATCTAACAGGTCCGTTGGTACCTATCCATCTTTGAGGAAAGTTATTATTTAGAAAGGCCCTTAAGAGCCTAGAGTTATGACTTGGGGCACCATCTTGCTGTAGGTAAACAGCATTATACTGGGCTAATGGAATGTTTTCGAGCAGTTCTGGAATAACTTCCTCAAGAATTTCTAGGTATCTACGTGCTGTAAGACCTCCTTCAAAAATCCTATAAACTATATGTCTACCCAAAATAAAACATGAAACCTCAACTCCAAAGCGTCCTTGTTGTGCCCTTTCAAACATTAAATGCAGATTTTCACTACGCCGGTTCCTGGTATTGTGACGATTGAAAATGCCAGCACTTGAAATAAAGCATTCGTCTGACCAAAAAACAAGTCTGCCAAATAAATCGTTAGCATCGATTTGTTGCAAATACCACTGGCAAAACAGTGCCCGGCGCTCGGCATCGCCAGGATGCAAATGTTGTAGTATATTAAATTTGTATGGATGATACTTATATTTCTTCAAGATCCTCTGAGCGTTAGTTTTTGGCACACCAATTTCCTTCTAAATTTTTCTACATGAGGACGAAGATGTTGCTTCTATATATCCTAAAGTATCTACCTCTTTTCTTTCCCTGTTCTCTTTGTTGTATGTTTTAGGGCGCGGGTGAACAAATGATCCGTGCTCAACTAAATTTGCTTTTAAACGGGCAAATATCCCAAAAAACGGTTGCCTTCTTTCTGGATATCTAACAAGCAAAAATTAAAATGATAATAGAGATTTTCATAGCCATAATAGCTTACTCACCTTTGGAAATATAATTCCGAAGCTTCTTCAGAATTTTCATTACTCTGTATAAAACATACCATCATATCATATTTCTCATAATTTTCGTAAACTGCCATTATTCGAAAAAATTGATAAATATCTATCGAATAATGATACCAAAAGAACGAAAATAAACAGCTTAAATGCGATAGAGATTTGATGTTTATATCTGTTTCTTGTCATAAACAATATCAATGGCCTACAATTAAAATACGTATTTAATTTCTAAAAATTGTCAATTATTTGCGTGTTTCTGAAAAAAAGTTTATACTATCATATATTTTTGAAAAGGTAAAAAAAAGACAAATTTTATAGTCTATAAATATACAGGGTGTTCCATTTAAAAAAACATAAGTTTGCTATATAACTCAAAAACAGTGAATATGTAACAAAAGTTATCTACACCACTGCATTCTACGGAAAAAAAACTATTAGAATGTTATTTTACCTTTTCGATAAGTTGAAGGATAACGGAGATACGAGGGGGGTCACAAAATGCAACATTTTCAGAAATGCCCTGTATCTTAAAAACTAAAAGGGCTATGAAAATTCTGTTGACGGCATCTTGAGTTTTACGAAAAAGTAGCACAGTGTCGCGAAAACCGCAACTCTCTATCTTTAAAAATAAAGGAGATACCCCGCAAAAGTACCCAAAATGGGACACCCTGTACAATCTTTAACTACTGGGTTTTCCATTAAGGTTGGGTAGATGTTAAAATTGAATCAAACAAGTTGTGTATGAGATATCAACGAATTTTCTGTTTTATTTGAAAGGCCTATTAATGACATTATGTGTGGAATGATACATAGTTCAAATGGCCGCCGCGGCTTCGGTAGGTGGCGCGCATTCGAGAGGTCCAATTTTCGACGATTCTGGCGCATAGATCAGGTTGAATTTGAGCAATGGCACGGGTTATGTTAACTTTGAGTGCACCGGTCGTTTGCGGCCTATTGGCATAGACCTGCGACTCAAGAAAACCGCAAAAAAAATCTAACGGGGTCAAATCGCACGATCTCGGTGGCCAGTTCACGTCGCCTCTGCGTAAGATAACCTTGCCCTCAAATCGCTCGTGCAGAATGTCCATTGTAGCATCAGCTGTGTGGCAGGAGGCGCCGTCTTGCTGAAACCATATATCGTCCACATCCATATGATCCAATTTGGGCCAAAAGAAATTGGTTAACATAGATCGGTAGCGCTCTACGTTGACGGTGATGCCATTTTTATAATAAAGTTTTATCATTTGAACGCGTTGCTCGACACTAACTTGCCATGGAGATTTGTCTTGAGTGACTGAATAATAAACAATAGATTTGACAGATGCAGCCTAAATAACATGGCTGCCATGAATTGTCAAAATCTACCCATCCCTATTGGAAAACCCATTAGAAGGCATTAAAATTTTCAGACTGATATGTCATTCAGTTCTGTTTTAACATCCATTGAAAACAAGCTATCTTGAAGATTTTTGTAAACATGAAAAAACTGAATTTCGCGTCTTGATTAAATATAATTTCTTGCGTGGAATTAACATTACGCCAACCAAAGCATCGCTTGTTAAACATTATGGGGCTCTTCACCATCGATTGGAATGATTCACAAGTGGTTTAATGATTTTCGATGTAGTAGTATGACTACAAACGAAGGCGAACGTTCTGGTCGTCCCATTGAGGTTACAATGTCAGAAATAGTCCATATTATCCATGGTATGATATTGAACGACCGGCGAGTTAAAATGGAATGGGATTGCTGAGGCTCCAATCAGATAGATTTTTTTTAAATTAATTATACCCGTAGGGACATCACATGGCTATCCTGCCATGCGGGTGAATAGTGAACTTATATGGAGAGAAGAATTCGAAAATGGGGTGTACTCAGTCGAAATAAGTCATAATAGCCAAAGATGAAATAAGTGGAGGTTCAAAAAGCGTTGTTGCGGCAAAAAAAGGATTGAATCTTTCTGTTGGAGAATTACAGTGTTTATTCTGATGTACTGTCATGGTTAGTGTTTATCTATACAATATCTGTGAGAAGAAGATGGAGCACAACTTATTTTTATGGGAAACCCTTTATGGGTACTTTATGGCCATGTAACATCCTATAAGGAAGTGTGGGAGACCCTGAGTCACCTCAGGTATACCCACTAATCTGGTAGACTCGATGCTTTAATCAGGACAGTCTTGATGACACTTAGGTCTAACGGTCCATTGTATCTTGCCTCACTACTTTCTCGAACCATCGAAAAAATTATGCCGTCGCTTAGATTCGAACCTGTGATCGGAAGCCACAGTGATTAAAAGATAGATGCTCCTACCACTGAGCTAATTGGCTCCCGGAACAAAAAGTAAATCCCAGGAAGGCTTGAGATGTTCTCAACGAACGGGGGTACGGAACATTTTGCATAAATTTTTGAATATGAGAAAGCTATCTGCCAGATGGATGCCTGTTGACAACAAGCGCAACAGCGTGACAACTTCGAAGGAGTGTTTGGCGATGTTCAAGCGCTTCATAACCGTGGGCGAAACATGGATCCGTCACAACACCTCAGAGACCACAGAACAGTCTAAATAGTGAACTTGTCCTGGCGAATCGAAGCCGAAAAAGGCCACATTGAGTTTATCGGCCAACAAAGTCATGGCCACAGTTTTTTTTTGGATGCACACGGTATCGTTCAAATCGATTACCTTGAAAAAGGCAAAACGATCACCGGCGTATATGATGCAGAGCTGTTGGATCGATTCGACGCCGAGTTGAAGCGAAAGCGCCGCATTTGGCAAAGAAAAAAATGCTCTTAAACCAGAAGAAAACGCATGAATTGCGCTACGAATTGATTCGTCATCCACCATATTCGGCTCCCTGCGATTTTCATCTATTTCCAAACTTGAACAAATGGCTCAGCGGAAAGAGAGTTGGCTCCAACGACGAGGTCATCGCTGGAACAAACGCCTATTTTGGAGGATTGCCGAAATCGTATTATTTGGGAGGGATGGAAAAATTAGAAAAACGTTAGTGTATCGGGTTACAAGGAGATCATGTTGAGAAATGAAATAAGTATTGACCAAATCAACTATTTGTTGTTTCATTCTTCACGGACTATTCAATTTGCCCTCGTATTATACACATTCCATTCAGTCCTGTTAAAATTCTATATATTTATTTGTTACAACACCGATCATTTATTGTGGTCGCATGCTCTTAAATTTGCAAGCTAGCCATTTTAATAGTTTATTAAATATAAATGACCTATTGTTGTCCTAATAACTGTTCAGTTTTCTGAGAATCATCGCCAAATAATTGCTTTCTACGAATTATTTGGCAAAAGTATGAACGAACAGATTGTTTTAATTGGGTTGGCAATCATAGCATAAAGTAGAAGTATTTATCTTGTGTAAACGTATACTTATTTACAAAGATTTTTATAATATTATGATAATTATTGATAATAAGTAAATTATCCACGGAAGCATTTTGATTGAATCCGGACACAAAACATTACAAATCTAATATAATGTAAAATATACACATTTTAAGTATTACGACATACGACAAAAAAAAGTTCAAACATATCTCAAACAGCCAACTAAAAAAAATAGATTAATGGTAATATTTTAATACGTATTAATTGATAACATAATACAAATACGACTTGAGTGTTTATTGTTTCGCGAAACGTAAGCAAAGACGTAGAACATTGTTTTTTATATCTAATACTAATGGTCTCGAGCTTGATAGTGGAGTGGTGACTAGTTTGAGCTCGTCTAGTCCACCCATCTGGAGTCTCTCGTGGTGGAACAACAGAAAAGATTTCTGATGAACACTGACCATGAACATATTTATAGAGAAGGGAGATACCTCCCACCTTTTTACGATGTTCTAGAATGACTAAATCGATACCTATAATTCACCACTTGTGAACAATTCCATAAATAAATTACCACCACATCATTGTCTACCCTAACCCCCAATTTGTACCACATTCAGACTGGTTTTTAATATTTGAAGACACAGTTTTAGATTTAGCTTTATATGATAGCTCTTAGCTCTCAGAATGCCACAGTGTGGCGAATCAATTTGTCAGCATTAATTATAAATTAAATGTTACAAGTTTTGTGTACATTTGAACTCAATTCTCCAACCCAACTTTCGAAAGTTAAAATAATTTTATACTATTCAAGCGAATAAACCGTAGATATAGCTCGATACTATTCACTTTTTTTTCAGACTAATGATACTACTTGTGTGTTATTAACATCTTAATTCACCTCGATACCTGGATCTATGAATTTTTGGCTCTGTCCTCGTATAATGTACCCACTTCTGAGCCTCTATATGATCGCTAACCTCTATAATGTTTTCATTCGTGGTTGTGAAACTGATGCCTTGTTTTAAACTGTTCGCTGTGAATGATCAAATGCCTTTGATTTTCCGCTAGTCCCTGAAGAGTAACAACAGCAAATGTAATTTTCATTATTTCATACCGGGAAAGACATAATTTTCCTGTCGGATATTATTTCCTTGTTTTTGGTAAGCCCTGACGCGTTGTCATACAGGTAGTGTGGTAGTAATCCTTCAATGATAAAATCAATAAATGTCAAGTGATATTGCACGCCCTTGTTCCAAGTGCTCAATACACATCACTAACATTCGGTTTTGAGGGTAGGCATTTCTAAAGCCCTTTAACGCGTTAATTAATTTTGAATGGAGGTTTTGATGCTCGCATACTCCACGAACGTATATATTGAAAAATCCTAATTATTTCGTTGAATTGAAAATCGCCAACGATTGGACATTTGTTCTTCGCCATTCCAACGTGGATTGATATTTATGCTTATGATGGATTGATGGAATATGTAAAATCAATTCGGTTCATATTTATGGATCAAATAAAGGTAGCCGAAACGTCGATAGTTTAAATTTCTCTAAAAAGATCTAAAGAGAGGATTTTAAGTGAACGCTTTCTACACGTTCCATCATTATCATTATTATTATAAATGAAGGAGAGATACCTTATGCCATTTGCACTCCTAATCACCTAGCGGTAGGTTTCAGAGTGTTCACCAGGTGTCCAAGGTATACGAACAGTCGGGACTGGGAGTTAATAAGTACAATACTAATAATAATAATAATGTTTATCTCTTAATTTTTCTCCCTTGTCTCCACCTAATTACGTTTGTGTAATATTACATTATGATTCAATAGCGCTGGAAAAAAAGAATGCAAACCCTCATCAGTATATGCACAGACAGTCTCGTGAGGGAATTACCATTTGATGGCCTGGTGGACACAGTAGGTGACACGTGACATGGGTTGCAAAGGGCTTCGGACTAAGCATTAGGGAACCGTAATGCCCCCCCCCCCCAATTATTATTAATAATAAATGTCAAAGAGTGCTCTTATTAATCATTCAATGTTCCAAATATCAGAAAAATAGAGGAGATAAGACCAATGTATCATGAGTTTGTGGCACACCGTATATCGGTCAAATAGGCAGACCGGTTGAAGTTTGAATAAATAAAAAAAATTCTTTTGAAATCAAGATGTCACATTACACTGATGACTCTCATTACAGTCTATACCTTCGATTGAAAATGCAGAAATATAGTATCTATCACAAGAAATATGATTCATTAGCATGCAATAGAAAAGTTTGGTTCTATCAACTCTTCAAATGATTTGCTCAATTACTAATTAGACTCAAGAAACTCCAATCTGTTCACATCGACAAATCAAACAACCGAAATTTACATATTCCTTCTACAATAGATATATCACATTTATTACTTACAAATAATTTTCCAATAAACATGATATAGTTTGGAAATAAAATGATAACTTCAAAACCGCATTCAACTGTTCAATAAACGTAGTGTTATTCAACGAAAGTAATTGTGTTACATTTGTTAAAAATGGGATAGCATAAAGAAACCGACAACTCAATTCAATTTATGAATTTATTAAATGGGAATGGTGCCACTTATCATACGTTGCTGCTACGATTTAAAAAAGCTCTTTCAAAAATTGCCCTCGACTGAGTTTATTTTCCACATAAAGACACTGACGGAAATCCCTGTTTTTAGAAAGCCTTATTTCCTTCCGTTCTCATTAAACAGGTAATTATTTATTACATCGTGGAATTTCCATCTTGAACATCAATATGAAGACTATGATAGATCAGAGGAATATTGGAGTGTCCTGGATAAAACTGAAACGCCTTAAATATATCGAAAATAGTTGGAAGTCAAAGTTTCAATTGAAAAAACTAGACATTTACAAATTCCTGAAATATTCAATTCTCCAAATGACTTCAATTGATTTTGAATTAGGTATAAAGAATATATTCGATATGTGGGTTAATTCACTAGCTTGCCGCCTCTACTGTTACCAGTTCTTCAACAAGTTCATTACTCGACGCGTAATTGAATTCGGAAGAATATGGAAAATATGCATCAAGTAAAACTCGGATCACAAAGGTTGAGTCGTTAATTGTTGACAATTGTTTCTATGGCAGGAATCCGATGAAAAACATGGGGTATCTGGATCCAGTCTGGAACCAATGCCTTCTTCGGAAACTTCGATCATATGCTTTGCCGTCCCAATTGATATCGAGTTTTCCCTCGGATAGGTCACTCAACATGATGGTGGCTGGAGTCTTATGAGAAACGCTTTGCACCAAGATTATTTCTACTTCACCTGGCAAGAATAACGAACAAGGCGGATCTCACAACCTCAACTATGACGAATATGCTAAAAGCTACATTAGACCTCGTGATCTATCGATCTGTTCTGGAGTAGTACTGTTCACATGTTCGGTGTTCAGCTCCCAAAGATACACTAAACAGCGTTGGCAGGTGGGAAAAATTCTCCGTACCACAAACTCGATGAAAATGTACTAAATTTTACCTCAGCGTATCACTTTTTAATATTACATGCCATATGAAAGAAAAACACATTATATGGATAGTATGTAAATATATTTGCTATGTGACGGCTAGTGGCTAGTTTGGCGGAAGCTGCGTGAGAGAGAGGGACAAAGAACAAAGAACTGTCAGTTCACTCAGTTTCGAAATCAACCGCTAGAAGCAGGCATGAGATACTTCTAGAAGGGTCACTGAATCTAGAAGGCCGTACCGTCCTCACCTTGCGGGTATAGCCAATGGGCGTGGTCCAATACTTGAAATGGTTGCAGAGTTCAAATAACCCACAAGACTTGCTTTCTAATCTCTCTCTTGTCATAGTCATCTGCTATGGTGCTATGGACATTTTGATTTCTTGTTTCAAATAATCGATAAAATGTTGATGTTTTTCAATATATCCAAAAACAGTACCACATTTATCAAAGGAGAACCACCGTACTTTTTGACAACCAAAAGTACCACATGTGGTACTATAGTACCACTCGGGCTACGCTGACACTAAAGCACTTATAATTTTAGAAGACGGCTGTTCGTCTGGTTGGTAATGTCACATAATATATGAATTTATTGATCTTTCCAGAACGTCGTGGAGAAATGTGCGACCTCTCCCTTCTCTAGAAATATCTCCATGGTCGGTGTTCAATATGGGGGATATCTAACTGTAGCATTAGATATCTCCAAAACATTTGACAGAGTCTGGCACCGAAACATTCTTGGAGAACTTTTGTCATATGGTTCACTGCCTCAACTTTGTGGCTTACTGTCGAGTTTTCTCACAGATAGATCTTTTATGTGGTGGATGACGGAGTATCCTCTAATAAAATGGCTATCAATGCGGATTTTTCACAGGAATCTGAGTCTTGGCATCAATTTTGTTACTTCTCCATATCAACAATTTTTTGGAAGTGACCACTTGTCCCGTCCACAGCTTTACAGATGATGGTACACTTCAAACCGCATTCTCATCAAGAGCTCCTATACTATCCAATGAAGACAGAGGAGCGAGACAGAGATAGGTTGACTCAATTCACGGAGATCTAGCAACGATTCAGAAATGGTGATCTACTTTACATCCCAGCACCTTAACATAATATACAACGCACAGATTCTACCTGTCCTGTAGAAAATACGCCCAAGCTCTTAAATTCTATTCAGTAGAGAGCTATTCGTCTGGTAATTCATTGACCTCTCTGGAACATCGTTGAGAGGTTGGCGATCTCTCCTTTTTCTATAGATATATCCATGATCGGTATTCATCAGAATGTCCGTCTGTTATTCCACCACGAAAGATTCCAGCATCCCCAACATTCGGGATTCGATAAAGATAAGATGAGAATAAATGAGCGTCCTATTCAAATCACACGTCTAGTTGGACCGTATTATGCATGGTTACATCCGAATAGGTAAGCATAAAATAATTATTTAAAGATGGTTCGGAAGAACTTGAATTGGATAGGAGCATGTAATGTGAATTTGTTTTATCATTCATAGAAGAAATGGCTCAATATGGATCTCATCAAATAAAAGTATCATGTCGTTTTCATATTTATTTAAAAATTTATTTTGGACATGTGTAAGGAACATTTGTTCTTCTTCAACTACCGGACCGCTTAAGTTCATTTGAACTTCTTAAAACTTATATTCGTGTGGACTAATTGTATATAAAAGTGAGGATAAAATCATAGTATTTGCAGGATATTCCTTTATCCAATTAGGAAGCCAGCCATTTGGCAACGCACTTTATTCAGTCATAACGTTTATACACGTTTATTTACATGTAAAAACATTTTCCAATCACACAAGAACATCTATGGAACAAAAACATCGTACAGTTATCCGCAAGAAACAGGTACATTTATGTTAAACACTAAATAATTAATCACCTGTCAATACTAGCCATGCGCCATTAGGATTAAACGGTACTGACGAAAACTACGTACAAGCTTTATGTTGATGACGTCACACTTACAATGATAATAATAATAAAAAAAATACGTGTGGCACTCGGGGACTGCCGCGGTAAAGCTATTGCATAGCATTTTTTATCAACTTATGCAATTATTTTATTTATTTTTTGTTTATGCAGTGTTTTTTTTTCTTTGATATTAATTCAAGTTACACTTTTTGAGAGTGGTGACCGATGAGAAAACACATTTTTTTCTTTTATTGAATAAATGAGAAGTTAATATCGCTTAAAATATTTTTATTATCTTACAATACATGTAGGTTATTCTGGAATTTTTATCATTGAAACTATAGGTTTATGGTAACTGAAATAAGAAACATAAGTTTGAGACTTGACATCCTCTAAATATCTGGAAAATACCGCGTCAATGGTGGTCCCATATTTTGTTGTGGATTCTTGTGGATCATTATTCATTTTCAAATTCAATTTTTCCGAAAGAAAAGTTGTCAACCGCTCTGATTTTTTATCAGCGAAGTTGATGTTGAAATCGCCAGCCAAGTTAAGTGGAAATTTATTACCATTTGTACCAAGTATTTTCGACCCTTCTTCAGTGTACTCCAGTAAAGTGCGATGAATAAAATGCTCTACCTCGTCCAATTTTGGATTCGGAGAAATGTAAATTGCTACCATGACTATGTGTAGGCCATCTCTAAGTTTGCATAAGCACGCACAATCTCCAACAAATGAGCGCCTACCATTAACATCACTAACGTGTGCAATATTCATTTCAATATTCGGAGTCATAATATTAATAACATTATTATTTTTTTGGTAAATAGCTACCCCACCTTTTGGAACAGTATCTACAACAGTATATATTATATACCTACATGTATACTTACGGGGTGCACATACGGTGAGTGTGGCATTATAAAGATATGATAGATACCTATACACCTATATACTTTCTCACAAACAGCTGCCTACGTATTCGTCCGATTTCGGAGCAGCTCGTCTCGATCCGTGCGAGCTTCTTACAGTCGTACCATATACATACACGTTAAGCGAACGCTCGGCCGAGCTACATGTTAGGTGTTTAGGTCTTAGGTTATTTTTCGTTACGGAATTTCTTGATTCGGTCGCCGCGCTCAAAGCCCGCGATAAAAGCTATATGCAATAGCTTAATAGAAACAGGTACTCTCAGGTCTCTGGTACGCGCGTCTAACGTATTAACTCTAACTGACGCGTAGCGAGCTCCTAGAGGCATATGTGAAAATGAGCCCGCGATAAAAGCTATATGCAATAGCTTAAAAATGCATTTATTTTGTACAAGGTAAAAAGAAAATACAATGTAAAAAAGAGAGAGGCGAAGTTTAGCTTATGATATTCATATTTAACCTATAACAAAAATAAAATAAAGACAAAGCCCTGGAAGAAAGTATACACTTATTTATCGAAAAGTAAAAGAAGAAGAAAAAAGGGAAAAAATCTAATAATCTAAGTTTGTTACAGAGAAAAGAAATAGATTTATGCAATAGTAAATAAAATACTTCGCAAACTGTAAAATATATAGAGACTGTTCTTTTTGTAAGTCTAGTAGCGTCGATTTGAGTTTTTTTTTTTAGAAACCGTCTGAGCCTGTTTTGAACGCAGGGGGTATAAAATTATATATTTTAACTGCACTGTAGGTGAAATATCTATTCGACCAAGCAAGACGAAATTTAGGCAAGTCTAAATTGTAAGTATGACGTATTTATTAACTCAATTTGTGTATCGAGTTGCACTTATTAAGACTGCCAGTATTTTTCTCCATATACTTTGTAATCAAAATATTTGATTCGGTATTAGGCAGAGAAGTAGCTGCTTAAAGACCAATCTTAGACCCTAAATAGAATCTGGCTAAGAATATGAACTAACGAATGTTCACAACCGACTTCATTCAATGAGTGCTTTATTTGAAAAGGAGATCAAGAATTTAACTCAGTGATTATATTGTTACGATTTAATAAATGTACTTATTACGTCGTTGCAATAAGAACGGCCAAGTAATACTTTGTAAAGTAAACTACACGACTTTTGGAATATCGTCTTGTTTGAACAAAACTGTGTGGGAGTTTCAGGGTAAGTAGCTAATAACCGTAACTTCTTGTCCCTCCTCGGTCGGGACTTCCTGTATTCCTTCGAAAACGCAATATAGACTCTTATATTGCTTTACCAAATTGCATGGCAGTTTTAAAGCAAATCTTTGCAAGTCTTTTTACTTCTTTTTTACTGTTTTGCATTAAATTTGAATACGCAACTAGGAACTTTATATTTTAATTAAGGAAATATTGAAGGCAACTCAAACTCGGATTTTATTCTGCTTTAGCGAGGACAATTCTAGCCGCTTTTATTTTATGATGCCTTTTACAAACGAACGATTTAATGGTTATGTTAGTAGGGTAAAGTGTGTCAATAAAAATGCACTTACCTTTCCTTTCTCTATGAGCACTATTAATTGTATCTGTGCCGTTGGTTCATGGATACTGGAAGGCTAACGGAAGAGGAATTGAATACAGTTTGGACATATTGGAGGGGCAAGTATAATATAGAGAAGCAATTCGACTACGATTGATCGTGTTGCAGCCTTTCAAAAGACTGAATTTCCTAGATTTGCACCTCAATAAAATCATGTCCTCGGGGAGTAAGTTCCAAAAGTGTTTTCAGGAGTGCTCTTACATGTTATAGGATGAACTACAGTAGTTAAATGTTAGATTTTTCCAAATTTAGGAAGGGGTAGGTATGAAAAAATTTTGATTTTGAACTTCGTCACCGATTCTGGAGATTTCAATTTTATTTTTTTCCACCAGACTACGATTAATCGAGTTACGACGTTTCGAAAGCACTAAATTTGGCCATTTCCTAGATTATGACCTCAATAAAATCATGCTCTCGGGAAGTGAAGTTCCAAGGTTGTTGTCTGAAGTGTTGTTACATGTTATAGAATGAATTCTAGTAGTTATCTGTAAATTTAGAAATTCTAGCTTATTGCAAAATTTCATAAGGGGTAGTTCGACCTTTGATGAATTTTCTAGAAATTCATCTCGACTTCAGACATTTCCATGTCAATTCCCCTCTAATTACATACAGTTTCCGAGAAATTATATCTTCACTGTATTCAGCTAATAACTCATTCTAAGGATGTCCCTGGGTGGAGAAAGGAAATGATATCACTGTGGATTATTTGAATGTAAATCCATTCAATTCACGAATTGGATGCTCAAGGCATTATGAAGTTCATGCTACTCCTCGCAGTGAAAGCCAATTTGCCTCAAACGAAAAATGGATTGGATTAAAACAGCGGTTACACAAAATAGGTTAAAGCTTTATTATACAATATCAATAAATACATAATATTCAATTACAATATACGTCCATTAAAAGCCAATGTAGTAGTACTCACAGAAACTTTAAATTTCATTTGAACATTAGTCGAAAGCTTTATTAAATTCAAAATTCACTTACACTGATCAAAAGATATGTTGTTAAATTTTTATCCAACGATTCGATAAATTAATAAATTCAAACATAATTTATTTACAATATCACCTTTAATTTCAAATAGACCCATATTTGAATGAGCTTTCAATTTATAACTAGATATACGCATGAAGTGAGCTGTTATTTAAACATCACGTGAAATGCATTCGTCAATTCACCTAGTCAGCATCTGTTATTTACATATTTATTATTAATTATCCTCTCTTTGCCTTTGAATATTCAGATATCCTCACTGTTTATATTGAGATATCAGATGAAATATTAATTTGTTTATTTATAATACCGCGTCAATATAAACACAGTCGAATATCCCGAATTGTGATATGAATAAATCAAAAGGTTCCTCTCTGAACTGTCAAGCGCAACTCCATTGTACAGATAGGCATTGCATCTATAGGGAATCTATGCGGGGTTGAAATCACAGTATTCTGCAACATACTGAGATTCAGTGGTCACTATAGCAACTAAGATAAAGGATGAAAATCAACATTTCCACAGTCCTCTTTCCGGACTTGCAGATGGATAAAATGTTAACTAGTTACTGCTGTGGAATCTGGTAGTTGAAGTCTTGGTATTAAAATCAGAACCGTCTAGTATGCAGATATACTATATTCATTGCAGTCAGATGCAATTTCTACACCATAATTAGGATAATAATAGAAAAGGCCCTAAACCTGATTAGTATATGAATAGAAGAAGATGGCTTGAACATCTGTCCACAAATATTCTATTGCAGATTGGATCGCTAAGAGGTGCCAGGTATACCGCCTGTTTGAAGAACTCCTTTTCAGTAAACCGGTGAGTTTTAGCTCCCTTAAGTAAGCTAAAGTTTTTCCTGGCTCTAGTGACAAAATTTCCTCGATGGTGTACATCCCGAAGAGTTTGCTTCAGCGGGGAGGGTAGCTTCATAGTCGGTTAGCATGAGTATGTGTTTCTTGTGTTCACTGGGCCAATTTTACTCATATGGCCGTTGAGTTTGAAGTGTCATGTCATGAATCCTGTTATGATTCTCAGGTTGTTCCTGCTTGGCTTCATACTTTTCAAAGTCCTTCCTCCTAAACTTATTGAAGTGTGTTGGGTGTTGGATTGAAAATAATTCCAATACCTTATACTTCTATTCTAAGGTATTCATGTATGTCCTGGATTCCAGTGGAGCTTTGTAGATTTTAACCGTAAATGGAAATCAGAACAAATAGGTCCTCTAACACTCTAAGGGACTAATACCCAGCTGGAACCTGGAACCCACAGCCGGCAAAAGTTAAGTGTAAAGCTGAGGCCTGAATAATGCAAGCCATATGCGCACACGAAAACACATGTGGGACTCAGTCCAAAAAAGTTGCATTGGACATTCAACATTGTAGTGAAATCTATGATTATAAACCCATCTTTGGTATGGTGGACAAAGATAACCCAGGAAATGGCTCAGTTAAACAAGGTACTAAGACTTGCCTGTCTCAGTATAACAACACCAACATCAGCCATCGAAGTACTATCAAACTCACCTGCAATTGACATTATGATCATGAGGAAGGCAAGAATAAAACTTCAGTGGCTTCGAAACATGAAAAGTAGATCAGGCCATAATAGAATCAGGGAATCAGTGCATTCGAAACAATCACACAAGATGGAAGAGAGTGGATGATCAACAACATTAGAGATAAACCTAGTTACCTGAATGCATCTCAGAAAAACTACTAAGCATGACTAGGAATCAGGTCCAAACAATAACAGGTCTCCTTCCAATAAGAGGCCATTTGCACAAAATGTAGATCGGAATCATGACCTTGGCATTGTTGGCATACCATTCTTAATTAGTATCACAGAATATTATAACCAGCTATGGTTAGTCGGGTGACACTTGTACTAATTTGTACAGGTTCTTCACTGGTTGGCTGTTGTACTCTTCGGGGATAGCCTAGGCTGCCCGGACATTGTTCATATTTTACGATCTAATTCATCGTATTCTGATGTTTGGTTGTTTCTGTTTCTTAGCCGCATTGTCTACAGGAAAGTTGTCCATTGTACGACAACGTAAACAGAGTTTAGTGATGATGGCCAGGTCAAGGTGGGGGTATTGTAACTTCGCGCCCCGGCGAGAATCAGGTTAGGGCTGGCACTGAATCAGCTCTATTGTGAATAAAATTAAATTTTTATTAGGCCATAGGCAGTTGTCTTCTTCATCCGTCAGGTAATCTATATCGATCTCAGACCGATTATTCGAATGGTAATATTCTTCAGAGATGCAATTCAATCTTACAAGACGCGTGAAAATTATATTCCTCCTAGTTTAATCATCGAGAGCTCAACGACTGTGCCATAGTCAATGCTCTGTATTGAATTGAGTACAACGCATTCCCTCAATAGCAATCGGGAATTCCTATCGCATCGAAAGTCATCGATCAACTATCAAATCGGATTTGAATTATGTATCGCAAATCTGAATTCCTAGAAATATGAAGTTAATTTGAAATGTACGCCATGATTACGTTACATGTTTACTGGACATTTAGCTTACGTTAATTATAGAGTTAGTCGTTAGCAGGATATTGCATAAATTTCCATCTTCATCCTGCTGAAATTAATCGAATGGTTTCTTCATAAAGCACATACGAATGTCTGCAAACACCTTACATACCAATTCCTCACAGTTCCAAACGGAATTATTGGACATTGAATTACAATACGGTGGAGTGTGACAACGTTAAAAACTTGATTCAGACAGTCGGTTACTCTTTGTTTTCAAGACGACTTGTTACCCTTAAATAAATTCTAGGCGATATACTTCCTTGAATATATGCGCGTACCTTCTAATATAAAGAATTCAGTTCTTTCAATGTCATGGAAAATTTTGATTGATTAAAGCGGGAACAAACTCAACATATATTCATAATCGATAAGCAAGAAGCTCGGCCCAATCTTGAATAATACTTCTGAACTGGAACTTTTTCAGTTCAAGCCACAATCCTCCCCTGAAGATGTTACCTGTAATGGTTGGCAAAACGTCGGGATCACGTCGCGGAGTCCATCCGATGCTGAGTATTCTCGAAATTAGCTACCCGCGCAAGTCATCTATTCAATATAAGAATATTCTAATAGCTACTGAAAGACTATATGATAACTTATAGATTTTATAAGTTACTAACAACCGGCTTCCGATATTCATATCAATTCCAGCTGTCTAGACGTTTTAGATGTCATATTATGTACAACTTAGCGCGGAAAAGCAAAAAGCAAATCACCGGGCCAGTAATTCAACTTACGTTGCTGCTAAACTGGAGCCCGTACATACTTCTTCTATATTTATGTGTTTTTGGCTAATCTAACTAGCTTTGAAGCGGAGACATTATGTTACATCTCCATAAGACAATCTGGCCGAGATTGAGATGAATATTGGACCCGGTAGCTAGTCGAAGCGTTCATAAGTCAGCGAAGAAAATATTCCGTTTGTTACGTATAGCCAGTTCAAGTTTGGTTTACTTCACATTGCATCATTCTGTACGAATATTTGGCATCCCTGATGGATTTTTGGGGAACGGTTTTGAACAAAAAGTTGCTCAATTAAGGAGTTTTATCAAATTGATGGAGTTCCAGCGCCGTTCCTGGATAGTAAATTTGAAAGTTCTTCTTCAAATTGATATTATATAATAACAATAAGAAATTTTATTTCATGGAAAAAATCTTAGATACTCTGAAATGTAAGTTTCAATGGGAGTAGGTAACAACTAATGAGTCGGTTGAGGCGATCTCCTCCAGTTTACTTCTAGAAGCCTCCCCTCTATCAAACAAGGTATTCCAAGCTTGGGCAACCCAGTCTTATCAGATGTTGGTAAGCATTGTGACTGTTTTACCGACCCCATACCCATGATCGGCTTTTAACAAGTTGGATCTGTATTAAATCAGTTTCAAACCGATAGCTACTTGTTATGGAAGACCTGGTAAGGAGGAAGGGAGAAGCCCATAAGTAAAGTGAAGGTGGTCTTCCCAAACGATGCGTTACCTACTAATGCTCAATCGATTAGATCTCTTCTAGATCTCAAAAAAAAACATTCTCAGGAGAATATCAGGTCACGCTTGTGAAAATAAATAGTTTCAGATTGGGAAAATATTTTTAATTGAATCTACCAGTAACTCAAAAGCTCATAATAAATTCGAAATTCATTTTATTGTAGCGATGGAAAGAGAACATAGACAATAGATCTGAACTCGAATAAAATTTGTATTTCTAAGTGGATTGTTTGGGAGCTGTTCAATGAATTGAGATAAAGAATAAGGTTCAAATCGACATCTAAATCAAACCTTACACACTTTGCAATCTCTTCTTGAATTCATTCGGATTTTGATATAGAAGAAACTACAACACTATAAATAAGAAATAATCACCCTCAAAGTACTGAGGATCTTACGGACACCAAGTAGCCATCATTAGCATAAACTAAATTATAAATCGAAATGTGCCTGCTTAAATACAATTTGAGGATAATAATGCAAACAAGAAGTTACCCTCAGCTGTAGATAAATCGGAATTTAATAACTCTACATATACAAAAAACCCACTCAAACAAATAGGTATACGAGTAGTTCGGCGGATTCGACTACACCATTTAGTTATAAAATAGCTCCATTCAATAGTCATTCCTGTTCATAGTATATTGAACGTCTACTTGAACCAGCAAAATTACAGCAACGAAGTTGAGAAACTTCAGCAAATAGAGTTGGACAATGGTTTAGACAAATCTTTGATCAATAATTCAATTTCTAGATAAAACAATAAATTAGAACGCAACCAACTACAGCCAAATTGGAGCTATCACCTTCAAATACTTGAATATAATTTAAAAGTTTCATCTGACATCTTTCAGTAATTAATAAATTTCATAATTTGTTTAATTTGCTGGTCAACCTTGAAGGAACTCTTTAACTCGGTATAAATAACATTTTGCCCAAATAAAGAAAAATAATGCTGAAAAATCTGCGTTAGCCGAACATATTTTGAATACAAGTTACACCATTTCTCAAGGAAGTTTATCACTTTTAAAACACTGTAAGGATAAATATCTAGGTGATTTAGAAGCGATGGTGAAGTATAAGCGGAAGAGAAATTTATTGAATCCATATTTATCACCAGATGAAGGCAACTCCTTGTTTACACTATTGTTCTCAAATGGTATTTGAACAGGCATATTTTGATTTATAATTTAGTTTACTCTGATGATGGCTACTTGGTAGCCGAAAGGTTCTCAGTAATTTAACAGTATTTTAGTGAATAAGAGGAGATATTTCTTACTCATGGAGTTATAGTGTATTCACGGTGTGAACTCTTTCATAGTTTATAAGAAACTACAACTTTAAGAACGGACTTCTTCATATTATGCGCATAAGTATTCTTACTTAAGCGATAAATATTAACTGGAATCGGCAAGAGAAGTCGTCAATAATAATATTATTAAGCTGCAAGGGGATAACAACACATATTTCGATTCATCCTATGAATAACATAAGCTCAATTCATCGTTATATCGTACTCATGTCCGAATAATGTACACTAATCTTTGTCTTATAATAAAAATATCACTATAGATCGTCATTCATGTATTGTCATGGTCATGGGGGGCCGATACATGGTACACGTAATGGTCCCTAGCGTCGGCGAACGCATCATTGATATTTTTGTTGATAAATGCTCCTCTCTTCTGGTAATCAGCAGATTCTAAAAATCGTTTTTCAACATCTGATAATCGCGCATAATCAAGCATTTCTCGGGGAAAGATCTATTATTATCACTATGCTAAATATTTTTGGATTTACCGTTTACCTTGGATATTGGGAAACTAAGATTCCTATAATTCTAAAGGATCTATGGAATACTCAAAAGGATAATGTGGTAGCGTGAATACCACGAGACTGGACAACAAGGACACAGTCCGCTTGTGGATTTGAATGACTTTACTCACACGGCCTTACTCGTGGAAACTGGGATTCCGATTGTCTAGTTCTGATGGTTGTATTCGAATTTGGACACGTGTTTATCGTGGAAGAAGAGTTCAGGAAGGAGACAGGTTCTTTGGTGAGGGTGAGATGTTCTCACAGTACTCACAGATATTTTTAGAATCGAATTCTGCAGGTTGTTGTCGAAACAACCTCATTGAATCAAGATCCAACGTGAATCATCGGATAAAGAAACACGTACCTGAGATGAGGAAGATAAAACCAACTATCTTGAAAGACCCTCAGGCAACAAGATACCGATCGCTATTCCTTCTCGATATCATTGATGCGCATCTCTCTAATTCGATCCCTAGGATTCAATTTCAAAAAGTTATCAATAATTCGTGAGAGACTGTCGGTTTTTAACCCCCGTCAGATCGATGAAATAATAATTAGAATCTGCTGCAGTATGGCCTTTTCTCAACGTTACCAATAGTTGATGAAGGCACAACAATACCAATAGACCGTTGGCGTGCGCCCATCTGATGAAATGAATAGGAATGAGCACCCTTGTCTCAGTCAGTACATCAATGTCAGGTCATGACTGTATGAAGTTTATGTAGGTTGGTTAGGGTGGTAACGTCGTTTGGTTGCAATTTCAGAGCTTCCCGATAGCTGACGTCGGCTTCGTCGTATTTACCATTGAGGTGAAGTATTGCTCCTAAGTTAGTGTGACTGCGAGCGTCCTGAAACAAAAATTTTCATCAATACTCTAACCAACATGAGATTCGTTGCTATGTTCCAAAAAGATTCGTAAATTACTGAAGACACAGAGCCTTCATACACCTATTTTAAACGCGAATGGACATACAACTGTTTCAATTATTTTTTTATGATAAAGGTCAGAGGCGGCGCTCGTATATCTTTGATTTCTCTTAGTGTTTCCTCTTCAATTTGATCTAGACAGCTCATTGATGATTGTTATTTCAGATTCGTTCGTTGGTCCAAGGAAAATGGATGAATTCCGAGGGTATTTGATTGGTTGAATTGTTTTGCTTGCTAAATTTTTGCCTAAATTGACATAATAATTATTTAATTCATCTGCAATAGTATTGTCATCTTTTAATGTTGAATTATGATGATATAGATCACAATATACATTCGGTGAATCTATATTGAATATTGTGATACTTTACCAAATATCTGGCCTATTTGTCATTTATTCATCCCTTTTCTTACTATACGTAGCGAACTCTGAATCAAACGGATAATGTCGCCTTGGGGTATATCATTCTCAGCATCTTGTACGTGAAGCCGTTGAGATTGTTTGAGGGATGGGATAAATTACTAAGTCTTGTACCGATCATATTTCAGACAAGTTCGATCGTGAGAGATCGCGGAACGTGAAGGCCATGGAAGCACATGTACAGTATTGTACATGTTATACCGTTCACCTTTTGACTGCAATAAAACCCTAATTATCACTCTCGCCATAAAAGGCATCAAATTTGCCACGTTTTCCGGCAACCCTGATTATATCATTCTGAGTAGGTAGAAATAGGTCATTCAGAGGTATTATATATCTAATAAAATAAATATGGAATTGAACTTTTTATTTTTAGTTCTTATTGGTTTTCCGACTAGTGATTTTTGTTGTAGTATTGTTAGAATGTCTTTGGGCTTATACTGATAGTGAGGCCTCTTGTAGAAGAAAGCATTCATCTCTCGATGCTAATCAAATAATTAGAAATGTATATCAATCTTTGCTGAAAAGAAATTCTAATTCAAGTGGCCGAAACATCTGCTTTAACAAGTACTTCTTCATCTTCGGTAAAGAGTATATCAATAAGCCTATTATTCCTACAAAAATGCGACATGACTCTGGCACATTTAGAAGTACTGACCAGAATGATGTGGATTTATTAAGAAGAACAATTTATAAAATGTGGCATTTCAAGTCTAAGAAAAATTTTGCTTAAAATCGATTTCAAATATCACACGATTGATAAAAGACAAGCCCCAATGGAATCTCAACGTTTACGGGAATGGCGTCATGAATATTTGATGGCTATTAAACAATATGGAGCAGCGAAAAAAGGATGAAATGATTTTATAAAAAAAATGCCAAACCAAAGCTCTTTCAAACAAAGGCGAATATCAATAATACGTGCTGGTTTTTAAAATGGATTTCTTGTACCCAAGAATAGCGTAATAGTAATGGACAATGCTAGTTATCATAATAGTTGTCAAGTAAAAATGTTGGTCAGTTCTCACAGTACCAAAGCAGAAATTCAAAATGTTATGATAGATAATAACCTATACTCAGGACAAACTTACAGAAAACAGGATCTTTCAGAAGTAATAAAGGTTTTCAAAATTAATAAACAATATGTATGTGATAAACTTGCAACAGAAAATGGACATCTAGTGTTACGTCTTTCCCCCTACTTTTGTCTATTTAATCCAATCGAACTAATATGAAACGTAGAATAAATAAAATATTAGAAGGATAATATTTCCCCCACATTTAATACAGTAAAACCTTCTCATTTCGGCAACTCGTAGAAAGGGGCAACCCCTCTTAATGGTCAGTATTGAGGTTTAAAAAATTATTCTCCTATAATGAGGAACTTCTTAGTAGAGAAACCCTTTGCAAACGGTCACGGTCCCTTCCAATAACCACCTTCTAGACGCCGACGGTCAACCCACTCGACTCTCGTTTCTAAGAATGGTTGTAAGCAATGAACAATTGAGAGCTCGCCTGGCTACCTGTTTCTAAGTAGGAATTTCCGGGTATAATGAAAAAATATTTAGTTCAATTTGTTTCCCTAAGAACATCAATTATGTCTCTGAAACGAATAGAAAAATGGAAAGCGATAAATACGGTACCAGTGCAAACCAATTTTTTGAAGAAGGAGTTCAAACGCAGTTGAAAAACGGAAATTTCCAAAAACCGAAAGATTTGGTATTGATCAAATAGTTCACAACTGTTTTTACAAAGCTAGAAATAAAAAAATGGCTATATTGAGAACCTTGATAAAAGAAAAAGCTCTGCGAGTGTCCGAAAATTTGATAATGAAGGGATTCAAGACTTCAAATGGCTTGCTGAAGAGGTTCTGCAAGAAACACGACATCTGTCTTAAAACAATTTGTGGCGAGTCCGCTGACGTGGATGAAATAAGCGTTGAAGATTGGAACTTTTTGTAATAAAATGAAACAAAAAACCGATTGCGCAAAGATGTTGAGGTAAGTTGTTGCTCCATGAGTATGGCTTATACATATCATGAAATCAATTTATTTTCGATAAGGATAAGCCAAGTATAATTTATTTTTGCTTAGTTGGTCCTCTGTGCTCCACTTTCTCCTAGATTCTAGGTTCACTCATAAACAGCTTGTCTCAGTTTCACATTGTCGTAGCTCTGTCCATTTGTAACCTCACAGAACTATCAGACGAAGCTTTTATGAAAGCAAGTCCGAAGGAAGATTCGTCACTTGTTCAAGCCGAGTCAGAATGATGGGTATGTTCAATTATGGTCAGTGGCGACGAGGGATGCATTAGTGTACGAGTTGATTAATTTCACACGATATTTCAATCCTATCTTATCGAAGACGGGTAAACATGAGCTCGAGCGGGCAAGTTGGTGATTTATGACGAATACGGTCATATTTTCTATATCAATGTCGTCGAGTGTCATGCCCATGTGTGCTCCAAGACGTTCGCACAGGCAATCGATTACACGAAATCGGGAGCAACCGTCGCTAATCAGTTCCCGTAAATGTATATAACGTGTTATCACAAGCATCTCGCTAAACTAATTAATGGAAGGAGGCACTAATTCTTATTCAATCAAACCGAACAATATTCCTGTATTATACAGAAATTTCACTGTGAAACAGGAAAATTATAATGACGTTCGGAGTTCAATCACGATTATAATTATGATCGGTAATAACCAGAAGCGTTTGTACCTAAGATTATTTAATTAAGCCGAATAACTGATTTCAGGTATCGATTTTAAATTCAGGTATTGTAACGGCTTCTATGGTTAACTTGTAATTCGTGTTAATTATATTCCTCGATTGACGAAAATCGATATGAACATTCCTGGGAAGCTTTTCAAAATTTGGCTGCCCGGGATACGAGCGGATCTTCTACACTATGTTTGGAAGTTGACCAAATCAATTTGCTTGTTTCAGAATACACGTCAAGTTAGTAGGTCTGCTACTAATCCAGAGAAATTAGTTGAAAAAAAGCCCATTTCCAGAAATCATGATACCACAAATTTTTTTCAGATAAAAATGAAGTACGGGACATTTGAAATTGAGTGGCTCTAACACGTCCTCCTGGTTTGTGGTGGAACAATTTGATCTATATATATAATTGGTTTTTTCAAGCAATATCTCGCTTCCTTTGCGTTTTTGGAAGAATTTATAAGGATAAAAACGGGTTTTTATAAGAAAAAATCCGATCTGGCCAGTTTTTGATTCTTGGCTTGAAGGAGAGCTTCAAATTCCAAGCTGGGCTATCGAGGGGTACACTATGCTGCTTCCAAGGAGCGGGAACTTGTCTGATCCCAAGAGCTACAAGCCGATCACTTGTCCCAACATCTGCCACAAGTTATTAACACGTATCTTATCTGCTAGGTTTTCAAGCACATCAGCGAGCAACGTGAGGCAAAGAAAGGCATGAAGGGTTGACGGAAGAAGCTGGTGATAGGTGAATATATCACTCAGGACTCCATTCTCTACAAGCTAAACCTTTTCATGGCCTGGATTGACTACCGCAAGGCATTTGATTCAACATCACATGAGCTATTATTATACTTGCTCCAATGCCTTGCGGTACCAACCCCACTAGTGAGATGCATAGAACATCTGTTGCCACTCTGGAAGAATCGTGTTTGCCATCACATCAGACACACGACGAGTCTTGACAGCATTGGTAACATCCAAGAGGGATGTTTTCCAAGGAGACTCCTTGAGTCCTCTCTTGTTCAACATCTCACAGCGGACGCTTTCCATTGCGTTAAGATGGACTCATGGATGATACTCTGGACCACCGAACGACCGGAGGCATCAGATCACCCTTTTATTTTACATGGATGATATGAAACTGAATGCCTCTGGAGAGAAAAACCTCCATCAAGCTCTCAACGTGGTGCAAGATTATGCACGAGCCTTAAGGCATGAAGTTGGGATTGGACAAGTGCGCGGTGTTTCATTTGAGGAGAGGACGATTTCCGGAAGTGTACAAGAATATGCAGGTTGCCAACGGAAGTATCTTCAAACATCTTGATGATGGAGAGACCTATCGATACCTGGGAATTGAACAGCGTCCTAATTACGACGCTTCCCAGGTTATCTTGTCTCTCCGCGGCAAGTACAGAAACTTTGTTCGGAAGATTTGGTTTCCCGAAATATGCTTGTCATTTCAGTCCTGCTTCGTTCTTTTTGAGTGATGAAATGGACTGACAAAGACTCGAAAAAGACACCGGGAAATTGATGCATATCCATCACAAGGGACTTCTTAGTCTGGAGGGTCTGCGTCGAGTATAGCTTGTGAAGTCCTTCGGCCAACTGGAGGGCAAATTCGAGTTTCAACCTTCTCGGCTTAAAGCCCAGATAAATGCCGCGGAGCAAGATCTTATGCTTAGGCGGCACGTTGACAAGCCGATACACGATGGTCTCTGCAGAAACATCGAAAGGTTGGGCTTGTCAACCAGGATGACCTTCGGCTACTTAAGGTCAACCGGGCTTCTGTTCGAGACAGGGGTTTATCGCAGCTTGCCAAGATGGCAAGCCTTGGTCTATCACCGCAACGTGATGGGTGTGCAGGTTCCTGATATCAACTGCAGTGGCTGTGTAAAAGCGCCCGAGTCGCTTTCCCACACAATTTTAGATGTATTCTATTGACCTCGACGTATATTTCATTTAATTCTCAATCTCATTTTGCCACCCTTCTTATAATTTTTATTAAAGCTAGTAGTAATCACAATCTTTATTGTAGAGCCCCGAGGATGATTTTATGAAAGTCAAAACGTCGGCAACAGAGCTTAAGTAGTTTTGGCCATTTGACATCTCCCTAACCAACTCTAAATCTTATCAACCAGCAGGATTACAAAACATCATACAGGGTGTGATTATGTCGAAAATTGTTTACTGACTCTTTAAATGAGAAATAAATCACCTGTAATATAAATACTGTTAAAGTGTTGAGGATATTTCAGCTACCAAGTAGCCATCATCAGGGTGAACTAGATTAGAAATCGAAATGTACCTGTGCAAATAATATTGGAAATTAGTAGTGTATACCCTCTGCGGGAAATAAATCTCAATTCATTAAATTGCTTTTTTGCTTATACATTGCCATCCCTCCTAAGTTATCTAGATATTTGTCATTACTGTGTTTCAAGAGAACTGATGTGACCTATATTTAATATATTTTTTGCTGACGCTGATTTTCCACCATTATTATTCTTTAAATGGGATCAACGTTCTTCATTTGAATGAATGTAAGAAACTTTTGGATTTTTTGGCTCTAATCTGATTGATTGTTTGTGTTTAAATTGCCTTTTTCATTTAGAAATTGGGTTATTGATCAAAGATGTGTCGTAACCATTCTCCAACGTTATTTGTAGAAATTTCTCAACTTCGTTGTCATAATTTGTATGGTTCAGAAGGACGTTTAATAATCTACGAACAACTACAACTACAACGACTATTAAATTGAACTAAATTGTATTATTAAATGGTGTAACTGAATTTTATGAGTGGGTTTTCTGCGTATGTTGAATTACAATGTTAATATCAAGGAAAGGAAGCTGCTTATCAGTTCCTATTCCTACAGAGAACTTGATTGAATCAAATTGGCGTGTTCAAAAAGCCATGTAACTTGAAAGCCTTCACAATAATCTAATTTTGGTTTTGAGGAGCGAAATTGAAATCTCCTTAAAATATAAATCAAATCGGTTTCTGAAAGTTTGGCTTAGATATGTCAATGATATTTTCGCGAATTTTTGTTTGAACAGGTTTCCGATTTCGTGAATAAAAACATGTGTATTTCTGAAAATAGCAAATAAAAAATAATGTATCTAATGAAACAGTTAACAGTCACAACAAAGATTAATCTGCGGGTTTTATGAAAATAATTGAATCTATTAGTTGCCATGGGAAAGCACCAATCAACCGTTTTACAGGATTAATAATGAATGTGCATTCAAATTTGTAACAAGCTACATAAAAATGATTATGTAAATATACAGTAAATAGTAGATTAGATCAGCTAACTACAGAGAGTATGCTCTTTGGAGTTCTGTAACAAAATAAACATAAAATGTGGCTTTAGATTAAACAGAGAGATCGCGTGTCAGCTTGCAAAAACGGCAGACGCTTTCCAACTCAGTCACTTTATTTGAAATTTCCTTTTTATGTGTATCATACGTACTTGGGACTGGGGTTTAAATATTGCAATATTTATAAATACATGAAAGGTGTCTCCAGTTAAAAAGAAAATGGTCAACAACACCCCTAGTATTTAAAATTCCAATATCTGATCTTTTATATGACTAAGAATAGGTTGGAAGTTTTCACCATTAATGTTATTGTCTAAATTGTGAAACCCACCAATAATTCTCATAAATTCTATACCTTCTCATCCTTTTATGGAATTCTAGATTTCTGTTGAAGTGGAATACGTCCAGAGTGGAGTGATCATGGAGAAAACGACAGGAACACAGAAAAAAAATTCCAATTTCCGAATTCGAAGTTGGACATTTGGGTAATAACTTTATTCACAGCACGTAGTATTTTAGTGAACGAGAAGTATTATAATCGGAGTAAAAAATTATTGGAAACAAGATGTATAAATATTAGAGAATTTGGGTTAAATATGAGCACTAAGATAATAGAAATCGCAAACAGGATGGGATATATAGAGATAGAACTAAAGGAATGAGAAATAAAAGGAACTCACAGATTAACATACTGAGGAACATACATAATACCTGACGGAAAACTGGAGGAGGAGATACTAAGCCGAATAAACAAAACTATGGCGCTCTACAGAAACCTAAATAAGCATTTCATTATCAAAATAGAAATTTCAACAAAAACAAAGCTTCGAATATACGGATCGGTTTTGATACTTGGGTTTTGAGATTGGAATATGGGTGACTGGAGAGACTTGACAATGTTGGGAGTGATGTTATAAGGGAAGACTTATAACAATAACAAGAGTAGTACAAAAAATAGAACAACAATTAAGATGGTTCAAACCTCTGGTGAGAATGGACGAAAAAATATTGGCGAAGGACATATGGGAGATGGAAATAGTTGCCAAATGTAGACTCAGGAGAGCATGAAAAATAGTAGTGCTAATGGGAGATGCACTGAAGAAAGGGGAAGGGACCTGGACAGAATCGAGATTTGAAGCAACAACTTGAAATAGTTGGAAAAATATAATCACCTCTACGTACATAGTAGATAAGATTGAGCAAAAATAATTGAGTAAATTCTAGCTCTGAATTGCAAAAATTGCTTAAACGAAGGGTTGAGGCTTTGGTGAAGCCTAAGAATGTAGATTCTTTTTGCGTGGAGGTGCAGAAATCTTGCATAAACGCTTCAGGTGCCCGTGCCGTGTGGATTAAAAATTTCGCTGTAGCATGAGAAATGCCACAAGTTGACTGTTGTTCAATCAAGGGTTGTTACGTTCCCGCTTTGGAGAGAGCGACGGCAGTTTCAGGCTCTTCGCTTCTGGTTTTCTCCAGTGTGACTCTATTGATGGGGTTCTTTACTAGTGCCGTTAGCTCCTTTACAAAATCGAGTACATATTTTGAGATTATTGTGTATGACTCCGATGCCTCAAGCACTGCTAGGGTGATCGCTATGATTGTGATTTTTCTATCATCATGGGCTCTCTCTCATAATTAAGCATATGTTGTGATTGCTAGCATTTTTGTTTGGAATCCTGTCGCGAGTATCCCTATGTTCAATGAGATCATTTCCCCTCTCTCGACTATACCAACACTTACGTTTTCCGATCTTGTTGCCTGAGGTAAATCACACGAAATTCTCTGGTATCATATAAGAATTACCCCCGTACTCCCCCACGTTCAAGATTTGAATCTTGCACGGTACCAAAGTGCTGGGAACCTTGATCCTGTTGAATCTCATTCACAATTACCCAGGTGATCCAAGCAATCCAAGAAAATTCAATGCGATACGCTCCTCTTATGGCTTCTGTCTGAACGGCGAGGTGCAGCGGTTTCAGCCCCAAAGCTTTTCCATCGAAGCCGTTGGGTTGGTCGATACCCTCTCAACTCTATTCGGAGAATGCTGGGATACTTCTGTTTTTGTTTTTGACGATCACACGATTGCGGTGTAGGGTACAATGGGTCTCACTATGGTGCTGCACACACAGTATCTCATCCGTGGTGTGGGTCCTTAGGTTCTCTC